>OU343163.1:38516957-39716957 GCA_910595825.1 Philhelius pedissequus
AGAGATGTCTCTACAATTTTCTCAAACACAATTAACTGTCTGCCCAAATGAAAAATTGCGTTTATGTTGTTTATTTCAGTAACGCATCTCTTATCTGGTGTGTTTATGTTTGTTTTACAATTGGTGAAATAAAGTCTCCATAAATACTGTCCCGCCCTATTTTTTCAACATTTCACATAGGTTTTGGAGACCAACGTACAAGCTCGATTCTCTCCAACAGTGTTTACTACACTTAAGTGTCACTTTTATGATTCTAATTTCTAATATGAATTTTTTTTTGAGATTCTTTGATGAAAGTGTGAAAGTGAGCAAATTTCTGGGTGCTTCCTAAAGGAAATATCAAATTTATATTGCACATTTTGTTAAATTTAAATTAAAAGTATTCGTTGGAAGTAGATACATTTATCCTGTGGTCTAGACTACAAGTGTCAATTATCAATCGATAATTTTCAAAAACTGAAAATTAGGATTTATTACTAGTTATTGTGAATTATTTAGGTACTCATTTCTTAAAATTCACAATGGTATTCAACATTGAGAATGATTGACTGTTAGTTGTAAGAATCTATGAATTTATCAATATTTATGGTTGACACTCGTAATAGGGGTGGGTGTCCCGAAGGAAACAAAATTTGACTTTTTTTTGTTCCACTGTACATCATCATTGTTGGCCGTTTAAAGAGTCGAAACCAAGACCAGGCTTTAACTAGTGATTTCCACTTTCGATTTCATTAGCCGCTTAACACGGAATCGGAAGAACACGCAAAGCATAAATAAATAATAATTTGTACATTATTGTTGCTGTAGTTTTTATTTTTGTTTCATTTGTTTGATTTTTGAAATTCAAAAAAGTCTGTAGATACAAATTTGAAGCATGTAGGATGCAAAGGTAGCCTAGTAAGACTATGTTAATCCTTGTCCAACCAATGAAGCATTAAGGAAATTTATCGCCATGGTCTGGTCTGTCTTTCTTCTTTTTTTTTCAATAGTGTTGATGTTATAATTATTATTGCAAGATACTTTATGATTTTAATCTTATGAAAGTGCTTTGGTTATGATAGATAGCTTATGCCTTGTGGCAACAAAATTTGAAGTGATCGATTTTTTTTCTGTACAACAATTTCAGGTCAGCACGAGTGAAACGATGACAAGGAGATAATTTTTACTTCCTTGAGGTAAAATGGACTTACGTAAGACTCTCTGTACTTGACCAGGAGATTGAATGATTTTAATTATTACTATTAGGTTATCATATACTTGACAGTTTTTATTAGATTTTAAGTAAATTTGTGTTTGTAGGCAAAGAGATTAACAAAGATACGCCCATCGCCCACAAGTTAACATGAAGATTTTTTTAAATGAATATTGATGTCGCTGGGTATGTCTAGTGTATATGTGGTTGGAATGCACATTATTTAATTCCTTCCGGCTTATTGACATAACAACAGCAATTAAAATAGAGAAATATTGGGAAAGAAAATTTGGTGTGCTTCAAGTTGAAGTTTATATACCAATTTATGCATAACAAAGGAGAAAATATTTGACAGATATGCATAGTGTTAGGTGCATTAATGTTGTACCCTCTAAGAAATAAAATGCACGACTGGATCGCACGAATTTGCTCTTGGGGTTTCAACTGTGGCTATGGTCGGGGATTATGGATTTATGGTAATGATTTAATCATGTGAATGATATCGTTAGAAAGTATGAACAAAGTCAAAATATTGTACTATGCTAATATTGGCTTTTTAATAAAAAAATAAAAAAATATAATAGAAGAAAAAAATTCAAAAATTAAATAAAATTGGGAGACAGTTAAAATTTCAGATTTCTGATTTAAACACTAAAAATTAGACCACATGTCTTTCAGGCAAATAGTTAAAATTATTGGTTGGGGTCAAAATTCTTTTAACAAAATTCTGCCTTCAAAATTTTGCTTTTAAGTTTCTGCTCATTAAAATTCTGCAAATTATAAAGAAAACTAAGGTCTGGAAAATGCTAAAAAGCGAACGCTTTTTTTTAATTTTAAGAAGCAGAATTTTGAAAAGCAGACAAAATGAAAAACAGCAGAATTTTGAAAAGCAGAATTTTGAAGTGCAGTATTTTGAAGCCAGAATTTTGACCCGCTCTCCAAAATTATTATTAAAAAAATAATTATAATTAAATGCTTCGATTTACCAAATTAGTAAATACGCTTAGTCAGTATACGGTAAGCTGTGAATTAATACGTTAAACAATGGAAAACAAAATTGAGTTTTAAGATTTTTGTTTTTAATAGGCGTTATTCTTTTTTCGTTCAGAGCAGAGCACTGAACAGAGATCGAACACATAGATTATGCACTGAGCTTGTTCCAAACGTGGCGAGCTCAGAACACTGATATGTTTTTCAAACGCACTTGAACAACGCAAATCAGAATAATACATTTTCATTTTAACCATAAAGAACAATATAACACTAAACCTATTATTTTTTGTATACAGATACACACCAGCTTAACTGTATTCCAACTAAATTGTATCTGATTGTTTTTTTTTTCACATTTTCCTTTTTGACACACATTGCATTTGTTGCGTTCAGCAATTTACTCATAAGCTCAGTCAATTATGTTCGAGGGCGATCTACATATGCTCAGAAGGAAAAAGACACACATTCAGTGCTCTGAATGATCTGAGTTGAAAAGAAATACAAACAAACTTTTTGACAACTCAGACTCTGCTCTGAACTAAAAAAGAAAAAGGTCTAATAAGTGTATTTACATGGTTTTAATACAAGCTATGTCCTCAGGTGTTATGACAAATACTGACTGTTTTGGTAGATATTCTATTGAGACATCCCTTCCCAAATTTATGTGAATAATCATAGATGGTACAATATACCATCTTCAGTATACAAAATCTTAATTAACAGGGAAAATTACATTTATTTATTTTTATTCTTACATTTTGTATTAGTAACAATTATTATAAGAAGAAATGCTTAGAACTACTTTTTATTTGTTCCAAATTTCAACTCTCTATCTTTAATAAAAAACACATTTACCGATTTTTGATCCGAAACAGATCTTTACTTTTCGGATAGTGTACGATATGTAGGCTTTTTAAACATGGAATTTCAGAATATCGACAAAACATTGTCAACTTGTTTAAAGACCGTCTGATAAAAAATGGAAAAATGGGAGATTTTTTTATAAACGTCAATTTTCAAATTGCCGCCATAGTCCAGACGGGTTAAAAATTTGAAAAAGAAAAAATTAATTCGTACATTTTCTTTCACAGTTCGTTAAGGAGGGTCAGTAGTCTAAATCTCGGTTTTCGGGAAAATCGTGTTGGAGTTTCATTTTGAATTTAATGAACATTCTAATTTGGGCAATAACTTCGCCATTTTTGATTCCTGACACAAAAAATAAAGGTTAAACTTGTAGGAAATCTAATTTCATACAACTTTAGTCTTAATATTTTTTTCCAAAAAAGTTACCGTTCGCGGGATATTAATGAAAAACTGTTTTGAATTTTCAAAAAAAAAGCCCCTACTTCAAGTCAACATCCACGGTGTTGCGCTAAAGGGTTGCATATGAATAAAAAAATATAACCAATTCTTCATTAATTTCAAATTGGCGACTAAAACTCCAGCAGTATTTTCATGAAAGTCGATTTGTAGACTACTAATGGTCACAACACAAGCTATAAGAGAAAATCTTACGTATTAATATTTCATAGTCCCATAGGGAACGGTAACTTTTTTCAAACTAAATATAAAGACTAAAGTTGTAGAAAATTAAATTTTTTACAAGTTTTACCTATATTATTTTTGTCAAAATTCAAAAATGGCGAAGTTATTGCACAAATTAAAATTTTAATTAAATTCAAAATGGCGACTGAAGCTCCAGCGCGATTTTCCCGAAAACCGAGATTTAGACTACTTTTGACAATGTCTAACGAACTGTGAAAGAAAATTGTACGAATTAATTTTTTCTATTTTAGTCCTTTTTTTGCCAACCCGACTGGACTACCAGTATAATCGGCATTTTATGAATCGATATTTGAACAGTTGAGAGTTTGATAGTCGAAATTTTGATCATATTATAAATAGTTTAACTATAACCTGATCAAAAATCGACTACTAAAATCTCTTACTATTTCTGGTTTTGCAATCACCAGTCGGCATTTAATTTTGTCGACAGAGTTTTTTCCAAGACAGTCGATATTTTGTCAATTCCATATTTCATAATGTCGATCAATAAATTAAAAAAAAAATCCACTAAGTTTTAAAATATCCTGCATTTCGTTATCTCGCTTTAACTGTAAACAGTGAGAGAGATATGGTCAATAGACGACAAAATAAATTCGTTGAGTGAACCAATGTGAACGTATGAACCGTAACGTTATGATTTATTTATTAAATACATTTTTTGTTACGTATTTTTTATTTTTTTTCCAGAATTAACTATGAAAAACTTGGGAATTTTTTATGGAAAGACTCAGCTCAGTGCTCCAACAATTTATCGATTGTTTTCAGCAATAAGTTTCTGTCAGTGACTTAGACATTGATCGGATTCAAGCAAGTATTAGGGAAAACCACGAAATTTCTACCAGTCGACGTTCTCAGCAGTCTTTGAAAAGAGTTTTACGCATTTTTACCATCTTCTATATGATTCAATTAGCTTATGGGTTAAAAGGAAATGATCCCCAAGCACGCATTCAGTATGCTCGGCATTTTCAAGAATCGTTCCGATAGAACAGCTAGGTTATTCATAAGCTCACAATGAGAAATGAGGCCCATTTTAATCTTAACGGACGGTAACGTCCGCCACAAATTTATGTGACATCCAAAAATAATTATTATTAAATGTAACCACTAAGATGCACAGCATTGATATGGAAGAACCTGAGAGAGAATCATTGGACAATATTTTTTTTAAAACGACGAACAAGTTCCGGTGAACGTGAATGGCGTTCAATACCTGGCAATGATTAAAAATTCTGTTAGGCCAGGTAGAGAACAATTCAGACTTGTCAAGATGAAACCACAACTTACACAGATCGTTCAAATATGGTTCTAATGGTGGAAATTTTTTGTCATCAGGTTGCAAGCTTAACAACGATATGCTAGGTACTATAGGGCAAGTTTTGCATTTTTAAAAAATCGATAGAATTCGAGATTTTAATCAAGCTTGGGAACACGAAAAAAGTGGGAAGTTCCTTCTGTCTTGCTGTCTGTCTGTCTGTTGTTTAATCAACAGTCTATACCTCTGGAATGATTTCCTTAAAACTTTGATTTGAAGCGTTTTAAGTGATTGGCTCTATTCTTTTTTTTAATCCTTACTTAGAATCAAAAATAAGGGTACCTACCATGAAACTTTGTGTACCAAAAATGGTAAATCTTAATATTCTCCAAAACGGCTCGAACGATTTTGATAAAAAAAATCAGCACTTTTTATTATTGAAGCAGTATATATTTTGGTTATAATTTATTTTGAAGTAAGACTTCTTTTGCGGCGTTGGAAGTAAACAAATGTCTATAGAGCTGCCAAGCCGACCGACATCTGACGTAACCCGACCTATGTCATGTTTGTTTGTTTTGTGGATTTCTTAGGTATGTGCAGATATGTATGAATCTGTATTGTGTGTACTCAACGAGAAATTCTTTTTTTTTGTTGCTTTGTTTTTTTCATTAATTTTTTTTGTTTATAAGTTCGTTCTGGATTCGCATAGATTAATGTAGTAAGTGTACGCATTGTGTGTATTCGACGACGAATTTTTTTTGTTTCGTTTTGTTGATAAGATTAGATTAGTTCATATTGTGTGTATTTGACGGCGATTTTTGTTTGTTTTGTTGATGCTCATACATTAGCTTATATTGTGTTGTATTACGAGTAATATGTGTAATGTTTAAGTCCATGATATCGTTGCCAGTGCTTCAGTGTATCTACTTCGTAGATTTATATATATAGAGTAGAAAAATGTATGTTATGTAAGATTGCTGAACCATGAATCAAAGTTCGAACGACGCGATGATAAAGTTTGTACAATTGGAAGATAGGGTCGTTTTGGGCGATGTATTTATGCAAGTATGGGGCTGGTATCAAAAAATTGTCAACTTCGTTCTTTTTTTTTAGATTTAACATAAAATTGGAAGACATATAAATTGTGGCTGACTTAGAATTACGAAAGAAAAGATTGTTTCAAATTAGGGAAGTTTTACTTCCGGCGCGTGTACATAAGAACACATTTTCATTTTCTCTTTAACGGCTCAACGGATGTCGATGAAAATTCTTACACAGGAGGTCCTTCAATTTAAAGATAATACTGCAAACCAACTTTTTCAAAAAATATTTTTTTGGATTTTTGAAAAAAAAGGTCAATGGCCAAAAAGAAGTGAGGAACAGGGACCTGATATTCTGAGAAAAATAGAGTCAGAAAAAAATTGGAACATCGAATCACCCTTTTTTTTTGTCAGCGGCTACATAAATTATTAAGCCCTAAAATACATAAAAAGTTATAATACATATATATTTAACTTAATATATTATACAATATCTATTCGTGTTCACATTTTGACAGTCCCATTTAATTGGACAGTTGTGAGAGTTCTTAAATTAGCAATGCTTTACTGTCAGAATTCCTGTCCCAAGACTGTCAAAATAATTAACAAAATCAATTCTCATTAAAATACAAAATACATACATACATACATGTAAAACTAATTGAAAATTTGCCAAATGATGTCAGCACGTTGTTTACACGACTATGGATGAAAATATGCACATATTTTAAACCATTTACACGATGATGTCATTAGGACAACTTGTAAATCTTGTAAATCCCAAATTAGTTGCTTAAATAACATAAAAATTGTATATTCCATTAAAAATATTCTTTTATTATTTTGTGTCATTTAATACCTTTATTATAGAAAAACCATAAAAAAAAACATTTGTAAAATCAATTTTATGTATGCACATTTTTAAGATTAAACAAAATTGTATTTTAATGTCATCGCGACGACCACGAGCCCTTAGCATGTTACATTCAAAATATCCCTTCAACTAATAAAACTCTGCATAATGTATAAAACATCGATCGGTATTAATTTGAATAAAAAAATAATATTATTCACTGAATAATTGATATTCAAATAAAATTAAGAATTTATATTATTTGTAAATACGCAAATCTCAAGTTAATGCCCTCTTCTCTGACATCATCCAGTTAGCGAAGAAATTATAATCTCTAACTAGTTATAGTATACTGAAAGTTGAATAATATTATTTATAGCCACTCTTGGCGTTGATAGTTTTCTTAAACGTTAATTAGCAAAATTGATTTTGAAATAAAAAATAAAATAACGAAAGAGTGAATAAATTAAAAAAAGTATGTAATTAGATTAATAGATTTTATTTGATGTTTGAGTTGATATTGTTTGTTCAAATCACGAAACATGCTAATACATAGTTTAGATACAAACACTTTACTGTATTGAAGGTCAGTAATTCTTAACAAATACAAAAAACAAGACAAAACTTTCAATATAAAGTACAGATACTTTTATTTATTCCAGACTTCTAATAGATACCTACTTAAATTATGTTCTTTTAAAATTTAGTTTATTACTTTAGAATGTAGTCTTTTTAATGTTCCGGAATCAAAGCTAATATTATCAGGAATCGAATGTCCCAATCTGAGACTTGATTTTCAGTTAACGAGCTTAGCAGATACAAATACTTTATACTTTATACATATTTGTATTGTAAAATTTTAAACAATTATACAAAAAAATTGTCTTGACTAACGATAAAATATAATTAACACAGTGCGAGCTTAAGACTTGAGCTTTATGTCCCCCACTGAGGCCCATATTTGGTGTTTGATTTCTGATTATAAAATTTTTAAGTAAAAATAGACCGGAATAAATCGTTTCACATTCGAGTAGAACGGCCGATATAAAAATCTCACAAGCTAAGGTTATGTTGATTTGCACTTTCAGATATCTGATCTAAGAATTTTTCTTTAACTATAGATGAAGGTTTAGTGTATGGGCTTATTATAATTTGACGAGTACATATATGTATGTATTTTTATTTCACTGAAACTGAAACAAAATCGAACAAATTTGTAATTCGGAGTTTTCCAAAAAAAAAGCGAGGATTATTAGAGAGAGAAAGCTCGTTTTGTGCAAAATCTTTACTATCTATCAACATGGTTGTCTTTGAAAGTCTTTAAATTAAAAATTAATTATAGGATTTTCCAAGTTAAATAAGAGAAATCAAGATCTTGATCGATATGTTATGAGCTTAAGAGGTTAACTTGAAATCTAATAATCAAATTATTAAGGTTAATTTCTTCGAAAAAAATCACACCAGAAGCGTATTAAAGTGAAATATAAATTCAGTTTTTGGAATTATGCATTCAAAACTTGGTAAAATATCTCACATCTTTTAAAAACACTAATGAGGTCAATATTCAAATGCTTCAATTTTTTTAAAAATAAAATGCAAGATTGGAGTGCACGTATATTGGTTCTTATGGTCGATCACATCATATTGGCAAAATTCTTGGTAGAAATAGCTTAAAATATTTTTAAAATCTTTTTTTTACTTAATTTTGTAGAAACAAAATTCCTTAATTTGTTTTCAATATATGTAACTCAAATGTTGGACTGATAATTTTAAGTAGGTACTTAAAAATATAAATCTAAAACCATAATTTAAAAATTACCGTGCAACTTTTTTCAAAATATATTTTCAAAAATGTTTCCCAAACCCATCGATATATACATGAATAGAAAGGTCTATTAAATACCTATCCACACCTGAAAACCAAACGCTTCTGCAGCCTCTGGTTCTCGAGATATTGCAATCCGAAATTGTTACCGTAATTGTCAACCAACCTGCATTTGATTTGCTTCGAAGCTGATATCTCGGCAACCAAGCCTCAGAAAAAGCTGTGGCTTTCAGCACTGGAAAGGGATTGAACAGACCCTTGCATTGCTGTGGGATTTGCCGATTTAATTTTTTGAAGATTTTTGAAAAAAAATCAAAGCTTGCGGGAAGAAAATTGTATGTATTGAATTTTCAAAAAAAAATTGTTTTTGTTTCAAAATTCTAAAAAAAAATATTTTTTACAAATTTTGATATGTAGTATCAATTAGAATTCGAACGACCTCCTATATAAAAAGTTTAATCGAAATCCGTCAAGCCGTTTATGAAAATGTCAAAAAAAAAATGTATAGCAGATACCGTTAAAAACAAAATATGTCAAAATAGTTTTATACCTAAATGTATACAAACCAAAATGTATATCAAAATCGTTAAAGCCGTTTTGGAGATAATTTAGATGATAAAAAATTGTGTTTCAACTACCAAAAACGCTTTAGTAACAAGTTTAAAGAAATTCGCTTCAGTGTTTTAGGCTATAGTTCACTGTATAGGCAGACAGACAGACGGAATTGCGGGACAAACTTTTTTGGTGTTCTCTATCATCGTAATATCAAGTCTGATTCAAATATCGGGTTCAATTTTTTTCCAAATACAAAATTTGCCCTTAAGTACCTGATCCAAATAAAAATCAATTAAACTATTATCGAGTTGGTATCAGCAAACCGGAACACGTGCTCACAGCATAAAAAGCTAAGCAGATTCTCATAAAAATGCACGTAATTATTAAATATAAAGGGTGTTTCTTTGAAAGGTATATTACTATAAAGTAAAATTAAACACATATACATTATAGTTACTGCTATAAAATTGATTTTATTTAAAAGATAATTTATTGCCATTTTTATTTGAATATGATTTCTGGCATATGGCCAGAACCAGCGGCTGACTCGGATGTAGTCCTCTTGAGGTCAAATTTTCAATCACTCTATGCAACATTTAGATTCGCATATTGGCAATAACGCGGCGAATGTTGTTTTCCAATTTGTCAATCGTCTCTAACTTATCGGTGTAGACTAGCGATTTCACATACCCCCCAGAAAATAGTTCAGCGGTTTTAAATCGCAAGATCTTGGAGGTCAACGCGACTTCTTGTTGAAACCACAGAAGGAAGGAAAAAGTCATTAATAATAACTCTATAATTGTCTCCATTATCTGTAACTCTTTGGCCAACATCATTCTTAAAGAAGTAATGGCCAATGATTCCACCTGCCCAACGAACCACCCAACTGTCGTAGTTTTCTGGATGAACGCGGTGGCGCGGCGGGCGGTCTCAACAATGGCTTGAGGTTTATTTACTACCAAAAAGTGGCAGTTTTGCTTATTGACGTAGCTATTCGATCAAAAATGAGCGTCATCGCTTAACAAAATTTTCTTGTATGAATCAGGATCAATAGCAATCTCGTTTCACGAACATAACTATGCTTTTCGAAATAAATCTGGACAATTTGCACTAATTGGCCATGCGTCAGTCGATCGATTCTTAATGAAACGATTAACCAAATTAAATATTAGCCGCGTTTTATTATCGCTCATAACCCATATGGTTCACCTCGTAAAAATAAAACGATCTGGGTTAAGAAAAAATTATACCTTACATGTTTGGTAGTTCTGATTACCTTTTGACGTTTCTTTTGTTGACACAGAAAAAAAATGATTTCAGGCGTAGTGGATATAAGTATAAATTGATAACATTTAATAAATAAAATAAATTAATTAAAGCTTTTACACAGTTTTTATACGACAGCTCTGGTAGTGATTGGGAATTAGTTCATCCAATTACTCAACCAGCAGTAGTGATTCCTCCTTTGTTGACGTGGGAACCCAAAGTCACCAAAGAATTGAAGACTTTGAAAGTATTATAGCTGCATACTCGGACCAGGATTTTAAAACGCACTTTCGGCTATTAAGTCCTCTAGGACATTGCTCGTGGCGTATTTTTTTTCTTGGATGAACAAATTCCGCCTGTCTCTTGGAATATGCGTGTAGGAATCCAATAGTTTCCTCCTTTGTCCAGATTCTTCGTATTCTATAGTAAAATCCTATTTGAAAAACATTTAATTAAAAACAAATTACAAAGTACCAACGATTTATTTTCATTTGCATCGATATTGTCTGGCGCCTGGGACTGTTTTATTTTTTGTTGACATTTGACCATTTTTTGTTTCTTTTTTCTCAGCAGTGACAATATTTGAGAAGAAAATTAGCCATCTGTTCGTTTAACTTAATACTAATATTTGGAAACCCAGATAGAAACCCCGATAGAAAGCTGGATCTCGTGTTGTTTTTGTAATACGTGCTAAAAAATTACCCAGACCCAGACCCGTAGATAATAAAACACAGCTATTAAGTCACAAGGCAGATAACAAAATGTCTATCAAAGAAAATAGTGCTGCCAACTTTACATTTGCATTTACTTACTTCACAATAGAATTTGTGTAATAAATATAATAGTGAGATGAATATTCAACCATTTGTACATAAAAATAAACTTTATTAGAAGCTTAACTTCCGTCGAGTATGAATTTGATGACACACATAATTTTGAATGTCTTGAAAATGTGAGCAAAAAGATCGTAATCATAATTATTAGGATACTTGAACACACAATATCGTGAAGATGGCACAAATTTCCGCACTAGGCGAACCTTAATCGAAACAAACAAAAAACTACGCCAATTTGCAATAAACGTATGTACATGTCTTTTTTCTCTTGCCCCTCTGAAATATGTAGGTGCAGTATGGTGAAATGCATCGTCATGGCATTTGACGCCGTAATCACTTTAATAACCGTTAAGCATAATTTCATAAAAAGAAAAACAAAATATAATAACAAAACAAAAACCAAAGTGTGTAAGTGTAACTCACACAGCACGCGTTACTTCCGTTTGAAATTTTTTTTGCCGAATATTTGTTTTTTTTTTACTCGGGCACAAAAGTTCTTAACCTACGATAAGTTGAAATTGAAATTTCAATGAAGAATGTAATTCGACCTTACAGCTGGACTGGATGTACTTGTCAATTCACCAAATGTCAAAGATAACACCTGTTTTGACAGTTTGTTGGCTTTAAATGGTCTTGAAATAAATTAAATTGTCTCATCAATTCGTTTTCGCACTTATTACCTTCGTCTGACTGCCAAATAATATGCTTGAGTCAAGGTTTTTTTTGTATACTCTTTTGTCGGTCGGTGCAATTCACTTCCTTGTGGAAAATTAAATTCAAACCAACTCATTGAAAGCAATGGAAAATTCAAGTCAAATGAAATTTAAAAAAATAAAAGTATAAAACGTCACAGCTCACTTTCACTAGGAGTGCTTTTTTTAATTCGCATTTTCATTGTGAACAGATCATGATTGTATAGGCTCATGGTGGTGGTTTTGTTTTGTCTTGGCGGCAAAAACTTGGTTTCCTACGTCAGTGTTAGATGGTTTTCCTTCCATTAAATGAGACAGGCTTTCTTTTAGAGTTTGAAAGATTTAACACGTTATTGTTTTTTTTTTGATAAGCTCATCTTTGTCATGGGATCATGAGAAATTTTTACAACAAACAGTTTGCATCAAGGAAATCGATTGATTTATATCGGAGGAGGTCTTTGTAGGTTTGAGGCAAATTTGAAGAGTAGGTAGGTACCTTCCCTAATTTTTTCGAAGGTGGGTAACGAAATTATTGAAAGTAAATAGATAGATACAAATCAAAGGAGCTATAATTTGTGAAAGGAAATGTGGATGCAAACTATAGTTTATATAAAAATATTCATTAGATGAAATTGGTAGGGTACTGTAACATAACACACAATTTTGTAGACTTTCTTTTATTTCTTTACTGAATCAATCTTTATTGTTGACTTGCGGTGATTCAATATTCTCTTCCTTCATTTGTTAGTAATAGACTATTGTCGTTTTCGATTGGGCATCCGGAAGGATTCCAAATGCTTCTAAAACTGTTCGCTTGGGATCAGATGACAATTCTTCCCCAGAAAGAATAAACTTCTGGATTTGAAGTCAGTATCAAAACCGGAATCACCCGAATTCAACGTTGTGTCAGTCATGCTTACGTCATAAAATAATCATTGCGTTTGAATTCCTCGCTTAACAAATACACTTACATTAAACTTCAAAATGGGGAACCGAGCGCTTATACCTGTTCGATTCATATGTGACTATTCCAGAGTTTTTTAGGCAGAAATTAGCAGAGAGAGAAGTACAATGGAAAAAGTCTGGAACGGCTTGAGTATAAAATTGTCTGCCAATTTTTAAACGTCAAAAACGTATTGCTAAAATAAAAAGTTTTTTTTGTTATAATTAACAATTTTGTATTCTTAAATTAATTTTGTTCGTTTTATTTTACAGTTTACAGTATAACAAAACTTTTTGCAACAACCAGACACCGGCAACGAGACAGGCACAATTTTAGTTTCTTTTATGACATACGTGCCCTACACACGATCAATTTTTATTGCCAATTTTCATTAAAAGAATTTTCTGTCAATAAACATTGAGGAAAAATCGCCACCACACGTATCAATGAATATTGATATTTTTTTTTGACATTTCAC
Organism: Philhelius pedissequus; assembly: GCA_910595825.1. Taxonomy (NCBI): domain Eukaryota; kingdom Metazoa; phylum Arthropoda; class Insecta; order Diptera; family Syrphidae; genus Philhelius; species Philhelius pedissequus. The sequence continues at coordinate 38,530,449 of OU343163.1, forward strand.
AAGCCTCAACATTGATAGTCACATTCTTCTAAAATATGGACGAACATTTATTAATTGAATTAGCTACAAGTGAGTGAGTCATTTTAAATTGTTTTGTTTTATTTTTGTATACAAACTAAACTGCAACGTTGCGGTAAAATTTGAAGGTACCGCCACACGATCAAAAAACTGTCAACATTGAAGAAAACCAATTATTTGTTCAATGAAAATTGATCGTGTGTATAGTGCTCTATAAGTTAACCAGTCATTTGTAAATTTGTTGCCCACATTTTGCTGGCTACAAGAATTGGTTGTGCAGAAATTGTCAGGAAGGGAAATATTTTACTGTCATGGGCGCTCTCTTCTCTGAAAAACTGTCAATATGGTGTACGGGAACAGAATTTCACAGTTTTTCGTAGAAATTCGTAAATTTTCGAAGTCTTAGGAAATACGGGAACACACCTAGTAAGTCTGGAACAGTAATTGGTGCTAATTGGCCTTTTTGGGCATCGTATCGAACATTCTTTATGATCCCGGATCGGAGAGTTCTTCCGGATTATCAATCGAAAACAATATTAATAAGAAACACCATTATTTCATAAGAAAATATATCAAATGTATAATGTTGGCAAACTATGCATGGTATACAATAATAAACAAAAAAAATGCATTGAAAATACATAGTTAAATCTATTGAACTTAGTTAAGACCCATATGTAACCAAGAAAGATTACAAATTCCATATGAATGGCTTCATAAAAGAGCAATATTTAAACTCTTTCAGACCAGAGAACTAATTTCACTCTAGAAAAACAATCTTATTAGTTCAAAGAAAAGACCCCTTCAGCCAAAAGTAAGTATCGTCATGAATTCTGACGCAATCCCGTATCTATCTGTCATGGTAATTTACCAAAGCATTGTGAATATACATATGTAAGTGCTAACTAAGTGTCAAAAGTGACAGAACAATTTGAAAACGATCTCACATAAGCTCTTAGTGGCACTCGTATTATTTAAAAAAAATCTCGGCAATTTAAATCATTTATCGATTAGATAAGATATGATTGTGTACCTCTTAAGGCCTCTGGCTTTCAGCAAATATCAAAGTCAAACCCTAACAATTATCCCACAAAAGCCCTGCTTTTTTAAAGGAGAAAGATTGTATTCATATGAGTGATTTAATGTGGTTTATTGTGGTGGCTTTCCCGATGGCGCAAGTCAAGATTAAAGCGATTTAAAGAAACAAAAATATGCGTAAACAACTATTGGAAATATTTTATAAAGTAATTATTGTGAGCGCGCCCATTTAGACACTTTCTCCACACTTCCAATAAAGTGTTCAGTTCACTCTATGGTTACTTTGTAGAGACGAAAAAATATACAAACACCATAACTTGATTTTTATCCCAATTACGACTTCAACAATTAATCAAAATTGAAATAAGAATTACATTTATGCATTATATTATACATATGTATGTACATATGTATACACACATAAGTCTCCGATTAATGGCTGATTTTTTTTTGTGTGATGCATGATGCAATATTTTTTTTGTGAACCTGGATGTTTATGTATAATAGGAATATGAAATAAAAGTCTTTTTGACCACAAAATTTTATAATGAAGCAGCCATAAAATGACCATGTAACGCGAACCAATTAAGTCATTTGATTTTCAAATGTTTTGGGGGTTTTGTGATGAAAAGCGATTTGATTATGTTTTATGTTACATGACAACATATTACGCCCTTTTTTAGGAGCAAGTGTTACGTAGGCTTGTTTACATATGTCCATACCATAATTAAGAAATTACACAGGTCTATGAATATCATATGATTAATTTTGTGGTGAATAGACCCGCAATGTTGATGTTCTGTATTAGATTCGATCTCAAAATATTTATTCGTGTGCAGTGCGTATTAAATAGATTTGGAGTAAGTTAAGTATTTTCACATGCAATTACATCTCGTAACAAGTTTTTTTTCGTTTTGATTCAACAACAACAAACATATCAAGACATTTTCACACTTTTGTGGTTTTCCATTAGTAAATCCACTTTTCAAAATATATTTTGAATTTTTTTGTGCCCAATGGAATATGATTTCAGATTGATTTTTTGTTCGATATTGCATTTGTGTAATGTCGTGTGTGTGAAACTGCTATCGGTGTACCTGTCCATTTTCGGTGTTTTGACAGATCAAAATCAAATTAATTTATCATACCAATGGAAAACCACAATAGATTCAGATATCTCGATTACCCTACATGATGGAACAAATTTGATGTTATATTCGAATTCAGAACGTCAAGACGTATTAAAAATTGCCTTACTGTGAAAGCTATTCCCGAAATATTTTGATGAAAATTCCCCATAGAGGTAACAGATTTTGACAGTTCATGGCGGACAAGTTCCTTAACAGTTGTTAATTTTCAAAAATAGATAGATTATATAGACAACTTGTGATTTCGGTGGCTGTGCTCTAGAGTATTTTAGAGCAGACAATTGGCGTTTTTATTTTTTAGCTCCGAGTAGATTACTGAGCAGATCATGAGCGAACAGATTTAGCTCTGAGCAGAGCATGATAACCTAACTTAAGATATTCCGAGCTAATGGAGCATGCTCCGATTTAGGTTTGTTTGAAAAAAGAAACACAAGTTGTGTGAAGAGATCTGTCGTTTAAATGTTTAAATTGAACTAAAATAGAAGAACGCCGAGTATGAAAATGCCACCATTACGTGAATGGGCTAGAATACAGAAAATTATATTATGGGATAAATGCTACGATGACGAAAAGTGAGCATATTTGAGGGGTCGCGTCGGTCGCTTAAATATAGAAAGATAAAAGGCAAATATAGTTTTTGGAAATGCCCAATCCACACAAGATCCGTCCAGCGACATGCAGTCGCGAGCCCCAATACACACAGGTATATGGCACATATTGGTTTACGGATATATCGAAAATCAGAGTACATGTTTTAAAAATCAAAAACCTCTGTTTGTGTCAAATGACAACCGAATTTAGACAACATGGGCAAGATCACACCTTGAAATATGCGTACTGTGGTCGCAGGCATCACCATCTGTCCGTCCTCCTTTGAAAGCAAGGAAGCAGAGATTATCATTTACATCAACGGAAACAATGAATTTGATGATAACAGAATGTGAACAAAATGTGGTTCCAAAAGGGAGAAGGGAATATATGTGCAATAAAGCTATGCTGACACAATGTACATTTTATACGAAGGATTTGAAGTCAATGTAACCTCACGCAGAATTGACCTGTTTTGACACAGTCACAGGCTTATTCTAATAAAATGTAAGTGTAAAGTACCCATAAAGTCAATATAACTCAAGTCCACCATCTACGCAATAATTTCGTTGAGACTCATTCAATGCATCTTGATAAATTTTGTTTTAATTGAAAATTTCAACGATTTGGTGCTTAGGTTAATTTGGTGCATATTTTTTTTACATATATTTTTATATTTCAAATATGTTCGACTTATAAATTGTATACATACATATGTATGGACGTACATAACATTGAAACTTGAAAATTCATTAATTACTTTAAGTCCCATATTAGTTGCATGAACTATGGCTTAAAATATTAATAATAATTTTAAAAAAAGTCACAAATAGATTTGCACCAAACTTGTCAAAGGCATTAGGCACGCAAATAAAAAAAATAACAATGAATATATTTTTATTTTGTCAGCCAATGACACATATGTATATATTTATACCAAAGCCTTCATGCATAACAAAGGCTTGCAATGATTTAAAATTTGTATTGTATACGTAACGTATTTGACTCGTTTTAACCACACACGAAAAAGTATATATTTATGACAAAAGGTACAATATACATATATCTGACAAAACTTTTGATTAACGAGCTTAGTAATCGTAAATACTTGGATTTAAGGTTCAAAATCATGAAGTTCATTTATCCTAAAATATATGTGTATTCCATTTTGTTTTTAAAAATATTTAACAGAGATTTAAGACTTGTTTGAATATACCAACCAGGACATTGACTGTATTTTTGTTGACCCAGTGAACTTGTTATAAAAGCTTAAAGAGTTAAACACAAAAGAAACAAACACATCCTTTTGATGACTAAGTGTTGACACTTTTGTTTTACCAAAAGGTAAATAACACTTTTAATTTTTAAACAATGAAATGAAGATTTTGCTTTCATTGGCCTTAAGTGGGTTGAAGGACTTTTGACCTTATAAACGTGGAAGTTAAATGTATTGTCAACCTGATTCGTAAGGTTAATCACTTAATGGAAAGATGTAATGTAGAAATGTAAATAAATTAGTAAAATATACATTAAGAATTAATTCCAAGGAATAATAAACTTTTTAAGTTGTTAATGACACAGCATTCTTGTGGTTAATTTTTTTTGTTAGCAGATTTTAGAAAGGAAAGAAGACTTTAATTTAATTGATTCTTGTTTTTGTAAAAAAAGTGTAGGCAATTTGTATAACTAGTTTGAATGATACAAAATCTTAAGGTGTTTTTTTTGTGGTTATTCTGAAAGGAACAAATATTTTTTTTCTTTTAAATTTTATAAATTAGAATGGTATTCTTAGAATGATATCTGATCTAGCAGAATACAAAATTATAGAAAGTGATGAATTTCTCTATGGATAACCATCCCGATGCCTTATCCAATGGATATGTGTATTGGACTATCACTAGTTAAATCGAGTATTTTTTCAGTTGTATTGACTTTTGCCATTTGAAGACAAATCCTCTAAGAATATTTCTTTCCACGATCATCTTAGCCATTCGGAATTAGGAAAAAAAACGTAGATTCCTTCCATTCCTCTGACAATCACATTACAGGGGTTGAAAATGTAAGCCCTGATTCTCTACGAATTATCGCACCAATTAAAATGAACTTATTTTGAAGATTATCTTAGTTCCTGAGGATTATCATCAGCTCAGACCGTTGAATGGTACGCCAAGCTCAGTTGAAATATTTTGGTATTATATAAGATTCGCACCCCATAACACAAATTTATCTAATCCAGTAAATCTACTGTTTGCAAGAGAAATAAATCCACTATTATCAAAATTAATTAGCATATCATAGAGAGGGGAATTTCACAAGAAAGGTTAGATAATTCAATGTAGCTTTGACCGCCAATTTGACAAGCAAGTTGACTAGTTAAAACTTCAAGTATCAGAAATATTCAGAGAGGTTAAAAAATTGACAAGGAGATTGTACAAAAACTTTCTCTTTGTCAGGAAATTAAAATACCAATCCGCTGAGGTTTTTTCTTACTAAAAATAGTAGTTCCCACAATTAAGGCAGCTAAACCTAAAAAGAGGTTACTGAAAAAAATGTCCGCATCAGGAATTGGTTGCTTATTTCCAATTTGAATTCATTCACGTATTGGATTAAGAATACAAATTATTATGTTCGTATAATTTTGTAAAATAACACCGGACGAGACAAGAGTATCAATAAATTAACGAAATTCTCTAAACAGAACTGAAACGAATCAATACTGACTTTTTCGAAATTTGATTTTAAATAATTATATTTAAATGAAAAAATGTTGAGGTCATTATTAAAATGAAACCAATACGTAAGATTGTCCGTCAATTTTATTGCAAAAAAAATATCTCCCAATAACTCATGAATTTTATTAACTTAACCTTGCCACTTAGATAAAAGATACATATCCAAATAATACTTAAGCCTTCTTATATTAAATCACTTAAATGTAGATCAAAATTTTGATAAATGAATAAGTAAGGAGCTTAAATCAAATTGAAATTACTATAGTCGATAAAAACTACATATAGCTACTTATTGGTATCTTTTAAAACCTTGAAATCAATCAATTATTGAGTTAAAAAAATTACTAAAAATTTCAAGAATGATAAATGGGTGATATTTTCAAACATGATAATTTAAACATCATATGCAAATAGTATTTGGTTTGATAGAAATTTTGTTTTGTTCAAACGTATGACTAAATTTATTTAAAATGGCGGATGTATATTAAGATTTTAGAAAAGAAAGCAGCAATAAGAAGAAGGTGCAAAATACAGTCGCGCCGCGCCTGAAATTAAAACGACTTTAATAGAAAGCACCACATGTTACATTATACAAAAATGTGTGTATTTTAAGCCGACAGACGTACACTGTATTTTCGACCACTTGGCGATTGGCTCGATTCTTCTTTTAAAACATTTTTGTAGTCCCAAAAGTAATTGTAGCTGCAATACAATTTTTGTGCCATTAAAGTTAAATCTTAATGATCTCGAAAACGTCTCTAACGATTTTGATAAAAAAAAATCAGTCAACAATTTTAGGTGTAATCTACATTTTAGTCAAAAATTCTTTATATATTTCGTTATTAACATTACCTGCCATAAAATCATTTTTCTATTAACGACTTTTTCGTAAACGGCTCAACAGATTTCGACCAAAAATTTTGTATAGCAGGTCCTTCAAATTCCAAACAATATTGCAAACATTTTTTTTTTGGATTTTTGAAAAAAAATGTTTTCTTTTTTGAATAATCAATATTTTGAAAACGAGTGAAGGATGTTTTTAAAATTCTGTTTTCAAATATAATATTGTTAATTATTTTAAATTGAAATACTAAGTTTTTTTTTAAAAAGAAATTTCGTATTTAGCTGTTTTTGACTAAGAATCTTGTGCTTACAATATTATCGAACACAAGAGCAAGTACGTGTTATCCAGTAGTACATTTTATGTTTTATCATTATTATTCCCTGTATTTTCATATTTCAAACAATTCCACATCTATGATAATATATGTAATGCCAAGCATTTCAAATCTTCATAAACAGAAATAAAACAAAACAAAAAAAAAAAAAAAAAAACTAAGAAGCTAAGCTCAACAGTTTCGGCATTTTTTTTTTATAGGGTTGCATTTTTTAAGCAAAATAGTATTTCACATTAATTTCGATAGATTCAAACAACGTGTTCGTTAAGTGATAATATGAATGTGAAATGCTTTAAATAGATTTGAACCAGGTGTAATTGATAGTTAACACTCAAAATCATATGTACGTGATTAAATAGGTAATTTGATAATAACCTAAAACAATATACTAGCTTATCTGAATTTAACCCTGAATTGATCAATATGACACCCACAGCACAGAGAAAGATCAGTAAGTTGTGCGCAACTACAGTAGAGGCTCGATATAAGGAACTAAAAATTACCTTTTGTATAGTTTAAATAATATTCTATTTAACTATCTTGCAAATTTAAAGCGGAATCAATTCAACTAAAAATAAAATTCACGACTGGGTCGTACAAACTTGCTCTTGTAGCTAACAACTTTAATATGTCTGATTATTTATTTATTTTAAAAATTATGATGGTATTACCTTGGAAAAAAATGAATATAACAAAAAAAAAAATGTTTTAAATCGTCACTATCTCTAATGAATATATTATGATATGTGTAATATAATGAAGAAGAATCTACATCTCACAAAATAATTTAAATCGGTTCATCTAAAAATGGTAAATATCATAAAACGTAGACTAATCTTCAAATGTGAAGTGTTCAAAATCTGTTTTTAATTTGTTTTTTTTTTTATATGTCTTAAACAAATTATTGTTCAGTAATTTAAAAAACTAAAAATCTTAAAATATAACGTTATGTAAGTATTTTGTTCCTTTACTTATATCAATATGTACAAACATTATATCTCTCTTTAATTTTGTAAATAAAGACACCCCTGAAGAAGACGGCAACCACCGTCGAAATGTTGGGAATATTAAATGAAAATTGCTTTCATTTAATCATTATTACGACCAATAAAGCCGATGAAAATCACTTTTTAAAAATTCTCCAAAGTCCAAATAAAAAAAAAAAAAAACTTGGTCAAAAACTTCTAAAATAATAATGATAAAGTCAAAATTAAAAAAAATTGTTCCATGGGAAGTATGGTTAATAAAAAACGCAAAACAAAATAATTTTTTTTGTCATTTAAAATTAATTTGAGAACGTACACATTTTTCTATCAAAATTCTTGTAGCTCCTTTTGAGAATTTTTTTTTTTGAAACGGTTTATTTAACATTTGTATGCGATGTAGGTACCGTTGTTTTCTGTTGCATGAAAATAGTTATTTTTTTAAGTATTCAAGACAATGAAAAGAAACTTTAAATACAAAGTTTAATTTCAAACATTTTTTTTTGGAAAAATCTTCATAATATCACATTATATTCTCAAGATTCTTAGTAGAAACGACTAAATATATTTTTAAAGTCGTTTTTACTAAATTTTGTATGTACAAAATTTCTGTAGATAATTATTTTGTAAGGCGCCAATTAAAGCTTTCATTGAAACTCATCATTAAAAACTTTGACTATCAATTCTGAGGCACTTAAACAAATAAAACTGATGTCGTTTTGGTACCAAAATGAAAGTAATAAGATATATAATTTTTTTTTTCCAAAAAAATATTTTCTTTGCTCTACCACTTTTGCTCTAAACGCTTTTCATCATTGAAAAATCAAAAGTGAATTTACAAGAAATTCGTAGAGCAAATACAATATTTTTTGACAAAATATATTATAATCTTATTACCTTCATTTTGGTACCACAACGACATCAGTTTTATTTGTTTAAGTGCCTCAGAATCGATAGTCAAAGTTTTCAATGATGAGTTTCAATGAAAGCTATAACTGAAGCCTAAAAAAAATATGGTATGAAAGTTTAATGTATTTAATATACTTAAGTTTAAGAATATAATATCAAAAAAAATTACTTTTTTTTTTCAAAACTCCAAAAAAATATTTTACGAAAAATTTGCTATGCAGTATTATTTATAATTCGAAGGACTTACTGTTTAAAAATTTTGCTCGAAATATGTTCATCAAAAAAATGATTTAATAACAAAATATGTAAGAAAATTTCACTAAAATGTAGATGAGGTAGAGAAAATTGTATGACAGGTTACCTTAGTTTTGGGGCTAAGAATGTATTTAAATATATTTGATTAAATAATCTTAAATGATAAGTTTGAAGAAAAATGCTTTAGCCGTTTAGGCTGTAGATCGTTGTACTGACAGACGGAATTGCAGTACCTATTTTGTTGGTGTTTCCTATCATCGTAATGTCAAGTTTGATTAAAATCTCGAGTTCGATTTTTATTTTACAAATGCAAAACTTGCCATATAGTATATGCATCGCAAGTAAAAATTAAAAATAAGTATCAAAAACTCCAGCAAAATAAACATTTTAAAAAATTGTAAAAATCGGTTAGACCATTTCGGAGTTCTTCGTGTATAACTTGAATTTTTATTCGAGTTTTGAACGTTCTAATATGTTTTAAAGAATGCATTGAAAAAAATTTCGAAGTTAAGAAACATCGATATTTCTGATTTCATAATTTCTGGCTGATATCGATGTTGTTTTTTTTTCTATCTTAACATCGATGTTTTGCAATATCGCTCACCCATAAGCGACATTGTTGTTGACAATTAATTCCAGTTTGACATAAGTGTTCTCGTGACTAGCAAGTACAGCAAAGTAAAACATTTTCACGAAAACAATACACACTCCTAATTGATTTTAATTATTTTAATATAGAGGGATTTTCACATCTGTGTTTTTTTTTCTGTCAAAAAGCATACAAAATACAAAGAGAAAAAAAATGCAAACATACATTACTAAAAAAATCACTTCAATGTCCTCTATGATTGAATAGATTTACTAATTATCGCAACTCAATTATACTTCGGATGAAAAGGAAAAGTAATTCCCAGTATGTTCTAATTGTTGTTTTCCTTGTAAAATTTTTACTTTGCTGTACTTGGCAGTTATGAGAACACGGCTATAGCCGTTGTTTATGTGCGTGCTTCTGGTTTTGATTTTGACTTCAAATCCTGAAGGAAATTTTTGTTCTATCCAGGAAAAGATCTGTCATTTGACACCAATTGACAGTTTCAGAAGCATTCGGAAGCCTACCAGACGACCAATCAAAAAGGCCATAAGTATTTTTTTGACAAGGGGACAAGTAATTTATTCGCAAATCTTATAAGAACAAATTTTAAGAAAAAAATCATACGAAATTCTTGGGAGTATTGATGAATATGTATGTACATGGTGTCTTTAAGCTAAATCTATTTAATAAAGAAAATTTCCTTCAGCCGACCAAACTTTGAATTTTTATATAATGGATTTTAAGATATCTTCAGACGAATTTATTAATTTTAGGTAGTTATGGCACGTCTTTCCCATTCAAAAGTAACTCCATTGTGAATTTTAAATCAATAATCACTTCTACGATTTCAAATCACGTTTTTTGTCTAACAAATAACTGTTTTGACTTCAAATGAAACCAACATTCAAATTTATACGAGCCTCGAAATCAATTAATAATAAAAAGTCAAAATCATCATACATCATACAACAACCAAATATCATACATTACTTCCAATAAAATCTGGGAAACAAAAAAATTGTATGAAAAGTATATTGTGAATGAAAATGTTGAATGTTGTATTAAATGTATGATGTGATATCTTTGATCGAGTTTCAAAGATTCGTTGAAAATCACAGCCAGCCAGGAGTAAATGTGTCTCAAAATTTACAATATAGATGTATTTTGCATTTCTAGGTTCTAATTATGTACTTTCTTAAATCAAGCAAAACACATGCAGGTACATACATATATCAATTAAAAACTGTGGGGAGTTTGGTATAAGTAGGACATTGACCATTGTATAAATGAAAATGTTCCATTTTTAAATATTCACTTCACAAAAAAATGTATAATAATTCATGGCAAAAAAGTTTCATCAAAAAAATGTTATTCCTATTTTTTTTTTATTTGTTTGTGTATGTATTTATTTATGTGCCTATTGAAACTCAAAACCACATTCTAATTTATTTGTATAAGAATATAAAACAATTCATGGAAATTTGAATATTCAAAGATCTCTTTAAAATTAAAAAAGAATTCTGCATGAAAAATATATTTAAATCATTCTATAACGATTTCTCTGTCTCTGCTGTGCGTACATCGACCTTTGATATTCTTCCATGAGTGTCCCGGGTTTTCTCTCTTTAATAGACCCTGATTATCATTAGGTCTACATAAAAATTGAAAGAACACAAGCAACAAATATTGTTAAAATTATATTTATCGTGGAATTTTATTCGCCTAACAAGATCTTTTTTTCATGGCAATGCAAGAAATGCTTTAGTGTGAGCTTTAACAGCAATGTCCACTTTAGGAATATTCACATCACATGGGAGCGACCAAACGACAAACTAATTAAAACTATTCGTTCAATTTGACATTTCTTTCACTTGGAATTTCGTTCATTTCTCGGGAACTTTAGAAATCCAAAAAAAATATCTTAGAATTTGAATATTAATATGAATTATATTTCTACTATTTAATTTCTATTTAGAATATGTGAAGAATTTAGACATTACGCCATTTCTAGTGTTATGCTTAAAATAAATTGACCAGCAAAAAAGAAGTACGAGTATAATATACAGACCATACAGTTTTGCATTGTTTTATATGCTGAATCAGCATGGCCAGGGTACACCAAACTAAGTCTTTTCTTAAATCCCTGAATAAATGATATCAAAATTGGAGATAGACACTGACTGTGGGACGATTTTTTTCTTAAAATATCCACAAGAATTATACCCTGACATATTATTGACGGATTAAAAGTTACCCTGTATAGATAACTACAATACTCTAAAAAAAAGATCAAATGGAATATCATCACTTTTTGCCGAAATTTTAAAATTAAAATGCACGGCTGGATCGTACGTACTTGAAAAGATTCTTAATGGAAACGGCTAAATATATTTATTAAGTAGTTTTTACTTAATTTTTTATAAAAAAAATTTCTTACATCTTTCCTAAACACAAATTGAGATGACAATTTTAAATATTTAGTGATATAAAATCAAAAACAAAATTTCTGAAAAAATCGTTGACCTTAGTTTTCGAAACATTGAAAAATATATATGTACATAATTCAAAAAAAAAAATATTTTTCGAAAATTTTGCAATGCAGTAATATGTGGAATGCGAAGAACCTCCTGTAGAAAAATTCTGATCGAAATCCGTTGAGTCATTTATGAGAAAGTCGCAAACCCAAAAAATGGTTGTTTGGCAGGATGGTAGTAAAATTTATATGGCAAGTAACGTTATTTTTGGGCTAAAACAACGATTCAAAAATCTATTTTAGACAATCACTTAAAACACCTATAGGTACCAAGTTTGAATAAAACCGGTTCCACCGCTTAGGCTGTAGAACGTTCTACAGACAGACAAACGGAATTGGGGACCCACATTTTTGGTTTTCTCTATCATATTAAAGTCAAGTTTGATTAAAATCTCGAGATCGATTTTTTTCCAAATGCAAAACTTGCCCTATATCGCAAGTAAAAATCAAAGCAGACATTCAATCGTGTCTTACAACCATCTGATAGCTTCTGAGAGATGTGCGACTTTTGAAAAGATTATCTTAACTTCATAATTTGAAATTACCAACATTTTGAAGTTAATGAAATTAAAAAATTTTGCTCAATCTTCTAAGTCTTTGGTTTAACATAAAAAGTCATCGGTGAAACTTTTAAGTATTTTCTTCCTTGCAACAAGTTTAAAAATAAAAAATATTATCAAAACAAAGATATAAAAATTACCAGACAAAAAATTTCAAAACAAAATAATAAAATATTAATTGCTTATTCTTCTAAGAACACAAGATCTGAAAACAAAGGATCTTAATTATGAAAATTCTATACGGAATTCAAACCGTCAATAAATAAGAAATAAAGTAATTAAATATTTAAAATAAATGCTGCTCACCGTTATGTTTCTTGATATTTGACTTCTTTTTTATTTGCAATCAATTCGATGATCGTTAATGTTTCAGCAATAATCCCATATACCAGTTGTATTTTTTTTAAGTGATCAATCGACAGACAGACAGATATGTAGAGATGACGTGCCGATCAGAAATAACAGACGATAAAAAAAAACACACCAACAACAAAATTAAGGTGAATATAATGTATTGTTAACACAACAAAAAATGAAATCTCGAAATTCACTTATAATAAATTTTTCTTTTTTTCCCAAAAAAGATACCTTTTTATCTTTTCTTTTGCTATTCCGTTTTTTTTTTTTTAATTCAACAAAATTCACATAATATACTAGCTGACCACGACACGATTGCGAATTATTTTTTTTTATATTCACCACACCATAAAAATGCAAAAAAAAAATATAATCAGTATTGACCAACAGAAATATTTTATTTTAAAATGTATCTTCAGGATTTGAAATGTTAAAGCTGCCGATGATGACCTTTTTTGTATAGTAGATAGATATCGATGATCGAGGGGAGTAATTTTTTTTGTATGTTGCTAAAGTTGATGTATCTGCGTTAACAAAATGCACACAATAATTGCGAATCTATTACGAAACTCTTGTATGTTCTCTCTCAGTAGCCGTATTTGTAAGCTTTTCGTATCTATACACGAGTATTTTCGTGCAGATTTGATGATATAGATAGATTACGGATCGTTGGTTGGTGATATTTGATGGCGAAAAGAAAAAAAATATTATTTAACAAGATGATTTCCGAGAAAATAATTCAATTTTATTTAAAATATGTCTTCATTAAAATAAAAAAAAAAATAGTATGTATGTATATGTATATAGAGAAGTCACAATGATAGAAGTTTAAAACGATTGATTACAGAGAGTTTATTTTTTACTATAAAAATTCACTTTCTCTTACGATGAAACACCTTAAAGGCGCCACGGCGCGCACCGACAAATTATGATTGCTTACGGCCACAAGCGAGCGATGCAAGCGATGAATGAGAAGCAGAAAAATAAAGCACTAATTCATAACCAATACCCAACCATCAGAGAGACAAGAAGGTAGAGATACATTTTTTTTTTAAATTTTAGTTCGTATCCATCAGATTGTTTTTATTTAAGTTTTTTTTTAAACAGATAGTTCAAAGTGTTAAAGTGTTGAAGAAATAGTCACAAGGTGTGTATAGTATGAAGTAGAAGATTAAGCACAGATTTATGCAAAGACTGCAGATGTTTTCATATTAAAGTTTGTCACTGTCTACGAGATGGTATATATTAAAAAATTTAAAAACATAAACAAAATAGCAGTTAAATAAAGAAGAAGAACAACAATTCGGAAGTTAACATATTTTTTTAATTAAGTTTAAAATGCAAAGAAGTTCTCAAGGCTGTTTTTATTTTATTTTACTATACTCGCATCATAGCCCAGGTGTATCTGTTTAGGTATCTCAGGTATCTTTGCAGGTAGTGTAATAGGTATTTTATTTATTAACAACAACAACAACAAAATAAAAGATACATTTTCTTATAATTTTGCTGCTATAGGTAAAAAAAATCACTTTTGATTTCAAGCTCGTCCAAGTGTGTACAAGTATTATTATTATAGTAATCGTCGTGGTAACTATCGCGTAGAGTAGTCTCACTTTTCTTTTCACGAAAGACCACGACACGAAGGAGAAGCTGATATGGGTATAGTATAGACATAGAGTAGTAGATAAAAATATGTATTTAGACGAGGATGAAGGCTGGGAGGAATAGGAGGGGTGGTGGTAGTGTTGTGTGGAAGGGAAATAAAAGCGAAAACGCGATCAAATTATTACAAAACCTCAAAAAGATACTTGAGATAGCTTTGTACAGATATATGTAGGTAAATGTGTGTAGTTAAATGCATTTTATGTATAGCTTTTTTTTTTGTTAACTACTTCAATTGCATTTTAAATTAATAAAAAAAAAATATACAAAATATAGATAAGTTCGTAAAGTGCCTTTCATTTCACACCTTTTTTTGTTTTGTAAATATTTTTGTTTGACAATATTATTTTTTCAACCGAAATATAAAAAAAAAAACAAATTTTTGGCAAAAACTATTTAAGACCAAACACAATATTTTTGTTTGTTTTGAAAGACAAAAAAACGTATCGAAAACGACGACAGAATATCAAAAAACGTCAACCGATTTGTGGCCGTCTACCTAAACTGGTCGGCGCACACTAAAAGTTAAGTCTTTCCAAATCTAAAGCCGAAGACTTTTATTTCTCGCCGAAGAAATAAAACTGTGTAGACGACGATGACGATGATGGTTGAGCGACTTATTCAAATGCGCTTTTTTTCCTTGTAAGATATAATACTCGCATATATGTCGTATGGTAAAAAGCTTGGCTTAAAAGTTTACAAAAATTTTGCATGCAATTACGAATAATTGTGAGATTAAAAACAAAAGAAAGAGAGAATTGGAATCGACAGAAAATACCGAGAGAAATAAAAACAAAGTAGCAAAACAAAGCCAACGGGCACAAAAATGAATACTAGCTGCTGGTGAGCTTACGAGTTACGACTTACGACGATAGCCGTAATGACAGAGAACGAGGGAAATTAAAACAAAGCTTATAGAGTTTGTAAAGTAGCAGCCATTATAATGAACGGATCGAAACTTTTGATATTAGCTTTAATGGTTGGTGGTGGTATTTGAGTGTTTTTTTGCGTTTGGATGTGTTTTTGAGTGAATATTTAGTAAACTTGGATTAAATTGAAAATAAGCTTTGAATGATTTTTTTAGAAAATATACAATGAAATTAGTTTTCAATGGATGGGCATAATAAAACATTTTTTTAGTCAATATTAAAGTTATTTCAAACGACATGAAGTACAAGAAAATTTTTGTTATTTTCTTTTTGATTGGTAATTCAGAAGCTTTCGGAATAGGTGCAAAACCGTTTTGAAGATGATCTGTTGAATGAGAGTAGGTAATTTTTCTAAAAAATAGAAGGGTTCTAGATTTTATTTTGGAAATTGGGGATGTTTGTGCTTTTTTTGGTATTCTGAATCGGACAGGTCTTCCGTATTTCTAATCGAAAAGGAAATTCGATTTACCACAGATTTCAATTTTAAAAAAATTATAAATTTCTCGCTCGCATTTAAAATATTATTGAATTTTAACAAAACTCATTTTCATTGTGAAATGACTTATGATTATCAACTGGATAAAATATACTTTTAATAAATAAAGAAGCGTTTAAAGCTGCTTTTAAAATTAAGCGAGTAATTTAGTGTTAAAGTACACTTTATATCATTTAAAATTGCAAAAGAGTATATACTTCCTCTTTAAAATGAGTTTTTCGAGTAGATTCCTCTTTTAAAAGTAATTTGGGTTTTAACTGATTAACATTTTGAGCCATTAACGCAAAAATTTAAACTGTACTTAGGTATTTGCTTCAGGAAAACAACGACTCTAATTAAATAATTAGCTTATTTACGGCCCCTTACCTAATTTTTTGTTAATTTTAAACTATTTAAACATAATGTATAATGTATGTAGGTTTTTAGCGCGATTTTAGAAAGTTTCAGCTGAATGCGACTAATTTCGACAGATATAGGAATCAAACAGAACCAGAATTAAACAACCACATCTAACACATCAAATTTTCAAATTAAAATTAAATGCATTTGCGTTTGTGTTTAAAGCAAACAAGAATTTGGATTGTAAAAACGAAAAAAAAACTCAAGACTCCATGTCCAACGGACAGATTTTTATATATATGTACAGTGTGACCAATTTATCATTTTTCCTGTTAAATTTAGCAGGAAAGGTTTGCTTTTAGCATTTTTTTTCCAAATTCTGCCGGCAGTTTTTTTTAGCAAGAAATTTGGTTTCAGCAATAAATCTAGCAGGTTTTCATATTTCTCAGACCTAAAATAAAATATTACTTGAAAAAAATTAAACTCAATCAAACATAAATGCGTATCGCTCGTTACAGAACTTCAATCGCGAACTCCACAAAATCTATGAATTTTGCAGCAAGTGAACTTGTCTTTTCTGTTAAGAAATATTTGCGGATTCATAAGTAGCCATTAAAAGAATTTCTGAAAGATACATGAATTCTGAACTTATTTCCAAAATTCAATCGTAATGGAACAACATAAATCTAAACAAATGGGAGAATATTGAAAATACTGTTGAATGTTGGTGCGAGGTAAATATGTTAACCGATACATCCAATATAAATCCTTACATAGAGTTGTCAAACTTTAACAATTCGTTTTTAGTTTTACCTATCTCAAACGCTGCAGTTGAAAGAGCGTTTAGTTTAATAAATCTTATAAAGAATCAACGAAGAAATCGAATGAAAATTGATATGTTACTTTTTATCCGAGATAATTTATCTGAGAAATGTTTTGATGCCTTCATTACCTCCTAATATAATCAAACAAGTTGCTTCATCAAAATTTTATTTTACCGTAGAAGAAGAACAAGAAACTTGTGATATTTTTAAAGATGATTTAAATGAAGCAGAAAACTCAGCAGTAAAAAATTTATATAAATACTTTTTTCTTAATTTGACTAACATAAAGTCGTTTACTTTTTTAAAATAAACTTAACAAAAAAACAACTTCTTTTCTGGTTTTAATTAGCTAGTTATTCAAAATTCAACATACTAAAGTAAAAAAAAAATACAAAGAAATATACACTCGGTATTTTAAACGTCACCCTTAGACAACTTCGATTGGTCCAGGCATATAATTTATGTTTTTTTTGCGTTCTAATTACAGGGTTTCCAGAGTTGTCTGGTTGGCCATAAGCATTTGCAGTTCTAGCGACATAGGGAGACCGCCATTTGTTACTGGTTCTCTTATATATAGAGGTTTTCAATTAAAAATTGGACCGTTGTTTGATCGAATTAAATTCAAGCTCATCAAGTTCTTCTAATGGATTTGATCAAACTTTATATATGTTTGGCTTTCTAAAAGGTTAAAAATCTTCAAAAATAATAGAAGACATGCAGGCACAAATAGCTGAAGTACTTAATCCAACCGACGACGTCCAAACCTTCCAGCGCAAAAAAAAAGCCACAACAGTACATAATACATTTGAAAAAATATGAGCTATATACTCGTATGTTGTTAATTTTTGAATTATTATTTATATATGTATATATATATAAAAAAAATATAAATTATAAATTATTGAATCCTAAATCTGTTTATGATATCTGTACGACATCTATGGTCTTGCTGTCCTGATGTCTTACTTATAAGTAATTTTATAAATTTATTTTTATAAGATATTTTTCATACAGAAATCTTCAATAATATTAAAATCTTATTATTCTTTAGAAAATATTTGTCTCTAATTTTGTATTTTGAAATGTCAAACGTCAAGTGGATAAAGTATATTTAAAAAAAAAAAGCTCAGACGATTTCTTTAACGTTAAACTATACTTTTTGTCGTCTATATAATTATCAAAAAATCAACTCTCATTTTAAAACTCATTTCTGGAGTCGAGTCCCATTTGAAAACTAATTTAGAGTAGTATTTTAATATTTAAAATTTTACGCCATTGAATGGCGAGGCTGACCTCTATCTTAGAATCTTTTTCGCACCACATCAAATACTCACACGCTCTACCAATTATCTACGCTCTACGAAAAAAGGCAATTTTTCTATGTACCTCAAAAAATCAAGAGCTGGGTCTCCTTTGGTTTTTGAAAGAAACATTTAAAACTTAATTGCCTTTTTAATCCAAAGAACTGTCGATCGGAAAATATGATTATTCGTTTAATATACATATGAGTCTACATAATTGCGATGTTAGCTTAGAAAAAACTTTTAAAAAAATTATTAAACTAATAATAATATAAAATGACTAGATATGACTAGATCGCACATATTTACTTGCTTCTTAGTAGAAATGACTAAATATACGTATTTTTAAAGTAGTTTTTGTTTTTATATAATGTTTGTATATACAAATTTTCTTCATTTTGTATTTAAAAAAAATGGCAATTTTAAGAATTTAAGAACATAAGTTTAAAACAGAAACTAAAAAAACGTTCCCGTTTTCGAAATTCTTAATTTCCAACAAAAACTTAATTTTTTTTTTCAAAAATCCAACAAAAAATATTATTTGTAAAATTTTGGTGTGCAGTATTATTAAAAATTCGAAGGGCCTCCTGTATAATTTTTTTATTGAAATCCGTTGAACCGTTAATAAGAATGTCGAAATTAAAAAACACGGTCTTATGACAGGTACAATTAAAACCGTTTTTTGTACAAAAATATAGACTACAGCTAAAAAAGTGCAGATTTTTTTACCAACACCTTTAGAGCCGGTTTCGATTGGTCCAAAAATGTATGGCAAGTTTAATCAAAATCTCGAGTTCGATTTTTTTTCAAATGCATTACACATGTATGTGCATATAATATTTTTACTCTTGCTTAGTTGATCAGTATTAAACTAAACATAAAATATGAATCCCAATAAATTTCTTTCCTATGCCTTCGCACATTTGTTCTTTTTATAATTAATAATAGCATCTGCCTCCATTTATCTTTGACCTTTTTGATAACGGGTATACTGATTTGTATTAAATTTAAGCAGGAAATTTAACATAAAATTTAACATTCTTCACCAATATTATTTTAATAAATAGAATAATTTTTAAAAGATTATATTTTGTAAATGACTTAGTCCATTTCGATTTTCAGGACACTCAAAATATATCCGGCATATATTCCTCTCTCGCTTCCTCAAAAAACGTGAAATAACAAATGTTTTTTGACAATACTTCATCAACGAAGCGCTTTCTAAGGTATTTATTAGTTTTTTATTTATAAATATTAATTTATGTTTCTTCGATTTTTGTGTTTTTTTATAAAAAAAATCTACAGTTTAACAATAACTTATATTAAACACAATAATTGCTGTTGTGTATTTTCTTTGCATACATGTTATCTTTAATTGTTATTATATACTTTTTTGAATAAAGATTCCCTGAAGAGGACAGCAGTCCATGTCGAAACGTTGGGAACAAATCAATGTAACTTTTCTTTAATGCAAATTCCAGTGACCAAAAAAGCCAAAGGAAGAGAGTAATCACATCGACCTACAAATAATAATAATCAATTTGGTCAAATCACTCAATCACGATTTCGATTTTCTTAAAACGTTCGAGTTTAAGTTTTTGTGTTAAGTTTGCCTATATTTATATATTAAAAATGATTTTTTTTAAAATCACTCTAACAATTTAAATAATAATAAATATTACATGTATTATTCTGCATAGATTTTAAGTCTCAAAACTATAAAGTGACGCATGTTTGCGCCATCCAGTCGGTCATTTTGCGTTTCCCAATATTTCAAACTAATCGGTTATGTGTTCATTTCTTCTTAATCCTAACAATTCCGGATACTAATTAGTTAAACGGTTTTGTTTTAAATCAATCATCATGTTGCAATAAATGTGGGGGTATGCTAATAATATTTCAAGACGTTAGATTATAAAGCTTGCGTAAATGCAGGAGCTACTTTTTTTCGCAACAACTGCCATCCATGCAGATAAACTGTCGTATGTCTTTAACTCTGTCACCTCAGGGAGATATGATACACATAATGGATTTAAAACCTATGGATTAATACAATCACAACGAACCAAAGACTAATGAAATACAAATATATTAGTGTATATTATTGCGCTATGAAAAAAAAATATAAGAGACTAAACTAAAAAAAAAAAAAATATTCCAATCAGTGATTTTGTAGTCCACAAACCATGCCCATTGCAAAGTGTCGGAACTACTATAGCAATGAATTTGGTCAATCTTTAACATACCCCAAGGTATTTGTTGTTGTTTCTCTTCCTATTACATATTCATATAACATAGGTTATTAAACAAGGTATACAATAACCAGACTTAATATAAGTTTACTAGGTTGTTTCACGAAATATGTATATATTACATATTATATGTCTTCAACCTGTCTATTGGCTAATTTTTTTTTTGTTTTTGGTTTTACGTTTTTTTTTCTTTATTATTTCTGTGTTTTTAACTTTTCCTTTATCAAGAAATTCGTATATATATTTACTTCAGTTTAAGGTGCTTAATTTAACGGTCAATGCATTGAATGCAAGAGTTTCCTTTCAAATGGTGAAATATGAAAAAGGCAAGTTTTTCGCTCAACTCTTTTGTTTTGTGTTATTTCTTTTTCAGTGTTATGGTTTTTTCTTCCGTCATATGAAGTCGTTTTATGCTAATTGGGTAGAGTTTTATCATTTTTGTCACAAAATTATCTACAAATTCCTGATAGTGGTATGAAAAGTGCTAAATTTTCAACACAGCATGACAGGTTTTGACTACTTGCAATCTTTTTGCGTAGAAATATGTATCGGTCGAATATACTGATTGCAATAAATTATGTCGTACATTAAACAAACTCTTTGCTGATTTTTTTATACCGATATCTGCTGCAGAGTGTGTAGATACTAATAACTGATATAAAAGAAGGTGAAATAAATTAGTTGATCTCCACTTTTGCGTTGTATCGTGGAACATGTAATTTAAGGCTTTTGCATACGGTACGGTACATACTCATACAAAAGTTCGAGGTGTGTGATGTGTGAAGCAATAGCTATAGCCTAAACCACTAAGTCGATTTATTTCAATCTTGATATTTATAGTTTAGTTTGGATATTCTTCCGGTATCTTTAATACAACACTATGAATAAAGCTTATTGTTTTTTTCTTATTTACGGGTTTTTTTCCAAACGACTACTGGTCGAATATTGATGAAATTTTTTACACAAACAAAATGTATGTGATTGGGCTAAGATATAACACAAACAAGTTTAATTTGTAGGATACAAGTATTTCTAGATATACAACAGGCTCATGCGCAGTATGTTTTTTTTTTTTTAATGTGCGAGTATATTTACCTAAATAATTTTTGCTAATGTGAAAAATCATCCTACAGCATATTTAATGATTTAATGGCATATTGGATGACTATTACATTGTATTGTATTTCACTTTCATAGAGCTAGGAGTGTGACAACTCTATAATTATATTCAAATCAGATTTTAAGCATCTTAGTAACTTTTAATGAAACATGTCATTATGGTGATGGGGAAGACAGGGACATTTATCTTAAAAAGGTTTCTTTTGCAATGTGTTCTGAAAATATACGTGTGGGTGTTCAAGAATATCTCTCGGAGGAGTGGAAAAATTAGAAATTAAAGTATGCGTACAGCATGTAGTGTCTTCAGTCCCTTATTCTTTATTACAATATTCAATTGCGATAAATACATACATAAGTATTCTATGGTAAGTTTTGGTTTCGGAAAAAAGTCTTAACATTTTGAACAACTTGATGTTTTTTATAAGAATACGAAAAAATTGATCTCATAATTCTGTCTGCCTATCCGCGAACATATATCACTCTAAGTCAGTGGATGGATTTACTTTGAATTTCGTATATATTGCACTAAAAGGAATGGTACTTGCCATAATTTTTTTTAGCCAAAAATGTAATTTTTTTCCTAAAAAACTGCATTAACGCTTTTTTCGTATATTGTTTTGCCAAAAATCATTAGAATGCTCCTTAAAATTATAAATAATATTGCATATACAAATTTTCAGAAGTGTTTTTTTTCGAGATTAAAAAAAAAGAATGTGTGTACTTATACAGACGCTAGAAGTAAAACTTCTCCAAAAATTTGCAAATACATATTATGTAGAACACGTTTCCTTATTTTTCTTGAAAAATTAATTTTTTTTTCACCCAACATTTTTTTCCACCAACCTAATATAGAAGAAAGAGTTAAAAAAGCCACAGTGGCACTCTTCCCATGAAAAAAAGCTATAGGCAATAAATGGGGCCTTTAACCGGGTATTACTCACTAGCTATATACTTCGGTAATCAGACCGATTCTTACGTATGGCGCAACAGTATGGTGGACCGCTCTAAAAAAAAGCTGCAAATCGTGACAAGCTGAGCAAAGTCCAACGATCAGCGTCAATGTGAATAAGTGGAGCATTAAGAACAACACCCTCGATATTTTCAGCAAACAGAACACAGCAAGCACAGCCGCCCGCCTTAAAGTTTCTTCACAATGGATCACTTCCAAATTACATTGATTACACTATCCCAAAACTATGAATTCGGGATTGGTGGAGGTGTGTACTCAAACAGACTAAAATTGGGTCTCTGTTTCCGTCTTCCTAATCATTGTATCGTGTTCCAGGGGGAAATTATGACAATTAGAGAAGGCCTCTCCTGGATAAAAAAAATTGATATCAACTACTGATATCTGTATTTTATCAGATAGTCGTCATTAAATCTCTAGACTCGTCATCTACAAACTCCATAACTGCTCTCAACTGCCGTTAATCTCTCATGGAGATGCGAAGCAATTCAATATTCACCTATGTTGGGTGCCAGGCATAGGGATATTACAGTGAATTGTAAGGCTGATGAACTTTAGCCAAAAGTGGAACGACACTATCTTTATTACCTGAAAAGGCGAACATTGGTATCTCCATTGCGCTACATGTAAGTTAATTCCGAAAGAAGATGCTTGAGGAAGGACAAACTAAAGATGAAACAATACCACCTATCTGACAACAAAACAGTTTTGGTCAAAACTTGATTTGAAACGCTTCAAGTGTTTGATATCCTTAAGCAGATTGCACATCACCTCCTAATTGGTGTCATAACCGGACACTGCCTAATAGGCCAGCGCGGAACAAGGCTTGGCGTTTATTCACACGATTTTTGCAGAAGCTGCATGGACGAAGAACAGGTGGAATCTATTCCTCATCTTCTGTGTACATGCCCTGCTTTATCTCACAGACGTAAGCTGTATTTTGGAGACTTTTTCTTCGATAATCTCAGCGATCTTAACAAAATAGGCATCTACAGTCTCTTACGCTTCATTAGGAGCTCCACACGGTTCAAGGAATAGGGAGATTATATCTGGATTCATGTGGTATCACAAGGGACCAACTCTGGTCTAGATGTGTCAGCTGCAATGCTGACCTAACCTAACCTTACCTTCACCAGCTCTAATTTGGAACTATTTTTTCCTTTCATAATTCTATGGCAGCTACAACATATTTTAACTCCAGGAAAAATTATAAATTCTGTCGGTTTTTCACAGAAAACGTGTTGATTTGACATATAACTGACAGATCCAAAAAAATTGTTCACGCTGCCAAAGGAATTTTACTTCAAAAGAATTTTTTTTTTGAAAAACATATTTTTAAAAACGGGTTGGCGAATGCTTTTGAAATTATTTTTTTTAATCTAAAATCTAAAATTTTCTGACACAAAATTGCTCCAACGATTTTTACATTTTTTCACTCGTCCATGAATTCACAAGGCATCTTTTATTCCTCAAACCAATTAACTAATAATCTAAATACTTTTTGGTAACTACTTATGTTTGAGTTTTACAAATTTTTGAATTAACTAAACTACATACACATGTGTTTACTATCTACGATACTGAATACCTACATAATTATGTACTATGTAGACTCTATAATTCATCATTCGAGAATTCTTTATATTTATACTAAGAATTAAGATAAGCTTAACTACATACATCGGTATCAATACTACATAATGATAATAAGAATATATAACCACTAAAACCGTCAATGTTATGCTACATTAAAGTTGTAAGCTACAAGAGCAAATTCCTAATCCAATCATGTATTTTATTTATTTCTATTTTTTTTTTTTAATTTTAGCTTATGCCTGTAAGACCTAAGGTCTTTTTAATGCAACCTGAATTGCATGGCACTAGTTTGGCACAGTGGATTAGAGAACCAGGTACTGACTGTCTCATTTTTAACCCATGGGCGGCATCCAATTAAAATTTGAGATATAGAAAAGAATGCGCCTAACGTGGGGATCGAACCCACTGCGTCATTGCCACCCACTGCCTCATTTGAAGATAAAATAATTCATTAAAAATGTTATATTCAATTAAATACACATATCACTCATCCTCTATAGCAATTAAAATAAATATACATAATATGGATGTAAAATTATTTTTATATTCATTGGGTTACCAACAAAATATGATTAGATATTTTAAAAAAATAATTTAAAATTATATGAGGTAAGCCTTTCTAGACTCCAATCAAACCACCACTCAAATCTTCTCCTCTTATTTTGCATGCATTAAAGATAGTTTCATTAATTTTTGCCAAATTATAATGGCCGTTACTTAAATTTGGCCTATTGTTTTTTTTTTTATTTTCCATAATAATTATGATAAACGAAAGATGTGAAATAATAATAAGCTACTATCTTATATGGAGAAATTTTACGAATGATGAGTTATGATCTTTAATTTTTGCGTAATGAAGCTAGTTAATAAACTTGATTTTATTTCAATGCATTATTATGATTTTTGTTTGCTTTAATTAGAGGAAAATCTCACGATTTGATAATATGATGGGAGATCAAGATTATAAAAAGTCCATCATTTTTAATAAAGAAATTAGGTTAAAAAATAAATATGGAATTAAAATGTTACGAAAATCTAACTCAGGCAAATATTTTACTCGTATTTTGATATTTTCAAAAATGTATAGTTATATGAATTGTTGTTGTTGCGATTTTTGCAGAAGCTGCATGGACGAAGAACAGGTGGAATCTATTCCTCATCTTCTGTGTACATGCCCTGCTTTATCTCACAGACGTAAGCTGTATTTTGGAGACTTTTTCTTCGATAATCTCAGCGATCTTAACAAAATAGGCATCTACAGTCTCTTACGCTTCATTAGGAGCTCCACACGGTTCAAGGAATAGGGAGATTATATCTGGATTCATGTGGTATCACAAGGGACCAACTCTGGTCTAGATGTGTCAGCTGCAATGCTGACCTAACCTAACCTTACCTTCACCAGCTCTAATTTGGAACTATTTTTTCCTTTCATAATTCTATGGCAGCTACAACATATTTTAACTCCAGGAAAAATTATAAATTCTGTCGGTTTTTCACAGAAAACGTGTTGATTTGACATATAACTGACAGATCCAAAAAAATTGTTCACGCTGCCAAAGGAATTTTACTTCAAAAGAATTTTTTTTTTGAAAAACATATTTTTAAAAACGGGTTGGCGAATGCTTTTGAAATTATTTTTTTTAATCTAAAATCTAAAATTTTCTGACACAAAATTGCTCCAACGATTTTTACATTTTTTCACTCGTCCATGAATTCACAAGGCATCTTTTATTCCTCAAACCAATTAACTAATAATCTAAATACTTTTTGGTAACTACTTATGTTTGAGTTTTACAAATTTTTGAATTAACTAAACTACATACACATGTGTTTACTATCTACGATACTGAATACCTACATAATTATGTACTATGTAGACTCTATAATTCATCATTCGAGAATTCTTTATATTTATACTAAGAATTAAGATAAGCTTAACTACATACATCGGTATCAATACTACATAATGATAATAAGAATATATAACCACTAAAACCGTCAATGTTATGCTACATTAAAGTTGTAAGCTACAAGAGCAAATTCCTAATCCAATCATGTATTTTATTTATTTCTATTTTTTTTTTTTAATTTTAGCTTATGCCTGTAAGACCTAAGGTCTTTTTAATGCAACCTGAATTGCATGGCACTAGTTTGGCACAGTGGATTAGAGAACCAGGTACTGACTGTCTCATTTTTAACCCATGGGCGGCATCCAATTAAAATTTGAGATATAGAAAAGAATGCGCCTAACGTGGGGATCGAACCCACTGCGTCATTGCCACCCACTGCCTCATTTGAAGATAAAATAATTCATTAAAAATGTTATATTCAATTAAATACACATATCACTCATCCTCTATAGCAATTAAAATAAATATACATAATATGGATGTAAAATTATTTTTATATTCATTGGGTTACCAACAAAATATGATTAGATATTTTAAAAAAATAATTTAAAATTATATGAGGTAAGCCTTTCTAGACTCCAATCAAACCACCACTCAAATCTTCTCCTCTTATTTTGCATGCATTAAAGATAGTTTCATTAATTTTTGCCAAATTATAATGGCCGTTACTTAAATTTGGCCTATTGTTTTTTTTTTTATTTTCCATAATAATTATGATAAACGAAAGATGTGAAATAATAATAAGCTACTATCTTATATGGAGAAATTTTACGAATGATGAGTTATGATCTTTAATTTTTGCGTAATGAAGCTAGTTAATAAACTTGATTTTATTTCAATGCATTATTATGATTTTTGTTTGCTTTAATTAGAGGAAAATCTCACGATTTGATAATATGATGGGAGATCAAGATTATAAAAAGTCCATCATTTTTAATAAAGAAATTAGGTTAAAAAATAAATATGGAATTAAAATGTTACGAAAATCTAACTCAGGCAAATATTTTACTCGTATTTTGATATTTTCAAAAATGTATAGTTATATGAATTGTTGTTGTTGCAAGAATGTATCAGACTATCTTCATTGGTGTAGGTTCCTTATTTTCCGAAGATTGTACATTCATCGCTGGGGGATTTTTAACTGGTAAATGTATTCATAAGAAATTTCATACACTTCATTCAGAGATTGTCTTTAGTATGACTTCGTTCGTAAGGGCAATCACCTTAAGCTAGCTAACAATGCCTCAAGCATTTGTTATTTGAATAAATAGTTATTTCACTTTATGTGTTATGAATCTAGGTTAAGATATGACCATAATTAGCAAAAGATTGATTTTTTCTTTGTCAAAGCCAAATATATTCAAAAATGTCATTATCTTACTTTAGAAAAAAAATGTCATCAGAATATTTTTTCTATTACGATATTTATCGTTGGATTTGATGCGTTGACATAAGCTGCAGCTGACGAACGAGCCGTGGCGACACCAAGACAATGGTCATCGAAAACAGCATTTCTGCAGGATGTGGAAAAGGGTCAAAAATAGTGCACAGTGCGCGTCACCCTCTCCTTAGCAACTGCATAATTAATCATAGTTCAGAAAGAAAGATGGCGAATATAATGGAAATGCTTCATCCTTTGTATTTAGTCACGAAACTAAAAATGTGCTAAAAAATTACTAGCTAATGACATGGATGTCTTTACATAGCTCAATAAGTTCTCACTGAGGGAAGTCCAATAAAGTGGCAATTACCAATTCCAACAATTTTAACCGTTTGACCTTTAGACTTATACATATTATATACATTAAGGATGACATGGAAAGCCTCAGAAAAATTAAAACACTGAAATTCCCAATGTGATTCTGTTAAGTGCTCGGACACAAGGCAGGGAGGCAGGGCTACAGAAGCCAACGATTTGACCATATTTATGCATTTTGCTTTTATCCTATCATATGCGTTAAGTGCTTCAATAAGCTACAATCTGGGTCTTAAAAATGATGTTTCCATAGTGTCATGTGTAAACTGTGGCATTGAAGGTCCTCCTGCCAGATATAGGGGGTGCCTAAAGCAAAAAGAATTGCTTAAGAAGAAAGATTCCGCTAGATTGGGAAAAAAATAAAAATAAAGAAAATTTGAAAAACTCAGTTTTTAATCTAATAAGCAATGTGCCCCAAAATGGCATCTCCTCTTCTGCTCTCTGGTACCCCAGCTACCACGCACCCTTCGAAATAATTTTATTATAAATAAATTCGTGATCAAACTTGACATTACGATGATGGAGAACACCAACAAAGTGGTTCCCTCAATTCCGAATGTCTGTCTGTAAAAGATCTACATCCTAAACGGCTGAAGCGATTTTCTTCAAACTTGGTACTTGAGCGTTTTAGCTGATTGTATCTGATTCGTGTTTTTAGGCACAAAAATAACGGTACTTTCCATACAATTTTTTCTACCATCTCAATTATTTTGAAAAACGGCTCTAACGATTTTGATAAAAAATTAGTGCGTGCACTACTTTTGGTAGATTCTGCGTTTTGGTCAAAACTTTTTTTTTAATTTTTTGTTATTAACGATACCTGTCATACAAGGATTTTTTTTATTTTCGACTTTCTCCTTAGCGATTCTATGAAATTAGATCAAATTTTTTAAATAGGAAGTCCTTCGAAAGTTAAAGAATACTGCATACCAAAATTTTCGAAAAATATTTGTTTGGATTTCTGAAAATTCAATATTTTGAAAATGGGTGGATGATTTTTTTTTGAAATTTTGTTTTTAAATATATATTATTAAATAAATACAATTGACATAGGCACCAATTTTTTTTTTTTTAAGAATTAAAAGAATTTTATATATATAAAATTAAGTAAAAACGACTTTAAAATATATTTAGCCGTTTCTATTAAGAATTTTTTGAATACGATGTGATCACACATAAGATTATTTTTTTTTGCTCTTTACTTTTTGACACTTCAATAATTGTCAGTCATGTAAAAAAAAATTGTAATTGATTTGAAGAAAAATGATCCACACTCTGGCAAATGGCACAAATTGGCACCGATTTCTGCCAATTCTTGTTCCAGACTTACAAATTTGTGTTTTTGGACAGAAGAGAGCGCTCTTGAGAGAACAAAATATTCCCCTTCTGAAAATTTCTTGCCAATTTCTGCTTGTCAGGTTGACGTTTGTCATAATCGAAAAAAATGTTTGGTAGTTGTTGTGGCAAAATATTCGTTGAACAAATAAATTAATTTAGAAACACAAAAATAAAAAATAATTATTTTAAAGAGAAACAAATGTGAATTTTAAGCAAAAAAAAATATTAAAAAAAAAAATGTTGTGTTAAGTTTAAAAATTGGCAGAAAATTGTACTCAAGCTGTTTTCTGACCTTATTTCTTAATGAGAGAATTTCATCCCCACTCTTCAAAATTTTATAAGCTGCCAATTTCTGACAAAAAAGTCTGGATCAGGCCTAATATGTCTTCTAATCTAGTCTTGAGATCAAAGATTTAAAGAGAATTTTTCTTTCAACGTGTCCAAGTATAAGACAAACATCCTCACCCCCTCCCACAAATTACTACCAGTATTATTAGTTCTTAAGGATATGGTTCATCTCTAAATTGTCTATACATAGCTATCTATATAAAACAAAGTCGTTCACAAAAGAGTGATTCTTTTGTTGTTTTCTTAGCTGAATATTATAGTGAAGGTGTTAAGGACCCTTTTTTAAATTAGATCCAATAAAGAACAACCACCAGAACTAGTCGTTATGGGGGATGCATTTATACAACTACGGGGCCGGATTCACAAAATGTCAATTTCGTTGCTCTTTGACAGATTACCATGAAATTGAAAAATGCGATAGCTGACACAGAATTCTGAAAGAAAACAAATAGCTTCAAACTCGCTTTTGTTTCTTTGAAATTGCGTCTTCTGTGACGTTCTGTCTGATTCATCGATATTGGGTGTTCCTTCATACTGACGATTCCACTTTGAGTTCTAAAACTTCGATGTTTATGAGTCATGTTAATATAAGTTTTGAGTTAAGTTTAATATTTGAATTTACGACTTGTGAGGTATAGAGTCGTTGTAGTTTTTGATTGATTGATTGTTTCCCCTGATATGATACCTTTTTCTTGTCCATTATTATTTGTGATCGTTTTCTGTCATGCTGTGTGCCCGCAAGATTGTGTAAAACTTCAGATCATCCTCTAAATTAGGAAACTCAGTTAATTAAAATAAAAAACAACAATTTCCTCCAGTAACGGACCAACAAAAAAACAAATTATTTATGTAAATAAAATTCACCAATAACATAAATTATATATTATAGGATTTAATATTATTTCGGACTTTATAAAGATTCGAGGAAAAGGTCAAACTAATTTACACCAAAGACTTACGGCAATATTAACCAATCAAAAAAAAATGGAGTTTCATGACTAGTGGCGACGTTTCATCTTCTCTTTTATAATGATAACAAATTGTTTTGAGCTTTTAAGTCATTATGTACCTACATATATATACATATGTATGTATAGTATAAGTCAATAAAAAGTGTTCAAAACACCCCTTTCATAAAAGAATATGAATGAAAAAGATCTTCCAATTCTCTGATTTAATAATAAATTAGCACAAATTTGATGCTGATGATCATTCATTAAACCAGTTTGAGCCTAGCCCTCTAACCAAAAATCAAATAACTTATAGTTTAGGCATAATATCATCATTTAATTGACCGCCAAGAGCGGTATATTAATTGTATACCCTTAATCACACTAAACTATCGAAGGTGGGACTACATTATTTAAATCACCTGAAGCTGGCTAAAGACAAAAAAGAAGGTGCACGCAATTTTTGAATACACATAAATTCAAAAAAACATGTTGACATACACGCAAATCACCAGGTTCAAAGTTTTTGAATTTTTAAGTACCTATAGCTAGTGACTCATAAACAATACCCTAAAAAATTACTAAAAGAATGGTTGGCTTAAGGAAAAAAAAGTATGTCAGTTGGGGGAGGGTTTGAAAACCATGTTTTTTTGGACACCGAGTTGAATTAATTGGATGTTTATCTTAAATTTATTGATAGAAACTGTTAAGTGTACAGCATAGAAATATATATTATGTATCATAAAATATATTGTGAACATAAAATTAGAACTTTGTGAAATTTATGAGTGGGTATCTTGAGCTTAGTCATCATTTTCTTTGATTGGAAATGAATTATTCATTATTTTAGAAGCGATTGCTCTAGACTTTAAGGTTTGTAGGGGAAAAATTGCGTAGTGACTTAAATAAATTTATGTGAACATTTCGAACACAATATTTGCCCGTGGTTTTTTTTTTATTTTTACATTTCCTAATCGAATTTCTTAAAAATTCTAAATTTACTAAGAAGTTGTAATGAGCTTATTGTTAATTGATACATCTCGATGAATAACAGAACTTAGAAAATCGTGACTTTCTGCGTACGTATTTCCATTGATTTTACCCAATTGACCCAACGTATACCAAAATTTAGAGTTGATTTATATAAATTAACTTCCAAGGCATGTTTTATTTTCATTCTGTATCTATATAATACATAACTCTCTGAAACAGTGAAAAAATTTTCTGACTTTTGCAGAAGTCATTTGAGAAAGTGCCGAGTCTTATGGCGTGTGTGCCAATTAGGCAGTGTCCAGGTAAAACACCTATTACTGAGCCAAGATGTTTCCTTCTTAAAGCGAGCAGACCTTTTTGAGGGTTTTGGGTTTATTTCTGACGACCAGATCTCTCTTGTAGCCAAGCAAGTAGAGATGTTTGACCATCTTATGTTTGTTTGTTCTATGGAGTTTTGATGTAACAAAAGCTTGCTTGTAGCGATAGGTATACCGATTTCTTCCATTTTCGGTAGAATCGATATTATTTGGGTTCCTTTTCTGGCGAGCTCACCGGCTTTGCAGTTTCCCAAAATATTTCTATGTCCCGGCACCCAAATCAGGTGAATGTTAAAATGTTCTGCCATCTCCCTGAGAGATGATCGACAGTTATGGGTAGTTATAGAGATTGTGGAAACAGCGCCAAGTGATTTGGGGGCTGCTTGACTGTCAGAGAATATACGGATATCCGATGTGGATATCACGTTTTCTCTTAGGCAAGATAACACCTCTTTAATCGACAGAATTTCTGCTTGCAAAACGCGCTATAGGTGTCAGGGAGACGGAAAGACAGACTAAGAATCAGTCTGTCCGAGAACACACCGCCACCCAATCCCTCTTCGGTTTTTGAACCGTTCGTATAAAAGTGGGCTGACTCATCTTTTAAGAACCTCTCATCCTCCCAATCTGCTCTTGGTGGGATGGTAACTTGGAAGATCTTGTCGAAGATTAGCTGGTGTGTGGTATAGTCGGAGCGACCTATAGTTTTTGTCCGAAATTGTTCAAAATATTAGAATGGCCTATCGAATTGAGAGATGGTTTTGAGACGAATAGCTGTATTCGCGGCCACTTGTTTGCTAAAAATGTGGAGGGGTGTAAGATTAAGTAGTATGTTAAGGGCAACCGAGGGTGTAGAGCAGAGTGCTCCGTTGATACATAAGCTGGCTGACCTTTGGACTTTATTTAATTTGTCACAATATGTGACTTTATCCAATGCAGTCCACCATACTGCTACCCCATAAGTAAGTATCGGTCTGATACCCGCTGTATACGCCCCATTTATACCCATTGGCTTTTTTGCAAAAGAAGAGTGCAACTGTTGCTTTTCTTACTCTTTTTTGTATATTGGATTTCCAGGTAAGCTTTTTGTCTAGTATGAGGCATAGATATTTGGCTTCGTCTGAGAAAGTCAGTGGCTATTCAACTAAAAACAACTGGAATTTCAGAGTTATCTCTTATTATCTTTCGACTATTTACTTATTTATCCAGTATGTTGTATTTAGTTCTATATTCATTCAGCAGATATCTTACTTGACATAAAAGAAGCCAATGCAGATTTTAAACGTAGGACAGAAAATAACCGAACACAGTGCAAGCAATTTCTTTGTCAGTGTTAATAGTTAATAGTTAATAGCAAATGTAAGAAACTTTTAAGAGGGACAGATTTTATATTTAACTACCAGATACCCGTTCGATGCTACCGACTTTCTATTCCACAGGTATCTAATGTGTGTGTAATATTTGTGTGTGTTAATGTGAAGTTTTTGGATTTTTGTTAACAAAAGCTATGTTGGCTATTTGTAGAATGGGCTGATATTTTATATATGTGCTCTATAATAAATTAAAATAAATCTATCCCACGGGAACCATACATTTTACAGGGATAAAAAGTATCCCGTATGCTATTCCAGCCTATAATTTATCTCTGTGCAAAATTGCATCAATAACCGTTAAGGCGTTCTAGCATTATTGAGCAACAAACATCCATCCATCCAAACTTTCACATTTATAAAACTAGTATGATTAAATAGTTCCTTGAGAGTTTTCAAATATAAACTGTCGGTGGCGGACTAAAAAAAATAAAAAATATCGATTTGACTGTCCAAGTTCAATTTACAATTATAATTACTCGATGAACACAGCCATCTAGATTCAATTCAAATATCAATCGTACCAAAATCTGAGAACAAAATACGAATAAACGTCAAAAATCCATCCATAGTAGGATTCTACTTTAGATTCTCATCAGCCATAAATCCACACTACTACATACCGAAGTTGAATTTCTAATAGCATATAAAACGGTACTAAAAGGAAATTCGTTAAAAACATCGATTGGATCTTACATCCTTATATCGATACTTCTCTCAATACCGCTCATTCCTACTTCAAATCTCATGTGACTTTGAAAATTTATTAAATGAATACACCTCAACTTGCTTATCTAAGAACCTTGAACCTAGATCTCGCTCAGGGCAAGTTAATGGCGATACTAGGTTTCGAAAAACAGAGAATTTATGTTACCAGTATGATTTCAGGTTTTTCAAAAAACAATTCAGTGCGACCCTAGGGCTAGGGCGACTTCAGAGCTCAACGAACAAACCGACTAACACATAAAAGATCTCTCAAATCTAAAATATTCACATTATTCTGTAGATTTTTTCAGAATAAAGCTTTGTTCTATCGGTTAAGTTACAAAAGAGAAAACATGAAAACCAATCGAAACAATTGAAAAATTTCGATTCGATTGACAAATTACCCACACTCGAAAAGTATAAAGTTGTCAAAACTAAACGGTGACATGACATTATATTGACTATATGTGCCCCAATGGCAAAATATTTTATTATTTTTCCCCACTAATGCGCTAGGACAATTAGTTTAGTCGCAATTCGAATTTTAAGAGAAAAAAAAGGTGTGAAGTTTGATGGGTCTACGACGCTTAGTTTAGCCAGAAATCGACTTTAAAGATAAAAGTATGTCGATTTTTAAAAATTATTTTTTGTGCCATGCGTTACATGATTGAAAGGTGGCACTCCCAAGATCACGAATATATATTTTTCAAGTCACTACGATAAGGACAAGTAGCTTAACCGCAAATCGAATTTTAAGAGAAAAATGTTTACACAGAAATCGAGTTTAAAGATAATAATATGTCGATGCCATATAGGTACCATATTTTTGTTTAAAGATAAATATACAGTTATTTTGAAATTTATTGAGAAGCCTAGTATATTATTCATTTTTCACACTAAACAAAATGTCTCTGATAATATTTTGTACGAAAAAATATTCGTGATGACTTTAATTTCTTAAATGCATTTATGTATTGATAGTTAGGTCAAATATTGAATTTGAAAAAAAAATGAAGTCCACATTTTGACCAAACTATACATTACGATGATAGAGAACACAAAAATTGAGTCCCACAATTTCATCTGTTTATTTTTGTAGGACGCCATACAGTCAAAACTGCTGAAGGGTTCTTTTGGTTTGGGACTTAAGCGTCGAAAGTGATTCCTAAAGATATATGCTTTTTTTAAATTTTTTTTTTCAGAAAAAAAAATGTTATTAACGGTATAAAACCTTTTTTATATAGCAAGATCTTGTGACCAATGGTTTGCCAACACAGAAAACTGTGTTTTACCACCGGCTCATCACTTAGTGCAGTGTTAGTTGTTAGTAGGCTAAATCTATTCCAAATAACTTTTACACAAGTAAAAATGAAGATATAAACGAATATAAAAGATATAATATTACGTCAATACAAAACAAGAACATAGCATGAAACAAAAAAACATTTAGGAGCGTATAGCACTGGTTTTGAGTAGATTTTTTAGTTTAATTTTACTGATATTGAAATCACAAACGTTTGAATTCCAATTTAAAAGTCTACTCATACGTGTCAAGGGCTCATGCATCCCATAGTTGGTCCTATGTGTTGTGTCTTGAAAATTCAACATTTCAAAAACGGGTGGATGATTTTGCTTGGAATTATGTTTTATAATTTATATTGTTAAATGCTTAATATTTCCATACCATTTCTACTAAGAAACTTGGTGCTTACGATGTGATCGAACAACTTCGGGTTAGTTCGAAGTTCGATAAGATGTGTAATTGATGTCAAACAGTTTTTCGCTAGCTAAAGTCCAAACTTATTTGCTTCATACTTCGGTGCTGATTTTTATTGTGTAAGTTATTTCCTATAGGAGCGGATATTTGGAGTTCTTCTTTAAGCTCATTTAGAAAACAGCTCATCTTAAAAATAGTTGTAACGATTTTGATTAAATTCCTGTTTGAAATAACTAAGTTGTTTGTGGTATAACAGAAATTCAAAGTTTTGACAACAAATTAACACACACAGTAAAACTGTTTTTTTGTTGTGTCTCATTAAACACTACGGACTTCGTTATCATTTTCCAAATTAATCATAGCGTTTTAGTATTTCAAAAAATATTGTGTAGAAACATTCTTTCCATAAACAAATACTTAAAAAAAAAACAATTTCTTTCGCTTTCAATAATATTTATAATTAATGCAGAATAACTGACTCTCCCATAGAATAGTATCATACCAAACGCGGTTGTGATTATATTCTTTTACATAATACAAAACCATTAATGTTCGCTCACAAAACTGGCAGCACTTGCATTTTATTTAATATTATAGTTATAGTAAACTTTTTATTACTGTAATATATTTTAACACAATTGGTTCCACACTTAACATACCTTTAAGTTGCAATCGGCACCACCCGGCTCGGTTGTTCTATATTTAATGATACATTAAGGTTATTTTCATGGACTTGGCACAGACAGACATTATTCAGGTGATCTATCACAAAAATGCAAATAAGAATTCCTCACAGAATGACCTTTGAGATGCAAAGTACACATACATATTCCATATACATATAGTGTAAAATTTTATCTAAAAAATTCCAAGATATAAGTTCATGATACAAAAGAACAAAAATGTTGATTACTCTTCTTCACTTGACCGACACAAATACCAATGGATACTCATTCCAAAAACTTCCCAAGCTCTCTATGAGCAATCATCAACTGAGATTATTGTATAACCCCTTGGGTTAATAAACAAAAGTCCGGCTTTATTGATTTTTTTTTAGTTAACATGGCAGAACACCTCAGGCCAAGTTACAGATCCAATGCACTGGAACTAATTAAAACTATTAAGATGTGGATTTTGAGATAAATTTGATTTCCCGCCAAAGATCTTTTGGATGTGGCGTGTCATTTGCCTTCAGAATGTTCTTATGGATTCTGATTCTGATGCTAAAATTATTGTTACACCCTTGGCATGGGGTGCTGTTAGTAATCAATCAATGGCTAGCACTTAGTTGGAAATCTATATAGAGTGAAGGTCACCAAAGATCATCGAGGGAGAGCTTGTATACTACAGATAACAATCTATCTGTATGGCCAGGTATCTAATTAATGAGATTCTGGGCGCTTGCTGCCACTGTCGTCGTCGTCGTCGATATTGATGTCGACGATGGTGTTGGCGTTGTGGTGAGTAATGTGATATGGCGAGCGCAAGCCGTAGAGCGTTCGCCTCCTGATCGCAACGAGAAGTTTAAATAGCTAAGTCAAGGCTCTTTTATGTTTGTTTATAAGCCAAAGAAAAGGCGGAGGGGTGGAGCTTGCACCTGCATAAAGGTACTCGTACATTTTTTTTTTTAGATTTCCATTGATGGAAACTATGGGTTTGATTTTTTTTTGTTTTATAATCAAGACAACTTTGTTAATGTCTGGTCAACGATTAGTTGCGTAAGATAGATTTGAACGGTTTTTCTTAGAGTAGTCAAATCGTAGGTACTCACAGAGGGTGGAGTTATTGTGTTGCGCAATATTGTATTGAAACTTTCGCGTTTTACCTTGTGTTTTTGCTTTTTTGTCCCCTCGGTAGGTATTTGGTAGATTTGCATAAAAGTCGTTCGTTTTTATGAGACTTGTTTATCTTGATTATATCGATTAAAGTTCGACATGGATCAAAGTCTGCAGGAGATCGAGAATATGGTAACTTATATACCAGTCCGGAATCTAAATGGGGATTTTTTTTTTGTTTGTTTGCCTTATACATATTTATTTTATTTTTGTCAAAGAACATGTTGTTTTGCATAAGTTCTTTGGAGAAAGTTGCCTTGTAAAGGACGGTATGGTACACAGCATGGCACGAAACAACTATACAATATACAGCGTTTATTTTTAAATTAAAATTATAAATAAATATATTTATTTGACACGTTTTGGGTTGAACGATTTCTTGTGATCCTCGTGATAGAGTTAGTAGTGGTAGAACGAAGTTTTTGAAAAAGACCAACACGATGTACCTATAGAGCCGATTATGATGATTAATCTTAGAAATATGTATACCTACATATATACCTATATGTATTTATAAATGAATAGCCTATCTAGACTGAGGGGCAAATGTTCAGGTTCAATTTAGACAAATAAATCGTATTAGAATTAAAAATACCGGCTAGAGATAGAAATAATTAAATTTAAAAAAAATTCTTTAGTTAAAAAATATTTAAAATAAAAACAATGGAAACATTTTCAGAATTTTATTTTTAAATAACTGTCAATTATTCCATTTTGTTTATTTTTATTCTTCCTACCTATCCAAAACCTAATATCGGTTGTCGACATAATGTATGTCGTAATTTTTGTTTCTTGCAAATTTTGACGAAAAGACCAAAGTTGACTAAATAAATTCCAATTCCCCTACATTTTTTTATGTCCTGCCCTATATAGGGTAGCATCTTAAAGCCCTTGTATTCAGAAAACAAGCATTTTATTATCGGTTCGGATTCA
The DNA here is from genome assembly GCA_910595825.1 of Philhelius pedissequus. Taxonomy (NCBI): domain Eukaryota; kingdom Metazoa; phylum Arthropoda; class Insecta; order Diptera; family Syrphidae; genus Philhelius; species Philhelius pedissequus. The sequence goes on from OU343163.1 coordinate 38,568,997, forward strand.
GCAAACAATTCTAGGCCCCTCTATTCCTATCGATATTAGCTGTGTTCACTGAAGAAAATATGAGAAGAGAACAACAGATTCAGAACAGAAAAGTCGGAACAATATAGAACAGTCAATTAAACGTCATTTAACAAACAAACAAAATGTAAAATATGTGTGTTTTTTTTTGTTCAAGATGCAATTTTTTGATTTTATTACTAATAAATAACTTATTAAGCCACAAGGGCAGTCTGCTTACTCTCAACAAAAATTCAATCTGACAGTTCTCACAGTTCTGTTCTTCTCAATTATGTTCTGTTCTTCCTCAAAAGCGAGAACAGAAAATCATGTTCTTTTCTGCTCTAATCTATTTCAGCACACTTTACTGACCATCAAGTCAGTGCAAATCAGAAAAGAAAATTGCTCACTGAACAAATTACTGAATAAAGCTATTATTTTTTTATAGAAGAAATTGCAAATGTATCGTTATTTCTGGTCACACTAAATTTAAAGTATATTATCAGCCTTTCTTTCGGCTGATGACATCTGACACCTATAACCTAAAGTCAGTATCAACGAAGGCTCGTTCATTTAAAATTAAACGGCGAGGCACAATTAGAAAATATGCTGACGTCATTTTTACGTCAGAAAGTTAACGCGTTGACTATTATAAACTAAATGAATACAGTTGCAAGAAAAGTGGCGAAGTCATACATTTTGATATGTTGTTATCATTTTGGTAATGTGCGGCTATGTTTTTGGGTGTTAATTTTTCTTGTGATGCGTGCAACATCTGCTAGAAATTATCGATATTTGGTGCTTCAAATCCTTTGAGATCGTCACCAATCAGCGGTCGAACTGTTTCATAGACTTCGATTCGTTGTTAGAGCGACATCTGTGAATGCTCAAACCAGGCGGCGGCGATTAGTGGACACAGTACAGCTCAAGCGACGTGCGATTAAATTTTTGTTCGCATTCACCAAGATTGGAGTGAGTCCAACTGGAGTAGAGTTCTTTTCACTGATGAGTCCAAGTTTTGTCTGTGGTTATCAGATGCAATTATCAAGGTTTGGAGACGATCAGGTAAGTGATACTTTTCGGCAACTGTTGCCCAGCGGGAACATATATGAAGAGTTTCCTTCATAGTGGGCTAGGGCAAGAATTTCTATGCGCGGAAGAACCAATATGTGCATCGTGGAACGATCGGTGAACTCCTGTTAATACATCACCGACATTCTGGATGAACATGTGGTTCGATTTATTGGAGAAAATTTCCTTCTAATGCAGAACAGACCTTTAGACCACACATTCCTAGAAGCTTTACCGTTTACTTACAGAAGTATGGGAATCGACGTGATGGATTGGCCCGCGATGAGCCTGCATATGAATCGATTATGTATGGGACGAGCTGGAAAAAGATACTTAATGAACTGAAATATGGTCTGATCGAGGAGTGAGATAAATTGGACGACACCATCTTAAACCTTAGAAAGCTTTATTAGTTGTTTGGGGAGGCAATCAATACCCACTATTAAAGAAGCAAGAACTTGTTAAACTATTTTTTTAATGTGAAAGGTTAAGTTTTGAAGTTTTGCATCTTTTTTTTTTATTTTATGTATAATTTCTGCAAAATCGTTTTTTTATTACATGAATTACTTATTTTTATGTTAATAAACAGAACTGCATTTACCAAACCATTTGTTTTTTACCTAATTGGAAAAATTATTTTACAGGAATTTAGCATTTTATTCACAAATACATAACGTCCAGTAAAGCCTGAAGAATGTTCAATAATCACAAAAATATGCTCAGTTTCCTTTTAAGACAACTTAGGACCATATCTGCGACAGCAATAAAGCAGAACCTTTCTCTATTATAAAATGCATAATATTATAAGAGGAAGGAAATCATAGGTATCCAATGTTATGCTGAAAGGACTGATATATTTTCACTGGTCTAGAAACTGCTTAATATACCATGTATTTGCATACCTATATATGTATCTCTAAAGTTGGTCAAACCATGAGCACTTTCAAATATAAAGAACATTGAGGCAATTTTGGCAAATCATCTGATTTTTAGTATGTCAATGTCAAACTATTTTAACTTCACTTTGCCTCTGATTATAGATTGGGTAAATTTAAAGTTTTCAAGGCCAATTAGTTTTTTCAACAGGTTTAATTTAAAAACTGGTCAGCTTTTTAGATAATACTTATTTCCTGCATTTTAATTTGTTGAAATACACAAAAAGTTTCATACCATTCATAAATCGTTAAACAAATCGTTTGCATTTTAAATAATTAATTTTAGGGAACATTCCAAATTTTTGTATCAGCACTCAAATATTAAATTAACATAAATGTATCCAATAAAAAGCTTTCTATTTTATAATGGATCAAATATTAAAATGTTTCTAAACACTTTTATAATTCGTTTTTTTATCAACACTTATTGTCTGTATGAACAAACTTTTAAATCTATCTACTGATGGTTAAACTAAGAAAAAAAGCCAACAACATTTTAACTTGTTGTGGTAATAAAATGCAACAGCTGATATTTTGATATACATTCAATCTATTTGATTATGAGAGGAAGTTTAAGACGTAATCTTCTTCAACAAAAATCTTTAAGCAAGCTTCCCTAAAATGCGTTACAAGAGACGAAGAAAAGATCAAATAGCAAAAGTGATTATGCATGAAATATATTGAACCAGCACCAACAATATTACCATTAACAGACCAAAAAGTCTTAAATTGCTGTTGCTGGAGCATTTATGACCATGTTGTATTACGATATTCAATGGTACCACTAAACCGAAATTTAAGTAGATTTATCCTAAATTTCCTATAAATCTATTACAAATAAAAAATCATACAAATTTTAATATCCTGAAAAAAGATTTAAAATATGTCTCATTAAAATCTTCATAGTACTTATAGATGTACAAAACGAACAAACCTATTGCAATGTCCAAATGATTCACATTAGGTTTTTTTCGTTGAGCCCTGAAGTCGCCCAAGGGTCGTCCTAAAGCGTTTTTTGAAAAACCTGAAGTCACCCTGATAAACAAATTCTGTGTTTTTTGAAACCTAGTGTCGCCCTCAACTCGCCCTGAAGTAGATCTAGGTTTTTAGCTGGTGCAAGTTGAGGTAAATGAATAAACGTCAAATTCAAATGAGATCTGATTTGATTTGTTATTTAAAATGGAAATAAAAGAATACTCAAATTAATGTTCAGACACAGACATGAAAAATGAAAACCTTTGAAGTTGTGGAGTGTGCATAGTGTGTGCTAAGATAATATCTTGATACCGAAATAAAGCTTATTTGTAGCATTATTTTTTTTTTGTGGAACTACTTATTAATTTGCTTTATAGTTTTCTATTAAAACGATTTTATTATTTCCATGATTGAAATCATTTTCAAAGAACAGCTGAAAAAATGAAAATCTACCATTCTCATTCAAATGGTTCGTAAGTTGAACCTGTGTTTACCTAAGTTTTCTTGACTACCCCAAAAGTTGTCCAAAAAAAAAATGAAAAAGCCTAATTGTTTGAGTTCTTTTCACTGTCTATTCTCTTGTTTTTATTAATAATCAACTCTAACCGAAAATGTCCTTACATTCCGAAAACTCAAAAAATTTTATCTGAAGCTATTATAAGTAAGAAGATCTTCTGTTGATCCTCAATTGACTTTTCTTTCACCACACATTTGCAACATTAGCCAAGCTCACCGAGAGACACTGGACACATTTTTTTAGCAATGCTAAACAGCACCAGTTTCATGGTGATTACTGCAATCTGTTGTATTATACAGTACCAAACTATTTCAATGAATCAAAGCCTCGTGATATAATCTGTCTGATCTAAAAGGCTAGATATGATCTTTTTAAGTTCAATGGAAGATTATTCCAAGAAGATACAAACGGATTTAGCCCACCTTCCAACCTGGAGGCTTCTGAAAATTCTTTTAATTTCGTTGGATTTTTCCCAAGTTGACAACTTTGTTTTACTGTCAATAATATTTTACCGGCATATTTTATGGTCTTGTAAAATGATTTTTTATGAAATAAAATTATATCTATCTATCTGTCATTTCTACAAAATGGGGTAACCTTAATATATGTTTTCAGCTGGCGTAAAAAAAATGTCCAAGAACAAACATTTTTCACCTTCAGTAAGCAACGCGTATGTCCATTTTTGTACTCTAACAATAAAAATTCAAAAATAATAAATATTGGAAATAATAATTCTGGAACGCACGTACTTGTTCTTATGTTCAATCATTTAAGATAAGCACAAGATTCTTAGTAGAAACGGCAAATTAAGGCCGTTTTTTACTTAATTTTTTTATATATTTACATAATTTTTTACAATAATTTACAAAATATTTACAATATTTTTCTAAAAAAAAATATTGGTGTGATAATTTTAAGTATATAACAATATACATTTAAGACCATAATTTCCCAAAAAAAATTGTCCGTCCGTTTTTCAATTTGTAGATCGACCTACATGCAAATAAACAATCATGAAACAAAATATTTTATTCAACGCAATAATTTCGACACACGAGTTTTTTTTTCATAACATCTTATTTTTCGCACTGGAAAAGATATTACTCACTTCTTTAATAAAGTACAAAACTATTTTGCTTTTTTTCCCGTAAGTATTGTACACTGTTTCAACCTGATGGCACGCCCAAAGCCAATTATTTAAATATCATTCGAAAGAAATTCTGGTTTGTCTACTCACGAACAACTTCCTAATTCATGTTTTAAGTTTGACTTGTCAAATTTTAGGAATAGCACAGTGATAATCACGGTCCAACAGCAGTCGTGATAGAAACAAAAATCAGAATAAATCATAAAGTTAATATTTGCTGTCTGATTTATTTTTACCGCCTTCGAATTTATTTATAATTTATTTCAATGGCAAATAGGATCTATCTCAAAGATATGTAGATACACATTATTGTGTGACTCAAAACCAAAAAAAAATTATCTGTTTGACAAGATTCAAAACTAAAAAAAATACATGTTCTTGATGTTTGCGGTTGATTAAACTTATTTAAACCAAAGCATTAAAAAAAACTAATTTGTTAGGCTTGTGTTTTATTATACAAATATCTAATATGTATGTGTATTTTCGTGAGAAATTTTATTTCTGCACGCGCTTTGTTGTCAAGATACGAGGTTTTCTAACAGTTTTGATTTGCTTTACAATTTTTTAAACAAAACCAACTTCGGGGGATTGTCATTTGCCTTTGGTTTGACTTCAAATTCTTAATTATTTAGGATTAATGTTTCCGTTGTTTTGTTTGGTTTTTTAGGTCTTAGATTTTTATTGCTCCTTGCAGATGTTCAGATTTGATAGCTAAATTAATAATTGAGCTCACAAGAGCTTATTTAAAATGTAAATTTAGAATTTGCTTGAGAATCTTAAATTAATTCTTATGGACATTGGACAGGATGTTTGTGAAGCTTTTATGTAAAAATAAATAAAGAAAAGAATATAAGAATAAGTAGATATTAGTTTTTGTATTTTAATTTGTTTGTTTGTTTTTGTTTTTTTCTTTGTTTAAATGCTTATAAATTATAGTGTATTATACAGTTTTTGTTACATAATAGCTATAAATACGTAATTTCGATTAAATCAAAATGGTTAAGACTTAGAATCAAGAGTTCATTGGCAAATCAGTCATTATAATTATTATAATGTCCGATACCATTATAAGCCAGTCATATGTAGTTACAGCCACTCCTTTGATACTGAAAGGAAAAAGTTTCATGTAATAGACAAAATATTCTGCAACTTCAGTATAGCGTTCAGGTTGTATATGTTTAACAGTTTAGAAGGTGAAGTTGGAATTTATTTATTTTCTCTCTTTTTAAAAATATTTGAACTAAGAATAATACTTTACGATGATTATACGACATACGTCAAACCGAACTGTCATCCGGGAATGCAAGGTTTGATGTCCAATTCCAAATAGTTTAAGCCGAGAACAAAAAATTGTTCAGTCTGACGTATGTGAAATGTCAAAATCTGGTTATTGTGGTCGCGTTCAGAAGATATGATGGACTTCACATGTAGTCAACTGTATTTATTGAACGCAAATTTGACTAAAGTGGTTTTCCACTGTCAAAATAAATCAATTTATTTTGCATATAGATCTGTCAAAGCAGCGATTTTCGTCATTTTTGCGTTCTATTGGACATAATAAATTGATTTATTATTGAATTTACACCATTTTGCAGTTTTAGATTTTTCGGCAGACTTACCCTCTTCCACAATTTCCAACTGTCAGTTTGACACCGATGACGATTATATATTAATTTCATTCATTTTAAATGTTTCCTTTCTTGAAAAATTATAAAATGTTTTTCCCACTTGAGTGAAAGTAAGTAAATTTGGACAGCTACACGGATGACAGTTCCACAGGCACGATCTTACACAAAATGCATAATAAGCAAAAAAATCTATTTAAAATCGTAGTCCATTGGGCACAAATAAAAATCAAAATCTAAAATTGAAATCTGTATTTACCAATGGAAATCCATATTACATAGCAATAGATAAAACAACATGGTCTGATTGGAAAAGCCAACATGGCAAGAATTCTTATCTTTTCCTTTAACTACATTTTTTTAAATACAATTTCTATAAGCGTACAACTATTTTGTTTTTAATTACTGTCAGCTTGTGTTGTGCATGAATTATTTGTCTTCACTGTAGAAGCATTTCAAAACAATAGAATCTTTTTAAATAAAATGGCTTTGATTTTTATTAAAAATGTATCGATTTTTCCAACTGAATCGAAAATTCATCTAAAAAAGCAAAAGGTTACATAATCCTCAAGTACCAAAATTATAAATACGTACAAAAATAACAATCCAAAGCCCATTCAAGAAAACCTAAAATTATATGCTTTTTATTATGAAACAATAAACATTTTTTATGCAATGACATTCATTGTTATTACAGAGAACTTTATTTGGCAACAAAATAACTTTATTTTAAACAAGTCTTACTTGTAAGCAGCAACTTGAAAAGTTCCACACCCAAGACAAAGATTAATTTTTGCTGTTTATAGTGTGTGGTTGTAGGTAAATATGCGTGATCTATCGCAACGCAATTGATGAATACAATGCATTGTCTTATAGTAGATAATTTAAGTGTGAGAACGTAATTTTTTTAAACCTCATCATGACATGAAATAAAATGACATGACATTTGCGTAACTGCCCTTGAATTTATTTGTATAGTTCTGAATTATCTCTAATTATTTATACTTATGCAACCCTTCCTCCCTTTGAAATAAAGGGAAACACATCTTAAAATAAAATGCACGACTGGGTCGCACGTACTTGCTCTTATGTTCGATTCAATTATATGCAAAATATTCTTAATAGAAATGGCTAAATGTATTTTTAAAGAAGTGTTTCCATTAATTTTTTATATATCAAAATTCTTAAATAAAAACAAAATTTCAGAAAAAATCGTCCACTGGTTTTCGAAATATTGAATTTTCAAAAAAAAAATAATATTTTTTTTTCAAAAACCTAAAAAACTATATTTCGAAAATTTTGAAATGCAGTATTATTTAGAATTTGAAGGTTTATGAAAATGTCGAAGATCAATAAAAAGGTTATATGATAGGTACCGTTAATAACAAAATATTAAAAAAAAATTTGGACGAAACGTAGACCATACCCGAAGTAGAACACACAATAATTTTTATCAAAATCGTTAGAAAAAATTGTATGGCAAGTACCGTTATTTTTGGGGCTAAAACAACGATTCAAAAATCTATTTTGGACAATCACCTAGAACGCTTAAATACCAAGTTTGAAGAAAATCGCTTCATCCGCTTAGGCTGTAGAGAGTTTTACAGACAGATAGACTGACAGACAGACAGGCGGAATTGCGGGAACCACTTTTTGGGTGTTCTCTATCATCGTAATGTCAACTTTGATTAATATCTCGAGTTCGATTTTTTTTCTAAAAGCAAAACTTGCACTATAGTACCTATATCGCAAGTAAAAATAAATTGTTTTAAATATAAAAAAATTATACCATAAAGGAAAATATTCAAACAAAAAGTCTGGCAGTTATGGTCTTCTTGCTATTTAGTCGCATTTTTTTCGCATTTTGTTGCCTCCCATTTATTTTTTGAACCATTTGTATTTGAAAGTTTTTATTTAGCATATTCTCGGAATTCTTATCAGTCATTTAAATTTTTTGCATATTACCCACCTAAGAATTTATTTAGCTTTTAAATTATTTCGCCTTTCGATTTTTTTATGTGTTTTACATAAACATGTTAACAATTTATTATTTTACGTATTACATATATTATCTAGCTTTTATATTGTTTTGCCTTTCGATTTTGGGCATGATGTCAATCTTCTTCTCTAATTCAGATTAAATATAATTAAGATTAAATAACAAAACAAAACAATAAACATTATTACTATGAACTTATTTAAGGAATCCACATTTTAATTTAAAAAAAAATTAAAAAACGGAACATTTTTGGGTAGCTACAAAATTTTTAATTGAAGTTTATAATTCATTTTTAGATAGTTTAATATTAGAAGCAATTGTTTGGTTAATAAAAAATCTCCGGAATAATCAAATGCATTTTCTCATATTTTAACAAATTCTAGTATCAGTGTTTAATTTGTTAAGAATAATCATATATTTTGTGTCAAGATTCCACTATTATTTTGTATACAATTTTATTTTTAAAATCCGTGTACATTAAATTTAAAAAAAAATCAAGAATTGAAATTAAATTGAAAAATATAAATAAAATGTTAATTTTTAATGTCCTTATAATATAAATTAAAATTTAAAAAATTAAAACTCAAAATATAGCTATTTTTAACCAGTTTTAATTAATTAATTAATTAAATTTTATACATGCCAACTTAGAATAATTTTAATTCATATTTCATATTAAAACTTATATTAGGTTATAAGATAATGTATTTTAAAATGCAAGTAAGTAAGTGAATAGAAAAAATAGAAAATGTTCAATAATTAACAAATTCTTACTGTGCAAAATGCACTTCCAAGATAAAATAAATTCAACAACTAGATCTCACGTACTTAATTTTTCGTAGAAACGGCTAAATATATTTTTAAAGTCGTCATTTACTTAATTTTGTTTCTTTAATGTGTTTCAAAAAAATATTGGCTGGTATTGGTATTTTAAATATATATATAACAATATCAGGTTAGGAACTTAAATAAAAAAAAAACAGTCCAATCCATTTTCGGAATAATGAGTTTTTTTTAAATTATTTTTCTAAAATGTTGGTATGCAGAATTATTTAGAATTCGAATTACCAAAGGAAGAAATTCGAAAATCAAAAAAATTGTTTTATTTCAGATACAATTTTTTTAGACCAACGCTTAGATTATAAATACAATAGTGCGCAGAAATTTTTGTCAAAATTGTTAGATCGGTTTTTGAGATAATTATAAGATTAATCTTTTTACACAAAATTGCAAGGAAGAGATATCGTTAGTTTTGGGACTAAAAAAATATTTAAAAAAGAATATTGGCAATTCCCAAAAAAGTTCAAGTACCAATACCATAAGTTTAATGAAAATTCGACCTACAGACAAACAGACAGCCAGAAGTGTGGGACCCACTTTTTTCGTGATCTCTGTCATCGTAATGTCAAGTGGCCGTGGCGCGATAGTTGTGTGTTCGCCTATCAATCCCACGGTCGCAGCTTTGATTCCTGCCGTTGTCTATGTCTTCTTGTGTTCCATTAAAAACCAATTCTAAAAAATTGTCATAAAATCAGTTGCTGGTTTACTCATTACATGCTGTTCAGGCCTAACACTAACAGCATCTGATTGAGTAAACTAGTACACCCATAAATTATGACAACGAAATAAATAAAATAATGCGAATTCTGAGAGACATAAATAAATAAGACACGGTAATTTTCTCCGGATTAGTTCAGCCACTATCCCTGGAGATAAATCTGAGACAAGTGTTGCGGGCAAGAGGAGGTGGATAGGTCGCGGTACTGGGGATAGGTAGGAAAAAGGACGGGCTAGGATATTGGAAAGGAATAGTTCGGGAAAGGGATAGAATGCTAAGTTCCGGGGGGCGTGGCCTGCTTGCTATGCACGGCATCAGCTCGTCGGACGGGGGGATCTTGCCCCCGGAAACCTAACCTCACCTGCAAACAAAAAAAACACAGATCAGGCCTAAGGAAAGGAAAAGGAAATTGGAAGATAAAGACGGACGGACTATTGTCACATCAAGGCACTGCGGATGTTGTTGCAGTGAGGCCATTACCCACCCTACCTTAGGAATCTTCGGCCATTTTTAGATTCCCCCAAGGTAGGGTGGGTAATGGCCTCACTGCAACAACATCCGCAGTGCCTTGATGTGACAATAGTCCGTCCGTCTTTATCTTCCAATTTCCTTTTCCTTTCCTTAGGCCTGATCTGTGTTTTTTTTGTTTGCAGGTGAGGTTAGGTTTCCGGGGGCAAGATCCCCCCCGTCCGACGAGCTGATGCCGTGCATAGCAAGCAGGCCACGCCCCCCGGAACTTAGCATTCTATCCCTTTCCCGAACTATTCCTTTCCAATATCCTAGCCCGTCCTTTTTCCTACCTATCCCCACTACCGCGACCTATCCACCTCCTCTTGCCCGCAACACAAGGACCAGCTCTAGTTTCAGAACATCGCGCCACACATCTTTCATATCCTTCTTTCTCTTCTTTCACCGGATGACCGCGCTCTGTTAAAAAAAAACATATAAAGGGTATTGCTAATCCCTTGCGCGCGTTCAAAAGTAGCGAAAAATCGTTTTCTTCGCACTTTTACATATCTCGAAAACACTTTCTTTGCATATTTCTCAATGATTCCCAAGATTATTACAGTGCCCATGTTCTGTCCTCACTTAATTCTTCTGTAAAAAGTGGGTTTCTGTAAGATGAGGCGATACCTTAAATTTTTAATTTGTTTGGATGTGATTTTCCAATGGAAGGCGACAAATTGAAAAGTCATTTTGGCACCTTAACAACAAAACAAACATTTTTTTTTGTTTCTCGACTACTTTTATTGATTCGAAAGTTACAGAACATGGGCCCAGGAAACCTTTTTTTATTGGATATAGCTTAAATAAGAACTTGAAAACTACTTTTACATTTAAATGAAAAAAAAAAAATATTTACAAAATAACTATTGCAAAATGAGTCGAGAGTTTCGTTCAATAAGCTGAAACGCATTTAATTCAATCATATCAAATGGATTTTAAAAATCAGCTCTTTTTATTAAACGCGTACATATGTTAAATATCACTTTAAATCTTTATTTGAACCATAAGAGCATGTACTTGCAACCCAATCTTATAGTTTATTTTAAATCTTATTAACGAAATGTTTTACATATCTTTTTATTGGCGTTTACCTAAAGTTCAAGAAAGGCTTAGGGAATTAACTTCTTAAAAGTTTTTTGTTGTTGGCCATGTTTTCCGTAAAATATACCTGTTCAATTAGTTATTTGATCTAATTATTAAAATCGCAACTTACGTCAGTGGCTTTTATAATTAAAACCAAGCTAAAACTAACTTATTGATTAAAAAAAAAACCCTTTCTATTTTATTATTTAGTTCAAATTGAAAAAAAAAATATAATATGCACGAACAAAACCATACTCTTAATTTGCAATTTAATTTATGTATAAACTTAGACGATATCAAAAAAATCAATTTATTTGAATTTGTCAAACAACTTTTACGGCGTAAATTTTATGATCAACAAAAATGTGTTAATTTTGTTTTTATTATCAAAATCCATCTTCAACAATTTAAAACAAATAACTAAACACTTACTACTTTGCTTAATTATTCATAATAATTGTATTTGTACAAACATTTAAATAATGTACTAATTTAGGTAGTGTGTCATAAAAAAAAACAAATGATCCATTAAAATTATGACCTTAACCCAGAATAATTGTAAATTCTCTCCTAAATTACCATTAAAAAATCCTTCTTAAATCAGTACATTATTTGGAGGCGAAATATTATGGGAGTCCCATTTGGAGTTGTACCTATAATTTATAATTTAAAATGTCAATGCTCTTGGAAAAGACCCCTTAAGGTAAGGTCTTTGCACGTGAATAACCCAATCACTTATATTTTTTTGTTGATCTGTTCGATTTATTGAGATCAGGTCAATAAACATATTTTGCATATTGTACCATTAGGTACGGAATTGAGTTCATTCATATTTCAAATATTGGAATTAATATTTTTTTTGTTGGATTAACAATTTTAAGCATATTAATTATTGGATAAAAAATTAGGTGAATAAACTTGGTGATTTTTATTTACATACTTGTAATATTAAATGACATTTTTTAAGAAAAGGGAAACGCGTTTTTTTGATAAAATGTTACCTATCCACAAATCGATGTATATAAGTAATATGCATATATTACTTATATACATCTAACTTTGGAGTTGCAAGAGATCACGGTGACCGAAAGAAATTATTAAGAGTAAACCAATGTAGAAATATGACTGTGACAGATTTAAGAGTAAGTTTACAATTACTGTTATAGCGGTTTTCTTTGTATCGTTAATGATCCATAAGTCAGAGTCACAACATGTCCATTTCCCTTATACTTGCTTGCATACTTATTTTTCTTGCATTTTTGTTCTTTACACTAATGAAACAGTTTGCAAAATTAATGTTGAATTCATTTCACTTAAAAAAATAGATTTTGTTTAGAAAAAAAAATCAACAAAACAATATTCTAATTTATCAAAAAAAAATATTGTGCGTTGTTTTTAATAATTAAGCAATCGAACAAGGAAAAAGTACAATTTCCGAAGATATGACTTATGTCGTTTTTATTTGGCAATCCGGAAGCCTTCCGGACTCTTCTGAAAGCGTTCACTTGGGAAAAAATGACAGTTCTAATTCAAAAAAGAAGAGAATTTTGCTTCTGGATTTGAAATCAGAATCAAAACCAGAAGCACACACACATTCATATACTTGAACGTCAAACTCGACTGTTGGAATTTTTTGTATCATGTGCAACAACCATTTTTTTCCAATTTGAATATTCTCAAGTACACAATTATTTCCATACATACAATTTCATTTAAATTCAGAATCGCCAGAATCACACAAAAGTGTTCAATTGGGATCCCGGATTGGAGAAGAATTCCGGATTGCCAAATAAAAACGCCATTAGTTCCAAAGATTAATTGATTGTCTAATGTCAAAACAAAGCATGACATTTTTTTTTGAACATTGAGTTCTAAACAAAATCAATTATATGCTGCCAAAACAAATCTTGTATTTTCCTCCTGTCAGAAGTCATAGGGAAAACTAATATCGAATTCCTTACAACCATTTGAAATCGATTTCTTGGAAATTTTTGACTTTGAAAAAGAGCGTTTGGCATACCCGCTTTACAAATGCCAACATCTTACATCAAACTTCAGAATGGAGAATATAGTATTTATTTGTTCGATTGGTCACCGGATTAACAATCGGAAACGATATTTAAGAACACAACAAAAATTTTCATTGCAAGTAAATGAAAAATTTCAGTTTGATGTATGCGAAAATTCAGTTGTTTCATATGTAAAATTGATGAAAACTTGCAAGATTTGGTTTGACAGCCTAAAATCGGTTTTGTTGCGAAATATAATTTGATTGTGTTCAGAAAAAACAACGAATGTTTGGTTGTAAGAAATTCGATGCTTGCGTCATAAAAAGGGGCGATATTATTAAATAGCGATTCCATTTTCGCACTTTATTTTTTTATGAAAGAATTTTATACCTACTTTTTAAAATTTAACAAGTTGCCAATTTCTGCCTAAAGAAAAAAAAGTAAACTAATAAAAAATTTGAATGAAATAAAAGGAGAATAATATCGTTTTCCTTTACTCACTTAGATCTTGATATAAGATTTAGCCTGGTAAAAAAATAGAAAACAGCTAAATATTTTTTTAAATCGTTTTTAACTAAGTATTTAATAATATAAATTTAAAAACATACATAATTTGCAAAAAACAAGTCATCCATCCTTTTTATTTTTTTTTAATCCAAAAAATATTGTTTCAAAAATTTCAGTATGCAGTATTATTTTAAATTATCAGGAATACTTGTATAAAAATTTGGATCGAAATCCGTTGAATATTTATGAGAAAATCGCAAATCAAGAAAAGGGTTCTATCTTTTAGGACAGGTACCGTAATAACATTTCATGTAAATCTTTTTGAACCAAAATGTAAACTACATACGTAGTGCATAGAATTTTTTTTATCAAAATTGTTGGAACCGTTTTGAATATAATTAGCATATATATATAGATGCAAGTACCGTTATTCTTGGGGCTAAAAAGGAAGATTAAAAAAAAAGAATCGAGCCAATAACCTAGAACGTTTAAATAAGTTGTAAAGAAACAAAGGTTTCATAGCTGAATTTAAATTTTATTTAAAACATAGGTATGTAGTTAAATTACACAATACGCTTGCAAATGTTGAACTTGAACTACATAATTCAATCGTGACTGTGATTTTCGTACAAGCTAATTCAATTGACAGAGACATAGACCTCTAAGACCCCTTTCACACAAGGAAACTGAGTTGCTGGCAACTGGGAGTTTAAAGCGAGAAGGGCAAGAAGTAAGGGGAATGAAAAATATCTCCCCGGTCAACGATTTGAAGAGATTTTGTTGACGTTATGCTTTGAAATTTTCTTAGGTTTCCATTTTGACTTATGTCTCTGATAGATGTCAAAAATATTTTTTTTAAAGAGAAATTGTTTATTACAATTATATTATTATATTAACCAAAACAAGTGAGCTACTTAAATAAATTCATTGTGAAAGAAAATTTTAAGTTTTAATTCTTTTAATTAATTCAATCCATCACGAGTTGGTACACATTTCATACATACAATTATGCGCCTAGAAATGGAAAATCGACAACAAAAACGCAAGGACCAACTAAGCTCTCAGCTTGTGGCTTCATCATCACATTTGGTTTATAATGACGTTCCTGTATTAGCGAGCAGCAGCAGTAGCAGGCAGCACTACAGGTATCAGTCATATCATCCTGTCAGTTGTTTATGTGTCCAGCTGTACCAATAAGGCTTCGGTGCATTCCAATAAGCCCAATATAATCTTCTGTGTTGGGTCCAAGATTTGGATGGCAAGAGAAACGCACAACAAATCTGCGAAGAAATCAATTTTCTCCTGGTTCATTATTTTTCCGTGACATTTTAATATATTAATTTAGCAAACCATTATTAACAATCACAATAAAAACATTTACCTATATAATCGCACCAGGTTTCTTTATTTTGAATTTATTTTTCTAAAAATAAGCTGCGGTTAATTTATAACTGAAAATTGTGTAGAATTTTCCAGCCGCGAAGCAAATTGTTTGTTTACAAAAAGCGAATGTCAAATCAAAAGCAATTAAAAAAACGAGCAACTCAGTTTCCTCGTCAATTTCTTCGTGTGAAAGCTACAAGGCAATTAAAGGAAAACGTCAAAAAAATCTCCAGCAACTGGTATCCCTGTGTGAAAGGGGACTTAGTACTGGCACCAAGCAACTGAGGAGGAAACAAAGAAGATTTTGTCGGGTTAATTGGAATGCAAAGCAAAACGTAAAAAAAATCTCTTCAAATCGTTGACCGGGGAGATTTTTTTCATTCCCCTTACTTCTTGCCCTTCTCGCCCACAAACTCCCAGTTGCTGGCAACTCAGTTTCCTTGTGTGAAAGGGGACTAAGCTCCAATTTCAATTCAATTGATCCTCTTGACATTTGAATGCTCTCTATTGTGATGTACTGGCTATATATATATGGCGTTTTTCTTTTTAAGCTCCGAGTAATAAACTCAGCTGTCAAGAAAAGATCTGTGTTTCTTTCTTAGCTCAGACACATTTAATCTCTCAACTTGTGTTTCTTTTTTAAATCAGAGCTAAATCGGGGCATGTAATGGTTCAGAATAAAATTACCGATCAAATGGAGCAAAGTGCTGGGCGCGGATAACTTTACTCTTAATTTTAACAATGATCACTAAAGTAAAACCAATTAAAAATAAAAATAAATTCGGAAAACGAAAGCTTTGGATTTGCTGGTAAATAAGTTTTAATAAAAACAAATATAATAATATATGACAGTTCTGCGCTTAAGTTTATTTCAAAATTAAATCGGAGATATCTGACCATGCTCTACTCAGATCTAAATCGGCTTACTCAGGCTCTGCTCAGAGATCTGGTCAGAGATAAAAAAAAGAAAAACGCCAATAAATGAGGATGACTTATGAGTATTACTTTTTTGAAATGAAAGTCATGAAATTTTCAGGAGAATAGTATTCGTTTTGCAAGAAAGTTATCCTCTATTCTTAATTATTGGAATTAACTTTCCACTTTCTCCAATTATTGTTTTCGGGATGGATGGTTTATTAAAAGCTGAGTTGGGTCCATGAGTGTTGAATTATCATGCTTTTTCCTATGACCTTAATATTCATACACGGAAGTTTGTTTTGTTGATGAATAGTATCATTTGAATATGTGGGTGTTACTGAGTATATTCTTAAATTTGCATCATCTTCACATTTATTTAGCCAATTAACAACATGGTCATTACTGACGCATTTATAATATAAATATTACCTTCAATAAAAGTTAATAATAATTTACAAGTTTATGTTTTATCAATCATTAATCGTGGTCAGTTCAATAAAATTTTGAATGAAATGACCAGAGTGTCGCCGCCGGCCGACCGCCAAAGCTGTGTTTGTTTAAGCTTGATAAAGTGTCATATTTAATTTCTTTATTCGCTGGCCGTCGACGTCGCAGTCAGCGCACTTAATCTTAACTTAGGTTAGATGTGCATCTAAAAATTAATTTATTTTCATAATTTATTCTGATAAAACTAGCATTTCAATTACATACCAACATCCTGTTTAATGACCAACGAACAGCTTAACTCAATAATTGAATACGAGAACTATTGGCTGTGACTAGTCGGAGGAGATGTGTATATATTGCGTGTGCTCATCGAGGAAATGCTTAACACAAAATATTTTGCATATTCACTTCCGAATTATAAAGATATATGGGCGTTTGCATCAAGTCAATGATGTTCGCGGTCGTATATGGACATATATAGAGATGTTGCTCTATTGAGCGGAATTGACAGCTTTTGATAGTGCAACTTTAGAACTTGACCCCAAACACCAAGTTTTTTTTTTCAAAGTGCCGATTATTTAATTACAACTGTCTAGTGTAATTGTTCTAGTTGACATGGACACAGTGTTAAACAGAATTCAGTGTCACCACAACACATTTCGATGAGCACGATTTTCCTAACAATTTACAGGAACAATATTTTTCTAGGAGAAATAATGGTCAAGGAATTTTAATTTTAAGATCAAGTGAATTTAGATTATGAAGTAAACGCTAATATTCACGTTTAAAATAAAAAAATGTTTTTAAGAGTTCTTGCCTCAGTTCTTTTATATGAAGACCATTTAAAAAATAATCCGTACACGTTAGCCATTTCCTTATAGAAATTAGAGAATCAATTACAAAATTATATTCGAATCGAAAAAGATATTATTATATATATTTTGATAAGTTATTAATTGGTGTTTTTTTTTATTCTGAGAAAATGTATACTCTTGACTTTTTGATTTAGTCGTTCAGAATCAGTGAAATTAATTAATTCGTTTTCCTTTTCTTGTGTAAACATTGCGGTAACTCCTAAAACACATTAATTTATTTCCGTTGTATTTACCGGAACAAATTTTATTTGGTCATCACACAATTCCAATTTGAATCGGTAAAAATTATCAGCCCAATTCTAAATGAATATTCTCGGGGACATTTTTCACCGATTCACAATATTTTGCCACAATTTTATTTATATGTCAAACACTGCTAAGAAGCTGTTTCGAAAATTTAGAACTCTCATACTAGCTTTCGAAGTGGAAAAAATATTCTACCGCCGAGTTCGGAATATGAGTATTCTACTCCCGTTAGAACGCATCTATCTGGGGGAGTTATTCCCCCAATATTTACACCCCTATTACGGTTTTCAAAGATCGACGATTTGTATTAAGAAAAACAATTAATAAATTTTTGATCAACGTGGGAACAACAATCAAAATACTATTGTAAATACTGCTCATTTAGTTTGAAATTTCAAAACAATGTCATTTCCGGTAAGAATTAGGAACTGCTTAGAGGGAACTTTTCTCCAATTTTCGTTTAAAATGCAAAATATTTAGCACTCAACAATTTTTTTTGCATACAATTGTTTTTAAACATTAGCAGTAAAATTGAAAGCAACGAAAAACAGCTCATCAGATTGGTAGACATAATGGTAGCTGGCCCAGACCTAACAAACGGAATTTTCTCAAAGTCGCTTATGAGTGCGGTGAAATTAAATATCTTAGGACCACCAGAATGTCACGCCAATTTTGAAATCGTTGTCATTTGCCAAGACTCAATTGGTAGCTTCCTCGCGCAAGAAATCTCCAAGCTTAAAAACATTCGTAATGGATTCTTTAATTGGTTTTAATTTTTAATTTGTCTTCTATGTCGACAAGTATATTAAGGAAGAATCATTCGAAAGTATAAAGTCTTATACAAATATAAAACCGAACATCAGATATTCGATTACATCGTATGCACAAGATTCTTTGTAGAAACAGCTAAATAAACGGTGATTTTTTAAGAGCTTGGTTTTTGAAAATTCAAAAAAACACAGAAACTTGTAAAAAGTGAATGAATTTTTTATTTGGATCGATAAATCAATTTCTGCCATTTACTTTTTAAAAATAATATCACTTAAATGTTGCCCGCGACTACGCTTCAGGTGGTCCATTCTGAAGGTCCAATTTTGGAAAACTTTTTCACACATTTCGGCCGGAATCTCACCAATGACGCGTTCAATGTTGGCTTCCAAGGCAGCAATCGTGTTTGGCTTGTCCCCATAGACAATAGACTTAACATAGCACCACAAAAAATAGTCTAACGGGGTCAAATCACATGATCTTGGTGGCCAATTGACTGCGCCAAAACGTGAGATCAACTGCTCACCAAATTCGCCTCTCAATTGATGCATGGTTTCGCGTGCAGTGTGGCATGTGGCACCGTCCTGTTGGAACCACATGTCAACCGAGTTCAATTCTTGCATTTTCTGCAAAAAAAAATCTGTTATCATCGAACGGTACCTTTCTCCATTGAACGTAACCCTGCGGCCTTCATCGTCCTTGAAGAAGTACGGCCCAATAATGCCGCCTGCCCATAAACCGCACCAAACAGTGCATTTTTCGGTATGCATTGGTAGCTGCTGAATTGCCTCTGGCTGCTCTTCACTCCAAATACGGCAATTCTGCTTATTCACGTATCCATTTAGCCAAAAATGAGCCTCGTCGCTGAAACGGACGTAGCTTGCGAAACACATTTTTCACAGAGCACGAATTTTGATAATAAATTTCAATAATTTGCAAACGTTGTTCAGGCGTAAGTCTATTCATGATGAAACATGAAATGGCAAACAATACTGAATCGAAATGTCAAATGTTCGTGGAATTTGTCATGTGTGATCTGTCAAAAATATAAACGTCAAAAACCAAGTAGCAAAAAAATCACCCGTTATAATACTTAGTCGTTTTTAGTAGTTTTTTTTTATATTCAAAAATTCTTTAATTTTTTATAAACAAAATTTGGTATGACAATTTTATGTATTTGATAATACAAGCTCAATAATATAATTTTGAAAAGAATCATTATCCATTTTCGAAAAATTGACTTTTCAAAGAAAAGAAATGATTTTTTTCCAAAAAAGTATTTTCCGAAGATGTGTTGGTATGCAGTATTATTTATAATTGGAAGGACGTCTTATATAAAAACTTTGATAGATTTCCGTGGATCCGTTAACGAGTACTGCTCATAATCATAATAAAAAAATTGTTGTATAACAGGTAGCGTTATAATAACAATATTTTTAAAAAATTAAATGAATTAAAAATTCGTAGAAGTTGGTATTACTGAATCCGAATGAAACGGAAATATTTTATATTTCTCTGCGACAAGTTATTCTTCTCGCAGTCAGGTGGAAAACGGTTGTTTTAGTAAAAATGTAAGTATTTTTAATGATTTTTTATTCAAATAGAAAATGTTTTTCAAAAAATCATTTCCAGCACCAAGCTGTTAACCTACCTTCTCCCAAAACTCTCTGAAGCCAGCCGACAAACTAAGTTTATTGATGAGGAAAATCTCTTTCCGCCCATGCCAATTGGATTGCACGCACGTTGTTTTGTGTGGATTTTAAGCTTTTTCCCTTCGCCTTTCAGCCTCGTTATTTGCAGCAATAATTGCAATCGCTATGAAATCCATTTTATGTCTAAGTAACAAAAATAAACACTAAATAAAATATTAACAATTGTTTGTTTCTTTATAATTGAAGGTGATTTGACGTAGCACAGCTGATTTTGAAATTGAGACTGAGAGCCTTCAATTACATTCGGCTCCTGTGAACACAAATCTTTTGGATTCGTAGTGTAACAATCCGTTCGGAGATTTGTTACGATTGAATCTGTTTTAACATCTATAATACCAACACACAATATTACTCAAAATTGTAGATCATTCACTGCTTATCCGATTTTTGACAACGGTATTACCTACCAATTTAATAATTTTTGGATAATGTCAAGTATCGTATGATAATTGACAACAGTAATAAGGGTGTTAGGATTGGGTTGTATGTCTTCTCTTCAAAGTCCAGAAAAAGACAGTTCCTACTTATTGCTTAAAATATACATAATTTTAACCCACTTTTCGGTGATAAAAAAAAAAAACAAATTTAACATTAAATCTTAATAGAAATGAATTTTATTACAAAAAATATATAGAACTGCTAGAAGAACAAAAAGTAATGGTAATGGAATATAAACTACATAAACGATTAAATTATAATAATCTGAAAATAATAATAGATTTAATCGCTAGCTTCAATATCACTCGATTCGTCCACTTCTTCTTCTTCATCCGATTCATGGTTCTTCTTTTGTTTTGATTGTGATGCTGGTCCCGGTTTGCGTTTCTTATTAGGTTTGGCCTTCTCAGGCTGAAAAAATTAATCACAATTACAAAATCATTAGTTATTCAATAATTTGCAAAACTACCTCCTTCTTATTTTTCTTTTTCTTATCCTCTTCAGAGTCCTCATTTGAATCATCAATTTCTTCATCATCTTCCTCTTCGTTATCTTCAGACTCATCTTCTTTTTTTGATTTACCTTTCGCAGGTGGCTTTGCCTTCGAAGACTATTAAATAACTTCTGTTAACTAAAATTCATAAGCAATATTAAAAAAAAAAAACTTACAGAAGTTTTTTCCTTTTCAGCATCAGATTCTATTTCTTCATCATCAGATGCATCCTTGTTTTTGGAAATAGCTTTTGTCGTATCTGTCTTGCCCTTTGACTCCTTCATGAAAATAAAACATTCAACAGTTTGTGTTTATGCTGACACAATTTTAAACTTACTTTGTTCTTCGCTTTTTCGCCATCCGACTCTCCAGATGAATCAATTTCGTCTTCATCGTCCCCTTCAGACTCCGATTTTTTCTTGTCGTCCGCCTTCATTTTTTTCTTGGCAGCACCATCAGAGTCATTCGATGAGGAATCATCTGAGATATATTCCTTACTCTTGAAGGCACCACCAGATACAGTAGCCGACCTCTTAGTTGGCGATTCCTTCTTTCTCTTTGCTGCCTTTTTGCCTTCATCATCACTACCAACATTGGCACTACCTCCTGTCGCATTATATTCCTTCATTTCCTCGGCATATCTCAGCTTGTCTTTGTTTGCTATGTCTTCCCATTTGGATTTGTCTTTAAGATCGCGCCACATTTCTCCACCCTTTTTCGCTATTTCGGTCACTTTAATGCCAGGATTGTCTTTTTTAATTTGTTCTCGAGTTTCGTTCAGCCAACTCATGAAGGCTGTTGTTGCTCGTTTAGGCTTATTCGAATCCTTATCCTTCTTCTTTGTCCTTTTGACTACTTTTTCTTTACGTTCTTTCTTTTCTTTTTCCTTCTTCTCTTTCTTTTCTTTCTTCTCCTTCTTCTTCTCTTTGCGTTCCGAACTTTCAGCATCTCCACCGCCGCCGCCGCCACTAGCATCGCTATCATCGGATGAGTCACTCTGTGCGTTACTGTCATATTCTTCAGCGACGTCCGATTCATTGTCATTGGGTTTGAAGTCTTCGTCTGTCGATTCTTCCTCAGAACCTTCTTCGTCTACATCGGAATCCTTTTCTCTTGCTTCAGCTTGGACACGCGCCAAATATGCATCTGGTTCGTTTTCATTGTCCGAATCACCAAAGTCGTCCTTGTAAGCACCCTTGTCGTTCTTGCCGGTATTCTTGACGTGAAGTTTCTTCTTTTGAATGAAATCGAACAGCTTGGAGTACTCCTCCTTTTCGATGCTACTGAATGTGTGTACAGTTCCCGATTTGAGTTCGATTTCAAAATCGAAACTTCTAGTGGATCCACCACTACGGGCAAAGTTCACAGTAGCAATCTCCTCAAAACGAATATGTAGTGGAGGTTTGTGAACATAGATAAAGCCACGTTCTAATGGATAGAGATATCCAGCGGCAGCTTTGAATGAACAACCCACAGCTGGAGTTCCGGAATGTCTAAAATAACAAACGAGTTGGAATTGATAGGGAAGGCAATTATACTTAATTGTCGTAACTTACCCCACAAAATTTCCAGGTCCAGTGATTTTCCTATTAATCAACACCTTCATTATTTTTCCCATAACTTCATAGACTGGACCCGAAAGTTCCTTGGTTATCTTATTGTCATATTTTTCCTTCAATTCTTCTTCGGTAAATGGCAACTCTAGGGAGATATCCTCTTCGGGGCCGAAGAGCAACACCAAGAAGTGATATCTTGTTTGGCCCTGCTTAATGGGGGGATCCAGCGATAAGACAAAGAACATTTGTCGATTGTCCTTGTGCGGCAGCAGGAACAACCTTAACACAGTTGACATTGGGATCTTATAATCGAACGTCTTACCGTGAAGTTGGAAGAACGTCGAAAAGATCTTAATATCATATCGCCCACGAGGAGTGAGACAATGAATTTCTCTGAAGATTGAGATGGCATCGCCAGAAACAGAGATGACCGATGCTTTGTTCATGACATTGGTCTGGAAACTCTCAACGGGATCGATTTCGGCTGATTCACTGGTTGGAATGTGGAAACGCATCTCCATGAGCCCAACTGGAGCATCATCGTTCTGATGAAATTCCAAGGTAACCTCATTCTTTCCCGTAGTGCATTGCGATACGTGATTGAGGGGAATCTCAAATGAAGTCTTTACATCCAAGTCGAAGCTGAGAACAGATCCATTAAATTTCGCTGTGCCCCAATTCCATCCTCTTACACAAAACTCTTTCTCTAACATGTCAAGGTCGTATTGTTTTTTGAAGAATTTTCCAATTTTTTCCTGATCACTTTCTTTGAAGCCGCAAAAGCGATGAAGGGTGCCATTTTTTGTGAATACACGTATTCCCCAGGAACCAACAAATTTCTGGGAATTAACCAGCTCTATGTCAGAGGAGTTGATTTGTTCAACTTTCCCAGTTTTGTTGTTCTTGAAGACAATGTTCTGATCGCCAAGCTTGAGTCTTCCTGGAGTCTGGATGGCCAAGAAAAAAGCAATGTGGTTTAATTTGTTTGTTGCGTTATATTTGAGTTGCGAGACTTACCATCACTCCGCGAACTTCTGACTGTATATCATTGTATTCCAGGGCTTCCATGTTGAAAATTCGATTATATGTGCTTAGTAGATTTAAATTCGAAAACTGTGAAATGCTGAAATTAACAAAATTCAAACAACAAGTTTTTGCGGGACGCAAAGGTAATACAAATGTGAATATCGCTTTCGGCGTTCGTTGTTGAAGAAATGAACAGAAAGAGAGGTTATGTCGGTTGTCAGTTTTGTGCAGAAGTGTTTGGCGTTTTACATAACAGCGATGTGCTATGCTTATATGGATGTTGTTTTAATGTGATGTTTTACTGGCTGAACAGAATGGCCGGGCGGTAGTTCGCTCACACACCCGCCATATTGTAGCATACCACCAACCATCATTTTATTAATTTATTTTTTTTATTTAGATGATTATTCAATAGTATAACCATTCAATTTAGAAACAAAAATATGTTTAGCTAATAATAATTAATAGGTCTGATCCGCACTCTGCCAATTGGCACCAATTTCTGTCAAAACCTGTTCCAGACTTACAAATTTGGTAGTTTTTGGCAGAAGAGAACGCTCTTGAGAGAGTAAAATATTTCCCCTTCCTGACAATTTCTTGCCAATTCCTGCCCAATAAATTTTTGTGGGCAGCAATTTGTGGGCAGAAAATTTACAATTGTCAGACTAACTGGAAAAATATTTGTTCAACAAATGAATTAATTTAGAAACACTAAAATACAAAATAATTAGTTTGAAGAGAAAAAAATGTGAATTTACATCAAATAAAGAAATTAAAAAAAAAACAAATGTGTTGACATTTAAAAATTGGCAGAAATTGTACACAAGCTGTTCCAGACTTTTTCGGACTTTATTTCTCAATGAGAGAATTTTATCCTCACTCTTCAAGTTTTGACAATCTACCAATTTCTGCCCAAAAAAGTCTGGATCAGACCTAATGTAGGTATGCAATTGTCTTGATAAGATCTTGACGCGGAAGTAAGCCTTCATTACGTGATTCTTTTAAATTTGATCTGATGTCGGTTTTAGATATTCCACTTGTTTATCTTGCGAATGTTTTGCACTTTCAGTGGCCAGCATTGCGTATTGAGTCTGTGCGCTAAAAGAAATTGGCATTTTTAAATTTTGTTTTGAATAAAGTGGAAGAAATACTCACCAGTTGCCAAATAACTTTAGGTTAATTGTAACCTTTCATCTGGCTCAATACAATTTTTGAACCAAAACCAACCACTGATAAAAAAAACTTCTTTTGATTTTTCAAATTTTAATGTATAAATGTCATAAGAAATTTGCCAATGGCTGAAAAATGTAATTTCATTCATTTTTAGTAATTTTTTCTTGACAGTTTTGTATTTTTGTTTATATTGTGTACGCACTCACACTTAATGGGATTTTCCATTTGAGTACTGTGGCCATAGAGAAAATAATTATAATAAATAATTACTAAGACTTTCGAATGTATCCCCCAATTCTATAGTCAAACAAAGACTCTCAGTGGCACTCAATTTCTCATCCAAAGCAAATAGATTAGTTATGCTGGATTTACACGAGTGACAAATTACCATTAATTCATGCCATTAAATTGGCAATATAATGGTAAAATCAAATCAATAATGATAAGCATTTACACGGGGTAAAATAATGACTATTTAATTGATAATGGCAATCTGTCATTAAAGAATGAGCAAGTTCATTCTTCCTCGCGGTGTGCCATAATTTTCAAAATGGCATCATTGTGGATTTACATGACTCCTATAAATGACGACAAACTGATGACATCTAAAATATGTAAGGAAACATAACTTTCCCAAATCCTGACCACGATCGCCAACTATCAGCGAAATAAACGAAGAAGGAAAAAGAAGGAAACCGAACGATGAAAAAGAAAGAGAGAAAAAGGTAGAGACGCAAAGGCAACACAAAGGCGACACCAATTTTAAAACGCGAATAAATGCTTGTAAAAGTAAAACAATAAAATAAAATATAAAACAATAATTTTTATCTTTTTTCTTTACGATACAACAACTCCATTATAATGGCAATATTTAATGTCAGTCTTCCCTGCCATTTTTTTAATGACGAAAACAATGACAAATTTTCAAACCATTTACACGATTTTGTCAGTAATGTCAATAAAATGGAAGAAATAACGGCAATTTGTCACTCGTGTAAATCCGCATTAGACCTGTAAGAACCACCTTAGTTCTTGCGTCTTTCCAATAGATCATAATTTGGATTTAGAATTTGGTATTTTTCAATTAGATCGATAATTTTGCTCGCGGGTGCCACTTGTTTTATTTTAATTCGCCCATGCGTCTTCATTTTGTGATTTAAAATCACCCTTTTCTAAGACCTTGCGAATGTGCACAAAAATTTCTTTGAAATAAAAATTTTAGAAAAGATTAAATTAAATCCCAAGATTGATATAAATTTTCGAGCTTTAATAAATATTTATAAATTTGTATTCTTCTATCCGTTTTCCACTCCACCACCACCTACCCGCAAATTATTATTTGAAGATGAAATAAAAAAAACAACCATACTAAATTTCGACGAAAATGGCACTTAAAAAAAAACTGAAGTTTTCAAACGAAATTCAAAAATAAGGAGTGGTACACTTGCACCCCATGTATTGAAAAAAAAGTTGATTTAAGGTAAATCGAAAACTTGAATTGCATTATACTATCGATTGAGGACACGAACAGGAATTTGCATGGTAAGATTTAATTCTCTTTAATTCGCTAAGAACTTTGTATATTTCCCAAGCGTATGTGGTTACATATGTATGTACAAAAAAAAACCTGACAAATGCAGATGAAATGATCAAGATTTCAATTTTTTTTAACGATTATCCAAGCATTCTCAGAAAACATTAAACATTTATATAAAATTTTAAGAACTTGAAAGGGAAGTCACGTGCATTAAGGTTACCATTAGCCAAGGAATGCACAATAACCCGATGTACTAGACTGCGGTGGGATGAGCAGGGATAACTTTATATGTATATGGGTTAAGGGACCATATTGACCACATTGCGATCGACTGACAGGTGTATTACAAATACTGACCTTTCCGAGTGACAATTTTGGAACGGAATACAACATTGTTGTAGGTACGGCTGCGGATATGACAACTCTAATGAAAATTGATACATATTGTAAGGAAGTTGGATCTCGGACAGAGTCGAGATTGAGAACATCTAAGCTCGACGGAATAACATCCTCATGAACCACGCAGAACTTTTGCCAAATTTACCAGTACGACTTATTTCCTGACAAGTGCGAAGATTTTCAGTTAAATCCACTAGAGCATCAAATTTCAGAATCGGTCGAATACCCTTCCGAAAAAAAAATTTAAAATAAATTGTAATAGTCAAAAGTATAATTCCAAGCCACTTTAGAATTACCTTAGAATTTTTCAATTCAAAAAATTGATAATTAAATGATATGTCAAAATGTCAGTTTTGAAGTTTCTATACATTTTATCGATAACTTAATGACTAATTGTTTGGTAGCACAGTTTTTATCCTCTCCAATAGGTAAGCCCCGAGAATTATCTGGGTTTAAGCTAAGCACCCCCGGGGACTAGTTGTCGTTGGATTTAACATGTAAATTGTTAATCCCGCCCATCGTTTTGTTTGTCCATTTTCCCCGGGGCTTAGAAAAAGCCACGCCTCCTGTCAAAAAAAGTGTGTTTCTGGATGTGATGTTGATCGCTAGTTCGCCTCCACATGCCAAAAGTGATGGCAATGTCTATTGAGGGATATGCGAAAAAATACCTTTTTGAACAAGACATGAGCGCTATTCAAAGATGGTCGACATTTGTAACGCCAATAGAGTCGGCCTGTTATAATTAATTAGGCCTATTCTGCCACATCTGTTATTCTGCTATGAATTTTCTGTTATGATGCATAACAGATATTCACCATAAAAGATATTTTATAATTGGTATTCAGGAGTTCGATCTTTTATAAAAGTCTGTTATGTAACCTCGAAAAAGAAAAATTTATACGAACAGACCTAAAATCTGCTATCAAATTATCAGCTGTAGTAGGTAAATAAAAACTCTCGGCAGTAGGCACTGACTAATGAAATTATTAACCTGCGCAATTATCGTGTTTTG
Organism: Philhelius pedissequus; assembly: GCA_910595825.1. Classification (NCBI taxonomy): domain Eukaryota; kingdom Metazoa; phylum Arthropoda; class Insecta; order Diptera; family Syrphidae; genus Philhelius; species Philhelius pedissequus. Next base: position 38,596,910 of record OU343163.1, read on the forward strand.
TTTCGCGTAGATAAATAATATATAATCTTTGCAATTTGCACATAACAGTTCCTGAATGTATTATATCCAATATAAAAACTTGTGTAAAACGAACTCCAGCAAGATAAGCGACACTTTCTTTTACGTTTCATCCATCAAATTTGTTCTGTGCTTTTGTGTATTCAAATAATTAGTTTGAAATTATTTACATGTTTGTGCTTGTTATTATGTATTTTAATAATATTTTGTTATATCTGTCCTTTTACGAACAATTCATTAACAAAATAAAAGTTTTTACTTCATATATTGAGATCTTTTATGATAAAAATAACAAAAATGTGTCTTTTATTCTTTTATGATTCATAAAAGATTCCATAACAGATTGTGGCATGCTGAATACCAAAAATGCAGTTCGTAAAGGACTTGTTGAGAATTTCGAAGTCTTGACAGCTCATTAGCAGATTTCTTAACAGATTTCATAGCAGATTTAGCATGCAGAATACCAAAATTATAATTCATAAAAGATTTTTTGACAGCTTAAACTTTTGTATGAAAATTCATAACAGAATAGCAGAATAACAGAATAGAAGATCTCGCCGAATAGACCCAATTATTATTCATAAAAGATTTTGTGACAGCTCAAACTTTTGTATGGAAATTCATAACAGAATAGCAGAATAACAGAATAAAAGATCTCGCTGAATAGTCCTAAATATATCTGGTGAAAATATAATTTTTTTTTTAATTTGACCTTAAAATTCTAAGCATACCGTCCCTGCCTTCTACTGCCACGTTCTCTGTAATCAAGAAAAGTACCCATTGAACAGGCCCATAGAAAGTGACATTTTTAACAAAAGGAAAACATTCGTACCGATTTTGTAATTTTGCAAACAACGAAATGTTTACTTGGATTTGTGAGAATTAATTTTTTAGAAAAAACGAACTCCTTTATTGAAATATGTAGTACTTCCATTTCAGTGTCTCTTATTGCCGTTGGCTTTCTTTGGGGAGCGACAAACCCGTTTATTCGCATAGGCAGTAAAGGCATCCAAAACATCGATACCGGTTCTAGGATGAAAAATGTTGGTCTGGAAATCCGATTGATTGGATCACGACTAAGCTATTGGATACCTTTTTTACTCAATCAACTTGGCAGTGTGCTCTACGTGTATACGCTCCAAAATGCAAGCATTTCAGTTGCTGTTCCAATTGCAAATTCGCTAAGTTTTGCATTCACAGCTGTTGTTGGATATTTATTGGGCGAGAAGATCCCAGGAAGAAGTAAAACTACATAATCTATTAAACAAATTATTTACTAATGATTTAATTCCTTTACCCTACAGATGTGATAATTGGAACATTATTAGTGACTATGGGCACTTCTATGATCATTTACGATAATTTAAAAGAACAAAGCATGAAAGTCGATATATATTCCCGTTGATTTTACCTATATTATATGTTATTCCAATAATATTAAATAACTAGATGGCATTATGCACTGCATCTACAAAAGTCTGCATACTGACAATTGGTGTCTTGGGAGTTATTCCATGTCCAAGATTTGCAATATACCTTGTCTTTCCAAACTTCCTTACCATTTCAGTAGTTAAGGCACGGATCTCTTCCTGAAATATATACATTACTCTTAATATTGTAATATAAGAATCAAAAAACTCACTGGTGTCTTATACATGTCTTCTGGCCATAGATTTCCCTGCAATGTTATGTTTGGGCCTACTTCTTTCCTCGCTTCGATAGGATCGACTGTCCAATCAATTCCAATCACATCATAGCCAAGCTTTGATTGTTCCTTTAGCGAGTGTCCAGCACCTTTGGCAAACAGAACCTGAGCACGATATAAAAAAAAAAAAAAACAATTTATAGGAGCCTTGAAATGTTTGTAAGTCTTATCAGCTTTCCAACTATACAAGTGTCTTTCAAACTGAATTGCTGGCAATCAGGAAAGCATGCAAAATACTTAAACAAGAGCCAAACCAAAGCGAAATACAGTCGACTCTTGTTAATTCGAAACTCGAGGGACTTTTAAAATATTACGAATTATTGAAATATTAAACAAAAAAATAAGAAAGTTCGACTTATTAATTTTTATAGTATTTTTTTTTCCTTATTCCAGCAGATTGAATAGCATAAATCTTCCCTTGTTCTTAATTTTGGTTGAGAGGGTATTCAGAAGAATATTATTATTATTTTGCAACATCACTTTTTCTTCCCACCTGCCTCCATTTTTTCGATTAACTCCTTCTATTCAGAATTCGTCAAGTATTTATAATTTTTAGGACTCATAACTAAAAAAAACTTTTAATCTGCAAATCTTTCGTTGATTAACGGAAACTAAACCAACCAAACAATGTGTGCCAAAATAACCATTCATACAAAAGTAAATGCTCGTGCAACGATGATACTAGTGTGCACTTGTCTCAAAATGTACCTCTATGCAATCTGATAACTTTGAATTGTCGAGTGTTTAACGCCTACGAGTTAATTATTTATTTAAATTAACGCGTCGTTTTGTTACGTAGCGATAATATTTTTGTTTGAATTACCAAGTGCTTAAAAATGTATTGATTTTTTCGAAATATTAAGAGATTTTCTAGAAAACTCGTAATAACTTTGAATTATTCAGAGGATCGAATTATCGCAGGTTTGAATTAACGGGAGTCGAATGTATCGCTATTTTGACAAACAGCAGCAAAAAACTTCATATCAGTCGAACAATGCCTAAATGAGCCCGAAAGCCTTAATATTGATCTTGAAGTCCCTTCCATCTTATCTGGTTTCCAGATCACTGTGGCATTGAGAAAAATGAGAAGGCGGACTAAATCACTCGCGGAAAGAGTTCATATTCGCCTTGGAGTTGTGAAGGACAATATATGTATGTAGGTATACTCAATTTTTTAACTTTGTATACATACCAATGGAACAGCAGGAATACCTTGCTTGTCTAGCCTTTCCAATAAATCATCGCGAATTTGTTTAATATAAGGCACAGCAATTTCGAGGAATGTTGCCTTTGGTAGATGTTCAGCGCTCGATTCGAATACTTGAAGCATCTGAGCGCCGGCCTTTACTTGCATTTCCAAATAATCTACGATTCCATTGGTTAGCATTGATAAAAGCTTTTTAGAATCTTCTGGATAATTCTCAAGCCACGATTTGGCTTTGGACATGGTTTTGCTACCGCCACCTTCGATCATGTAGCCCATTAGGGTCCACTAGAATAAAACAAAAACAAAAAACAATAATTCCTTTCAACAAGTTGGTCATAACTAAATTCTTACTGGTGCTCCTGTGAATCCAATTAGAGGAACTTTTCCATCCAGTTTATGCCTCATCATAGTTATGGCATCGCCGACATATGTCAGCCTACTTACGGCTCCATCCGGAGTTAATTTTGCTAAGTCCGCTGGGGTCTCTAGTGGTTGTGGGAAGACTGGACCAACTCCAGGATGCATTTCTACGGTCATTCCGAATGCCTGGGGTATTACTAGAATATCTGAGAAAATTATGGATGCATCGAGGTCAAATCGACGCAGAGGTTGCATAGTAACTTCACATGCTATTTCTGGAGTCTGGCAAACTTCGAAGAAGTCATGTTCTTTGCGCACCTCTTGAAATTCTGGCAAATAACGACCGGCTTGTCTCATAACCCAAACTGGAACTCGGTCAACTGCTTCACCCCGAGCTGCCCTCAGTACGTTATCATTCTTAAGAGGTGGAAAATTCTGGAATGTGAAAATCAATCGTTTTAATAAATTTATAAAATCTCATCCATGGATAGGGACACTGGATAATGTAGGATGATGTAAGATTTTATTGAATTCTTACCGTTGTGTCTTTCATTTCTTGTGAATATGAACCAATTAATATGACAAAGTAAAAATACAAAAATAAAATGCAGAGAGCCAGAATTGAAAATGGAAAATCACCGCAGACCGCACAACACCTTCTACCTACTACTGTTGCTGTTGCCTTCGCCTGTTGGATATTGGATTAGAGTTGGTTTTGGTGATTATTTTATTTTTCTATTTCTTCTGAAGACGACCCCGGTGACATTTTTGTTGTCATCTCTGACATTTTCCTTAGATCTGTCACTTCAGTTATGTTTGCGTTGCGGGCTCTAAAAAAATAAAATAGATTTGTTCGTTTAATCAAAGCTAGTTATAAATGGTGCAATTCTTAATGCTACGTTTTCACCTAATTGGATTTAATTTATTCAAAATTTTCTTGTTTTGATTTGATTGTTTACATTTTCTTTGCTTATGTATGTATGTAGCATTGTATCTACCTACATTTTGTTGTTACTTCAAGACATTTAGGTGTTCGAAACGAAATACGAACATACGCATACAAAAGCTCTATTGAAAATATTGAGAACTATCTTTACGCCCCTCGGAGCAAAGTAGCACACAGAAATATTACTTTTAAAAGCAATCTATTGCCACTCATTGCGCAACATATTTAGTCAACAGGCAAAGAAACCAGGGCCATCTATTGTTATTTTGTATAAGATAAGTGCTGACATCTATTGTTTATAGAAAGAGTAAACAATGCTGTATTGCTGGGGGACTATAAGAAAAATTAATTTTTCTTTCATTTTATGAAAGAGGTTGCTTTTTGAGTTGAATTCGATATAAAACAAATAAAAATCTAATTTTAATTTTTCAATTAAATTCATTCTTTATTTTAAATCAATTTATTTAGAAAACTGTTTTTGTTTTGTTAGTTTTCGGTTTCAGTAGTGCTTTTAAGGGCTGCGATTTTTGTTCTTAAAAAATGCAAAATTTTACATAAACAATTAAATAATAGCGGTATTCACTATCCGATGTATCTGGTCTTGTATCATTGTAAAAGTGTAAAAGTGTAGCATTTTTTTGCACTACAACAACAAAATATACTGAATGTCAAAGTCTTACACTTTTACACTTTTACAATACCCGAACCCTATTGTAACAGAAAAATACAAGAGTGTAAGATTTTTTTGACACAAACTAAGCCTTCTTCAGAACAAATGTGAAACATATTTTGACATTTGCTTTAGTGTTGCTACAGATTAGTAAATGTGTGTTCACAGTCTGTTGTAAAAAAAATAAAATATTACAATTTTACAAGACTTGGTACACCAGATCGTGAATACCCCTAATAATTTCGTATTACCTACCATACTTTTTTTGCTTTATTTGCATCGGCCAGGAAATTGTTAAAAAAATGAAATTTGAATAAAGCCATGTACTTTTCATATATACATACATATTTGTATGGAAGAACTAAATAACTATTGAGGTTTGCGGCTCGAATTCACTTCTGATGGTTGATTTAAATAGTAGATATATGCGAGTTCAGTATCTGCTTATATTCCGCTGAGCTTACCGTGTAAGCCTTCCCACATCGGAAAAATGGAAAAGACTAATAACGGTTTGTTTATTACTTTCATTTAAAATGTCGGCCAAAAATAATACGAGAAAGAGAGATAGTTATACCAAGACTATGACACATAAAACGTCAAAATTAAATGTCAAAAGTTTTCCACATTTAGCAAATTCAGATGGTAAGCTTTCCCAAACAAAATTTTGCGTGGGTGAAAAGCTCACCATATTTTGGTAAACTTTTTAAATTTGACAGCTCATTTACCATTTTAACACTTTAACTTATATCTCGCAGTTGTGTTAAATCTTATAGATTTTATTTGTTTCGACGAAAAGTTAAACAAAAATTTAAATGTAGCTTAATTTTTATTAGTCGCGTCGAAAAGTAAAGACGAAATAAATTGATATTTGATCCAGCCACAAATAAGCCATAATAATGATTGGAAACCTTCGTACGTTTCACCCCCCAAAACCCATTTGCTTACATTGTTGTATTTGTAGCTTTGAAACTCTATCCATGAATAGAATGGAAATCGTAAAGCAAAACAAAAACAAATTACTAGGGCTGTACTGTCTATGTGTCTATAGAAGAGGAACAGAAAAGATTCTTGTGTGCGTTTTTATCAATGTGTCTATTGGAAGAGGAACAGAAATGTTACTTGTGTGCGTGTTTCAGCTTGTAGGCAAATGTCAAATGAAAGCAGAGGTTTCTGGTCTTTAAGTTATTAGCTTATGGCAGAGTTTTCGAGTCTTTGTGTTATTAGTTTATGGATCTAGCCTTAATTGTATTCCGCTCATCGGCAAAAACTATAATATAGTTGCCTATTTTTTTTCTGTAGAAATAGAGAAAAGAAAATTTTTGGATTTGTGTATGGATTTTATTGAAAAAAAAATCCCCTAAGCACTGGTACTTGATAATATTCGTGAATTTCGCTGGGAGCTGTGTGGCGGTCGTGTGGTCTTAGGCGAGGATAGATCTAATGCGAAGTTGGCTCCTAACAGTCCATATCTAGTATGTCAATGCTAAATAGAGTTCAAGAATACTAGGACTGGTATTACACCACGACTTAAGGGTCGTGACTCTTCTTCGAATTCTTCCTCGAAATTTCGTACGCTGAGGCGCGCGCTATAACACACATGAATTTAGAGTCAAGACTCAAATTTGACAGTTTTCTTTTACTTCGAATTTCGTTTTTTTTTGTTTGAAATTAGCATTTATAATAATTATCAAAAATATTTATAGAATCGAATGAATGTTTCCCATCTCCGTATGGCTCATCTGTGAATATTACCCGCACACGTAAGGATATGAAATGAAGAGTATGCTTCAATACCAAATAAGTGTGAAGAGAAACGTCAAAAGTACGTCGCCGAAATCTTGGCCCTCGACTCAAAGGGCAATTTTCTTCCGTCTCAATTTTTTTCTCTTTCGCACTCATTATGTTCGAAAAGAGTCGCGACGCATAAGTCATCGTGTAATAGACTGGTATTACACCACGACTTATGAGTCGCGACTCTTCTTCGAATTCTTCTTTGAAATTTCCTACGCTGATGCGCGCTATTACACACATGACTTTAGAGTCAAGGCTCAAATTTGACAGTTTTCTTTTACTTCGAATTTTGTTTTTTTTTGTTTGAAATTAGCATTTATAATAATTATCAAAATATTTATAGAATCGAATGAATGTTTCCCATCTCCGTATGGCTCATCTGTGGATATTACCCGCACACGCAAGGATATGAAATGAAGCATATGCTTCAATAACAAATAAGTGTGAAGAGAAACGTCAAAAGTGCGTCGCCGAAATCTTGGCCCACGACTCACAGGGCAATATTATTCCGTCTCGATTTTTTTCTCTTTCGCACTCATTATGTTCAAAATATAAGTCGCGACTCATAAGTCGTCTCGTAATACTAGTCATACCAGACTAGGTACAAAAAATTTATCTCACGAATTTTATGTAGAAAGAGAAGAAATAATCCGCATAAAGTTAGTTCAATGAACATCTGATTATTTCTCACATTTACGCAAGTATTTTTAAGGGGGTGTTCATACAAACGTTTAGAGGAAAATTATATCTTTCTGCAAAGCGGAAAATTATATTGTTGCGCATGAATAACTCTAAGTGTTTGCCATTTACATTTTTTTATCACCACAAAAGATTTGACCCCCAATTTTTTTTTGTCTTTCAAAAGAGCCGCTTTCATCATAGTTATAAAATCATCCCCTTATTTTACTTTTTGTATCAATCGCAATTTAGTACAGAAGTGCGTTGTCTTTTCATACATACTATATGTTCAATCCTTTCTTATATTTCAAATTTTCAAAAAGTGTTCCATATTTGCAAAAAAACAAAAAATAGAAGTAGTCTAATTGAGCAGTATGTTGGAAAAAGAAAAACACGTTTATTTACTTTAGTACAAAAGTTTGTTGAATGTAGATAAAGGCTTGAGAATTCTCGAACTAATTTTGAGAGTTTTGTAAAATAATACGAAAATGTTCGTACTATAGGCGCTTTTCTTTTTTAGTTCAGAGCAAGTCTGAGTTGTCAAAAATTTGATGGTGTTTCTTTTTATCCCAGAGCATTCAGAGCTTCAAATATGTATTTCTTTTTTCGTTTTGAACATGTGTATATTACACTAGACGTGCTCGAAGATAATTGACTGAGCATGTGATTAAATTGCTGAATGTACCAAATGCCATGTGTGTGAAGAAGGAAAATGTGAAGAAAAATAATCAGACACAATTAAGGAGGCTTTACATGGATCTACATCTGCAGACTTGAAGAAAAGTAGAGCGCGACCATAATATAAAACAAAAATAAAAGTAAAACAGGGTACACACTAATAACTTACTCGAACTGTGCTATAACTTTCTTGACACATCTCACAATCACATGTTCTTAGCGTTTAGGTTTGTATATTTAAGAAGAAAATGTTAGCTATTTTCGTTGTTTTTAAGCAAACTTAGGTGAAATAGTAATAAAAAGCTTGAAAATTCGTTACCTGAACGGAACAAATTATGGTGCAGATGAAAATGCTATAATGAAGATGAACATGTTCATCTTCACTATCATCTTCATCTGCATTGACATCTGCAAAAAAAGAGGAAACAAAATAAAAAATTCATACTTGTGCGATAGAGAGCGAAAACCAAAATGGAGATCATCTTCATGTATGAAGATTATAGGAAGTACGAACCTGAAGATTGCAGATTATAGTGAAGATGAACATGTTCATCTTCCATTATAGCATTTTCATCTGCACCATAATTTGTTCCGTTCAGATAACGAATTTTCAAGTTTTTTTTTACCATTTCACCTCAGTTTGCTTAAAAACAAGGAAAATAGCGAAAATTTTCTATGTGTTCTGCACTGAACGAAAAAGAAAAACGCATTACATAGCGCCCTTTATTTGCAGAAAATAGCTGTACTCTTCCTACACTAGCTATAAAGGCTTAGTCAAACAGAGCATATTTCTTAAATTATTCACGCCACGGTGAGATTATATATATTGGTGTAACACTACTTGGAGAACGTTGTACAAAGATCTATCATCCAGTGCATTTAAACAAAAATGTGTAAGAAAATGATTTACTCAATTTCTTCCGTAGTTTTTTTTTTTACTACATATTCCGATTGTTTTTTTATAAATTATTATATGTGGCTTTCACTACCACACGGCATCGGGCGTCAATGATAAAACAATCTGTAATTAAATACAACATCCCACTGAATTCGACACAACGTTGTAAACCGGGCTCTTTGGGACAGGAGGGCTATATATTGCTTTACAAAAACGCAATAATGATGAAACGCGTGGCATTGCAAACCCTGTTGCAGGCTTAATTAAGTACACATTTATTCTGCAGCCCTCCGCGCCATACAATATTTTCTCTAAAAATTTAGAGAAAGTTACATATATTAGCCTAGTGGAATTCATATCTTCTGCTAGAGAAATCAAACTTTTGTTTCTTTTCTTTTATATTCTTGAAGGCCTAACCATCGTTATTGAAGTTCCCGCTGATATAAACATTTAATCTAACGTTGAATGAGAGGATAAATATTTACACAACTCGCCAGTAAATTATGCGTCAGAATTTAGTCACAAAATACGAATGTTTATCGTATGAATTATTCCCGAGTTAAAACTTTCAGTTTGGTTTTGGTTTTTTTTCTCCCTCCAAATCTCATGAAATTTTTACAGCATTACTGTTCTTCAATTATTTATTTATATTTCATACGATGAGATATATGAATATTAATATCCTCAATTCTTTCATGGCGATCAAACGATTTTAGTGAATATATAATGCCGCTTCGATAGTTCCTTTTCATGATAGTACTATAGAAATATTCAAACAAATATTAAAAGTTAACTAAAAATGTTAGGCAAGTGCATCGATTATATTATTCTCTCTACTAAAATTTTCCTGCTGGACTCATATGAATACATTTTCTAAAACAAAATAAATTTAAATAAATTTTGTTTTAACTGCAACCATCAACTGTAAGGCTGAACAGCGCGCAAAACTAAATTTCTCTATTACACAATAGAGGTCCGTACATTCGCCACCGGCAGAAAATTGTTCCGAAAATACCACTGAACACACCCATTCAGGGCATGTCATTTTTTCTATCAAAAATTCCTCTTGTGTATGCGTGCTGAGGTGTGTTTGTATGCCTATAGAAAATCTCCACCGAATACAACACACCACAGGCACACAGAGTGAGTGAGATCTTTGTTTTGCCCAACACTTGTTCGCCAGATCCGGAAAAATATTGCGTGAAAAACCTCGAAAAACACCCAAAAAGTGACTAAAATTTGTTACAAAACATTCTAAAAATGATTGTCTTCATAAATTAATAAAATTCATGGTGTTTTGATCGCTTGAAAGTTGTGAAAAACCTCAACGAAAAAAAAGTGTCGATTCGATTGCCGAAACGAAACCAGAGAACAGAATCTCGCCATGTTCCAACAAACCCAAGCTGCACAAGGGCGGCGGTGTTTATTTTTCTCAATTTATCAACTAATAACAATTATTTGTATTTTACAACAAATTCAATTCCTTAATGGACAAGGTAAGTTTTATTTTTAACTGATACAAAAAAAAAAACAATATTGTGCTCCAAGGTTTTCTGGTTATTTTAATTGAGATGAAAATATGTAATCTTTCAATTGGTTGAGTTGAATGCGGAAAAGTTTAGAATTTTCCCAACTCTCTCGTCTCTTCCTCCCCCGTTTCTACACATTCTACCACCACCCAGCTTGTGAATTGTGAAAGATTCCATAAAATAAACCATAAAGCACCAATCCTACTACCTACTCAACTCATCGTGTCGGTCGTCGTCTACCCTTTTTTGCTTTTTCCAATTGATGGTTCTGTTGCAGCTTAAACTAAAATTATGATAGTGGGGAAATAAATGAGTAGGAGCTCGGCAAAATATAGTATAGTGGTGTATACAAAAGAAAAGTGTTATTTTTTTTGTTAAAATTTTAATAGATTTTTTTTTTTGGAAGCTGGAAGTTGACCACTGTGGCGGTACTACTGACTGATTAAGCGCCACCGCAGTCCGACCTAAGCCGCAGCAGTTTTTTTTATTATTTTTTCTTAGTTAATTTCGCAATACCGTATTAATTGTTCTTATCTCATTGAAGCATATTTTTTAATTGAATTATTCTTAATTGTTATTATACGTCTAGTTGACAAGAGTAGTGTCTTGTTGTAAAGTTTTGAATTGTATTTTTATTCATCTTTTCAGAAGAGATCAATGTGGAGCAAGGAAAGAATGTAACTGTCCAATGTACATCATCCAGCAATCATGTACGATGGGAATTTAAAGGGAAAAATATTACAAATAAAGACAAAAGGTAAACCATCACTATAATATATTTAATTATAAATTTTATTGTATAGGGTGTTTTTTTAAGAGCTTGAGAACTTAAATAATAATGTAAGACAGAAATTTTGTTGGAATTAATTTTTTATTATTATAATCTGGTAGATAATTTCATGGCATAAATATGATTTCCGACATATGTCCGCCGCATTTACGAGTCACATTGTCAATTCAGTCGGTTCAATTTTTGACTCCTTTTTCCAATAAATCTTGCCGTATAGCGTCAATGATGGGTTGAATATTGGCTTCCAATGCTGACTTGTCGGCATAAACCAATGACGTAACATAGCCCCATAAAAGGAAGTCGACAGGGGTCAAGTCGCACGAACGAGGGGGCCAGTTAACATTACCACTTCTGGAAATAAAGCTGTGATCAAATTGATTTTGCAATAAACGTATGGTTAAGCGCGCTGTAAATATCGTGGAAGTTAATTTTTGGAAACAAAAAATCATTCAGCATGGCTCGATGGTACATACTCGCCTTTCACCGAAACGGCAACTCCTTCCTCATTTCGAAAGAAATAAGGGCCAATGATGCCGCCAGAATGTAAAACGTAGCAAAGAGTCAATTTGAATGGATTATTGTAGTTTGAGGATTGTCTTCGCTCCATATACGGCAAATTTGCTAATTGAAGAACCCATTTTGCTTCATCTCTAAATAAAATTCTTCGCTAAAAATGCTCTTAACTTCGCGAACGTATTTTGTTTTTTTTTTTTTTAAGTAAATTTCCACAATTTGGAAGCCTGCTTCCGGCGTTAAACGATTCACGATGAATTGTCAAACCTTATAGGCTATTCACACCAAACCATAAACGACATTTTACTTGTTTTCCTAAAACTACTCGTTTTCCAATACATTTTTCATAAACGACTTTTTGCAAAACGAATCGTTTTTGATAAAACGTCTTGAAAGCGAGTTGCAATTCAAGGATGAATTAAGCGAACAGATCTTCCATCAAGTGAAATTGATATAATTGTGAATAGGCCCTCACAAAAAAGAGAACAGCTGGTTACTTGCTGTCAAAAAAATTAATTTCAATCCTTTTAATCAATTATGGCAAGGAAATTTTTGCAAATATTTATTTGTAATACATTTTTTTTTTTTTTTAATTTTTATTTACATATTGTGGTTGAAGAATACGCCTAACTTTCTCGCAGAATTTTTTGACAATAACACATACTGTAGACACATACACCGAAGAGAGCTGAGATAGTCCTATATTTTTGCAAAGCAAAAATTGCTATGGCTACCCTTTTTTTTAATGGAATGCACTTTCTGTAGTTAGGGTCTAGAATTTCAAAATTTCTCATTTGCGCAGCATATAAAACGTGCTTGCATACATTCGAAAATGTTGTTTGAAATATTTACCATCATTTTCCACTTTCTTGCTCCCAGAAACTGCTGGTACGTATCTGGGTAAATTATTAAAATGCATTAGGTATAAACGTTCTTTGTGTAATGTATTCTTTTCACCTTTCTCACATGCTTGCTTCTATGGATTGGACAATTTTGAACTAACCTTTTTTTTTCTTCTTATGCCGCATTATAAGATTTAATTGCTTAGCATATTCATGTTCCATCAACGTTTTGACAGCTTTTCCAAAACCACTGAAAAGTCAAACAAAAACTCCTAAATATATTCGGTGTGAACGCTCTACTCTGAACTGAACAGAAATGTCAACTGAATTTGACATTCTCAACTGTCAAAACTTCTCATGCAACTAAAAAGACACCCTATATTTCTGCTTATGCGGTCACAATTTCAAATTGTTTTTTTTTGTTTGCTTAACTTATTAAAAATTTAATAGAGATGTTCTTATATTGTTGTTTTTTAATAAGATGTATGAATTTGTAAATGCAGTAGGTACCTATTGCACTTTGAAGAGACAGGTAAAGCACCATTTATAATCATCTTTGCATCGGAAACAGATTTGGAAGGACATCATTTTTATATGATGTCCATTTGGGTATGATTTGGCGTTTTTAAAACATAAACGAATAGCCAATTTATTACACAGCGACTTAATTCTTATTTAAAGTAGGTATTTTAATAGGAATTTGATATGATTGATAAGCCAAGTTTTGCATTTGGAATAAAGAAGAGATTTTGATCATACTCGGTTGGGTTCCCCCTATTTCGGCTGTCTGGAGGTTGAACTTAAAATGCTGTATCTTGAATATCTCGAAAACGGCTCTAACAATTTTGATAACAAACAATTCAGTGCACTATTATAGGGGTGGTATAAGTTAGGTTTTGTTTAATTGGATGCCAGTAAAAACGACTGACACACTTAGACCACTGATAGGTCTACTGTAATACCACATTACCAAGATATTACCTCTTTAATTAAACTATTTGGAGCTTTTACTAATGAATCAGTGGGTTCATAGAAAACGTATTCTGCCATATGTATTTTAAATATTTGGGAGAGAGCAGGGCATAAGCAAATACCCCACAGCTTCTCCAAAAATTGTTGGAGTATACATAAAGTCGTTTGGCGTGTTCGCATAGACAGTGTCCGTTGGTGTAGTCTACATTTGGTCTGAAAAACAAATTGAAATAAAATGTTAACGGTACCAGCCATATAAGGTTTTTTTTTTTGATTTTCTAATTTCTCATTAATGGCTTTCGACCCAAATGGTTGTGAACGAGGTCCTTCGAGTGCTTCCATCACATACCCACTGTCGCAGTTGTAAAGATCAGAAGGAAAAAGAAACTATTGCTTACTTCCTCTGCAAATGTCCCGCTCTTGGAAAGACTTTTGCACAATAACATTATCCTTCAGATGAACTGAATTGAAGATTAGAGATTTCATCTCCTTTCTTAACAACATAAAATTACTTTAGGATGTCTGACAGTTGATTGCAATATTAAACACCCACCTTAAAAAACCCACAATCCCATTATTCCTTAACGGAGAAGAGACATCTGAGTCTAAGTGACGATTACATTTGGAGGTTCGTCGGGTTGTCACATCATTAGATGATCCTTCTGAAAGATCGAATTGTATACGTTTCGGAAACAAAAAAACAGAACTCGAATCACTTTTTACAACCACAGGGCAAGCGGGTTATGGGATAAAAACGGCGCTCAAACACGAGATTTTGATCAAACTTGAGGTTACGTTGATCAAACTTGTGCGTCACGCAATTCCGTATAACGGTACCTGCCATACATTTTTTTTCCAAAAAAGGAAAATCTTATTTTTCTCAAAAACGGATTTTTTTAAAATACCTTTTTAGTATTTTGACAAAAAAAAATAAAATGCACGACTGGATTTCACTAACTTGCTCTTAAGTATGTTCGATCACATCATATGCAAAAGATTTCTATTAAAAATCTAAATATATTTTTTACTTAATATTCTATATATACAAAATTTCTTTAATTTTTTTCTAAAAAAAATTGGTATGTCAATCTTAAATATTAAATAATATAAACTTAAAAACAAAAGATTAATTCGGCTTGATCAAAGAAAAAATTATTCAAAATTCTGAAATAATCATTTAAACTACTTTGAACTCAAAAAAAGTACGCCATTTTATTTCTTGGATAAATTCGAATTTATGAGAAAAAAAATTTAAAAATCTGTGTTTTATTTTAAAAACTTTTTTAATATATTAAAAAAAAATTCAAAAACGCCAATTCATCGGAATTGAAAAAAGTTTAATGAGCAATTTTCAAAATATAAATTTTGTTTTTGTTTTTACATACAGACAGACATGCAGACGGGCAGAATTTTTAGACCATCTTTTTTCGTCTTCGCTATCATCGTAATGTCATCTTTGATTGTTATCTTAACACTTTTTTTTCGACGAATGCATAACTTGCCTTATAGTATCTAATCTATAATCGCAAGTAAAAAATTAAAAAATGGTTATTTTTGCTACCTCTTTTTATGGATTTCGATTTTCTGGTAAACGGTTTATTTGATTTTTTTTTGAAACCAACATTTTTGATTGCATTTATTTTTTTAAACTCAATATATAATTCGAAAACGACTCAATCGATTATTTTGAAACTTCGTATTTAGTAGTTTTTTCACATTAACTTGAACACTTAAAAAAACTATTTTCCTAAAAAAACAACTCTACCTCCCATACAAATGTTAAAAAAAACCGTTAACCGTTTTTTCTCTACAACGGCTTCAAGAATTTTGATAAAAAAATGTGTGTATTCGTAAATTAGTATAGCCAACTTTTAAGTAAAAAAATATTTTATATTGGGTACTTATAAACGGTACTTCCTGTAGAACCACTTTTCATATTTTTCGACTTTTTCGCCGGTTAAAATTATTTTTGTATGCAAATGCCGCTTAGAAGTGTAAATTAAACTGACCAAAGCCTTTGCTGCCCTGCTCTTAAAAAATAATTGGCGTACAATTTTAAATAGCCTGATGTTAAGGGCTTAGCATGATATTACTTAACAGTTTGTTAATACTAAAGCACTTTACTAATATTTCCCTAATTGTAAACACTTTTTAACTAGCACCATACTAAATCTATTTTCTTGATAAACTACAAGTAAACACGCCTAAAATAGTGGAAAAAAGTAAGCGAACATAACTTTTTCACTTTTCTAAATGTCAAAGTGGCATATGAATTTAGTATGATCCTAAAAAAATAAAGTAGCCATTTTGTGATTTTAACTTTAGTAAAATAAGAAAATAGTACGATACTAAACTGGTTTAAAATTAGCAAAATCCTCTTTTTAGCCTAGTATCATACTAAAAATCATTTAACATAAATCGACTAAAATGTTGCGCCAATATTAGCCCTGTTTATTTTTTGGGAAAAGCTATGCGCAGTGAAGCAGGATTTACACACATTACAAAAACAAGAATCTGCTTTCGATAAAACTAAAAGCAGAGGTCTGCTTTGGATAGATTTGTGACATTTGTTTGAGTATCGAATGATATTTTGTTTTTTAGTTGGTAGTTCCGATGACTTTGATGAATCTCGAAATCTTGTTCTTGGGCACGTTCATTCATTTGTTAGATAAGTTATCTCGGAAACCAAACTACTCGAATATATTTTTGAAGGATTCGAAAAGGTTAGCTGAAAGCAGTCAAAATTGCCTAAGAATGAAATAACTAAAACTTTTATTGATGAATGTCATGTCGTAGATAACGAACTTGATCTTAAAATTTCTGTCAAACTAGATTTTCACGATTTTACGTTATTTAATTGTTTTTTTTTTCAGTGTTTATTAGTTGCGAAGCTTATAATTTTTACCAAAACGCGACTATTTACCACAATTACGAGATTCTATAAGGGGATTTTTGTCCATATTTTATATAAATCATTTTTAATTAACCTCTCTACTCCAACTCGATTTTTGATTCGGGTGTAAGCAAAGTTTAAAAATACTTAATAGTTTGGAAGAAAACACAAATGTGAACTTACCCTTTCATTGGCACAAGATCTGATTTATTAAAAAAAACTATAAACACATATTTATTTTAATAAATAATTTAAACTTTTTACTATTTCTTACTGCTTCATATATATTCCATTTTATTTGCATCTTTTAATTCAAGTTTTAGTATTCTTATATGCCTTTAAAATGAAGAAATATAAACAAATCAATTGTTGAATTTTCCATTTGGTTATTAGATAAATGGTCGGTAATACCAACTTAAAAATAAAAAAATCAGGCTGCTTCACTGCCGATAGAGCCATATTATTAATAATTTTCAATTTTAATTAATATTTTTAATAAATAAATAAAAAATAAAATTGCATACCCAAATTTAAATATTTTTTTTTTTAAATCGATTTTTTACTGATTTTTACTGAACACCAAAAAATGGGTCCCCAATTCCGTCTGTCTGCCTGTCTGTCTGTCTGTCTGTAGAACGATCTACAGCCTAAACGGCTGAATGGATTTTATTCAAACTTGGTGCTTAGGCGTTTTAGTTGATTGTCCAAAATAGAATTTTGAATCGTTGTTTTAGGCCCAAAAATAATTTTACTTGCCATACAAATTTTTCTTCCATCTTAATTATCTCGAAAACGGCTCTAACGATTTTGATAAAAATTAGTGTGTGTACTACTTTGGGTACGTTCTACGTTTTAGTCAAATTTTTGTTTAAATATTTTGTTATTAACGGTACCTGTCATACAACCATTTTATTGATTTTCTACTTTCTCACAAAAGCCTCAACGGATTTCGATCAAAATTTTTGTACAGGAGCTCCTTTGAATTCTAAATAATACTGCATTTAAAAGTTTTCAAAAAATATTTTTTTTCGAAAACGGGTGAACGATTTTTCTGAAATTTTGTTTTTAAATTTAAATTATTAAATATTAAAAATGGTCATACCAATTATTTTTAGAAAAACTTTAAGAATTTTGATATATAAAAAATTAAGTGAAAAACGACTTTAAAAATACATTTAGCCGTTTCTATTAAGAATCTTTTTCATATAGTGTAATCGAACATAGGAGCAAGTAAGTGCGATCCAGTCGTGCATTTTATTTTATCTACTCACAGCGATAGGCAGGTTGTAAAAAAAATTCTCTGCTTCATGTATGTACATATATAAAGCACACGGGCGGCACTATAACCATGAACAATTTTGTCGAATACTTTCGTTTTGCCATTTATATATAGATAAAACTGTTTAAACGACATTTTGTCAATTCGTATTTAATATGTTTATTGAACTGTTATATATCATCGTATTTAAAACTTTCATCTTTCTTGTCGATATTTCAGCAGATTACATTTTAATGACCAAAGAAATTTTCATCCATTCCGTGGGCATTTTTGTTGGCAACATTTCGTACCTGTTGATTTTGTTGACGTTTGGCCAAATACATAAGAAGTTGTATAAATTCTTGAATACTATTGTGTGATATTTAGAACTATTAGTATCAAGATAACTAATCCCTTAATAAATAGTTTTGCCAGAGGTCCATTCAAACTGGATAAAAATAGATGATACAATTCCCTTTAATATCCAATATTCTGTAAACTAAAAATAAAATTGTCGCTGCACTGTAATTTTTGTGTTCAGTTTTTGTCAAATTAAACCACATAAAATTATTGGACAATAATAAGTCTGTAGTATGTGCTGTTCATATAATCTCTTTTGTACAAAATTCCAGCCAAAAAAAAGATAGAGTCGTATTTTATCATAACAATGTCATACTCGCAATCCTTTCTTTGTAGAAATTTGACTTTAAAATCCATATCTAGACTCACATTATTAATTCAGTCACGCAGGGGTTGGCAAGCAACAATATGATTGATTTAGAAGGCAGGTACCATTATTCAGTCGCGTAAAGTTTTAATTAAAACTTTCAAAAAAAAAAAATCAAAAGGACTTGATATTTATAGGGGGTTATTGTGAATCAAAATTTCCGTAGAAATGGCTCTGTTCTTCGAACTTAGGGAACGTGAATGATGCCCAACTATTCATATGAGAGCGACCAATGAATAAAAGAATAAATTCCATTTAAAACAGTTTAACAACATTAATTCTTCACAAATTCTAAACAAAATTGTAGAAATAGAATTTATATTAATGTTTATATACAAAAAATTACTATTTAATAACCAAAATAAAATAAATTTGAGAAAACTATAGGTCCGTTCCCCGTCTCCCTAAAACTCCGAAAATCTACGAATTTCTACGAAAAAAAGTCAAATCCTGTTCCAGTACTCCAATTTTTCGTAGTGTCTCCACAGAAGAGAGCGCTCATGAGAGAGTAAAATATTTCCTCAGGCTGCGAATTTGAGCCCAAGAAATTTCTTTGGACAAAATTATGAAGACTGTAAAATGAATGAAAAAAGAAAAAAAAACAATACATAAGCTGTCAGTTGCCAAGTGTATCGTTACAAAAGTTGAAAACAATGGAATTTAAAGTGTGGTCGGGGATATCCGTGCAATAAATTGAAATTTGTGATATCAAATTGGTTATTTTAAGAAATAATTTGACGTAAATCTTTAATAAACATTTTCAAAAATACACTTTTACGTTGACGTTTAAAAAATTGCAAAAATTGTTGTTAATGGCGTTCCCGTAGTTTTGTGAAACTTGCTGCGCTCTGAGATATTTTTATCCCCACTCTTGCAAAAATGCCAGTCTTTACATTTTTGTGCACAACTTATTAAGTGTGTTCCCGTACTTTGTGCACAAAAATGTGATGGTTGTCATTTTTGCATGAGTGGGGGTAAAAATCTCTCGGAGAGCAACAAAATTTAACAAAAGTACCGGAACGCTTTGAACAACAATTTTGGCCATTTTTTAACGTCAAAATAAAAGTGTATTTTTGAAAATATTTTTAAAGGATTTACATGAAATTATTTCTTAAAATAAGCAATTTGATATCACAATTTTAATTTATTGCACAAATAAGCCAGACCAATCTATAAATTCCATCATTTGCAAATTTTGTAACGATACACATATATCAACTGACAGCTTATGTACTGTTTATTTCTTTTTCCCTTCATTTGACAGTCTTCAAATTTTGTCCAAAGAAATTTCTTTGACTAAAATTCACAGCATGGGCAAATATTTTACTCTCCCATGAGCGCTGTCTTCTGTGAAAAACTACGAAAATTTGGAGTACGGGAACAGGATTTGACTGTTTTTCGTAGAAATTCGTAGATTTTCGCAATCTTAGTACGGGAACGCACCTAATATTTGTCGTCGCGAATTGCAGATGATTGTTACGAACAGTCAAACTCTATTCGAGTTACACAAACTATACACACTTCCACACAATAATTTGTTCGCGCGGGTCTCACCTCAAAATCAGACTTTCAACTTATATTCGTGAAGAATAGAATTTAAGTCATTTGAAGGAAATATCAAAATGGACGAATATTAGGTAATTCGTTGGTCGGGAAAATATGATATGTTCCATTTGAATTTTTTTTTTTAATCACAGGATCATAAGAATACATAAAATGTAGTAAAAAAAATTGTCTAAATATCTCGAAAAAGTTACGAAGATCTTAAGAAAAATACAATGCTTCATTAAATGCTTTGTATTATTTCATAAAAATCCTCCACCCGTTTTCGAAATATTGAAAAAAAAATATTTTCTCTTCAAAAATCCAACCTCCTGTGCAAAAATTTTAATCAAATCAGCTGAGCCGTTAATGGGAAAGTCAAAAATCAAAAAAAAAACGCTTATGGCAGGTACCGTTAGTAACATTTTATGTACACATTTTTGTAGACCAAAATGTAGAATACACCTATAATAGTGCACTGAATTGTTTTTTTTTATCAAAATCGTTAGAGCCAGAATCGTTAAGATTTTTGGTTAAAAAAAATGTATGGCATGTACAGGTTATTTTTTTGACTAAACAAAAATTTAAAAACGAATCCAACCAAACCCCTAAGACACTTAAGTAGCAAGTACGTAGAACGGCCGTTTAGGCGGCAGATCGACCTACAGACAAGCAGACAGACAGCATGAAAGCGAGCGGAAAGACGTTACATATTAAAAATTCCTAAGCCATACAGTAATCATGCCACTTTGGTTTTGTTCAGATATAACCAGTTATTTCGAAAGTTGTTAAAAAATTGCTAAACTTTTAGTGAGAAGGATCAATATGGTTACATTATAATCGTATAGACAGATCTATAAACATGAATGAATTTAGACAGAATTGATTGAATCAAATAAATCTTGAATGAATCTCTATTAAAAAAAAAAACATTTTATCTTAAGTTGAAGTGTTCTTTTTTTAAATTAAACAAAGAAATATATATAATAAATAGTTCGAATTACTTTTCTAACAGATACCACCTTTCAACGGAGTCCATCAACGATATTGATGAAAATGCTTTACTCGTCGATACAACAAATGCTGCAGTCACAACCGCCTATGCACACAATCTCAGCATCTATCGTGTGAAAATTTCCGATGAGGGCAACTACACTTGTTACACTACGGGCAGCACTGATCCAATAAATCCCGACCAACCCAACGAGACTGTGTTCTTTATACAGCCAATAATACGTCCCAAAGTCACAGCAAGTAGTCCGAAGAAAATCAAACGAAAAATAGGTCAATCTGTGTCGTTGTACTGCCTGATTACAGCCTATCCACTTGAACCAGTTCGAAATCACACAAAATGGCTCAAAGATGAAATATCATTTAGTTTTCTCGACAGCAGTACAAATGTCACTTTAATAAATGAAACTCACGTTAATGTTTCGCTTGAGCTAACGGAGGTTTATAAAAAGGAGAACGGAACATATGGCTGTGTAGTTCTTTCTCCATCTGGTGATGAGCTTGTTCGGAAAGAGATTGCTCTTTTGGTAATGGATGTGCCAATTGTGAGCATTGATTATGTCAAGGCAGTGGGAGCCAATAAGATCTTTCTCAATTGGACTCTAAATGATGGCAACGACCCGATACAGAAATATTTTGTGCAATTCCGAAAAGAAGGTGCACAGACTTTCGAATACTACAATCACGTCATTGGTGGAAAGAACACATCATATGTTTTGGATAATTTTTTCCCAAATACCAGCTATTTGCTCAGAATATCAGCGAAAAATAGCATAGGTGATGGAATTCATCATCAGTATCCGCAGGCAGTGCGAACTTTGGAAAAAGATCCAGTATTTGTGCCAAAAGTCGAAGCCACTGGTAATACAGAAGCGACAATTACGATCGGCTGGGCACCACCACCTCCAGAGCTTCTCGACTATATTCACTATTATGAGTTGATTGTGTCAGAGCCGGGGGAGAATCCGCGTATCGTAGAGGCAGCTGTGTATCATCAAAACAGTCGAAATCTCCCTTACATGTTTGACAATCTGAAAACGGCTACTAATTACGAATTTAAAGTTCGAGCTTGCAGCGAGTTAACCAAGCTATGCGGACCATGGTCAGAAGTGGTCAATGGAACTACTATGGATGGAGTAGCTAGTCAGCCAACGGACTTGCATGTTGTATGTAATATTTCGCGACATAGTTCGGTCAGTTTGGAATGGAATGTTCCCAAGATTCCAAATGGGAAAGTTATATCGTATTCTATAAAATTAACTGGCATAGCAATGTATAAGGCAGATGGCCGTTTTCTGAATGCTACTTGGGGTCCAAAAGAACGCCGAGTTGATGAGCCAAATCATAAGACCGTTTATGAAGGTGTTAATCCGAATACCAACTATTCGGTGACTGTGTCAGCTTTGACACGTCGCAAGAAAACCGGTGAACCGGCGACGGCCTACTGTACAATGCCAGTAGCGCTGCCCGATTCTATTGGAAGAATTATCTGGACCAAAATTAAGACATCGGACGACAAGTGTGTGCTTAAACTGTTTATGCCGAGAGTTAGTGAACGCAACGGACCAATTTGTTGCTATCGAATTTATTTAGTTCGCATACAGGATAACCGTGATCTTCCAGGTCCTGAAATGCTAAACGTGTCAACTTATCACGAAATTCACAATTCTAATAACACTCATGGCGGAGCATACATTGCAGAAATGTTTCCCGGCGAGGCGTTCCGATCGTTGATATTCCTCGGTGATGGCAGACGAATGTATGAGGATATAGCTAGCCAACGAATTGCCGATGATCATTGTCGAAAGTGTCTGGAAGGGGTGCCCTTTCGGCGAGTTTTTCATGCTCCAGTGGTAAAAAGCACAACTACTAGCACTCCTAGGCCTGATGGTATGATTCTCAGTACATTTTTTTTTAGATTTAATTTAATTTAATTTTTTTTTTAAAGAACATCAAATTCCAATCATACCCGAACTTACTCAACGTGAGCAGTTGAATAGAGCTGGAAATCTTACGCAAGCAGCATCGAAAATACTCGACAACAAACGCCGTCGTCGCCGCAATCCAAAACATGCTGTTGGGCAGAATATTCAAAATTTGGAAGACTTAATTGAAACCACCACAGCTGCATTACCAACGGTTTCTCTTCAACAAGTCATTGATGAAGTGTTTGATGGCGAAATAGACATGAACAGCAATTATACTGGATTTTTGGAAGTTATTGGTAAATATTGAAAAAAATGTTTGTATTTATTAAATACAATATGTGTGTTTTGTATATTTTTTTTTAGTGAGAGAACAAGACGGACAACTGCAACTGGGTGAACCTCTGCTAGCGAATAGTAATTATTTTGAAACCATCAATCCAAAAACAATGAATGAGTCTTCTGAAAATGGAGATGATTTATTGCTGGTCTTGACTATTGTCGTACAAATATTTATTGTTTTAATTGGATTAGTTATATTGCTGTTGATTGCATTATGCGTTATGCATCGATATTATACAAAGAGTACCGGGCAGGGAGATGAAGTAATTAGTTTGCGAGATTCATTGAGGTAAGTTGAAATTTTTTATTTATATAAATTTAGGTTACTTCGTCTAAACTATTCTCCATTCCACCATTTCACGGAGAAAGGTTAGATGAAATAAAAAATTGAATTTGCTACCACCGAGGTAGGTTTAGCCTAATCTGCCTGCCCAAAATCATTGCATAATGAATCATTAAGTCCATTAATCAGTCAATTAGTTTCTATTTCTTGGACCTGACTAATCGTGCGAAGGGCCAGTAACTTGTGGTTTTTTTTGTTAGTCGACATTGCTGGATTTTTAAGTTTTCGTAAAAAAAAATATTAAAGTTGTTGTCCTTCTTCTAATAGACATCATTTTCAAGACCTCAGTGCTGTCTTCTGTCGTTAAAGCAGACCCCACCCCCAAAAGCTGCAAAGTGTTTGTGCTTTCTTCGAAGATGCACGAAATTCTTCCCTTCTGATCGGGATGTGATCTATAAGGCCTTCATTCTTCCAAAGCTAAAGTCTCACATTTGTGCAGGAGCTCCGAAAACTCATTGGAGTTTTTTTTTTTTTTTAATAGAATTCAAAATAGAGCTCTAAAAATGATAGGCGTTGCATTCCTCCGCTAAATTTTTCAACCGTATAACTCGAGCTTCTAGGAATGGAAATCAGTTTACTCTTGAGCCAAATTTCGGAGGTGTTGTTAAGTACAGAGATTCTTTCTTTAGCCGTTAGGTTAGGTTAGGTAAATGGGTTGCCAGTTGATCTTGTTACCGGCACACTTAATTCAATGTAGATCCGATGTGATACCCCGAAGTGTTGTAACTTCGAATTGCATAACCTACGATTACAATGGATATTCATTATCGAGCCATTTAGAGGCTTTTATGAAGTTCAACAGGCTTTCGCCTGAAAGAGCTCTTCTAAATTGTTGAAGAAATAACTGCCCGAGAATTTGTTCCTCATATGACAAAGTGCTGGGCAATGACATAGGAAATGAGTGGTGTCCTCTTGTTCGTCTTCGTCATTGCAACCTCTGCATAGGTCATCATTACCAAACCCCATTTTCTTTTTATAATAGCCCAGTAGATTATGTCCACTGAATATGCTTACAAGAGTTCGAAGGGAATTCTTGTTTATGTGGGTAATACTTTCTGTTCTTTTCTTTTCAAAGTTAGGCCATAGTTTCCTGGTTGTAGCACAGGTGTCGAGTCCGTTCCATCTTTCATTGATTTTTAAATGAATCTTTTTTCCAATGTTCTGTTTTATGACACCCAGTGGGATTTTAATCGACGGGTCTATTTGGGTACTGTCAAGTGTTGAACCCTTCCTCGCCAGCTCATCAGCTCTCTCGTTGCCCTGTACATTACTGTGACCCGGGACCCAGCAGAGTCTAATGTTGTGATTTGTGCCAAGAACCTTCACCTCTTCGCGACAGCTAGTTACAAGTTTTGACTTTAATTGCTGCTTGGCTGTCGATAAAAAAGGTGATGTCAGTATGTAGTATCTCCAGCTTTGATACGTGTTTTGCAACATTTTTCACTGCTAGGACCTCAGCCTGGGAGACACTACTGTGGTCAGGTAGGCTAGCGGAACTGGCTACTTTAAGGTTTTCTGAGAAATAACCTGCAGCAACTCCAGTGTCCATCTTTGAGCCGTCGGTATAGATAGATACTGTCGATCCATCAGTATGGAGTTCGTTGTTTACCCATACTTGTCTGTCGGGGAAACAGATTTTAAAAGGTCTTTTAAAATCGAGTTTTGGTGTTATGTAGTCAGTGCACACATTGTTGCCTATAATTTTCTGCAGAATTTGAGCATGTCCTATTTGGCTATTGCTCCACGCTTTAGTTTGGCTTAGCCGTAAGGAACTGTTAGCTGCTGATTCTTGTATGTATAGGTCAATGGGTTTTATGTTGAGTATTGTTTCTAATCATAGTCTATACAAGCCATTCTTTGTACTTTTGTTAGGGTTTTAGGTTCGTAGGTTTTTCCAGGGCATTCCACCATACCAGATTACCGTATGTAAGTATAGGTCTAACGATTGCAGTATACATCCACATGATAATTTTAGGTTTTGCCAAATATCCTGTTGCATGAATAGAATGCGATCATTGCTTTTTAGCTCTTTCTTTTATATTTGGACACCAGTTTAATTTCTTATCTAGGATCACACCAATTTATTTGGCTTGATGCGAGATAATAAGTGGGATCCCATTAACTGTGGGTACTGAAAAATCTGGTCTTTTCCTTCTGTTTGTAAAGAGGACCAGCTCAGTCTTTGAGGGATTAACCTGTACACTACATTTGTTTGTCCAGTTACAAACTTTGGCTAAAGCGTTTTGAAGTTGTTCACTTATAGTGGTTGGGAATTTACCTGTTGCAAGTAGAGCTAAGTCATCGGCATAGTCTACTACTTTCACCCCACTATGTTTAAGTTTAATAAGTATATTATTCATTACGAGAATCCATAAAAGCCCTTGCGGTGTTCCTCTTGACGCTGATATTTATATTTGGGCTCCATCAAGTTCACTGAAGATCTGTCTATTTCTTAAGATGCACATTATCCAGTTTATGATTGCAGTATCTACTTCAAGATTTATAAGGGCATGTTCCAATGCGCTACCTTTAACATTGTTGAAAGCTCCTTCAATGTCTAGAAAAGCAGCGAGTGTGTATTCCTTGTCATGAAGTGTTTTTTCTATATTATTAACAATGCAGTGGAGAGCTGTTTCTACACTTTTACCTTTCGTATATGCATGCAGCGCAGGAAAAATAACTTCCGGGTTTAGCTTGCTACGTATTTAAATGTCCATTAGTCTTTCAAATGTCTTTAGAACAAATGATGTAAGAGTTATGGGTCTGTATTCTTTGGCACCCGTATGGCTGGGTTTATCAGCTTTATGTATGAAAATCACCTTAACTTCACGCCATGCCCTGGGTACATACCCCCATTTTATGTTATTAAGGAATATGTTATTTAGATAAGGAATAACTTGGTCTTCAAATTTTTGAAGCATCACAGGAAAGTTGCCATCAAGTCCCGGTGACTTGTAAGGAGGGAAGGAGTTAATAGCCCATTTTATCTTCTCCTCCGTTATAATATCATGGGGTATTGCATGTTCGAAATTCTTTGAGTTTTCTAACTCATTTATCACGTCACACCATGGAAAGTGAGCGTTGACAAGCAGTTCTAAAGTTTCACTACACGACTCCGTCCAGTGTCCATTAGGTTATTTTAAAGATCCGAGTGGAATTGGTTCTTTGTAAAGAATTTTCCTAAGTCTGGCTGATTCGTTAGTGCATGTGATTTCGCTGCAGAAATGTGTCCACGAGCTGCGTTTGCATGTTGTGTTTCAGCTTTGAATTTTCTTTGGCTGGATTTGTAAATATTTCAGTCCCTTTCTGCTCGCGTTCGTTTGCCAACATTGAAAAAAGTCTTCTAGTTTCTTGTCTTCTATCGCTGAGTTCATTTGTCCACCAGAGTGGTTTCTTTTTCCCTTCCCTGCTGATTTAAGTGGACAGGATTTTTCGAAAGCTCTGTTCTGAATTGCTGAGAATTCTTCAGTCGATTTATCTATGCTTTCGGGTTCGTTTATTGTTCCAATGTTACAATTACTCATACTTATCTCTACTTCCCTATTAAAAAATTTCCAATTTGTGTTCGTAAAATTTCTAGCAGGTTTTCGAGAATTTTTGACTGTTGTATCAGGTATGAAGAATTCGATCAGTTTGTGATCTGAAAATGATTCTTCTTGTAACACCTTCCACCTTTCTACCGAAAAGGTAATCGAATTATTGGTAAGAGTAATGTCGAATACCTCTTTCCTATTCTTTGTAACAAAAGTTTGTTCTTTTCCCCTATTTGAAATTAGTAAATTATTCTGAAGAATAAATTTAAAAACAGACTCACCCCTAGTGTTTATGTCTGTGCTTCCCCATTGTACATGATGTGCGTTGGAGCCGCTGCCAATCACCATATCCCATTCTTTCGCTTTGGCGTATTGCACCAGATGTTCTGTGATGTTTGCTGGTGGTCCCTCCATTCCGTCATACGGCATATATGTTGATATGATAACCAGCGGTGCATGCCCGTCTCGTTCCATCTTCACTGCCGTCTGGTCTATGTTGCTATATGTAGTTAGAAGAAAGAGTTTAATCTGTTTCCTAGCTAACATACATGTTCTATAATTAATGTTCATATCCACTTGTGTTGTTTTATACAGCATGTACTCTCTAGATTTCAAGCCCTTTCTCTTGCCACCTGCGATCCAGGGTTATTGGATAAGGGCTATGTCGTATTGTCTATTCTCCAGGAGATAGACTACGTTGGCGCTGGCGGCTTTACTCTGTTGAAGATTTACTTGTAAAACTTTCAATTCCATTACAGTTTATCAAAACCTACCTTACTAACCTGTTTTTTCCGATTGGCTATCAATCTCAGTTTACATCTGTTTATACCCACGCGTATAATGAAATTGATTTTCCTCAGAAGTGGTATTGATTTGTGCGCCAGCTTCACTACCACTTCTGTGCCTTCCTTTGTCCTCTCAATGTTCACCACCTCCCAGTTTTGGGTAAGCTATTCGGTTGTACGGAATACCGTTCAAAGCCGTACAACGCGAATTTGGAATACTTACCCGGTTCAATTATCCCCTCCCATTTTAATATTCAGAAATTCAAAACCAATGTACATCGGTTTCTCCTCTAGAATCCTTCCCTATTTTACTAAAATTCGCAATTTGCTCGATCATATTAAGGGTAATCAGAACCCCTTTAGTGCCAGCCCAATTTAAAATAAAATGATGTGCTATAAAGCATTTAGTTGGACTTTATGAAGTCGCTTTGAATTTTAACACATGATTAGTATCACACAGGATTAGTGATTGTTGAAAAAGTAATATTTGTTTGGATATAAAATGTTCAAGCAGTAGTATGTGTTTCCTCCTCGATGCAGGATGCCATAATTTCTCTGGCCTTAAGCACATAGCTATATGTATATTTAAGTATTGTCTCCCATACTCTCCTCCTATACGATTTTCCACTTTATTTATACAAACAAAATTAGAGAGTTTTATTAAATTTTGTCAAAATCTATTTTAGCAAGAATTTTTATTGATTTTATCGAAATAAGTAAAAATAATTGTGTAATTACTAAAATATGTATTTATTTAGTCGCGCCTTGTGTGGAGGCCGTACCAGTAACCATCGTCACCTCATAGGCTCCGCTCTGGCAAAGCCCGCTGATATAGGGCCAATTTCAAGACTCGACCTTCCACAGGCCTACAGAAATCGTCACAAAGACACAGATTATGGATTTTTACGTGAATTTGAAATGCTTCCAAATCGCTTCAACGATCGCACAACTAAAAACTCAGACCTGAAAGAAAATGCCCACAAAAATCGTTATCCCGACATAAAGGCCTATGATCAAACACGAGTTAAACTCTCCCAATTGAATGGAATGCAAGGATCTGACTACATCAATTCGAACTTTGTAATTGGCTATAAGGAGCGAAAGAAGTTCATTTGCGCTCAAGGTCCAATGGAGAGCACTATCAGCGACTTTTGGCGAATGATATGGGAGCAACATTTAGAAATAATTGTTATGCTTACTAATTTGGAAGAGTACAACAAGGCTAAATGTGCCAAATATTGGCCAGAAAAAGTTTCCGATTCAAAGCAATTCGGCGATATAACTGTGACATTTGCTTCCGAGCAAAGATTTTCTGATTTCTTAGTTCGCAATCTGGATGTTTTCAAACGGAGCTCTAGCAACGAAGACGAAGAAGAACGACGTCAAATCACCCAGTATCATTATTTAGTATGGAAGGATTTTATGGCTCCCGAGCATCCACATGGCATAATTAAGTTTATTCGTCAAATTAATTCGGTTTACTCAGTGCAACGTGGTCCGATTTTGGTGCATTGCAGTGCTGGTGTTGGTCGAACTGGAACATTAGTTGCTTTAGATTCTCTTATTCAGCAGCTAGAGGAGGAGGATCAAGTATCAATTTTCAATACCGTCTGCGATTTGCGTCATCAGCGTAATTTTTTGGTGCAGTCTTTGGTAAGTTATTGTTATTATTTCTAAAAAGTATTTTGTCTTAATTTTTAAATTTATTTTCAGAAACAATACATATTTTTGTATAGAGCTCTGCTGGACATTGCTCAGTATGGCAACACAGAGATTTTAGCTAGAGGCTTGAGTTTAACAATTGAAAATTTAAAAGTTAAACCAAATGATAGCAAAGAGAAATGCAAACTTGAATATGAATTTGAGGTTAGTGTTTTTTTTGTCACCTTCATTTTTGAATCCTTAAACGTTTTTTTTAATAATATAAAATATGGTGTTTGCTTTTGAACTGCCGACTTGCATATTCGTATTTATTCCTCTTATTTACGTTGGTCCTGCATTTAAGAATTCAGACTAATTACTGTTTTTTTTTTAAGAAAATTAAAGCGATTGCTGATGAAACAAATAAAAGTTGTTCAGTTGGTAGTGGAGATGAAAATATGAACAAAAACCGTTGTGAATCAGTAATACCATACGATCGAAATCGAGTGAGTACAAGATTTTAATAAAATTCACCCAAGATTTACGTATTGCATTAATCAACATTTGATAATCATCTGTTTTCCAATTTATAGGTCATATTGACTCCGATTCCAACCCGAGAACATTCAACTTATATAAATGCGTCCTTTATTGAGGGTTATGATAATTCCGAATCTTTCATCATAACACAAGATCCTATGGAAAATACCATAGGTGATTTCTGGAGAATGATCTCAGAACAAAGTATAACAACTCTTGTTATGATATCAGAAGTAAGCATATTACATCGTTTGGTAATTCTTTATTTATTGATTTTTATTTTTAATAGATTGGTGATGGTCCAACAAAATGTCCACGATATTGGGCAGACGATGAAATTCAATATGATCATACATTGGTTAAAT
The DNA here is from genome assembly GCA_910595825.1 of Philhelius pedissequus. Lineage (NCBI taxonomy): Eukaryota > Metazoa > Arthropoda > Insecta > Diptera > Syrphidae > Philhelius > Philhelius pedissequus. The sequence continues at coordinate 38,627,412 of OU343163.1, forward strand.
ATATGCACAGCGAAAGTTGTCCTTATTACACACGACGAGAATTCAATGTAACTAATTGTAAAATTGACGATACGATTAAAGTTACACAATTCCAATACAATGGTTGGCCAACAGTGGAAGGTGAGGTGCCGGAAGTGTGTAGGGGTATTATTGAATTAGTAGATCAGGCTCAAAAACATCATACTGCCGAAAATAATTTTTCAACATCGACGCCAATTGCAGTACATTGCAGGTAAAATTTTCTTTCATATTTTATTTCCAATGGTAAGACTGTAGTTTTTAATCTAAAAATAATATTCTTTATTTTTTTGTTTTGTTTTTAGTTTGGGAACGGATAGAAGTTCAATATTTGTAGCCATGTGTATATTAGTGCAACAACTAAGAACTGAGAAAAAGATTGATATCTGTACAACTGCGAGGAAACTACGATCGCAGCGTGCTATGCTTTTGGATACATATGTAAGTAATTCTTTAAAAATTACTTAATTTTTATTTTATTGTTTAATAATTTAAACTTAATGCTTGTAAGAGCTAAGGTCTTTTAAAGGGCAACCTGAATTTCATGGCACTAGGTACAGTGAATTGATACTTCGTTTCCCTTGGGTGACAAACAAATATGCAATTTATCATTACTATGCATTTGATTTTATCGAATTTTCTAACGAGGTAGATAGGTGATTGTATGTTACTTGCGTGGTATCTAAAAAAATATAGAAAAGAATGCTGCATAGAGTTCGGCTTGAACACACACGTCTAAAGTATCTACTATATTCACTTCCTTTGCCACTGAACCAGATAAGTTAATCAACACAAAATTCAACAAAGGGATCAACACCAATGATAAGCAATATTTAATGTTAACGGATCTTTTTATAAGGGGTGATTCGCATAAGGTGTGACAAAAGCCTAGAAAGTGTAGGGTGGGTCGTGAAAAGAAAAGCATCGTATGGGAGAGGGGTGAAAAAATAATCTTCTAATAATATTGAAACTGAAAATAATAATAATTATTATTATTATTATTACAACTTTATTAACAGGCAATAAATTACACAATTAATAATTATTTTTCGGCATAAGCTACCAGGACTTTCAGCCGATAGAAGCAGTTAATTTGAAATTGGTTTTTGGTTTTACTTAAAGTATATTTATATTTAATATAAATATTAAAGTTAAATGAGGTTTTCAAATTTGATTAAAGTTAATATTTTATAAACATCAATAATGTTTTGTTCTGAGGGAACAGTTAAAAGATTTATCAGAGTAATAGTATTGTTAATTTTTGTTTGATATTAGTTTGATATGCTCGCAATCAACAGTGAGATGTTTAATGGTGAGGGGAATGTTCCCGTCGCAGAGGTGGCAGATTGGTGGTTGTTCTTTTGTTATGTAGTGGTTGTGGGTGATATTGCAGTGTCCGAGTCGAAGTCTTATATAACATTTAATCATATTTTGGGATATATTAGACGGGTAGATAGCTTTTTCAGCTTGAGAGTTGATCTGGGAGTTATAGTGAATATATTCTTCCCATTTTCTTGATTTGGCAGGCTGTTTGCAAAAGATTGTTTCCTGCATCGTTGTTGTTAAAGATGTTGAATTTTAGGATTGGTTCGTTGAGCGCAGCTTTAGCTGTTTTGTCTGCCATCTCGTTTCCGGGAATACCGGCATGTCCTGTTACCCATATTATTTTAAGGTTCTTATTTCCTTTTATTTTGTCTCTCAGTTGGTCTATTATTTGTGTTTTGTTGTTCAGGTTTTACAGACCGGTGATTGTTGACAGGCTGTCAGAGAAAATTACGGTTTTTTTCTTGTTTGTGAACATTTTAGCTTTGAGGATAGCTAAGGCTTCGGCAGTAAAGATGGAACTTGCTAAGAGGCCTTTCATTTTTGTGTTTCCGAATTCGTCAACTACGGCAAAAGAAATCCCGTGTTCATTTTTGGAACCATCTGTAAAAAGAAAATTCCATTCTGCCTTTTTTAAATTTGATATAATTTCCATAAACATTTGCTGGTACATCTCGTTACTTGTTGTTGTCTTAGGGAACCTTTCTAGTTCGGTGTTAATAGAGTCGGTTTTAAATTTCCCTGGTGGAAATGTTGAGAATCTTGTTGACTTGATTTGAATTGGAATATTCCATTTGGTGAGAGATTTATGGCGTTGAGAAGGGATGATGGATAGTTTTGATGTCGGTTTATTCGTATAATTTTCGGGATAAGTCTTTGAATAGGGGAAATATTGCAGGAGTTAATTTTGAGGAGAATGGATGCAGTTTGGAATTCAATCCTGTCTGATGGAAGTCCGGCGTCAGTTAAAATATTTTTGATCTGTGTTGTTCGGAATGCTCTGTGCAGTTCTTACTGCACTGTGATATAATGGCGTGACCAGTAGTAATGACGATTTAGAGCATTTGCTGTAGATGGCGAGTCCGTAATCTATTTTGGAAAGTAAAACTGATTGTATCACATTGAGAAGAGAGTTTAAATTACAAAAGCTATGTTTAGAGGCTAAATATCTGATCATATTGGTCCTGGTAGCAGGCTCTTTTTTATATAAACACAATGTGGCTTATAATTAAATTTAGAATCAAATAGAATTCCTAGTATACGTATGTTATTTACATTTTCTATACATTTATTATTTAAATAAACTATAACATTTTTTGAGCAACTGTTTTTTTTTACATATGTGCAATATTTTGCTTTTATCTGTGGATATTTTTGTCCCGGAGTATTCGCCCCATTTAATTAAATCTAGCATTATATTTGAAAAATCAGCTGCTACATAGGTTAAGTCTTTGCATTTGGATAGAAGTATTAAATCATCAGCGTATAATGAATAGTTCACTTTTTTATATTTTTCGATTATTTTACTTATTTTATTAAGAGCTATAACAAAAAGCACAACGGAAAGAGGCGATCCTTGGAGGATACCGTTTTCAAGATTGCGTACAGTAGAAAATGTAGTTTTTATTTTTACACGAAATTTTCTATGAGTTCGAAATGTTTTTACGAACGTAATTGTTTTAGGGCCAACATTACACTCAGTCAATTGGTTCAAGATAACGTGGATTCCGATTCGATCAAAAGCTTTTTCGAAATCGATGCAAAAGAGCGATACGTGGTTCTTTGAACTTAGACTTGAAGCAATGAATTCGTCGACGTATAAAATTGAATCGATTGTTCCTCGCCAAGATAACCTGCGAGAAATAATTTTTTCAAGGACTGCTAAAACATGTTAGCAGAGAAATTGGTCTATAGCTAGATAGACTTACGATTTCCTTTTCCTTTCCTTGTTTGGTTTCGGCACTACAGTTGAGATTTTCCATGTTTGTGGCATGACACCTTGATTTAGTATCTCGTTGTTAAGGTTAATTATGCGTTTTTTTTTTTAACTGAAAATAAGGAAACACATGCATATTTAAATTTAAAAAGTACTCCTCTTTTTGTTTAAATTACTTCTTAACCTATTTTCAATTGAAAGTACATAATTCGATATGATCCCCATTTTGTAGAAGGCAAAATGCTTTTAATATCTGCACATAAATGCATGCTTGTAATTTGACTACAGCCATTTCATAAAAATCTGGGTATCTAGCAGCCCTATTCTGCTTTTCACGTGAATCGTATACATTTGATCCACCTATTCGATTCCCTTTCACACTGCCTTTGTATTCTACTATCCATCTACATGAACTGCACTATCCCAAGTTCATATTAAAATTTATAATAGATGCTCATGCGAAAATCGTCTGAAGTTTTGATAAAAATGTGTATGTATGTATGTATCTGACTTTTTTTCCCTGCCACAAACATGAATAAGGAAATTCCAAAATTTATAACTACAGATGAACAATATAAAGAAAAACTTAATGAAACGTGGTATGATGTTTTTTTTTCTAATGTTTAAATAGAAAATTTGTTATTTGAAGCCTAAGATGTATTTATGAACAACTCCATCAGTGTTTTAGTAAATTTATTACATTTCAAGACCCGCTAACCTTTTAACCAGACATAAACAAATACCAAATCCGCAACAATTGATGTGCGGGTTTGAATTGTATGTAGTGATTGGGGTCACTACGTGATTAGCAGAATACCGCACAATATTATCGGCTTTACCAATGTACACAAGATTCACTTTGAATGAATAGCAGAATAGTGATGAGTGAAAATTCAAGAAAAATTCCCCCCGATGAATAGCAGAATAGGGCTGTATGTGTCTATTCCGAGTGGCCTCTTCTTCCGAACCAATGGTCTCCAAAATGATCATCGGGTCAGATTCTCACTGTCAATCTGTAGTGTGCTTGAGCTCCATCTTCCGGTAGACTAAATTATCTACTATGGCCATGGTAACATTGTCTAGCAAATCGGGCAAAAACTGTGTTTCATCCACCCAGAATATGCTTGCAAAATAGTTTCATCTCTAAGTAAAAATGATCGACAAAAATCTGCTCTCAAAAGTTTTTCGTTTGAGGGTAGGTCCTGCACTGGTGTAGAGAGCGACGGGTGTAGATTCTCGTTATAGAGCAGTCTCCATACTCTACTTTGGGGCATTTGAAGCATAGTGTCTATCCTCCTTGTACTAAGGGAAGATTGCGGATGACCAAATTCTGTCTCCATCAGCAGATGGTGTTTTCTCCTTTGAAACTCTATCACCACGTGATCTCGAAGACGTCGGTGTATTCTTGAAATAAAATGCACCACTGGATCGCACGTATGAACTTGCTCTTATGTTTGGTCACATCGTAAGAACAAGATTCTTATTAGAAAAGGATAAATATACTTTAAAAATCGTTTTTATTTAATTTTTTATATACAAAATTTCGTATACCATTTGTCGAAATATTGGTTTAAAAAAATGGATTTTTTTTAAATTAAATTCACAAAATTATTTTTCAAAAATGTTAGTATGCACTGTTATTTAGAATCACAAGGATCTTCTGTATAAAAATGTTGATGGAAATCCGTTGAACGGTTATTGAGAAGGTCGCAAATTAAAAAAAAACGGTTCAATGGCAGGCAGGTACAGTTAATAACATTGTGAGTAAAAATATTACTTCATGTCCATTTTTAGTTTGTTTAATTTTAAAAGTGGCATTCAAATGTCATAGATGCAGTTAACAAGTAGACTAACTGACATTTTTGTTTTGTAATACTTTACATATATTTCAATTTTTGGAGACAAAAAATGAATAGGTAAACAGAGTTCGACTTTGCATATAATAATATTTTACTCTTGTATTTTTTTAGAAAAATAAATTGGTCGTCTTCATCCGATGATGAAGAGTTTTCCGGGTTCATAGGAATCCGCCATTACAATATGTACATTTTGTTAAGTTGCCAAAGCTAGTGAAATGTTCATACGCTTTTTCATAAAAAAAGACATTCCAAGGAAAAGAATTATTAAAGTTTTTGATTTTTTTGAACAAATAATTTAAATGAATTCATCTGAAATCTCTCCCGAGACTTGCATCTAAAAAGCCACTACCACACACGCGCTGTTTTCTGAGCTAGTGGGATCCATGCATAGTGGCTGGCTTCCTTCTTGATTATTGGTGCAATAATAACCACGTTAAATTATTAATCATAATTTGTGTGAACTAACCCATGGTATATGGAACCAACTCACTTCATGTATGTTTGAAATTCATAGCGTTTAAAAGTCTCCACAATTTATCACATCGGAATGATCTGCTCATTTAAGTACTATACACATGAGAACGACCAACGACCAACGAATTGACGAATATTCGTCCATTTTGACATTTTATTCACATGGATTTAATTATATTCGTCACGAATATACGTTGAAAGTCTGATTTTGAAGTTAGACGTGAGCGAACAAATAACTCGTTGAAGGGTAGATGGTATGTAGAACGCGAATAGAGTTCAGATGCAATTCACGACTACCAATATTGTTTTTTTCAAATTTATCTTATTTTGGCGATTAAAAAGTAAATTTTTGTATCTAAATATTAATATAAATTTTATTTCTACAAGTTTGCTTAGAATTTGTGAAGAATTTAGGTTTGTAAATAGATTTAAATGGAATTTATTCGTTTATTCGTCGGTCGTTGGTGGCTCTCATGTGAATAGCCCTTTACTGTAGACTATGTAGCCTTAAAGTACGAAAGGATGTCATAAGTAGGAATGTGTTCTTTGCTACGATTGGTCAACATCACTTCGTTATTTACTATTATGAACTTTTATAATTTTTAATTAAATCTTAATTAGTTTTGTACATCAATAAAATGCATTATTTATTTATGGAGTACGGATTTATTTCAGGCGCAGTACGAGTTCCTACATCGCGCGATTGCAAATTATGCCGATTTGCATAAGCTATCAACAGAATCACCATCTGAATGTTAATATATTTTGTTTTTATTTTATAACAAATCAGTGCTTCATTTAGCTTTTACATATTTCAATGTGTATTTTATACTGTGTATGTTTTATAATTTACTTTTGTTGCACAAAGTCTATTTGTGATAATAAGCAAACAAAATTTTTTAATTTTAAATCAAACCACACCCCACATCCCCCCTACCCCCTCCCAAAAAAAAAACCCAAAAGAAAACAAATTAACGTTAAAGAATAATTAAATATAATCTCATATTTGTAAAAAGTACTCTACGCTAAACTTGACGTATACATTATATATATTATAAACATTTCATCAATTACTAATTTAGTTTAATAAATTTTAATTTCGTTTGCGCCTACACCACAATAAGACGTCGTCATGTTTATGTTCAAAAATAAAATTAATAAAAAAAAACGAAAGTGTGAAACAAATTAACTAAACAAAAAAAGAAAACAATGTAAAAGTAACACGAAACGTCATTGTATTTAGGAGATAAGCTACCAAAGGACTAATACATATATAATACAAAATATAATATTTAATTATTATCAATGTAAATTTAGAATATATAAAAAAAATAAACTAACAAAAACAAACAATTAAAATTGACCACACATACACACAACTGAATATTTATTATTATTTGTTTTAGTAAACAAATGTTTTTTTTTACATGCATACATAAATTTATATCTTCTATAAGATATTTATATATAATGTTTTTTTGTCTACTCCAGTTTTTTTTTATAAACTATACAACAAAATAAAGAAGCCATATTTATATATATATATAAAAAAGAGAATATAAAAAAAAGAACGAACTTGAATCTATATTGCTGCATTACATTTTTAATTAGTTTTCATATTATTTTTAACTATAAGTTTAACTAATAAATAATAATTAAATTTAATATAAAAAAATCATCTCGAGTATTGTATTTAGTTGTATGAAAGTGAGATCGAACAGAAACAGTCGAAAGAAGAGGAAGGACAAACTAAAAAGCGCACAAACTGATTGTTGAGCGTAACGAATCGTCATGAAGTGAGATTTAATCAAATATTTGCAGCAGTTTAGTTCTTGTTTTGTTTTGTTTTTTTTTTATTTTCTTTTGATTTTTGTACAATTTCTCTTCTATTTATATTTTAATTTAGAAAAATTATATATAACAATATAAAAAATAAAATTAAATATAATTAAATTTAATATATAATTAATGTTCAATTTAATTAATTAATTAATTATTATTCTCACATTAAGTACAGGAAATAGATTTTTATACACGAAATAGATTTTATTATAAACTTTTGTACGTTTACATTGTAATAACATTTTTTAAAATGGTTCCATCAATATTTATGTAATAATAAATTTGTTAAGTGAGAAATCAAACAAAATATGAATCAGAATCTATTGTGTATGTACAAAATAAACAACGTATACATACATAAATATACGATTTATTATGAAGCTTTTATTATTATTATTTTTTTTTAAATAGAAATAAATAATCTAGTCTGTATACAAAAAATAACATTTATTTTTTTTTTTCATTATTGAAATGAATTGATTTTTTTGTTCTTTTTAATTTATGATATATATTTTTTTCATACAACACATAGTACATACATTCACAATTCATCTCCCGTGAACTGAAAAATTGAAACTCCTTTTCACAACTAACGACGCTAGATTTTTAACACACAATGAGCAATGAATTTCATGTTTTATTTTTGGAATGTGAAATTATAAAAGCTTGAAATTTACGGCGATTCTTGTGTGAAAATTAAACTTGAATTTCATCTTTCCTACGAAGCTTTAATATTCATGTCGATTAGGGAATTCACAAGCAGCGAATTGCAATACAATGTTCTCTCGTTTTTGTTTGCACGACAAATGAATTAAAAGAAAACCGAGAGCGCAACACTGCAAATATTAAGTATTAGAAGTTCTTTTCTTATTCCATTCCATTCAAAGTTAAAAAATCCTGACACATAAGCAACTGAGTGGTAAACAAACTGTAAAATATGTTAACGTTTCTAAGCAGGCCAAGGAATTTTGTTTTCCACGGAGTATTTTATGGACGTTATCATGAAAATATTCCCCCGTTCGAACGTAGGGAACGTGAATAGTGCTCAAAAGTTTCCATCGGAATTTTATTACTTTCGGCAATAAACTATTCTGGGAGTTTTGTTATCATTTCATACGATTTTTGGTTCGTTGAAAATTTATTCCGGTTAAGATTCACGATCACAAGAAAAATTCGAGGAAATAATGTATTTCGTTGGAAATGGAGAGATTACCAATAGGATCTCATTCCCTCAAAATTTTGTTTCCCATTCTTATCCTCTTGGGAATAAATTTCCCTCGAACAAAAAATAGTATGAAATAACAACGAAATAAATCCTGAGGAAAACTTTTAACTTTAGCCAATTACAAAACTGTCCCACACGCCCAATTTAATTGTGAATTCCATCTGAAGAACACTCCGAAAAAAGTTGGATTTCCGTTTTTTTTTTTCATTTCACATTTCGCACAAAAAATGAATGAATGATCGAAGTAATTTTTTTCTAACAACATTTGTTCAAATCAAGCAATCGGAAAGTTCTACGAATCCCGAAAAAAGATATCGCTGAATCCGTTCGTAATGGCAATTTGTATGAGAATTTCCACTACGATTGATTCTGTGATAGATTTTTATGGGATTCGAACGATGGAATGCGTGAAAGGGCTGATTATTTTTCGGAAGAAACTCGTTTGCTTCTAAAGAGATTTTTGTTCGTGGATACAATGTTTTTGAATAAAATCTATTACAACAATGCAAAGTCTTCATCTGCTTAATTTAAGCAACAGTTTTGATATGCGAGTTCGACGTATTTGAGTTTTGGCGTTGTTAACACATAAATTATATGTAAAAGTTCTGATGTTCCGTCCACTATTTTGTTTAGGTTAATCATTTATCGCTTTCTTTAATTTTAAAACTTTGTTGTTTGCATACCATTTTTTAAACCATTATTTAAATTTTAAATCCTCCGGCGATTATTGTTTTGCTGATTATAAGTGTAATTCTTAATATCTTTCATAAAAACATGAGATGTTATAACTTGTTGCGATTTTTATTCATACTCATTTAATTGAGCATCTGTTTTAATGTTATTTTAATCTTTTATTGAGGTTAAACGGGTTGTGACTCATTTTTAGAACGAATACAAAAAAAAAAAAACAGAACAATGGAATAACAATTTTTTTAAATTCAGCGTGAACTAATAAAAATGTGTGTAATGATTCCGCTGACTAACATTTTTATGTAACCATGATAATCATAGCGTTATTCATACCGCTATGATATTTGATCTTGAAAAAATGTGTGAATACATATTATGTACATATTTATGGCCTAAAATCATGGGCCATTAATAAGAAATCATGTGTGAATATATTCGGCGTATTTACAAACTTGCCTACGATACATTTTACACAATCTAGAACTAAGCAAGTCGACTCACAACCACGTTCAAATAGAAAACAATTCCGTTAAAGCCACAATTTATTTAAAATAAATAAGTTTTAGTAGGATCTTATGTTTATAAATTTTATATTTTGAAATCGGACAATAAGTTGAATTTCTTATAAACATAACGATTAACGATTTTTTTTATTTTCTCTTTCAAAAAGAAATGAGCCATTCATCAATTTTATATATTATTACTAAAAATAGCCCATAGAAAATTGAACAGCAAAACACACTTCTACATAAATAGGTACATTTATATATTCATATTAAATACAAAATTGTAATAAAATGCACCCAAAAATATCCCACCTTAAAGCAATGAAAGCAGTTTTGAAAAAAAAATCCAACTCCATTTTACACTGTAGGTAATTCCATATGTTTGTTTAATAATAATTTGTTTGTTTATTAGTTTTTTTTTTGTTAATGAAAATACGTTAAACTGTTTTATACTCTTATAAAAAAAGCTCGAAAATCTTTAAAAAAAATAAATAATTTCTTTTTTATAATAAACCAAGAAAAAAACAAACCAATTTGAACAAATTTTAAAAGAATAAAGAATAAATTCCAATTTACATACATTATAAAAGTGTCAGCCAACTGTGAGATTTTTGTCTAACATAAACAACCAAATAAGAAACCAATGTTAAAATAAAGCAAATGACTCCAGATATGCCAATTTATAACAGTTCTGTTTAGAATTGTACTGTTTAAAACAGAACGGCAAAGTTGTTTTTTTTTCAGCTGTTTGAATATGTATTTAGCACTTTTAATGGCGAACCGCAGTGTTAGCAAACTGTTATAAATTGGTATTTTCCTAATCTCGTACAATAAAATATCCACTTCTGTTCGTTTTTAGTTTAATTCTGATGAAAATTAAAAAGTAATATAAGTACTATAATAATTGTATATTGATTTCTATTATTTTATTATTTTTGCTTAGATACTGGGTCTATTTTTGTTTTACTCAAAAATCTGAGTAGATTAAAAAATAGTTTAACAATAAAATAAAACGATAGAATTTAGATAACTATTTAAAATAAATTCAAGAGAAAGAAAGAAAAGATGAAAAAACAAACAAACAAACAAATATATTGTAATTTGTAACCATATATCACTTATCTGATATATTTTGTATTAATAAATAAATGTTTAAATACGAAGGTTGTCTTTTAATTAAATAACTAGCTAGTGTCCGTGTGTTGCTACTGCCTTTCTGTCCCACGGGAATCTAATGTCATGATCTATCTATCTACTATTTATTTACAAAATTTCATTAAAATCCGTTCATTTGTTGATGTGTAAAGGCGGAACAACCATCCAAACATACGTTGTAAGATTTACTCAGTGCCATCTATCGAACTGTTATAAGTACTAAATATAAACGTACTTTAGCAAAAATTACATTTTTATGTGATTTCATTGTATAACATCAAAGTTGTTACGAATATTTTGTCAATTGTTTTAACCGGGTGAGTGGACAGAGCTAAATAAACGGAATTTAATTATCAGTCCTATTCTGCTATTCATCTGGGAGAATCTTTGTTGAATTTTCACTCATCACTATTCAACTATTCATTCGAAGTGAATCTTGTATACATTGGTAAAGTCGATAATATTGTGCGGTATTCTGCTATTCACGTGAACCCAATCACTCCATACAATTCAAACCCGCACATCAATTGTTGCGGGTTTGGTATTTGTTTATGTCTGGCTGGGTGTTAAAAGGTTAGCGGATCTTGAAATGCAATAAATTTGCTAGAAAACTCTGATGGAGTTGTTTATAAATACATCTTAAGCTTCAAATAACAAATTTTCTATTTAAAAATTAAAGAAAACATCGTGCCACGATTCATTAAATTTTTCTTTATGCTGTTCATCTGTAGTTATAAATTTTCCATATACATTTTGCTGCTCCCATTTAACTTCCCTTTAAATTTCTGTCTTCCATTTGTCATTAAAACATTTCTGCAAATAATCGGACAAAGCCATAAAAACTTGCATACAGAATTTTGTTTTCTCTGTATATTTTGTTCCCACGAATTTTGTTTTGAAATCGTGAACCTTTCCCGCAACGAATTTCCCTCGAAAAAAATATCGGAAGAAATGACAGCGAACTCCCATAGAAAGCGTTTTCCCGATATCAATAAATTCTGGGGGAATTTTTCGTCCATCATTCGAGTTCCCTACAATCGACTACGGGCAACGTTTACAGGAACTCGATTCTATCGAAAAAGAGCGTGATTGCGAAGGACACACAATCCATAAATTTGAACTCGTAATTATAACACTTCCTGTGCCCTAAGCCAACCAGAAAAAGGTCGATAAAGATGCACAAATCTTCAAATTTACCTTCCACAACTTTATATAGAAGACACCATTGAGTTAAGATTGTTAAAGGCTGTTAAAGAATGAAATTAGTAAAATTGATCAAGTTTCTCGGAACTATGGGATACTATGTGGATCAAAATCAAAACCAATTTATATCCACTTTTAGAGATTTCGTGTAAATCGAGAAAAAACTCGTGGCTCCGAAAACGTCTGCATAAGGAGATGAAAATATGCCCTCTTTGTGGGTCTTCCAACAGGACAATGACCCCAAGCACACCAGTAAGGAGGCTAAAAATGGTTTGGATTTGGAGATCAGTCAATTAATGTGATGGAGTGGCCAGCGCAATCGCCTGACCTAAATCCGATTGAAAATCTGTGAGCTGACGTGAAGAAAGCCGTCTCTGAAGCCAAACCGACTAGTAACACAGAACTATGGGCTGCAGTAAATGTCTCCTGTGAGAATATTCCTGTAGAAAGGGCCAACATTTGGTAAATTCAATGACCAGACGTCGTCGTGAAGCAGTAATAGCCAACATGGGCTATTCAACAAAATACTAATTTTGCTGGACTACCCCTAAAGAATAAAATCATAGAAAAAGATTTTTAATTTGTATAATGTTTTAGTTTTAAGTTGTATGATGAAGCTGCTATTTTTTTTACCGCTTATTTATTTGAGTTTTTCGAAAAAAAAAATATTTTTTTTTAATAAGTTGATGAATAAAAGTTGGAATTCTTTTTTAAATGTAATTTTTTGGATTTAATATAAGCTTTTCGCATATTCAAAATGTTCCTCAAAAGATTATCTAAAACTTCATTTTTAAACGAAATCTGGTTTTCGTAATGGTGCTATTTTTTTTACCGCAGCTATATGTATTTATAATTTGGAAAAAATCAAACTCGAGATTTTGATCAAACTTGACATTACGATGATAGAAAACACGAAAAGAGTGGGTTCCACAATTCGGTCTATAGGGGTTAATATAAAGTCTAGGTATAGTCTAGTTTTTTTCTTTAAAATGTAATTAACGGTACCTGGTATAGAATAGTGTTTTGATTTTCGCATTAACGGCTCAACGCATTTCGATAAAACAATTTTTACATGGAATTTTGCTGTCATTTCATAGGATTTTTTGTTTGAGGGAAATTTATTCCGTATTCACAGACAAAATTTCGAGGAAAACGAAACTTCCTGGGCGATTCCCGATAGGGCCCTTTGTGAAACATTTTAGAAAATAATTAATAAATTGTGTATGTACACGTTAAAAACGACTTTAAAAATATATTTAGCTGTTTCTACTAAAGAATCTTATGGTTACGATGTTACCGAGCAAAATAGCAATTACGTGCGATCCAGTTGAGCATTTAATTTTAATTTAGCTTCTTGTCCAACAAAAAATAACTAAAACTGTTTGAGGTTCACAGACAGGGTCGTCATTGAGTGGTATGCGCTCTGAGCGTGAACCATTTAATTAATCAATATTTTTGTAGAACTCAAGTTCTTCTATGGACTTCCAATCTTTGAACTTTCTAGAACGTACATTATTGATGAGTTTGAACAAAATTACCTTTATTGTTCACTTTAGACAAAATTAAAAAGTAATTATTACAAAAACAACCAACGGATTGAAGCTCTTAAATCAAAGTAATAGTTACTAACAATCTTTTTTATTTTTTTACAAGGTTGAGAGGATTTCCCTTATACAATTATAGAAACCTTAATAGAGCATACAAATTCAAAAATCATTACAACGATTCGGGAATTCCAATTTAACCTCAAACTATGGGTAACACGGTTTTTGAATTTCAAGTATGTTATAACTAAAAATATATTTTGAATGGATATAATGGATTTTGAAACAAGAACTCGAATGAGTAAAATTGGTTTTGGCTGGTCTATATAAAATAAAATTTGAGATTTAAATTTGGGCCAAACGTATGTGTTCATCAAAACTTTACACCTAAGTATTTCTTTTTTAATGTGAATTTAACTGGTTGTTTCGATTCTGATCCACACACTTGGTCCTCGCTATTGTGGAACTTGAGGCCAAAACTACTTTATGACTTAAGACTCCTTTATTATGATAGAATAGAACCAATAATTCCATCTTTGAACACTTTTTTGTTCTTGGTGCTTAGGCTAGACCCCTTTCACACAAGGAAACTGAGTTGCCGGCAACTGGGAACTTGAAGGCGAGAAGAGCAAGAAGTAAGGGGAATTAAAAGAATTTACCGGTCAACGATTTGAAGAGATTTTTTAGACGTTTTGCTTTACATTCCAATTAGCCCAACAAAATCTTCCCGGTTTTCACCTCAGTTTCTTGGTGCCAGTTTCTTCGTGTGAAAAAAAGGAAAACGTCAAAAAAATCTCGAGCAACTGGTTTCCCTGTGTGAAAGGGGACCTAAATTCTATCCATTATTGACGTTTTCTGTTATTAAAACCTATTGACATTTTTCCAAAAAAAAAAAAATAAATAAAATAAAATGTACGACTCAATCGTACTAACTGGCTCTTGTAGCTAACAACTTTAGTGTGTAGGTAGTCTAGTTATCATATGCAGGCTTAAAGCCGATGTAGGTAAGATTATACCTTGATTCTCAGTAGGTTAAGCAATATATAAAATATAATAATGTTAATATTTGTCCAATTAATACATAAGCCTCTGCTACTGGACGAGCTCGAATTCATGATAGTAATATAATAATTCTAACTAATATTCAAAATAAAATTAGATTAATTGGGAATAGCTATATTTTTGTTTATTTTTTTTTTAATGTAGTTTAATACCAACTTTATTATTAATTTTAGGATGAGGTTAGAAACATATAAATGAATTGTCGAATGCATGATTCAAGGAATGGTTACATAGGTACCTAACTACAAATGTATATTTAAATGGATTTTAATTATGTTAATTAGGAGGGTAATATGTACCCACATATATGGATCCAATGCATATAAATATGTACATACATGTGTATATAATGAAAGTGAATGGTGTATAGGTGCAGGGAAAAATCATTTTTATTTAAACTTAAAATAAACTGACAAAACCACCACATTAATCTGCTTTTCGAAAAAAAAACCAAGAACACCATTAGATGCCACAGATCAATGAAAATCTTATATGAAAGATACCGTCAATAGACTTTCCCGTGAAATTTGTTAATAATTCCCAAAAATTTCTATCAAAATCGTTGATACAGTTTTCGAGAAAAATAACATTTTCCTTAACGATTATATGGCAGGCACCGTTATATTTAGGCCTAAAAATAAAATTTCAATTACCCCTCTGAGGAATGCCAAAAGAATCACACATACCAAATTTGAAGGTAATCGGTTAATCCGTTCAGGCTGTAGTAGGTCGTTATACATACAGACGGACAGACATTTCTTGTAGATCACTTTTTAGGTTTGGGTGTTTTTATAAACGTCTGCCTAAATAAGATCTGCGTTAGACGTGTTCATAAAGTCAGATTGTCTTTCGGATTAACTTAGTTGAATTGCAGCCCCATTGTTCATAAACGTCCAAATATCAGCGGGATCGAGCAGATTGCACAGCCATTATTTTTTGGCGGCACCAAAGCGAGAACAGAATTCAATAATTTATGAAAAAAAAGCGATTGTAAATCGAAGATTTTCTGCGTTTATGAAAATATCCACTCTATGATCGTAATATCCATGTTTGATTGTTAGAATTTGTTTTCCCACTAATGCAAAATTTGACTTATAGTACCTATGCAAGTAAAAAGTACGTACTTCAATTTGATGAAACTGATTTTATTTTGGAATATTTTACAGCTCATTTTAATTCCCTAAACAAATATATTTTTAATAAAATGTTAACAATATGTATAGGTCTTTAATTATTTACTGCTTCCATTTTCGTCACCATGTTTGGCATCATTTCTATTGCCTTTATTATCGTCATCTAATTCTCCATCATCGTTCATCATTCGA
Organism: Philhelius pedissequus; assembly: GCA_910595825.1. Classification (NCBI taxonomy): domain Eukaryota; kingdom Metazoa; phylum Arthropoda; class Insecta; order Diptera; family Syrphidae; genus Philhelius; species Philhelius pedissequus. The sequence continues at coordinate 38,643,574 of OU343163.1, forward strand.
ACGAATTCCTCAGCGAGTTTTTCTGCATGATCTAGCACTTGGTCCCTGGACCATGTTGCAGTCTCTGTCCGAAACGATTGCACTTGTGAAAGAAGATTCTCAAATATTTCCAGCTGAGCCTCAACCGAATTCTCATCTGAACTTGTGTCAGCGTTGCTCGGAGATGCCAGCCCAATGGTTTTTAGAAAGTTTTTGTTTGCTATTAAAAAAATCGTGAGCCATTTCAGAGAATTATGAAACTTTTATAACTTACCACTTGAACTAACATCGATATTTGACCAAACAAAACTCCTCAAGGCCTGTTGCACTTCATCGTAGCCTAAAGGGTCATTGGGGTCATCCTCCTCGTCTTCTTCTCTAGATCGCTCTAGCTCTATCACATCAAATAACAAATTGGAACCCTGTTTGGCTTCTTTGTAGGTTATTCCTTCATTGGAATCGTCATAGAGTCGATCACATAACAGGATTCCTAGTTCGATTTGGTGGGTTTTGACAAAGTCAGCGTAGAAACCAATTCTCTTGGAAAATCCTCTCTGAAAATTTATAAATGCAGTCCCAATGGTTTATGGAAAAACTGCTTAAAATAATCAAGACTTCATACTTACATTTCCCGAGTCAAAATAAATCAAGAATGCTTCAACACTTTCGATGATTTCCGCGGGCATCAGGTCAAGTTCATTCTCGAGTGGAAGCAGCAGCAAATTTGTTTTGTAATATTTTGTGGTCAAATGATATTTGTATGCTTTATAGTTGAGAGGTGTTCCAACGTCTATAGATATATGGTCTTCTTTTTCATCAATTTTACGAATTTCTTTAACAAGAAAAAATTATGTGAGGGTGAGTAAAGTAGAGGAATTTCCTTAAGTTTTTCTTACTGTTAATTATTTCTAAGGGGCTAACCTTTCCTTCGGATGCAATTAGTACGATTGGTGAATCAATCATGATGAGTTATTGTGGAATGTTTTTTTTTTATTATAAATCTATGCAAGTCAACAGCATGCATGCACTTTAAACAAAACAAATATTATTTATTTTATTGCTAATTGGTTGTTGGGACAAAGAAAATAAAAGCTTGCTTTGCTATTCCGGAGTTATTTTATGTCGATTTCGTTTCAATAATTAGGATTCGCTACTAAAACCAATACTTTTTGGCTTTGAAAAGAACGATTACGGACCGAATCTCTTTTTGGGACTGTGTGTGTTGCTTGGCAGCTCTAAAAAAAAAACAAATCTTCAATTCGTTAAAACATCATTATTTCGTTTTAATTTCCCGATTCCGTCGCGGGGGAGTTCCTAAACCCACTTGCACTTTTTTAATATTTGTTTCCAAGAAGTTTTTAACAATTTTTTTTATTTTTTAATATATTAATTTACTTTTTCTGTACACTGCCACAAAATAAAAATTAATTCACAACACAACAATTGAGAAACGTCAAAACAAATATTGTAGTGTGTGTACGAATCTGTGCACAAATCCGTTTTGAATCCGTCTCCAAAAAGAGATTCAATACGGATCTGTTTTTGAAGTAAAAGTATTGGTTTTAATTTGAAACGAATTTGATTTTCAGAAAAAAATTGACGGCGGATCGACGGCAAGTCGATGTTTTTGTTGAAACGAAATCGACATTACAGTTGTTTTCGTTTTTTTTCGAGTGGTGCTTGACATTTATTTAGAGGTGTTTGATTTTTTCATGTTCATGCTTGACAGTTTTCTGAAGGAGTTCAGAAATTCAATAGTTTAGGCTGTAAGCGCATGCATATGAATTAAAAATAATGGTTACATTCAGTGAGAAACATTGGCTATCGAAACCGCCTGTCACACACGAAATATTGCGTGCGTTCACTCATTTATTCTCGGATACCAAGCTATCGGAGTATATCTGTGCACGAATCAGATAGGTTAGCTGAAAGCTGTCAAAAAATCAAAGCAAAACGCATACCAATGAATTTTGCAGTCAGCTGGTTCTATACATTTGTTCTTGGATAGCTAGTTATTCCAAATTTTTTGGGATAACTGAAGATAGCTTTCATTAGAGCAGCTGTTTGTTCATCAGATGTGGTTTTGCACGCAATACAACTGGTTATTCCAGATTGGTGAGAATAATTTAGTGGACGTCCCCAATGGTTGATTGAACTTCATTTTAAATAGTTTGGGAAACATTGTGGAATCTATTCCATAACATTTTTGTGTTTTGTCTTAACTTCGTTCAGTATTAAATATCAATTGAAGTGAAAATAATGATCACATTGAATAAATGTGATAAAGCAGTTTTGTTTGCTAAGATAGCATTAATTTCTTTCTTAATTTCGTTGGTGTATACTTCTCTCTTTCAGATGTTTCAAGTTGAAGCCTTTCGGTTGTGAGACATCCACACCCATTTTTTGTCTTAGGGATGGTGTACCTTTATTTTGATTTCTCCTAAAAAGCGGGGATGAAGCATTGAATTTATTTTTGACGAAAATATGTTCATCTTTATAATGACACATTCGTCTCTCCATTTGTATATTTGTGAACTTGTTTCTCCATTACAGGAAAAAAATAATTATCGAATTAGAAGAATTTAAATTTCCAAAAAAAATTTTTCTAACTCCAACTGCTTGCAGGAGTAGAAAAAATTCCGCTCATTTAGTTCATTATTTTCTTTTTTGAATTCCGCTTCCATTTTTTAAGTATCGGAAAGAAAAAAATATAAAAGTTAGCAAATAATTTTCCCATTCAAACATTTGTTTGTGACAGAGCTTTCAAAAGTTATAGTAAATTACGGAAAGTAAAATAGACCTTTTGCCTGTCTAATCGCCATAAGTGAATTCATAAAACAAAAAAGAGGTCTACTTCACTTTTTTCACTCTTAAATGGCCAGTTGAGGTTATGAATAAAACTGTCAAAGTCACATGAGATGTGAAGCATTTGAATGGTTGTGGATTCGCGTTGTGTATGTGTTATTTCTAAAAGGGAAATTAAAAGAATACTCAAATTTAATTTAATACACAGAAATGAAAAAAAGAAACTTTTGAAGTTGTAGATTGTTCATCGGGCTAAAGAGCGCATGCACAAACAGGAATTGAATTTAAATATATTTTATATTTTATTAGATGACATAACTTGCGTTTCAACAATATACACATTATTGGCCTTTGATTGTTTTTTGAGAACCAAAAAAACAATTTTTTTTTGTTGAAATATTTTTTTTTTTTGAAAATTCGAGTTGTGTTTTTAAATTAAATATATTTCGAAATTTGTTTTACTTCACTTTTTTTTAAATCTAGGTACTTCGAAATTTTATTGTTGGGGTTTGAATAGATCGCTATCGCGATATGTGACACTATTGAAATTAATCCCTTTCAACTTTGATTTAATTAAGCTACAACAACCTGTTTATAAATGATTATGATAAATTCATTCCGAATGACATACAATATTTTTTAAATTTAATTTTTAATGGTCAATGTGAATTATCGATTATATAGCATAACTATATCAAAAAAATAATAAAACAATTTTTATTTAACTTTATTTTCCTCCATTCCTCCAAAATCTCAATTAAATGTACCTAGATTTCCTAAATGCGATTGAAAGCTTTGGCCAACATGCCACACTACTGCTTTTTTTATGCGAATGATGACGCATTAGGTATTTTGAGTGGATGACTATGACCTTATGGATCTTCGAACGGCATTTTTATTATGATTTTGGTCCGCTTACTGCAATCATACAAAACGGAAAAATTAAAATAGCTCTTACAAAATCTAAGAGACACTTCCTTTATTGACTACAAAATTATAAAATTGTACAATAAAAACGCGAAATTTAAATTTTTAAACGTAACTTATTTTACAAAATTTTTAAAATCGAATGTATTTCGAACTGACATGGAGCTCATCATCAGCGAAACTCGACACTAATTTCGTGTTTTCATTGTAAAATTTTCTAATTTTGTAGTCAATAAAGGAAGTGTCTCTTTTTTTATAGTAGATTTTGTAAACCTCGACTGCAACATCGGTTCACTACTTTTAAATATTAGGTTTGAAAGTTTTAACATAAAATAGCTCTTGTTTAAAAATACAAATTTTATTTTATATTTTAACGGTTGATACGACTGCTTACACTAGAGCGGTTTTTAATCTATATTTCTGTTTTGTACTCCTTTCTTTTAAACGCTGCGATATTTAATAGATGCTAACTTTCCTCAAACTATGTGTCCGCTCTCTTTAATCCAATTAATTTAGAAAAGTTCAATGTCAATCGTTACTAAGCGAACATCACAAAGAAGAAGAGGCTACAACATTATATACGTCCCTCACTAACGTGGTAAAAATTCAAAAGTTGAAATTACTTACTTAGGTCCTCGGACCTGTTATGTCCGTGAGGTTCCCCTTGCGAGGCATATGGCCCCCACTACTCCTACGCGCCATCGTATACGGTTTCTGGAGATGTACTTCAGCTCTCTCCAACTCTTCGCCAGTTGTGCTGATTCCTCTTCGACCGTCCTTCGCCAAGTACTTCTAGGTCGACCCACACGTCTACCTCGCTGCGTGAGGGGGTTCCATTGCATTGCCTGACTCGCAATGCACTCTTGACCTTTTCGAAGCGTATGTCCAATGCACTGCCACTTTCGTTTTCGTATTATAGAGTCGATGTTCATCATTACAGATATGGTTTGGCCAGAAAATCCTCAAGATATTTCGCAGACATCTATTCACGAACTTTTGCAGCTTTCTTGTGACAGCGGGTGGTACTTTCCAAGTGCTGCACCCATACAGAATCACGGACTCAACATTGGAGTGGAACAGTCGTAGCTTGGTCTTAAGGCTTAAAGAGTTGTTTCTCTTTCGACTTGTTATGTCTTGTTCGGTCCCGCCATCGGTAGAGACAATACTAACAAGATATTGCAAACTCTCTAGCATCTCTACTGGTTGTCCAGAAATATCTATTTGTGTAGATGATGAAGTTCCAAGGCTGATCCTTTTTGTTTTTGCCGTATTGATCTTAAGCCCGACGGTTTCAGCTTCTCTCTCCAACCTTATTGTCATTTGATGGAGATCAAACAAATTGCCGAAAAAGGAAATGCAGTTTTTTTTTTATTTTTGATGCAGTGCATTTTTAAACGATTTTGTAATTGAAATTACATTACATTACATTACATATTATACTACTCCGTAGATAAATCTACGAAGTAGAGACACTGAAGCACTGGCAACGAAGACCATTGGCTTTAAACATCACATACATTAATACAACAAAGAGAGACAGAGAAAGGAAGAACACACAACAGAAGAAACACATGTCAACAGCACGTGGTTGGTTTCAGACGGTCCCCCATCTTAGTACTAACCACGCGCAACGATGCTTCATTTCGCTGATCTATGGGAAGCGATGCTTTCATCGGAGCCAAGGCCGTTGACTGTAATTGAAATTAAAATTGTCTTAACTCTTATATAAGGTGCCCTACAATTACCGCTGCAGTTGTTCCTAAAGTCGAAACACTTAGAACGATTTTATGATTTTTTTCTCGTTTTTTTTTTTTTTTTTTTTTTTTACTGGATCTAACGTTGAAAACTACAAGTTAAGTGCTATGCACATGAGAGCGACGAACGACGAACGAATAAATGAATATTCGTCCATTTTACATTTTGTTCACATAGATTTAATTTTACTCGTCAATCGTCACGAATGCAAGTTGATAGTCTGCTTTTGAGATAGATGCGCGCGAACAATTTATTCGTCGAAGGGTGGATGGTATGTGGAACGCGAATAGAGTTTGACTGTTCGTAACAGTCAGATGCAATTCGCGACGACCAATATTGTTTTCTCAAATTTATCTCATTTTGGCGATTACAAAGTAAATTTTTGTTTATAAACAATAATATAAATTATATTTCTACAATTTTGTTTAGAATTCGTAAATTCGTAAATGGTAAATTGTTTTAAATGGAATTTATTCGTTTATTCGTCGGTCGTTGGTCGCTCCCATATGAATAGTCCTTTAGTGCAGCCGACTTTTGATTTTCTAAATTTACACAAGAATAATGGGTTTCTCGCAAATTATTATCAAACAAATTTCTTGGCATTTTTTGACTTGGTATAATTTTTTCACAAAAACACAATATTAGGTATCATTTTTTTCTTTTTTATGAATAAAAGCTTACATTTTTTTGTAGCAAAAATATACATAAAAACATGTATAAATATAAAATTACTTACAAAAAAGAAATTAACGATATTGCATTGGTGTATCAAACCGTGGCAAAGGAGGACAAGTACATAATTACAAAATACTTTTTACAAAAATGCAAAAGTAAATATTTTTAAACATATTTTGTTATGTAGTTGAGCCAAATTTAATTTAATTTTGTTTTATTCTTTTCTTTTTAATATAATTTTTCCTTTACAAAATGTGAGGTATTTTCAAGAGAAAAAATTGGGCTTTAAATTAAAGAATAGATTATGCACTTATGAAATATATTTTTAAAACCATTTTTTTACTTATTTTGTTATACCTACAAAATGTATTTAATTTTCGTAAAGAAAAATTTGACATTAATATAAATTTAAAACGTAATTTAAAAAAAATCGTCCATCCGTTGTCGAAATATTGAATTTTCAAAAAAAAAGAAAAGTTTATTCAAAATTCAAAAAAAAAAATATTTTACGAAAATTTTGGTATGCTTTATTATGTAGAATTGAAAGGACTTCCTGTATACAAATTTCGACCAAAATTCATTGAACCGTTAAAAATAAAAAAAAAAATAAGAACGGTACTATGTCCAGGTACATTTTTTGCACCGAAATGTAGATTGTTAGAGTCGTTTACGATGTAATAAAGATTTAGGTTTTTTGCTGCAAAAATTTAATGAAGTTTTCGGTTAAAAAAAAGATTAAAAAAAATAAATTAGGCAATCACCTTAGACGCTTAGTACCAAGTTTGATGAAAATCGAACCAATTTTTTTGTTCTCTACCATCGTAATGTTAATCGAAATCTCGGTTTCGTTGTTTAGTATAGTAAATTATTGCAGGCAAACCGTTATTCGCATAGAAAAAAGTTGTTTGGTTGGAAAAAACTCCTGCTGCTCTTGTGTATAACATCACACCAGTAACTTACAGAAATGAGTCAAAATATCATAAATAATAGTTATAAATTGAAAAGGACGCGAAAGAAGAAAAATACCTTTTAAATTTTGCGAATAACATTTTCTCAGAGACCCATGGTTTTTATCTGCGGCAGTGACTGTGATACACCCGGTATTGAAAGAATTGGTTGATTTGGCAAAAACAAATTATAGCTTATCGATAATTTTATTATTTTATTAATTGGCTTATAAGCTGGAAAAAAGACTTTTTACCTGGCGTTTTACCATTGGAACGAGTTATGTTCTAAAATGTATGTTATGTGAAGAAAATACTCTAATTAAATTCAATCTTTATTCAGAAATATATATAGTAGGTACATTAATTAATTAAATCTAATGTTAAATTAGTAAATGAGTAGTGATATAAATATTTAATTCAAAAACAGTTTATATATCAATTACTTGGGGTTATGTTGTATGCTTTAAATTTGGTAACCAGTCACGCTTCCACTAGACTATATACATAGTTCGTTATACGGAATGTGCTTGTAAGGCGTCAGTTATAGCTTTCATTGAAACTTATCATTGAAAACTTTGACTATCAATTCTGAGGCACTTAAACAAATAAAACTGATGTCGTTTTGGTACCAAAATGAAGGTAACAAGATATATAATATTTTTTGTCAAAAAAAAATATTTTATTTGCCCTACCACTTTCTTGTAAATTCACTTTTGATTTTTCAATGATGGAAAGCGTTTTCAATGATCATTCAATGATCATTAAAAAATCAAAAGTGAATTTACAAGAAAGTGGTAGAGCAAATAAAATTTTTTTTGACAAGAAATAATATATATCTTATTAACTTCATTTTGGTACCAAAACAACATCAGTTTTATTTGTTTAAGTGCATCAGAATTGATCGTCAAAGTTTTCAATGATGAGTTTCAATGAAAGCTATAACTGCCGCCTAACAAATTATTAATTTATAACTTATGTCATTTTCCAGTAGGGACATTTAGGGTTACTCCTTTATTCCTCCGATCATTCCATATTTTTTAGGAATAGGATACTAAAAGTGAACAATAGTATCCCCGAACTTAAGATTGAAAATTAATCTTAGGCTTGACTTAAAATTAGGAAATAATTACAAGTATTTTAAAAAAATCAACACAGTTATAAATAACAAAATTATAATAATTCTACAAGCAAATACATATATGCTATTCTTAATTAAACCAAGTACAGAAAATCCTTATAGTAAGATTAACAACTAAAGTTTTACTGTTGCAACTTGCACTTTAAAATAACCAGATGCACACAAAAATAAATTTATACGGACAATGGTTTTTAAATTAAAAAAAGTTAGGGCGATTTTTTTTTCACTCAAAGTTGTACACAATTTGCGGATTTTTTTTATTAGCTTGTGTATGTGTTTTTTTTATTTACACATAATATAGAAGTTAATGAGCAAACTTGGTATTTTATTTGATTTTTGTTTATTCAATACATTATAAAATATATAAACATGTATTTATAAATAAATAATGGGGCATAGTCGCTAATAAGCTCAGGTTTTTTAAGATACAGTTTAAGACAATTTTGGTCCAATGAATACAGACTGATTTAACTTACAAATTGTTGGTTTTATATTTTTATAAGATTACTAAATTGTTATACTACACAAACAGCTTCAAATCTTTTGGAATGATAAGCTAAAAAAATAAAAAAAACCTAAGTTTAACTAAGGCACGGGTTAAAAATGACTATATGAATACGACCCAATTTTTAAATTGATATGGTATCGCCGTCCGATTTTTTATTTTCTAAAGTCGAACTGTTTTCATTTTAATTTAGATAACATACCTATTCGTCATACCAGTTATCACGGTCAATCATTGACCTACCTGTAAAAAAATGCATTGGTTGCATTTTTACCCAGTCGACACAAGCGGACATTGCCACCGGGGAAATGTGAGATATTATATTAAATGCTGAATGTGAATTCATTTCGTGGGAATATATTATTATAAAATTGTAACTTGATTATGTTAAAGCTCTTTAGAATGTAAGCTAATTAAATGAAGTAAAAATTATAGTTAGTCTTAAGCCAGACCCGATGGAATAAACGTGAATTAAAAAACGTACTAGCTTGTTTTAATAGACCAGTTGCGGTCTCAAATATATTTTTTTAAAATCCAAGGACAAGAAGTCCTTTACTGGCGCCCGAGCAGGGACCTAACTGCTTTTTGTAAAAAGTGTTAAAAAGAAAAGTATCAAAAAAAAAAAAAAAGAAAATATAAAAAATAAGTGAACTGAAATAAAGTGAAACAATTATCTCAAAGTAAAGATAAAAAGAAGTTAATCAAAAAGAACATAGTTTGGTGTAACTAAAATTCAACGCGAACAACACCCAATTTAAGTGAACTGAAATAAAGTGAAACAATTATCTCAAAGTAAAGATAAAAAGAAGTTAATCAAAAAGAACATAGTTTGGAGTAACTAAAATTCAAAAATATTTGGCGAATTTGCTATCCCTGTATTAAATTAACCCGGGAATAAAACACATAAAGAACGAACATTAAAAACTAAATTACTAAGGAATTAATTGACCTCATGAGTGTGATCAACAGAGACCTGAAGGAGTTTGAACGAGTGAAAAGCTGAACCCAGAATTGAAGAAGATCAAAACCATGAAAAGGATGCTGTTACTTTTATTGTAAGAATAATTCAAAAATATATATATATATTATATTTGTGTCACTTGATTTAAATTTATCGAGATTAATATAACTGTAATTGAGCAAAATTTCTCAAAATATATTAATTAAACCCCAATTATACAAGGGGAAAGATTTGAAAAAAAAAAAAATAAATTTTAATTTACTATAAAAACCATTCTTTTGGGGAATCACTCTTTTCAACGATTTGAGAAAAAATTTTAATTTACTATAAAAAACATTCTGGAAAAAATTTTTTTTTTAATTTACTATAAAAACCATTCTTTTGGGGAATCACTCTTTTCAACTATTTGAAAAAAAAAAAAATTGTTTTAATTTAGTATAAAAACCATTCTTCTGGAGAATCACTCTTTTCAACGAAACTAAGGTACAAAATAAATAAATCATGGAAGAACTTACGGTATCGGTCACCCATCTCACAGGGGCTATGAACTCTGTCCTTGACCAATTGAGAGGGTTCGAAACACGAATCGCTCAGCTAGAACAGGGGGGTACGCAGGAAACAATAAAATTGATACTTGAGCAGTTAGGTTCCATTGAAGACAAAATAAAATCGGTTGAGGAAAATAGCACTAGCAATGCTGGTAGTACCCAAAACTTCTTTTCCGTTGAGCCACCCCGAGGACCAAGTAATGAAAATGAACTTAGGGAAATCTCAAAGCTCCCTGATCCTGTTAAGGAAATTCAAGTGTTTGACGGAAATCCCGTTCAATATGTGTCATGGGTCCATTCTGTAGAAACCGTGCTGAAGGACTACGCGATCGTTCGAAGTAAGCCCCTATACAGGGCAATCCTTCAGCACGTACGCCAAAAAATTCGCGGGAAAGCTGACTCTGCCCTTGTATCGTACAATATCTTTGATAATGATTGGACAGAAATTAAGAAAATTCTGTCCCTCCATTACGCGGATAAAAGGGATATTCGCACCCTTGAGTATCAGCTAAACCAGCTGAAACAAGGCAGCCTGAGAGTTGATGACTTTTACGCGAATGTAAACCACCAATTCTCATTAATAATTAACAAAATTCGCACCGATATCTACTCGGTGGAAACTGCTAATGCACTTATAGGGACGTACCGCGACAGGGCCCTGGACGTATTCGTCAGAGGTCTAAGTGGAGATATGTCACGGCTTCTGATGATCCAGAAACCAAAATCGTTACCCGAAGCATACACCGCTTGCCTTGATATGCAGAATATCAATTGGAGAAGTAGTTCTGTTCATGTACGTGCACCAAACACAGTTTCTGCACCGGTTTCTTATGATTTTAACATAGACAGGAGACCTCCAATGCCTTTCAAAAATAAATTTTCATATGATAAGAGAGGATCTATACAATCAAGACAGAATTCATGGGGTAACAATCGTAGCTTTAGACAATATCAGCCTCCTACGGGACCAAAACCTCCTATAAAAATGGAGCTAGGATCTGAACAAAGTAGACATGTAAACTATATGAACCAGCCTAACAGTAACCCATTCAAACGGGAAGCTGATTCTGAGAACTTCCGTGTACGAAAACAGCAGAAATTTAATCACATAGTTACGGCTGTGACCGAAAATAATGAGGAACCGAGCTGTTCAACATCCTTAAACCATTCGGAGGAAAATTTTATGACAGGAGCCTCGTTTCCAGCGTACCATACATAGAGTATGATACGCAAGAAGGAAAAACATTACACTTTCTTGTTGATACGGGTGCAAACAAGAATTTTATCAGATCAGACCTAGTACCCGTACCCCAACCGGTAAAAAACTCCTTTTTTATTAGCAGTCCCGCGGGACAAATATTAATCAAAAACAAAATTTCTGGCAAATTCTTTGCTGACCTTGGTTGCGATTTAGAAATAACATTTTTTGTCCTCCCCGAACTACAGTCATTCGATGGCATACTCGGTGACGACACGCTGAAGGAACTTAAAGCTATAATAGATAGGGATAAAAATGTACTTATAATTAATTCAAAGATTAAAATCCCCTTGTTGAATAAACCCTCAGGGGTGGTAAATAGCTTAATTATAGAAAATGAGGACATTTCTGAACACTACAAGTCAAAACTTTCATCCATTTGCGAAAAATTTAAAAATCTTTTCGGTCCCGTCAATAATGACAGAATCAAAACCAATGTTGAAGCAGAAATACGTACAACCACGGATGAGCCGATTTACTCGAAGTGCTACCCCTATCCTGTCTGTATGAGGGATGAGGTAGAAAAACAAATAAATGAGCTCCTAGCAGAAAAAATTGTCAGACCCTCAAAAAGTCCCTATAATTCCCCGGTATGGGTTGTCCCAAAAATGATAAACCTAACGGAGAGAAGCAATATAGAATGGTGATAGATTTTAAGCGCTTAAATGCTGTCACCATTCCCGATACATATCCAATCCCTGATATCAATAACACATTGGCCAGTCTTGGCGATGCTAAATTTTTCACTACACTAGACCTTACCTCGGGGTTCCATCAAATTGCGATGAAAGAGCGGGATATACCTAAAACGGCATTCTCTGCAATGAATTGTAAATTTGAATTCCTTAGACTACCTTTCGGACTGAAAAATGCGCCAGCGATCTTCCAGCGGATGATAGATGACGTTCTTAAAGAACTGATTGGGAAGATTTGCTACGTTTACATCGATGATATAATAATTTTCAGTAAAACAATAGATGAACATTTAAAAGACATTGAAACCGTTTTTTCAAGGCTTGATAAAGTAGGTTTAAAGGTTAATCTTGAAAAAACACACTTTTTAAATACAAACGTGGAATTCCTTGGCTTTTTGGTAACCTCTAACGGTATACTTCCTAATCCAGCTAAAGTCAAGGCCATCGAGGCTATCCTACCACCAAATACATTGAAGGAACTGAAGAGTTTCTTGGGTCTTACGTCTTATTATAGACGGTTCATCAGAGATTATGCTAAAATTGCGAAACCTCTCACTAACATGACTCGGGGGGAGCTTTCGCATGTAAGAGCGAACCAATCGAAAAAAGTGAACATACAACTCGATGAAGATGGTTTAAAAGCCTTCAGAACCCTTAAAGAATTACTGACATCAGCGGAAGTATTACAGTTTCCTGATTTCAATAAACCCTTCAATTTAACTACGGATGCTTCCGATTACGCAATCGGTGCTGTTCTGTCGCAAGGAGAGCCCGGGAAAGATAGGCCTATTTGCTTTATCTCCCGTTCCTTGAATAAGACAGAAGAGGGATATGCGACTAATGAAAAAGAGCTTCGTGCCATAGTTTGGGCACTAGATAACCTTAGAAATTATCTATATGGTGCAAAAAAAATAAGGATCTTCACCGATCACCAACCTTTGACTTATACTCTTAGCAATAGGAACTATAACGCCAAACTTAAACGGTGGAAATCCAGAATAGAGGAGTATAACTACGAGTTGATTTACACTCCCGGTAAATCAAACTTTGTGGCTGACGCTCTATCGCGACTCAGGACTGAGGTCAATCATCTTTCCGGCTCCAGCTCTTCTCCCTCTCGCACAGAAACAGCAGTCTCGGAATCGAATCCAAGTGACACAGAAACTGCCAACGAAGGACGAAACGACATGACGGACAGTTTACGGACATGCAGTGCTGATGATGGGTTACGTGAAGTATCTCTTGATAGCGAAGACTCTTGTACGATGCATAGTGCTGATCAGGACAGCTCAGACCTGATTCCGCATGTGGAAGTTCCACTAAACGTTTTTAGGAATCAGTTGGTTTTCAAAACAGGCGTCGATTTATGTTCCCATGAGGAACCACACCCCGGGTTCCATCGTCATTACATTTCCTTTAAACAAATAAATTCTATTAACCTCAGGGAGGCACTTAGGGAAAAACTTAATCCAAACATCATCAATGGTATTAAACTTCCAGAGGAATATCTTTGGATGTTGCAAAGTATATATTTAGAAAATTTTGAAAAGTATAAAATAAGAATAACACAAAGATTGGTTGAGGATGTCGCCAATGAGGAGCGAAGGTTTTCGATAATTGAAAACGAACATCGGAGGGCCCACAGAGCTCCGAGAGAGAATAAAGAACAAATCCTCGAAAAACATTACTTCCCTCAGATGATGGCGCATATAAGAAGGTATGCTGCCTCGTGCGATATTTGCAATCGCAATAAATACGACAGACATCCCAACAATCCAGAATTGCAACCAACGCCGATTCCTAGATATCCATGCGAAATAATCCACATGGACATAATGGAGATCCAGGATGAAAAATTCCTAACAGTCATAGATAAATTTTCTAAATTTTCCAAATTTTTCCATCTTAAAGATAGGTCCGCGATAAGTATTCGATCAAAAATAATAAAGGTAGTTCATTTTTTCACAGCTCCTCTCACCCTCGTCGCCGATAATGAAAAGGGGTTCCTCAGTCCAATAGTTGTGAATCTAATAAAAAACCTTGGAGTGAAGCTTTATCTTACTCCATCCCACAGAAGTGAGGTTAACGGCCAAATAGAAAGGGTCCATTCGACGATCCTAGAAATATATAGATGTCTTAAAGAAGAGTATAAGGATCTTAATGTAAAAGAACTAATCTATGTGGCCGTTGATCGCTATAACAATACAGTACACTCTGTGACAAACAAGAAACCTTGTGATATATTTTTTAATAGATCACAGAGGATTAATTATCAAAACCTTTTGAATATACGTTCAAGACTTAATAGGGACCTTAGAGGTATTATCCAGAAGAGTATGAATGCTAGGAATGTAAGAAAAAATTTGAAAAAAGTGATTCCAAAGAGGTATGGCAAGGGCGACGTCGTCTACGTCGCTACTAAGGGCATAAAAAGTAAAAACAAGCCCTTGTACAGAAAAGAGATTGTAGCAAAAAATAATAAAGTAACCATTACAACCTACAGTGGGAAAAAAATCCACAAAGCCCACATTAAAAATATATAAAAAAAAGAGAGAGAAAAGATCTCTGGTCCTTTTAAAACAAAAAAGAAAAGGACCGTAAAAAATTCATATTAAAAATTATATCTGTAAAAATGCTTCAGGTTAATCTCAAGAAACAAGGGGCCGGTTCACTAACTAAGTCTTAATTGCAAAAGTTTGGTGGTGTGGGCACTCGTACCCTAGTAGGTCGCTTGAACTTGAAAACCTTGCGGCCAAAGCGGAACAATACGAACCCTCCGAACCACAGTGACTACCCCGAAAATTTAATGGAGAGTTAACCCAAAGAGCATTAAAAACAAAACAAAAAAAAAAAAGGGTAAATGAAACATAAATTACAAGACAAAATGTAACACAAAATACAGAATTAATACATAAATGAAAACCAAAAAATTGAAAAAAAAAAAAAAAAAAAAAAAATAATAATAAAAGAATATAAATTATTCAAATGAATATAAATTTAGTACTTAAATTTTTATATATCTTAAGAAACATATTGTAATTTGACAACTAATAAATTTTGATTATTACAGATTAGTAGCTTCTTTCAATCCCATGAAGGGTTTACACATTTTCGCTTACGATTCACCGGTGGTAACCTTAAAAGAAGGAAATGCTTGGGTAACGAATGGGTATTTCAAATTGGTACATGTAATCGACTTAGCCAAGTACGACATTTTACTGAGAAACACAGAACAATCGATGACGAGGTACGTTAAGGACGAAGGAAGTAGATCTATCCTAGGCTACCATTTGGAACAGATCAGGGCCCGTCTTAGTGAATTAAAAGACGCAAAAATGAGACGAACTAGGTCTATAAATTGGATAGGCTCTGCCTGGAAGTGGATAGGTGGCTCTCCTGACGCTTCTGACTGGGACAAACTTTTAGAAAGACAAACCGACATCGAAGAGAACAACAATCGACAATACTCGATTAACAAAAGACTTTTTGACGCGACTCAAGAGGTAGCAGATAAATTGAACAAAGCTATTGAAGGATTTAACAACTCCATACAACGGGAAGAAACGGACAAAGTTAGACAGGACTTACTGAATAAGGTACTTATTTTAAAAGAGGGAGTAAACGAGATATCAGAGCTTGTCAAATGGCAAAAAATGGCATCGTAAATAGTAACTTATTAGACTTAGGAGAAATTAATATAATTATTAATGAACTGGAAACTTTGCCTTATCAAAATGTTGTTGAAGCCATTGAATATGGTCAACCTTCGATCTATTGCAATGGGACATTGATGTTATACATACTATCTTTACCTAAGATAAATCCAAAAACATATCACTTAGTAACCGCCCGTGCGACAATTAAGAATTCAAGGCAAATTGACTTAGAGTTTCATAAACTCCTCATGACCCATGACGAAACATACGGACTGAACGGACATTGTCTCAACATAGGGAACAATTCAGTGTGTCGAGAGGATGCTCTCAAAAAATTAAAGGAAGACTCATGTATACCGAGGATGCTCAAAGGCGGTGACGCTCTCTGTGACTATAAGACAAACACTGACGAAATAATTGAACAGATTGGGGAAAACACGATTTTTGTCACAAACTTTAATGGAACATTATTAAATAAAAATTTATCTATTCCATTAGAAGGTACCTACCTTATACAGATGGCAAACGAAACCATTCGGGTCAAAGATAGAGTATATAGCAGCAGAACCATGATGTCCCCCCAAGCACTACCCCCCGTACTCACCAACGTCACCAGCAGAAGAACAATTGCCAACCTGGAATTCGTGCATCGACTTAGTGCCGAAAATATCGATAAGATTAACTTTTTGCATAAAACCCTTAACTCTTCTATTTTCACAGAAATAGCAATAATCTTAGTAATCATAGGAGTGATCTGTCTGTTATGGAAAAAAATCTACGTAAAAGCCAATATACCTCAACTACGTCTATCCTTCCGCAGTAGAGCAGTTCCAGAACTAAGACCTATCCCAAGAGTCAACGCCCCGAACGGAAATGGAAGTCGTTGCCCCCATACTGAAGGTTCAGACTCGACGATTGATCTGCGGGACGCAGATATTTGAGAGGGCGGCAGT
The DNA here is from genome assembly GCA_910595825.1 of Philhelius pedissequus. Classification (NCBI taxonomy): domain Eukaryota; kingdom Metazoa; phylum Arthropoda; class Insecta; order Diptera; family Syrphidae; genus Philhelius; species Philhelius pedissequus. The sequence continues at coordinate 38,660,376 of OU343163.1, forward strand.
TATCACGGTCAGTCATTGACCTACCTGTAAAAAAATGCATTGGTTGCATTTTTACCCAGTCGACACAAGCGGACATTGCCACCGGGGAAATGTGAGATATTATATTAAATGCTGAATGTGAATTCATTTCGTGGGAATATATTATTATAAAATTGTAACTTGATTATGTTAAAGCTCTTTAGAATGTAAGCTAATTAAATGAAGTAAAAATTATAGTTAGTCTTAAGCCAGACCCGATGGAATAAACGTGAATTAAAAAACGTACTAGCTTGTTTTAATAGACCAGTTGCGGTCTCAAATATATTTTTTTTAAATCCAAGGACAAGAAGTCCTTTACTTACCTATTCGTTATTTGTTTATTTATGTGTCATCCCTGTGTCAGGGAAATTTTGAAGATTGTAATTTTGAATTTTAACTACTAATGTGAGAGTGAAAAAAACTAATCAACTGGCAAATAGAATCCCGAACTTACACAAAATTCGAAGTTGACCAACTTTGATTTTCTGGCAAATGGCATTAATGAAACAAAATCGAACTTAAGGTCTCTGAAATATTTTTTCAGATGCGCAAACTTTAAAAAAAACTTAATTACTCGTACTCTTGTTAATTTTATTATTTGAGATTATTCAAATTATTTTCCAAAACAGGAAACATGCCATCAAGTTCAACTTTTTAGTTGTGATCTGACATATTCAGTTGTGCATCTGACAGAAAAGTTGATATTAATTTGACAGTGGAGAATTTTAACGTGTTTTTTTTTTATTATAAATTAGAGAAAGAGATTGGTGCGGTGTCATTTTTCGAAATTAGCATAATATTAGAGTTTTTATACATATGGAAATACCAAATATTTTGTCAAAAATCGCCAAAATAGATATTTCAGTCTTGTCATTTTTTGGGTAAATTTAAAAAGTTTAAGTAAAAAGAAAAACTAATCGATCTTATGTATATTTTCAGTCGTATTCAAATATAAAAATTACCAGCCTTATTCATAAGGGACATTTTAGAGAAGGTGTAAAGTTCAGCCTAAAGGCTGAAATGTTGTTCGTAAAAGTTATATAACACTGAGTAAAAGCTTTTGAAGCTAAGTGCGTTTAGAGGTTTAATGAAAATGAAATTAAACAAAGTGGAATAGAGCCTTAATAAATACTTATATATTCACTATTCAACCCTTGAGAAATGTTAAACTATTTTATTCAATACGACTGTAAATATAAGATATAAAGTTTTAGTATAAAATTTAATATACAAAAATCATAAATTAAATAATTACCCTTATTACGATAGGCGTTTCGCTTAAATGACAAATGTCATTTTCAAATATTCTTATTACGATTGGGGTTCTATTGTCATTTTTCTGAACGCAACGCCTTAATTCGAGTGGAACTTAAATTTTTGTGAGAAAAACGTATCGTACGATAAACGCCTATCGTAATAAGGATGAATATTTATACCATAGAACTGATTAATTAAGGATGTGTGTATTATTATTTATAAGACTAGCTGCTTTAAAGAAAAAAACAAAATATTTAAACCACTTAAGAGCAATACAAATATAATATATAAAAATAGTAAATGTACAAATTAGAATTATTCACGATTGAAGTAAAGAAATATTATTGAAATATAATTTTACTTATTTTTATACATAAATGGTGTATTGTTTCTAAGCAAATAAAATTGATGTGACGGCATCATATTTGGCTTCAATTATTGCTCGAAAGCCATTTTAGAATCAAGGCTTTCTGAGCAACAATCAAAATTATATAAGTGCCAGAAAATATTTAAAACATCCATTTAAATTTATAAAAATACACTTGGATCACTGAATTAAAAAATGTTAATATTTACCTATCATCCGCTTTTATGTTTCTCTCGTAGTTCTACATCCACAGCTCTCTAAAAGTAAAGAAAAATCGTAGGACTTGTTTACTTTTGTAAATTGCACTTACATACAAAAATCTACTGAATACTTGACGAGTTTAAAAAAAAGATATGTCCTTGAAACATTGTTTAGCTGGTTGACATCATTTAAATAAATAATTTGTTTTCAACTGTTAAAAAAGGTTTTACTGTATTTAAACATTAAAACAAAAGTTAGTTTTTTTTTATTGAGAAGTAAGGACTTTTGACATTATTTTAGCACGAACAGGATATAAATATTATCCAAAAAATGAATGAAGATGAGAAGCCTGAACGGTATGAGAACTCACATTGCACTGCACCGGAAGTCTGTACGAACAGATAATATCCTGTGATCATAACAGTTTCGAATGTATTTCTATAAGAGGCATGTAGCTTGAATAAAGCTTTTTATCATCACATTAAAATGTAAAACTGTATTAATAAGGATATTACCTTAACAATGTATGAAAATGCGATACAAAGATGCTTTTGTAAGCTTACGAGTACTCTGCCTTGCTTCAACCCTCTTTATTAGGGAAATTGTTCTTGTTTCGCAGAAGTTTATTGCACACAAGGATTTTTTAAATCCAATAATAAAGCTTTGAACACCAGTAAGTCTGTTTTTGAATGAGCTTTTACTGCATTTGTTGTTTTGAATGCCACTTGACCAATAATTGAGGGAAATTAAAAAAAAAAAAACAAAAATGCAATACAAAACAGTTTTACTAAATCGTTTCCAAATAAATGGAATTGGATATAAAATAGGCGTTTTGTCTAGCCAATGAAAATATTGCTGGTTGCGCATAACTTTTGCCTGGTTGGCTGAAGGAATGTGATTTTATAGTTTAAGAGTTGTTTCGAATTAGTAAAGTGTATATAAAGTTTGACAGATCAAGCTGCAAAAAAGGAATACATATTCGCATTAATTGTTATACGCTATTCGTAAAGTACTTTTCGAATCATACACGTTAAAGTGTTATACTTAAATAATGTAGGTTCTATACGAATAAGACGAGTCTAGAGAAATGCTGTTTTATTAAAGTTGTTTGCCATTAAAAGTCTGAAATGTTAAAAATGTTTTAAGAAAAGATTATATACTGCTCTTCCTGTATAGGTATAAATTGGCATAAGAGTCACTCACACATGAATAACTGCTTCCGTTTTATTTGCTGAAGAACGTTGAGATCCATCTGTTACAATCGCAATCACTTTCGCAGGTACACACATATGTATCTTTACTTTTGGTATTTTAAAATATAATGGCCTTTTCGATTGGCCGTCCGGAAGACGTTCCTCCAATAAAACACCCGGAACAATTTGACTGATTCTGAATTGTATGTATCACTGTATTTGTCAAAATTAAATTTAAAAAAAATCACATCGGCTAAAAAGAATTTCTGAAGCACTTTATTTCAATTTAGATACACATTTTCTTGTCTGAATAATATTTAACTTGCTTCTTTTTATGTTACTTTACCAGAAAAGTAGTTTAAATTCAATAAACACATCGAAATTACACAAAACAAATCAAAGCGATGATTTTGACATTTTGATTATGTGAGTGTATTAGTGATTCTGTTTTCGATTCTGAATTGAAATCCAGAATCGTTTTCTGTTCTGTTTAGAGTAACAACTGTCATTTTGTGGGGGTCAGAACAGTTCTGGACGACCAATCGAAAAAGCCATTAGAGTAACAACATTCATTTTGTGGGGCTCAGAACAGTTCTGGACGGCCAATCGAAAGGCCATAAGTTTCTGAACGATTTTATGAAAAAGTCAACTTAAAAATATAAATATAACTTATGAATATAATCCAACATGAAAATGACAGGTATTATACTTCTCCCATAAGTTTTGCAACTACGTTTCTATTGGTTTATAATAATAATTTTAACTGCATGTCTGTAACCCTGGGGCCATACGGGCCAGTACTGGCTAGCCAGTTGCAGTTGGGTATAAGCTGCCTGTCAAATTCACATCTGAGAACTTGGTGTGACGTAGCCGGCACAAATAAGTTGCTTTAAACTATTTTTGTGCGCGTTAACTTTGACAAACAATGACAGAAGCGTAGAATACCTCAATAGATAAAATAAATGTCAACAATACATATTATGAAGATTATAATTATATAAATTTGATGTTTTTTCTCGTAATTGTAAAAATAATTAAAAATATAATTTAGTGTGTTCAGAAAAAAAAAATAAATGATTGGTTGTTTTTGTTTGGAATTCGACATTAATCCACGAAAAAAAAGATATACTGCCACTAATAGGCTGAACGTGAACAGAATGGAAACAGCTCTACGAATTTCTCATATTTGACATTGGTTATATCAGCTGTGTATTTTTCTCGTGATTGAAAATAGTTTGAAGCTCCCATGTAAACATTTAGTTTGATTCAATTCTGCACGTGACTTTGAAACCTCAGAAAAGCTATATAATGTCGAATTCCAAACAAACATACCAAATCGATTTCAGATAATTTTTTTTTTGTCTGGCTGGTCTGGCAAAAAATAGCTTGCGTGAAAAGTCCATAAAATCTTGCTAAGAACGCAAGATTTGTTTTGACAGAATAAAATAGATTTTGTTCAGAAATAATTTGATTGTATTCAGAAAACAAATCGAATGTTTGGTTGTTTAGAATTCGACAGTATTCGGCAGTACCTAGTACAGTTTCATCTGCAGCTGCCTTGTGCTGTGTCCGTAAAATTGAACTTGAGTCAATCAAAACATCAACTACTGATCTTATAGAAATAATCAAATACACCTTTTTTGTAAAAAACTAATCAACTTGTGAGAACTAAAATTGAACTATGATAAATAGTTTTTGCCTCACAAATTTTGCTCCATCAAAAACTAAAGTGGCTAATCGAAATATTGTGTTTCTCATAAGTCTGCTATTACACGTTAAAACCAGATGCACGCGACTTTTCGAACAATGTAAGTGCAAGAGAGAAAAGAAATTCGAAAATATGAGACGAAAAGGAACCAAATACATGAATACAATTTGACATTTCTTTTTTATTTTTTATTTCGCTGCTAGTCTGTGACTGCGCTCTTTTAAATAAAGAAGCAACAAAAAAAGTATTTCTGTTTGTTTTTTTTTTTGTTTCGATTACTCTATTTTCGATTTATAATAAATAAGAAATGCATTGTGTGTTTCAATAAAGAACAAAGAGAAATATGGCGCTTTACATGGCAGTTTATTACTCGGAGCTCGGAGGACGAAACAATATGAAGCAGGGGTCCAATTCCGCAACCGTGAATGCTTTTCCGTGCAAAAAAATTATTCACCCTCTAAATTTGCCTATCTGCGTACACGTTATCTGTCAAAAAACTATGGATCACACCCTTGGGGAATCGGTAAAATGTATGTGTACACAACTTTCTGTGTACACAGAGAAAACTCACGCTTGCGGAATTGGGCCCCAGAACATTAAAAAAAACAGACAAGAGAAAACAGAAACGTCAAATTGTTGCACCGAAATCTTACCACGCGACCATTTTTCAACGTGTAATATCAGACTAAGTATTGGTCAGAAAAACTGAAAAATGTTGCTAATGTTCGTTAAATAGGCTTGTTCAGAAAAATGATACCTCAGGAATATCTTTCATGTTTACAAGATTTATCAGTAAAATTTTTCAGTTTTGCTGTCAAAACCTGAAGTAAAAAAAATTTAGTTCTGTTTGGCCGAAATTTGTGATATCTCTGCTATGAACCGTCCAAATGAGAATGCTTAGATCTTTGGGATCTTAATTTTTCTGGACTCTCTTACTGTAAAGTCGAAAAAAAACACGAAACTAAATCCGGAATAGCTTACTAATTTTACATAGATTTAAGCAAATTAATGTTTCACATCTATTATTTTAAAATGTCCAAATATGTTCATAATAGTTGGTAACCGATAGCTTCCTAAAATGGCTGTTAAATAAATTTATAAATAGATACTTATATGTATATATTATTTCTTAAATTATGCCATTTCTATTAATATTAACGACGAGACAATAGAAATTGCAATGTATAACAGTTGTTTGTTATTAAAAGCGGACTTCACGCGATAAGGAAGTCCAACGTGATACTGACCCTGGGGGGCCATATTGACAGTACTGTTTTAAATTCGCATTCCTGGAATCATTTCCATTAATAAAACAATACTCGCCGGCTTAATTGCTTACTTTTAGGAATGTGTTGGTATACAAAAACTTCGATTATATTTATACGCGTATACCTATGATATGTCCTTTGTAAATAATTTACTGATGTCTTCGACTATTACCTATACCTATTGCCGATTTCAGTTGTTCAATAAATGACAAAATGAACCGATTACAATTAAAATTCAGCCATTTAGGAAAAGTCATTGTTATTATTCGAGTGATATGTGCTGAGTGCACTTTTTAAGATTTCCTATATCAGTTCAGATACATATAAATATATGTATGTAGGTATCACGAGGAAAAACGTCAAGAAGCTTCTTTCCCTCTCTATGCAACATTCAATACAACAAAGTTGTTTACTAATTTACACCGAGTTCCTTGCCTTTGAATCTAAAAGGAAGAGTTTTTAAATGCCATAAATAATAAATAAGATCAATTGTCAAATGGTAGGAACGAACGAAAAGCCCTATTTCTTCCTTTTTCTTACTGCTACTGCCAGTAGGTAGTAGGGATTAGCTGATTTTCGGAAAGGTAAATCTTTAGCGTGTGCTTAAGTGAATTCGTCGGAGTGTCGCTTACGATTGATACCTACATTTGTTTAACTCAGCAGACCTCCTTCCGGGAATAAAATCCATTTTCTTGAGAATACTCTTGACTTCGCATATTACAAGAGTACGAGTAGGGTACCTATCTATATACCTACCTACATTCCATACATTTTGCAAGATCCCAAATATACTAGCAGAAAACACAAACAAATAAAAAAAATATTGTGAGAAATGGATTTTGGTTTTCGTCTTCAGTACCTATACAGTCTATAGTTACAGTCAGACTTGTTAGAGCCATGAAATTTTTAAGCAACACTTTGACAGTTTGAACTCGAAAATAACATCACAAATGCATGGCGGCAGCAAAACAATTAAGAAATTGCAGTTGGAGGGAAATTAGTACGAAATATATATTTTTAAACTTGTGTTGTGTATTGTGACTTTGCTTAATTAATATTGTGATGGAATAGAATAATTTTAAATAGTGAGAAAATCTATACCTTTTGAATCTGTATAAATAGAATAGGGTTTGTTAGTAGAAAATCCATTAAGCAACAAATCTATTATTGACTATAAATTTGTGGGTATGTATGTATGTACGTGAAATCCGAGATGGAAATGTCATTTTTCTCCTTGTCAACCCATTGCTGACAGTTTATTGGAGTTGACAACGGTGTTAAATTTACAGAAAAAAAAAGATTTGCTACTATAAGATTATGTTGCTTAATAATTAATGAGAGTTTATTTAATTTTTTTTTGGTAGTTTAATCTCTTGACATGATATTTCTAAGGCTTGCAGTGATTTTATAAGTTGAACAATTATTACAACGACAATGGATACAACACGCGCTTTTTTTGGACCAAGAGGGTGGGTTTTGTCACTCGTATATTGGCTGATGTCGGTTTCCATTGGTCGTTCAGAAGTCTTCCTTAGTTGCCTCTTGTTCAGAAGAAGAACTGTTATTTTAGGGGGTTTAGAAGGCTTCAAGACAACAAAACGAAAACGTCATTGAATACATTTTTAATTTTTGTTGGGTTATAAGTGACATAATTAGGTGCGTTCCCGTGCTTTCTAAGACTGCGAAAATCTACGAATTTCTATGAAAAAAGTCAAATCCTAATCCTGTACACCAAATTATCATAGTTTTTTACAAAAGAGAGCGGTGCTCATAAGAGATATTGAAATATTTCCACAGGCTGCGAATTTTAGTCCAATAAAATGTCTTTGGACAAAATTATGAAGAGGTTCAATGTTAAAATTAAGGAAAAGAAAAAACAATACATTATGCCTCAGTTGACAGTTGATGTGTCATTAGAAAAGTTGAAAATGTGTGGCCATGTTCATGCAATGATATTGCGATAGCAAATTGGTTATTTTTTGGAACTTAGTTCTCTTATTTTCAACAGAAAACATTATATTTTCAAAATTACACTTTTTTTGACGTTAAAAAATTGGCTAATGTAGGTATTTGTTCTGTTAAATGCGTTCCCGTACTTTTGTGAAATTTTTCCGCTCTCTGAGACAGTTTTACCTCTACTGTTGAAAAAATGAGAGTATGTGCATTTTTGTGCACAAATTACGGCAACACAGCCAGATACCTATACATTGTTCAAATGCATGACATACACGTGCAAGTGCATTTATAAATTCTGATTGAAGTTGCAAATACACAAATCAAGCATGAGTCTTCAATCTTTTATTTTTAAGACGGTGTGCTGATAGTGTGTAGATCACGTTCTATATAATCATTGTGCTTTGTGAGTTTTTTCTGCAAAATTGTGTTTTTACGAATTTCTTAAAGATTTTTTTCTTCTCACTTTTATGAATTCAAAAATGAAATTTTAATTTTTCATTTTTTTATTTTCATTAGCCTTATGGTGGGCTGTGTTATCATCCCTATAACACTATATACGTGTGAATTTTTCACTAATACACTTGCAAGTGCATGTCATGCATTTGAGCAATATATATCTGGCTTTAAATCAATAGAAACTGTTCGGAAAAATTGCTGTCAGCGTCAGGAACGACCTCGTTTTCGATTTGTCATTCGAAAGTCATCCGAATGCTTCCGAAAATGTTCGATTGGTAGAAAATGACAGTTCTTCTTCTAGAAAAGAGAGACATTTGGTTACGCATTTGAAGAGTCAAAAACTAGAAGTGCTATAATGCTAACACTCAATAAATTTTAAGCTCGAGTTAAACGTTGTGCCGGCCATGTTTAAAAAAATAAAATAGTCATAAATGTACGTTTGACATTACCCACTTTACACATAAACTCATATTAAACTTCAAAAAACGAGAATCTAATGCTTACTTTTTCAATTAGAATTGGATCGGAAGTATATTCCGAATAACCAATGGAAAATGACAGAGTAATAAAAGTTATAATAACAAGAAAAAACTATGTTGAAATATTTAAACACCATTATGTACTTATTGCAGGTGTGCACAGAAGTTAATGTATCAAAGCATCTTAACAACATTCATCCATGGAAAAAGATCAAGTTCATCCTCCACCTTGAGTTTTTTATTGGCAAAGAAACTGAATAAAATCCATGTATGACACTTCGAATACTTAGTCTTTGCTGCATATCTCCATATTCAATTATAAACCTATGTTTACGTATATACACATATCAAATGCAGCCAATAATTGTTTGCTAATTCCTCCAATAACTTAATACCTATATCTACTACGACCTTAATCCAATGAAGATAGGTTGCATATCAAAATGCAAATGACCACAAGTGATTCTTTTATGGAAATGCTTGCTATGCATTTTCCGTGTAACTGTTTCTCAATTAAATTAAAATGAAACATTGCACTTGCGGAAAATGTTAATATGTATTCGAAAAACCACTCACCACTTAGCAGCTGATGATACTCATCAGATCTGTGCGAAGGAGGAGAGGTGTGAAATATGGACTAAATTATGTAATTGGGGTTGATTACTTAAACGTGCGCTGCAGGTATATCCGAAAATATAAAGGACATTCAACCCCCCGTTCCTTCCCACACTTGAATATGGATATACGAATAAGATAAAAGCCTTGCCTAGTTAAGCTAAAAATAGAGTATTTTTTCACAATGCTTAAAATCATACCTATACATATATATACTCGTATCTAAACACTGTTTGCCATCATACGGATACGATGCTTAGTACATATATTCAGCCCTGTAGATATAAGGTTTTTTGACGTACTGTAGCCATCGACTATATATATAAAGGACTCGATTTTTGATGCTAGCAATTTGCAGTGTGTTTTTAAAATCTGTTAATTAAATTAGCGTTGATGGAGTTGACATTTGACGTCAGAATGATTTTAATTGTTGGACGTGTGACTTTTAACTGTTGGAATTATTAATGTAAAAATACATATACCTATGTATACTTACCTTTTTGTTATTATACATATTTGCTTTTTTATAATATCCATCCATACATTCATGGATATATTGTTGTTTTTGATTCCAAATTGACACACTTACCCTTTTAAGTGTACATCTACGATTGGTTATAAATTAAATATTATTTCATAATTAAAATTTAATTTTTGTATGAAAAATAAAAACCATTTCAATGTAAATTATAAATAATTAGTGAAGTTAATAAATTAAAGGATATTGTCTGCTGGTCTTGGTATAGGTTTTAATTAAATGTATATTGATTTCCTAATGGTTTATTAATGTTTTGTTATGAGGTTTTTTTTTTAAACATAATATCATTTTCTGTATCATGTAGTGGGTCCTGATATCTCTGTCGACTTATGTGATTTTCCATTGGTACAAGAATTCAATTCTTTGTCCATACAAATCTCTTTTAAAACACGGATTTTGACAGTTAAATCCTTCAATTGGGCAAATAAAATGTATGTTCCTATTGATTCTGAATAAAATTCGCAAATCAGAATTTGTCAGAGAATCTACCCCTCTTTTTACGAACACAGCTAAACATAAGTACAATTGAAATAACTTCGTTTGACAACTACCAGCTTTACATCAGAGATCAGACACGAATGCCATAACAAAAAAAAAATCAATTCAAATCGCGTTCCATTCGCAACGAAAAACATCAAATTCCTAACTTGCCACTGGGAAGCCCCATATTACTGATAAGAATTTATGAATTTGGAATTATATAAAGTTTAGTTGTAAGATAAAGAAAATTGTATTTAATTTAAATTAAATAAAAATTTATAAAATAATTGTTAATACAAAATTTTTTAATGAAAATGGTAAACGAGAAGAAGATATAGGATCAAATCCACATTCAAATGGAGAACTTTTTTCTCGATCTCTATCTGATTTTTTTGTATCAAAACAGTTATAAGTAACAAGTTTAATGAATAAATAAACCTTCAAATACAATAAAGTTTGTTTCTTCTTTAGTGAGCATACCTCAGCCTATGATACAAAATTTCTCAGTGAATAATTATCTTCATACATACAGTATGTATATGTGCCTAGACAAAATATGAATTGACTGCCATTTTATGTTGAAACGAAACAAAATTATTGATTTTAAAAAAAGATATCGGTTAAATGACTCCCTCTTGAGTTGATCCACATTTGTGCCTGCAATTCGAGTTCGCTTTTCTTCATTTGTATTTGCCTCATAACTGATTTTTTTTTGTTATAATTTACACGCGCTCAAGGAATTATACTACCATTTAAATGTTTCAACACATCGCGGGCGTAAGGTTAAGAGAAAGAATGATAGGAAAGATGTGTGGCGCTATGTTCTGAGACTGTATGTGGTAGTTGTCTCAGATTTTATCTTCAGGGATGGCGGCTGAACTAATGCGGAGAAATTTCAGTGTCTTATTTATCTCTGTCCCTTATAATTCGCATTAATTTTTTTTTATTCGTTGTAATATTTTATCGGTATACAAGTTTTACTCAATCACATGTTGTTAGTTCTATGCCTAAATAGCATGTAATGAGTAAACCAGCAACTCATAGTATGACATTTATTTTTAGGATTGGTTTTTAATGGAAAAATAAGAGGACTACGACAGGTATCGAACCTGTGACCATGATTGCTTATCGGTAATTTCACTAATTATTATTTATATTTATGTGTCTACAATTTAAATGTCAAATCACAATGACATTTGACTCGCCATATTTGAAAAAAAATATGGTACATCCACATTATGGTATTATTTTTACCAACCTTGTTAATAAATGGAGCTATGGCACCAATTACTACCAAATCTTGTTCCAAAAAAGAGAGACTAAAATATGTACCCTTTTTGACAAATTTTGCCCAAGAAATTTGTATAGGCAGCAATTTATGGGCAGAAAATTTACAATAGTCCGGTTGATGTTTCTCATAAAAGAAAAAAACGTCTCGTAGCTGGTGCGGAAAAATATTTAAACAAATAAATTAATTTAGAAACACAAAAATACAAAGTAATTAGTTTGAAGAGAAAAAAATGTGAATTTACAACAAATAAAGAAATTTGAAAAAAAATAAATGTGTTGACGTTTAAAAATTGGCAGAAAATTGTGCTCAAGCTGTTCCAGGCTTTTTCGGACTTTAAGTCTCAATGAGAGAATTTTATCCCCACTCTTCAAAATTTGATAATCTGCCAAGCTCTGACCAATAAGAAGTCTGAATGAGAACTGATATAACGTTATTCAAACGTCTGCACTGGCTTTTCTTCATGGTAAGTATTGTCTCATTTTATCTCGTATCTGGCTGAATTTGCTGAATGGTGTTTGTTATGTTGACTTGAAATTTCGAATAAAAAATACAAATATCGAAATGAATAATTAATTTTCATAAAAAAAAACAAATTTGGAGCATATTTTACCTTATGTCTTAAATGAGGAAGAATACATTTTATGAAAATATTACATACGCTATTTAATAATTCTAAGACGAGGTTGTATAAATTCATAACAATTTTATTAAATTTACTGACGATACTCTTAAAGAGTGTCCCTACATCAGGTAAACATTTCAGGAGACATTGCTTAAAAAAACATTTCTGAAATGCTTCCCAATTATTTAAAAAGCATTCCAGAAATGTTTCTAAAATGTTTTGTTGGTGTGGAGTGTGTACTGAGAAACTTGAGAAACTTTTTTGAATGGATTGCAAGGAAGTAGCCTGTTTGGTCCACACTTTTCCGACATTTTTATTTTTATGAATGAAGAATCATCAATAACATGTTTGACGAGCATGCTCGGTTGCGTTAGCCCATACACGGCGAACACATTTGCAGAACATTCATTTCGTGCTGATTCTTCTTCAAGGCATTAACAAGTGCGATTTGCCATGATTTATTTTTCCCACCCTTATTTTTGAAATTTTCACTTTTTGAATCCCATATAAATTCTTCGCTTTGCTCGCGAACATGGCCATACACGACGAACATCGAAAAGCCAACGAACACCACAAAATCGATATGTTTCGCCAACAGCGAGCGGCTCTCGAAGACGCGAACCAACCCATACACGAGAAAAACACAGGGAGTGCGAGCATGTTAGTCGTTTGTGCCCACTTTAAGGAATAAAGAAAGTTTTCCATTCGGAATGGGCAACTGAGAGTTATTTCATAAACTTTTCAAAAATGTTTTGTGAAAAGTCTAGAGCAGAATAAATATTTTAAAAATGTTTCTTGTTTCTGAAATGTTTAAAAAATGTGTCTTTGGTGTAGAGAAGGAGTTCATTCTCATAATTGCAATAATGGATTAAACATAAATACGTACCTTAACAAGAAAATTTTCTCTCTCTCCGCTGTTTCCTACTTTGATTTTGATTCCAAAAATTCTTCAAAGCCAAACTTATTCAAAAAAAGTATATGTCCTGCGTATGAATATTTTTGAGCATTCTGAAAAACCTGAGCTCATAATCAAAAATCGCCATTTCATGTGATATTTTTATCACATTAAAAAGTGTATCATTATAATTATATCCCATTCCATTTACGTCATATGATTCCATTTTTTACCTTTAAACAACCGTCAAATAAATTGACCCTTGTCAAATAGCGCACACACTATCAATAACTGACCAATAGAATTTCAGGGGATGAATAACGAACGTATCATTGGTCATTTAAAACTGACCCTCACCCTCATCACATGGTCAAAAAAGAACTACTCGGGACCCTTTTGTAAATCAACTAAATTATTGTCTCATTTAACTATACCCAATCGTGGGGTGGAAGTGCATAGTACTTTTTTTGTAAAAATGTATTGTATTATTTTCTTGTGTTGAGAACTATATTTAGGGAGGAGGCATCAAATTTCTTTGAGTTTTTTTTACTCTTTTTTTCAGGTACCTACCTATACTTTTAAAATTTTAAAAAATAAAAAAAAAAACCGAAATGTATTTTCAATCCTGATTTATGAATGGTATAATGCCTTTTTAATGTTTGCTTAATTGGAGTGTACTAATAAAGCGTAATACTGTTATGAATAGTAAGGTAGAGGTGACTGCCCTTTCTAGAGAAATCAGTACTTACTACTTTGCGTACCAATGCTATTTTTAGAAGCTTTGTTATTTTTACTTGCGATCGTATTACAGGGCAAGTTTTATATTTGGAAAACAAATCGAACTCGAGATTTGAATCAAACTTGGCTCTACGAAAATAGTGGTTCTAACAATTCCGTCTGTCTGGCTGTGTGTAGGTCGGTCTAGAGCCTAAATGGCAAAAGCGACTTTTTTCAAAGTTGGTACTTAAGAGTTTTAAATGATTGGATTGATAACTTTTTTAAAATCTTTTTTTAGCTCCAGAAATAATGATGCCATATATAATTTCTAAGGAAAATGGTAAGTCCCAATTATCTCAAAAACAGCCTTTAATAACAAAAAAATCAGTGCACTATGATAGGTTTAAGTATACATTTTGATCAATTAACAATTTTAATTTAAATGTTATTAACGGAGCCTGCCATTTTTTTCGATTTTCGACTATATTATTAACAGATCAACGGCTTTCGTTCACAATATGTATACAGGAGATCTTTCAGGTTCTAAATAATACTAATAAAGTTTTCGAAAAACATTTTTGTTTTGGATTAAAAAAAATACATTTTTAAAACAAATAAATAGATTTAAATATTTTGGAATGATAAGCTTAAAAAAATAAAATCAACGTATAATAGTATAAAAAATAAAATAATAGTTAAAATTAAATTTATTATTATGAAAACGACCCATTGAATTTTCAAAAAACAAATATTTTTTTTTCAAAAATCCAAAAATATATTTTTCGAAAAATTTATTATGCAGTATTAATTATAATTATAAAAATTTTGATCGAAATCCTTCGAGGTGCTTAGTTTATGATAATGTCGAAAATAAAAAAAAAATGGTTGTGTGCAGGTACCGTTAATAACAAAATACTTTAAAAAAAATGTTGACCAAAATGTAGACTATACCTAACGTAGCACACACTTTTCAAGATAATTAATATGGTAGACAATAGAAAGTACCTACCGTTATTTTGGAGCTAAAAAAACCATTTAAAATCTGTTTGAGACAATCAACTAAAACACTTAAGTACAAATTTTGAAGATAAACGTTTCAGCTGTTTAGGCTGAGATCGACCTACAGATAGACAGACAGGCAGAAGGAATTTGCGGGACCCACTTTTTTGGTGTTCTCCATCATCATATAGTAATGTCAGGATAAAAATCTCGATTTCGATTTTTTTTCCAAATACCAAACTTTTTTTGGGATGGGGTCGAGTTTTGGTGTACCTATACAAGGTTTTTTTAGATTTAAAGATTTTTGGGGACTCAACGAAACTGCATAAGCTACAATCATTTTTCAAAATGGTAATTTTTTTATATAATTATTAAAAAAAACCAAAAAGAAGTTTGTAAAAAAAGTTTTCCCTAAAACATTTTAAGAAAAACAAAAACTATTTAATAAATAAATAAAAATTTGTTCCCATAAGTAAAATATTATTATTATTCATTATCATGTTTTCCTTCGCAGTGTATTTTTTTTAAGTTGTCATACCGACTTGTTAAAAAAGTCTTAAAATCTCCACAATCATTGTCAAAATTGAACTTTGTTATCAACATTGCCTTTAGTCTTAGTATATCAATTTTTTATTGTGATTTATTAGGTGTCCAAATGTTATTAAAAACTGAAAACATTCTTTGCGTAAGGGCATTTGAAGCTGGAGTGACAGTAAAAAGTCTACGAGGCTTAGTAAATTTTCGTACTTTTTGAAAATTCAAAACCATTTCTCATTTGGTGACAAATTGTACTTTTCCATTTTTCACTTTGTTCCTTACTAGAAACCTCACAATGACAAAAGCTGAATTATTGAAACCAGTGCTGCCTTCCTTTTGTATTTAAGTAATTTAGTGCTGAAGAAAGTACTTTACTCTGTACTTTAGGAAAAATTTTTGAAAAAAAAAGAGGACATTTAGAGGACAATTTAGTAAAGAGAGGACAATTTACTGTCCTCTATAAGAAAAACAAAAAAGGAAACTATACCGAAAAAAAGGACTGTCCTCTAATAAATAATATGACGGATGGTCATCGAACCTATATTACCTATATCCCAAGTAAAATGGACATTCTTAGCTTCCATTCGATATCATATTTATCGATTTTTATAAGGATTTTAAAATATTTACATATGTATAATGTTTGATAAAAAAATTTTACAATGGTGAATGAAATTTTACAAAAAGTTGCAAAATATTTACATTGCAATTATTAATTTTGTAATTTAAAAATACTTAGACTTAGCGCTTAAACTTTAGATGGATCATGGATGTCAGCAAAATTTCCAATTTTTTCTGAGTTAAAAAAACTAATCTACCAGATTGATTAACAGAGCAAAACAACTACTGCTTTGTTAGGACTCTTCATAATATTATATTTTAAAGCCATCTGATGCTATCACTGTCATAAAATTCTTTGTAATTTGAAAGGCACATTCTTATTGGCATTAGTGGAAAATTTTAAGCAGCCTGATGTTAAGAGCTTAACATGATACTACTTAACAGTTTGCTAATACTAAAGCACTTTAACAATATTTTCCTAATTTTAAACACATTTTAATTAGCACCATACTTTGTTTGTGTTTTGTTATTTCTGGATAATCTGCAGTCGAATACGCCCAAAAGAATGCAAAAAACTAAGCGGACATAACTTTTTGACGTTTGTAAATGTCAAAGTGGCATGACGATAAACTAGCCATTTGGTGATTTTAACTTTAGTAAAAAATTTTAACCTAGTATCGTACTAAAAATGATTTAATATATTACTAAATCGACAAAAATGTTGCGCCATTATTATTAAATAAATTAAAATTGATAAAAATAGAGTTAGATATTATGCATACATTTTTTTTTTGATGTAGGTACTTAAGACTAAAACAATTCAAAATTGCTAGCTGAATATTTTTTGTTTACTGCAAAATTTGTCTCTCATGCCAATGAGAATTGAAATAAATAAATTTATTAACAAAGTACAGAAATGGGTCACACGTCTACTAACCTGTTATGTTCAATCACATTGTAAGCATCAGATTCTTATTAGATTTATATATTTAAATATAAATATATTTTTCAAGTTGTTCTTCCCTTAACTTTAGTATTTATTATATTCATTATAATTTTTCTAAAATAAATATTAGTATGCCAATTCAAAATATTTAACATTTAAAATTTAAAACATAACTACAAAAAAATGCATCCACCCGTTTATGAAATATTGAATTTTCAAATTTTTTCTTGCAAACATCCACAAAATAATTTTTAGAAAATTTTAATATGAAATATAATTACAAATTTAATGCTTCTCTTGCATACTACTTATCAGCGAAATCGCTAAGAGCTTTAATGAAAAAGTCGAAAAAAAAAGAATTAGGTACAGTGAATAAAATTGTATGGTAAAATTTTGTTTGACTAAAAATTACGATTATTTTCCGTGCTAACAAAATTCACTTCTTTGTAGAACGAGTAGTTTTTTTTTATTCTCCAATATCGTAATATCAAATTTTATCAAAATCTCGAGTTCGATATTAAATCTAAATGACAAGTGAAAATATTGGAGAAATGCACATTTTTTTGTTGATTAATAATAAATAGCAGAGATGAATTGATAAACAATATCCCATAAAATACAAAAACGAAACGAAAACTTCTTTATGAAATATTTATTAAATTTTATTTCCAGTGGAAGTTCATCAAGCTTTCTACTTGTTGTGATATCTTTAAAACAATATTTATGTATAATTAAAATATCTAAATAAATATGTGTTAGTTTTCTTTTTATTAAATAGTACCTATAATTAATATAACAAAACCGTTCTACTTCATTCAATATTTTAATAAATATATGAATATTATTAATTTTAAAGTTTTTTTTTATTTTACGAAAACAAAAATCTTCGCTTAAGTGTTTCTGTAAGTGTGTAAACTGTAAAAAGTAACGTAAAAATTAAATATGTCTACAATATTAGGTATTATTATTAATTTGTATGAAGTTTTGTTTAAATTATTATTTAATTGTGTGTATAGTTAAACACGAAATGCATTAGTTACTTCAATACTAGGAAATGTAGAAAAATCACTTTCGGCCGCCCGATGTGGATTGCGTTTAAAATATTCATCTAAAATATCTTGGGCCATCAATTCAGATTTAGTCTTAATGTTTGTCTTAATTTTTCTATTATCTATGATATATGATAAAATCCAGTCGTTTTTAAGCGTTTTAATGTCCTTTTCGAGGCATTTCAATTTTTCGTCCTTTGGTTTTGGCACAGTGATCGGTGTAAGCCTCTGCAAGGCTCGTTTTAATTCCCTTCCTTGGATTTGTATTCTTTCACGACGTTCTTCTTTTAGTACAGTCTTTAGGAGGGATAATTCTTGCATGGAATTCAAATCATCAATAGTAGCTGTACAGGCTTTTGACTTGAGATGCTCTTTGAGTTCCAAAGTCGTTGTTTCCAGTGTTTTTAATTTCTCTTCTAATGAACTTATCGAATCTGCACATTGACGTTCCCGGTTGTCAATGTGCTCCTGTGTCTCATCGATACAATGTCTTAAACTTTCAATGGTCAAATCAAAATCATGTTGAAGTTTCGTCAAGTTTCGCTCTGTCATGTCTTTACGAACTTGCATTTCCGAAAGTTCGTTCACTTTCTTTTTAGATGATAATTTCAATTGTTTGATTTCAGCTTCACGATACTCTAATGCTGCAGTGAGCTTTTTGATCTCTTCGAGTTGTTGCTTTACCTGATTGGCTCGGATCATCACCGGATTAGATCGAATACACTTCGTGTGGGCATTACTGAGATTAGCCTTTTCGGCTTCTTGAATATTTTGAAGAATATGACTCATTTCTTCGTTGATGACATCGACGACGAATTGAAAATTCGTCACTGGACTTTTATCTGTCTCCTGATAGATTCTTGAACAATTTGAGCATAACATCTTCCATAAAACATCATGAGGAATTGACACTTCTGACGAATCGCCACACTTTATCGATGAAATTTCGTGGATGGCCTGCTTTGAAGTGCAGTGTAAAATCTGCAACAATTTGCCAAAAGTCTCATTAACAACTCTCATTCCATTGAATTGGTCCCTAGAAATAGCATAAAATTCATACTTATGCTCTCGTGGAAGCTTCCTTCTAAGTGCTCTCAGATTTGCCTTAAATTTCGCCAAGTTTTCCATGAGAAATTGCAACAGGCAATAAGATTCCGTTGTCTCTTGCCCAATTTGTATAAGTGTCTGAATAATTCCCGCACTTGTCATAATCGAATCGCAACCTCTTTCGAAAGTCTCCACTATATCCGTGTAGAGTTGATGTTCATTGATCAAATCATTTGCATCCAAATGAATTATCGTCGAATACATGACACTAAAGAAATTCGAACATCGTTCAATCTCTTCTGTCGAAGAATTCTCATCTAACTGTCCAGCTTTGAGTAGCTCTATGATCCCATCGATATATTTTTCGTTGTTGAGCATTTCTGATTTATAAATAGCCGCTCGCATTAGTGTTTCATGCTCACAATTATTCAATCCGTAGATCATTTGATGCAGGATCATTTGAAGACTACTGACATGATAAAGACACCTTGATCTAAAAGCAAACCTGTGAATGGAGAATCCCTCAAAGATTGAGTCCTTATCGAAGTCAACTGTCGATGGGAACTTTTCTCGAATTTCATTCTGAATTATATCCGATTTGAAAATAAAACGGGCAAGCAGCAACTGAACTTGAATTGCATCGTAGTCTCCACCACGCACCTTGAAATCATCTGGCATAAAACTAAGGAGCAACTCGCTTAAATCTCTACTTTCCTGAAGCTGCATTTGGCTAAGTTGAACATCTATAGCGCGACTGTATGCCTTCGACTCGGTAAAGAGTTTATTAAAATCAATTTTTGGCTCATTATCTAAGGGAATTACAACAAAATCATCTGCAGCTGCTTCTAGATCTTTCTCTCTGGCGGTCAATTGGTCATTTAGGACTTTGACTAGCTCACGGAATTTTATAATTGTGATGTCCCGATCGTAGATGGTTTCCAACGCGGCATCTTTATCTCGGAGAAGTGCCTTGTTAGTTGCACTTAGTATATCGATTTCTTCCCTCAAATCCATTTCTAAGTCCTGATTGCTCTCTATAATTTGCTCATGAATCTCCTCGAGAGCTTCCAACTCAGCAACCTCTTCTTCCATTAGCTTAACACGTTCCTCCAGCTCAAGTTTGCTCTCTGTCAACGATTCAACCATATTTTCTGCACCCAATGCTGCATCGACTTGTTCGTGTAAGTCCATAATCTGGAATTCCATGGCGTCAATACGCATAGACAATTTTACCTTGGTTTTTTGAAGCTCGGTGATTTCTGAAGATTTTGTTTCAAGTTCCTTATTGACCTTCTGTAGCTCCTGTTTGTCCTGCGCAATGACATCTCTGAGTCTAATCACTGTCTCCTTTAAGCGGTGATTGTGCTGTTGAAGTTTCTTTAATTCACCGCTAGATGGAATTGCAATCTCGGATGAAGGCAAATTGCTGTCTGTATTTTCATTTTTAAGTATCTCCACGTCCAGAACAAGTTCTTCAATGCGTTCCAGTGCAATATCTAATTCTATCTGAAGTGTGTCGGCCTTTTCCTCCGCCATTTCCTTGTCCAGTGTTAAAAGTTCCACGTTTTCCGATAGCTCGTTGAATTCCTGCAGACATCTGCTTTTCGCTTCGTGTGTCTCCCTGGCATCTTGTCGGACTCTTTGCAACTCTCGCTGGAGATTCGCATGTGACTCCATTATTTTTATCTTAAATTCCAACAATTGCTCACATTGGATCTTAAGCTTGTCACATTCTTGTAACTTTCGTTTCTCATCCTGCCTCTGACGCTTAATTAGCTCGAGTTCCTGCGAAAGATCTCTCACCTCAACTTTTAAATCATCGACAATTTTCTGTTCCTCGTTGTTTATCATAGAAAAAGACGGCGATCTCATCGGTTGTCCCGGTGTAAACTGCGGACGAAGAATCTCCAAAAATCCCGTCTCTACAAAGCCAAAAGACTCCGAGGGACTAACGGTTGTCTTACTGCGAAGATGCTCTGAGTGGGTTGGCGAACTCAACAGACTCTGACTGCTAGAAGAAAGGAAACTTTTAGTACGATTTAGCTTGGTGGTCTTTGGCGCAACTGGCACATGTCCAAAATCACTACTTGCAACTGGAGCAACCACATCTGTTGTTGGAATCAATTGACTCGGACGCACAAAAACTCCATGATTATCGGAACACTTAAAATAGCAATACCCCTTAATGGTGCCATTGTTTTTTCCCTTTGGCTCGTCCAGTATAACGCCCACCCATTTTCCTGCGGCAAAATTCGTAACACCAACATAAGCAACTCGTCCTTTGGTATTCCTTCCAAGAATCTGGACCGTTTGGCCCACCTTGAGAGTTCTATCGGTTGATACTGATGATGACATTTTCTAAAACTAATTTGTCTTTCTTTGTAGATATGCAAATTGCTACGTGTAACTTGCAAACAAAAACACTCAATATTTTCATGAATACACAAACATATTTTTTTTTCGTTTGCCTTTATGTTTATCTAACTACAGCTCGAGAATTTAAACATAATTTTATTTAATTAAATAAAAAAAAATAAATTACACTTATCAGCAAAAAGCCACGGCATGCCAAAATCGCACGAAAATAAAAAATGGCCGCTGTTGTGCAACCACGATTCGAATGCAAATGTAACTTTCATATATGTAGCTTTATGTATACACAACATGGACCCGATTTAAAATGGCCATACGTATGTATAGAATTTTCATAAATTAATTTCTTTTAAGCGCTATACAAAACATAATACTAAATCGATTAAAAAACTAACCACTATTGAGTAAGATTATACTCCGCAACAATGCTTTCTTAAGATTTGACATTTAAAAGTAATTTTGACATTTAAATTACTCATTTCTCACATTTTACCTACCCATTATCCACATCGCATTGCCTCCCTTTTTGAACTTTCAGAATTTTTTAATTGTTATTTTTTTTTGCTGAATTATTCCAATATTTTCCACTCACTTCCGCTTTCCCAATAAAAAGATTAAAATAACAACAATAATCTGACAGATCAAACAAATGTCATCTTAAGATTCTATTGAAATTTAAACAATTTAAACTTTTAAGATTAAACAAAATGAAAACTGAAGATTCTCGTGTAATTTACAAAAATTTTAAAATTTAAAATTGCGCAAAATCCGTATTTCGTTTTGCAGCGAAACTTTCAAGTTTCAATTTCAACTTTGATATATTGGGCTTTGGCTTTTTAAGAGGATGATGAAGATGATGTTGTAAGGTGAGGGGGCCACCTACTCTACACTTGAGTTTTAAAATAATTTTTGACAACATTTTAAAATGAATCCGGCACACCGTGCGCACGCATTGAAAACTCAAACAAAATAGCTTTTGGACTGTGTGTTCAATTTAATTTTTAGATCCGATTTTTAAGGGGTACACTATTCAACTGAAATCCAGAAAAAGCATCCCTTTTGTCGGAACAGGATAAAAAAAACACACAGTTAGGTTAGGCATACAATGATAAAGTGGTAGAAACGGGTTGCTGTCAAAATGGACCGGTGTACAATATTCAACACATTCGTGTATTTTCTTTTTTTTTTTTTTCTTCTGAGCTCTTTTTTAACAATTAGGTACTGACTTGTCTCTGCAACAACCCTATTTTTTAAAGTAAGCATCCTTTCGAAAATTCACATACATACTGACATGTATTCATATATATAAAACACACTCGCTATACATCATAACGTGTGTGTGAGATGGATAGTTGTACCCTTTAGAGGGAATGTTTATCAAAGGACGTTTTCCCTGACGTTTTTTTTTTATTGTTTTGTTGTTTTGTACTGTGAATGATTTTATTTTTTAAGGTCCTTCTTAATCCAAAGGTTCACGCGCAGGATGCACCCCTTCGTTAAAAATGGGTAAACTTCCTTTTTATATGTGGAAAGCAAACGTAAAATTTTTGCATCGTCATCATCATAGTAATCATCGCATCATCTTCAATTTTATACTAGCACAATCTAGAATTTCGCCTGGATAATTTCGGGATATAGGATTTTTTTTTTACATGAATACATACTTATTTACTTCCAATACATTATTGCATACTTACACCCATAGGCGTTTTTTTTCTGTTAAAATCTTTTTTTTTTTTAAGGATAACTACTATGATGGATCCTGCGACTGGATAATGCACCTTTAGCATCCATTCCCTTGTGTCGCTTACACCTATCAAATATGAAGGGTTTTGAATTTCGCGCTCGTTCGTTCGTTTCCCCTTTTTTCCTGTTGTGTGTAAGGTCTGTATTGTTCTTCTTCGCGTGAAGGGTTTACCAGGGAGATCTTGCACGGAAGAAGTTTTATCATCAGCTGGCTCGATTTTTATTTAAAAAAAAATTCGAGTTGAAACAGAAAATGTACATATACCTTAGGTTATTTTGTTGGCAGACATTAATTTGAATAAGAATAGATTTTAAAAACAGTATATAAAGGACATTCCTATATAGTTCTGCTAAGAGGGTTTCTACTATATGTCTGTGCTTTTCTACATAAAGTGGTTTGCCATTTATTTTGTTTTTATATCATTTTTATATTCATACCCACGTTATAAAAGATTCTTTTTCGCGACACAATTGTTATATAAGAAAGTAAAGTGGCGCGTAAATTATTCTTCACATCGGCTATCCGAATTTCGACGATATTTTGTTTGTATTGTGTTTTTAAAACAAAGGTCATGAATTAAGAGTTCACTTGAGGGTCATTAGCACTCTGTTGATCATTTTATGGGATAAGGGAAATATGGGAAGCTGTATGCATAAATTAAGAGGGATGATGATGGTACTTGTTTAAAGGCAAGATTTCTCAATAATTGATACCATTATATACACATACACAATTACATTTATTGTGTAGGTTTGCTGCTTTCGATATTATGTCACTCCTCGTTACTGTTTTGTATCTTAACATAAAGATTAATCTTTTAATATATGTAGGAATGTATGTAAATACTATTTGGATATCAGTTGTGTTTGACAATTTTTATTTCTCAGAAAAAAAGAGGTAGCAATGTAAGATTGTTTTTTGTTTTGTATCATTTATCAATAGATACGAGTATTAATAATAATTTAGGGTTTTCCGGTGAAAGTGATATTTTTTTTTAAATTTTTTTTTAGGATAGGATTTGCCAATGGGGGGTGGGACAGAGGCTGCAGTTTGAGGAAAATATTTTAAATGACTAAACACAGTCCAAAAATTTTATATATTTTTTTTTAAATAGCAGGTCTAATAATGCTTTAATAAGATTACAGCAAAAATGTATTATTCTTCCATTCCAATTTTTTTTTCGCTACCAAACTATAATAAAATAAACACATTTTGGTTTGCACTTCCATATGTTCGATTAAGAAATTCTGAATCGTATGATCCGAATCAAATAGCCTATCATCTATCGTACTACCTATATATCATAATTTCTAGGTGCTATAATAGCTAAATAGATATTATATAGGGGACGTTTTGGATTCGTAAAAAATAGAAATCGAAATTTTGATCAAATTAGACATAACGATGATACCGAACACAAAAAAGTCGGTCTCACAATTCTGCCTGTCAGTCTACAGCCTAAGCGGGTGTATACATTTTCTTTGAACTTGGTACCTACATATTGCTTTTTGAATTGTATGCCCACATGTTTTATTTTTTATTTTTTAAAACCAAAATTACGGTAATTGCCATACATTTTTGTTGGCCAAAAATTTAAATTTTATTTTGGTAACAAAAAAAAAATAATAATAAGTTGGTAATTAATGAGGGGAAAATTAATTTTTGTGATTTTTTTTTGAAAAAAAATGGTAATTTTTGGTAAACTTTTTTTTGTTTTTGGTTTTCTTGATTCGGTTGAGTATTTTTTATTGAGAAGCCTCTTAAAAGGTTAAGCAGTATTGAAAACCAAAGTGTTTCAAAAACTTGTTTTTTTTGAAAACTCAATACATTTCAAAAAGAATTCTTTAAAATTTTGTAAATATTAGTTTTTTGACATTTTATTAAATGCTCGATAAAAAACGTAAAAAACAACATTAGGTACCTATCATACAAATTTTTAAAAAATCGTTAAGCTCGCCTAGAGTGATTATAATACTTTTCAAATTACATATTTTTGGTACCCTATGGAAAATTATAGTTATTCATTTTTTCTTGCGCACTTGAAATTTTTGTCTTTCTACAGTAATTAAAATTAAATTTCTTGATAAAAAAATAATTTTATTTTTCAACGTAGTCTCCCTTGAGCTCTATACACTTTGTCCAACGCTTCTCCAATTTTTTTATCACTTCCAAAAAAAAATTATTTGTCGAGGTCCTCAAAATAGACCTTTAGGCGGGATGACTTCATTATTGGAGTCAAATCTTTTTCCACCAAGCCATTTCTTCAGGTTTGGGAACAAGAAGTAGTCGCTCGGAGCCAAATCTGGAGAATAGGGTGGATGAGGGCGCAATTCATAGCCCAATTCATGGATTTTTGCCATGGCAACTGCACATGTGTGCACCCTTGCATTGTCTTGGTATAAAAGAACTTTTTTCTTGGCCAAATGAGGTCGGTTTTTTTTCAAATCGTCATTGAATCGGTCCAATAAGTTGGCATAATATTCCCCATTGATTGTTCTTACCTTTTGAAGGTAGTCAATGTGGATTATCCCGCTTGCACCCCAAAAAACAGTCGCCATAACTTTATTGGCTGACAAACCCACCTTGGCCTTCTTTGGCGCCGATTCACCCTTAGAAACCCACTGGTTTGACTGTTGTTTGGTCTCTGGTGTGTTGTGATGGATCCATGTTTCGTCCACGGTTACAAAATGGCGCAAAAACTCCTCCATATTGCGATTAAACAACGCCAAACCTTCCTGTGAAGTTGTTACAGGATTGCGTTTGTGGTCGACTGTGAGCAAACGCGGCACCCATCTTGCGGAAAGCTTTCTCATGCCCAAGTGATCATTCAAAATTGAAACCACTGAGCCATGCGAGATCCCTACGGCTTCCACAATCTCTTGCACTTTCAATCTTCGGTCGGCCAATACCATATCGTGAATTTTTTCGATTGTTTCGGGTGTAGAGACCTCAACTGGGCGTCCAGGACGTTCGGCATCTTCAGTGCTGGTACGGCCACAACGAAATTCAGTAAACCACTTTATTACCATTGAAATCGATGGTGCAGAGTCCCCATAGTATTTATCAAGCTTAGCCTTGGTCTCGGTAATGGTTTTTTTCGCAAGAAATAATGCTTAATAAGCACACGAAATTCACTTTTTTCCATTTTCTCCTCAAATTAGTGAGTAGAATGATAAAAATAGCTGTCAAACACAAACTAACTGACGCAGCAAGTTTAAATTTTGACAGGAGTCAATTGACAGATGCCTGTTGACAGGAGCAGTGTTGCTGTTTCAGTAAAGAGGTCAGAAATTCAAAAACGGACTTATTGACCCGCCTATGTATATTCAATTTTCTTTTGATGTTCCATACTCTTCATGTCGATTGTGAAATTCGAAAAACACAAATAAATGTGTTCGGCACCTAAAAAATATGTACCTATTGTTCGTTTATTTCCCAAAATTGCCAAATTATACAAATTACAATTTTTTTGTATATGATATTTGCAGTTTTGGACTTGCTGGTAAACTGAGGTAATATGAACACAAAATTTTTGAGACTCTCCGCCTTGCAAGGAGCCATAAAAACCGATGTAGTTGAAAGTTACAAGCAATAGAAGAAAATGATGACATTAATATTAGGGCCAGTTTTAGCGATCATTAAAACGAATCCGTTAAAATACATTGGAGCTAACGGTATCGTTTTATTATGACAATCCGATGGTACGAAATCGGGACGCTTAGAAAGCAGAATTATGTTATATTTCTGATTCACACATATTTCTTTCGTTTTTTATCGAAAACATCAATGTTTTTTTAATGAATTTCCTTTATTCTTTCTTCTATATTAAAGCATCTATTTTTTTGTTTTAACAACGATGCCTTGTTAACATAGATGAACATTGCTCATTCCTAATCTGAAGCATTTATTTTGTTGTGAATTCTCGTTTTGTATACAAATTGCTGTTTTTAAAATTGGAATTAAAGGAATACTCAAATTTATTTGCCTACACGGAAATAGAAACTAGAAACTTTTGAAGTTGTGGATTGTGCATAGGGGTTTGTCAAAAAACCTGATTCGATACTGGGTATAGTTCAACGAACGAACCTAGTATTCTCGTAAAAAAAAACTGACAAATTCAACTGTCATTGAATTCTGCTTCAAGAAATCGGGAACAGAAAATCATACAATAAATTCACTATTTCTCGTATTCAGATTTGTTCAACACTTTCGCGCAAGGACTCTTGTTATTCTAAAAATATTCCAATAGCTTTGACAAATGACGTAAACAAACGCCATTAAAAAGTTCGATAACTTGAAATTTTAATCAAGTTTCACGAAACTTTTTAATAATTGACGAGGCCCAGTTTTATAGAGCAAACTTACCTTATAAAGTCGCAATTAAGTCCAGTTGCATCGGCGCCTCTTTTGATTAGATACTTTACCATACCAGTCTCAACTGACTGAACGTAGTACTTATGTATATCCCTAAAATAGAATACCTAGTTAGTTAGTTCAAGTTAATTCATTTTTAGTTAATGATTTTAAAACAGATCACGCTTACGTGCTTCTCTTAAAAATAATAAGAACCCTCAAAAACATGCGATAACATTAGGTTGGCAACAAAAGAATTTTCAGAAGATGCGTACACCTATAAATTGGGACGGGACAAAAGATTCCAACAAAAAAAATCAATTCCAATAATATAAGGGTCACTAAACCATCGATTCGTATTCAACTAAATCACATAACCGTAAGTAATTGAAGGAGAGAGTTGCAAACATTACGATTGTGCCCTTTTTTCCTAAAAAAATGTTTTTTTTTCGATCAATTTTTTTTTGGGAATTTTTGCTAAAAAATAAATGAATCTTGTGATAGAGGGGACACAATGAGTATACACCCTATCAACACACTTAGCTGCAACTGAGGCCTGCAAAATATTTTGCCTTCGATTTCGTGACTCAGTAATTTTATTAGGTAGGTAGCATTATACCTACCTACGTGAATTGGAAAATTTTGAAATATGACAATTTGATTGTAAATTGATAAAAAAAACTATTTTTTTAGAGATAGAAAAATTAAATAAAAATGTTTTGCTAGGGCGCAATTTTTTTAACCGCGATAAAGGGAAATTTCGTATTTAATAAGATACAGTTGATTTTTTTTAAAATTAAAATTCTTCCCTTAAACTGCAAATGCAAGTAATGCACATATTGCATTATAGGCCGAGGATGCACCCTTATTTTTGTGTTCTTCTTAATGTGAATGAGATCTTACATATAAGATCATTTACAATGAGTTTAGATACATATATGGAATGCAGGATATTTCTTAAAAAAATTCTCACGAATGTTGATTATCTGTAAATTTTATTACATAGACAATATGCATGTAGTTATGCATATGTTGTATATACGATCATTTAGGTACTTAGAACCCAAATTTATTTATTTATTACATATATTTTATATGGACATACACTTTATATTGATTACTCGTGTTGTACAGTCATTTTTATCTATTCAACTTCTAAGGAGCTCATTTAGACAATTTTTTACTTGCGATTATAGGTACCTACTTAAGTACGGTGACCATATTTCTCTGAGCAAAATCTGGTACATAAAATTAAAAATTGAAAAACGTGTTTAGTACAAAATCAACAAAATTCTCAAAATCAAAAAATAAAAAAAAACAGCACAAAATACAAAACCTTTACATTTTTTTCTCAATATTCAACCATTTTTACTTGCGATTATAGGTACTATAAAGCAAGTTATGCATTCGTGGAAAAAAAAGTTTTGAGATAACAATCAAACATGATATTACGATGATAGCGAAGACGAAAAAAACGTCTGTATGCTGTCTGTCTGTCAGTCTGTCTATATGTATGTATAGAAACGTACAGCCCAAACGGGTGGGACGAGTTGCTTCAAACTTGATCTATGGAGTTTTTTAGGTATTCTGCAGAGGGGAAAATCAATTTTTTTATCAAAAAATAAGGGTATCTGTCATATAACCGTTACGTTAAAGCCTATTTTTCTCGGAAACGGTTCTAACGATTTTGATTTTAAAAAAAATTAGTGTATCTTTTTAGGCATGACCGATCATATGATTGAAAACATTTTTAAAAAAAATTTTAAAACGGTACTTTCCATAGGACCGTTTTCTTTGCTTTCGACTATCTCGTAAGCGGCTTAACCGATTCTTTTGAAATTTCACACATATGTACATATGTAGGCTTAGGTTGCCCAATTTATAATGTGTACTAATATTTTTAATTATTCTTTGTTTGTATTTTAAAAAGCGTTTAAAAAAACATATTTAAAAAATTTATATTTTGAAAACTGCTCATTAATTTATTTTGAAAAATTATAGTTATATGTATTTACTTAATACCTATGAATCGGCGTTTTTGAATTTTTTTTGAAAAATGTTTTCAAAAAGTTTAAAAAAAACTTTTTTTTTTCCAAAAACCACTTCACAGAATTTTAAAATTTTTTTCTCATAAATTAAAATTTATCCCAGAAATAAAATGGCGTACTTTTTTTGAGCTTAAATTAGTTTAAGTATTTATTTCAGAATTTTGAATTATTTTTTCTTTGATTTTAAGTTTTCTTTGGTTTTAAGTTTATATTATTAAATATTTAAGACTCTCATTTGTATATAAACAATTAAGTAAAAAACGACTTTAAAAATATATTTAGATTTTTAATAGAAATCTTTTGCATACGATGTGATCGAACATAAGTGCAAGTTCGTGCGATCTAGTCGTGGATTTTATTTTAAATAACTATACCTACTTACTAGTACTTCATATTCTTATTTACTCCAATTTAATCACAATAAGATAATAAATACTTCACCCAGAGAAATAGCACACAACATATTTGTAAAACACCAACAATATTTTTGTTGCTTATAAAAACTAAGGCCTTACAAGAAACTGTTTCAATACTTAAAAGATCAAATAAATATTTGGGCGGCATCTCTACTACTTAGATAAATAATTGATAAGCCCGTCACTGGATTATAATTTTCAAAATCTTACATTAAATAATAATAAATTATTATTAATTAAAAATTTCAAAAACTATTTAAGGAAAATTTGCTCTTTCGTTATATTATTATAATAGCTCAAAAATACGTAATAAGGCGATATATAGGATACAAAATTCTTAAGATCCAAGAAAAGTGGAATCATGTAAAATGCACGACTTGATTGTTTTTATTTGTTCTTAAAATTTTTAAAATATAAAATCATAATTTCAAAAAAAAAAAATTAATGAATAAAATCACAACTGGATCGCATGTACTTGATCTTGTTCGATTACATCGTAGGCATACAAGATTCTTGTAGAAAAGGCGTTGTTTACTTAATTTTATATATACAAAATCTTGTAAATTGTTTTTTTCTGATTTTTTTAATTTTTGTAAAATTTAGGTTTAAATTTAACAAAATGATATCAAGACAAAATATTTATTTTGTATAAATTTTGGTATGTGTATTTTTTAGAATTTGGAGGACCCTCCGTTGAGCATTTAATAAGAAAGTTGAAAATAAAGAATAAAGGTACAGCAGGTACCGTTAGTGCCATTTTATACAAACAACATTTTAAACCAAAATGTTGACTACTCCAATAATAGCGCACTGAATTTTTGTTTATCAAAATCGTTGCTTCCGATTTCCAGAAATCTTAATTTACCGTTTTTGGTATAAGGGGTATGGTTGGTTCCTTTTGTTTCGTCTTGTTTTCGTATTATTTCGTTTTAGTCGTTTCGCATTTCGTTTATTCAGCATTTTAATCAAAATGTTTGTCAATTACTTTGTTTACATTTGTAAAAATCATTAGGTATTTTACTTAATTCGTTTTAAGTTCATTCCGGCTTTTATTATTTAGTTTTTCGATTATTTAACTTTTTGTTCGTTTCGATTTCGATTACTCCCCCAACGTGTGTTTCGCCTTTATTTAGTTTTTTTTTATGTAAGAATTTAAATTCACTCGAACAGTGCTTGTGCCAATTACAGGATTTGGGGTAGGGTCGAGCTTGGGTGTATCCAAAGATTTTTGAGTAAGAATTAACAAAATATAAATCGGGCTAATCGTGATTAAACGGGATTTTGAAAAGTCAATGACAATAGATTCTAATAACAAACAAAATGCGAAATAAACGTTTGGCTAAATAATCTTGAACTAAATAACTCATTGCACTTTTAACGGAAATGCAAAGCGAAAAAAAAAGGAAAGAAAGAAATGCGAAGTGATCGTAGGGCGAAATGGTTAAAGAACAAAGTGATACAAAAACGAAGTAAATATACATAAAAAGTAAACAGTAATCGATGTAAGAAAGGGGGAAGCAACGAAATGCGAAGTGAAAAAAAAAACGAAACAACAGGCACCCTGGTATAAGAAATTGTAGAGAAGATGTTTGTTTTAAGGACATTCATTTAACTCATTTGTTGGCATAGGTATTAGGTTTGATTAGTATTTTTTATTAAAGAAGAAGTGTTAATTGTAACAACTGCCAACTACAAGAATATGGGAAATTTTGTAAGTCTTGCAACAAAGTAAACAAGGGAAAATTGGGCAATTTGTGTTTAAAACGTCAACGGTGATCAGCGTTTCCACAAAGAAAATAATTTTGAGGCCCTTTCTGAGGGCCATTTCCAAAAAGTGAGGGCTAATATCTACTCGTCACAAATTTAAAAAAAAAAATTTTTTTTACAATTGTTAGGCAACACAAATATTTATTCATAGTCACGTCAGTCTCAATAAATAAATACAACGCGCTTTCAATAAGCGTTTTTCTCTTCGATTTATTTATGAAACACACTGCAGCACTGAACTGGCAAAATAATAAATATTTACCTACAGAGGAAGAACAACCGGTCAATCTCCATTTTTATGTGTTTGTTTTTTTGTCGTCTGTCTCTGTCATATGAAACGTTCTGCAGCCTCAGGTTCTTGAGATATTGCAATTCAAAATTGTTCCCGTGATTGTCAACCAACCTGCACTTGATTTGCTTTGGAAGCTAATATCTCGACAACCAGGCCTCAGAAAAAGCTGGGGTTTACAGCACTTGGAAGGGCTTGAACAGACCTTTGCATTGGTGCAAAATTTGGCGATTTAATTTTTTTGAAGATTTTTGACTAAAAATCAAGGCAATCCCTTGCGGAAAAAAATTACATTTTCAAAAACGTTCCGAAACCCATCGATATGTACACGAAAAGAAAGTTCTATTAAATACCTATCCACACCTGAAAACCAAACGCTTCTGCAGCATCTGGATCTCGAGATATTGCAATCCAAAATTGTTCCCGTGATTGTCAACCAACCTGCATTTGATTTGCTTCGTAAGCTGATATCTCGACAACCAGGCCTCAGAAAAAGCTGCGGTTTAAAGCACTTGAAAGAGATTGAACAGACCTTTGTATTGATTTAAAATTTGGCGATTTAATTTTTTTGAAGGTTTTTGACTAAAAATCAAGGCTAACCCCTTGGGCAAAAAATATTGTATTTTCAAAAATGTTTCCCAAGGCCATCGATATATTCATGAAAAGAAACGTGTATAAAATACCTATCCACAACTGAAAATCAAACGCTTCTGCTGTCCCTGGTTCTCGAGATATTGCAATCCAAAATTGTTCCCGTGATTGTCAACCAACCTGCATTTGATTTGCCTTGGAAGCTAATATCTCGACAACCAGGCCTCAGAAAAAGCTGCGGCTTACAGCACTTGAAAGGGCTTGCACAGACCTTTGCATTGGTGTAAAATTTGGCGATTTTATTTCTTTAAGATTTTTGACTAAAAATCAAGGCAATCCCTTGCGGAAAAAAATTACATTTTCAAAAACGTTCCCAAACCCATCGATATGTACACTAACAGAAAGTTCTATTAAATACCTATCCACACCTGAAAACCAAACGCTTCTGCAGCCTCTGGATCTCGAGATATTGCAATCCAAAATTGTTCCCGTGATTGTCAACCAACCTGAATTTGATTTGCTTTGGAAGCTGATATCTCGACATCCAGGTCTCAGAAAAAGCTGCGGTTTTCAGCACTTGAAAGAGATTGAACAGGCCTTTGTATTGGTGTAAAATTTGGCGATTTAATTTTTTTTGAAAATTTTTGACTAAAAATCAAGGCTTGCGGAAAAAAATTGTATTTTGAAAAATGTTTTCCAAGCCCATCGATATATTCATGAAAATAAAGGTCTATAAAATACCTATCCACACCTGAAAACCAAATGCTTCTGCAGCCCCTGGCTCTCGAGATATTGCAATCCAAAATTGTTCCCGTGATTGTCAACCAACCTGCATTTGATTTGCCTTGGAAGCTGAAATCTCGACAACCAGGCCTCAGAAAAAGCGGTTTTCAGCACTTGAAAGGGATTGAACAGGGATTGACATTAAATGAATGTCATTCTTCTATAAAAGTTCAATGGTAAGTTAGCAAAAATAAAATTAATATACCCTTGAGATATATGCTATACTCGTGGATAGCAACGAAACGTTGGGAAAAGATGGAATAAACTTGTTTTATTTGCATTCAAATACAAATTGACCAATAGAGTCTACTGATACTAGTTAGTAACATAATTATAACAAAAAATTAGATTTAGAATGGTACTAGTTTTAAACTAAAATAAAATTAAGAAACAGATTAAGTAACTCGAATGTCTGGATAAATCGATTTTATTCGGGAAATTATCAAATTTTGTGGATTTTTCAAGTTCATTTCATAATGCATTGCGTTTGTGAGCACTGTGTTTGTATGTTCTATGACCTTGTATACATATGTGTGTGATGAAAATTGTGATTTCGTTAAGTGTATTATAATACGAATTCAGTCGTTCTTAAAAATTAAAAAAAATACGAAATAAAAAGTGTAAAGAAACTGACGTAGATATTAACAGTGCAGTGTGAAGGTTTTATTAAAAGTAAAGCTAATGTTAATGTATCGTTAAACGAACATTAAAAACACAAATAAGCCATAATAAGATTGGAAACCCCCCAAAACCCATTTGTTTACATTTTTGTATTTGTAGCTTTGAAACTCTATCCGTAAATAGATGGGAAATCAAAAAACAAAATAAAAACAAATTACTAGGTCTGTATTGTCTATGTGTGTATAGGAAGATGAACAGAAAAGATTCTTGCGTGCGTTCTTATCAATGTGTCTATTGGAAGATGAACGGAAAATTTAATTGTGTGCGTGTTTCAGCTTGTAGGCAAATGTCAAATGAAATCAGAGGTTTCGCGTCTTTATGTTATTAGTTTATGATTAAAAACATCGTTTGACGATAAATTTAAATTAATAAGAGATTTGAAGAGGTGGCCAAGAAAGAAGGATGTGGCTAATAAATATAGCATTCCGGCAAGTCCATTCGTCAGTCAAGTATTACAGAATATTTTAAATAATCACAACAACTGTACTTTTTTATTCGCAAATAAATATTACGTAATTTATTTTTATTAATTTTCTGTTTTACTTGATAACTCGAAGTCTGGAAAACTTGAATTATTTTAATTTTATTATTATTATTATATTAATAGTACTATCATGACGACGAAATTCATCCAGCCTGCAATAATGTCCACTACTCATCATGAGTTCCACTACCAAATCGGAGGTTAGGTAGTTTTGGTGTGCAAAGATACCATATACATTCTTACTTCAAATTCATATGTACGGCAATAGCCTTGATATATTTTTATTTATACTCGCCATATTTTGAAGGCTGCCATGGAAAAAACAGCTTATTATGTCTTCTCCCTTACCCTCTATATTGTTGTCAGAACTAATAAGTTTCGACCGTCTCCCTTTCTTTTTTTCCTTTTTGCCTCTACCTTTTCTTCTTCCACATACACAATTCAATATTAAGAAAAGAGAGACTAGCGCCCCCATTGACGAAACTACCAGCTAAAAAATTCCGTCTCATAGTGGTACTATAGGTTTCATATATAAAGGTTCGACTTTAGTTATTTTTTTTCTATGTAATAGTCTTTCACACCAAACCCACAACACGGTTTTCGCGAAATTATCGGTTTTGCTGAAAACCTAAAGCGAAAACACAAGTTTTCCCATACATTTTTGATAAACCATTCGTTTTGATAAACTAAAAGTTTTAAATAAAACCTGTCGAAAACATGTTGGATTTGCAAGATGAACTAAACACATACATCTTGTGAAACATTCAGTGCTCAATTAATCGTCACATAAATAGCTGACGGGTTGCTACCAGGAAAAAACAGCCGTCTGTGGTAATTTCAATTTCAATGTACAGCATAATTGTTGTTGTCTGTGGTGCCAAAATAATTGAAATGTCAAACGAAAACTAGTAAATAATTAATGTGAACGGTTTTCGTAAACTCTTGGCTGAAAACCCGATTTTGGGTTTGGTGTGAAAAGCCTATAAGTCCGGTATTACACTGCGCGTGCTTACCCCTGCGTGAATGAAGTGCGAAAGAGAAAGAAAGAACGAAACAATGAAATAGAAATAAATCTACCTGTGCACGCGCGGGTTTTCCTTGCGTGGTTTTGACGTTTCTCTTTCTACTTTTTTTCTTTTTCGGATTTGCTTCGCTGTAGATGAATGAACACCAATCCAAATAGCTGACGAATTTAAATGGAGCAAAGAAAAAACTTCTAAGCTTATTTTAAATTACCAAATGAACCCCATTCTCTACAATCCTTGTCTTTGTCATCCGGAATACTTATATAAATAACCTTGACTTCCATTTTTCTTTTAAAACTTATTTTTTTTCAATATCTGCACTGGGCAAAGACGATAAAATGAAAGATAGCTTTCAAATAAACGCGCAGTACTGAAAATGAATAAAAGGTTTCGTGTAATAACACGCGCGTTACCGAATAGAAGTTCAAAAAAAAAAACCAAGGGTTGTGCGTTACAGTCACGCGCTGTTTAATACCTGGCTAAGTTAAGGAACGTTATTTACATTTTAATTATTATTAAACTTGTGTCTCCAAATG
This sequence comes from Philhelius pedissequus, assembly GCA_910595825.1. Classification (NCBI taxonomy): domain Eukaryota; kingdom Metazoa; phylum Arthropoda; class Insecta; order Diptera; family Syrphidae; genus Philhelius; species Philhelius pedissequus. The sequence goes on from OU343163.1 coordinate 38,696,669, forward strand.
ACAAATAAGAAATAGCCTACTCAGCACATCCGCTGCAGTTTTTAAGTAATATCATATTTCGTAAAAAACAATCAAGATCCAGACAGATTACATCATCTTCTCCCACAACATGACAATGGGATAAGACGCAAGAATAAGATTATTATTAAGAATGACTTGCTAATCATATACCGAAGTTTTCGGTTAAATTTGGTCTTTAAATTGAATTTAATAAATTTTTTTAAAACTTCCTATGTGAAATTGGATTTATAATTTGTATACAATTATTGTTTACTCTTGTTAAAAAGAGAAAAAGATCCAATTTTTTTTAATTCTAAAATAATAATATATAGTTCTAATTTTGTCTGACTCAAGTGTTAGAATTCTCTTCTTTTCGATTGTAGCGACAGCTATTGGTTTTCTCGAAATATATAATGGTGTTTGTATTGCACTACAACCGTTTTTCTAAGACATCAACCACTTATAAACCCTACAAATGCTGTTTCTGATTTACTACAATGCTAGAGTCAAAAAAGGACTTCATTTCTACACAGGTATCGTCGAGGCAAATGTACCTTCATAGTTAGAACACAATTAGAAGCCACGAATATAACAAGAACGCATATTCATATTTTGCACTTGAATTTCGTCATACTCATAAAATAACAAATAAATAAATGGTTTGTGTCGGCTAGAAATAACTAAATTGGTATTTACCTTATTGACCGTTTAAAATAAAATTTGAATAATTTGTGTGTACCTATGCTGATTAAATCAAAAAAAATATTTAAATAGTGAGTAAATCCTATAAGTGACCCTGAAACGAGTGACATTGAAAACCAAGAAAATCCAGACAGAAAAGTCCATGATTCATTAATCACAACAAAGTAGGTAGGTATATTGCTATTTTAACTAAACCTACGTAACTATTCTGTCTTCTGCGTAAATAATCGGTTGCATTGAAATTACTGAACCACAAACAACACAATTTAAAAAAGAAAATACCTACGTGACTTTGTATAGATTAATGCGTATTCAATAATTTTTTTTATTTGTTCAAATTTAAATGAAGTTTTAAATAGACGAATATAAATCTAATAAGCAAACAAATTAATTTAGTAACTGATGCTGGTGCAACAATCCGGTGTAAACATGAAATCTTTATAATAAACAACATAAACAGGATTCAGTGCATCATGAAATTTGTGGTTGGAGGGTTCTCTTCTGAGAATCTGCACACTTGAATATACATACATATTGTACATAATGTAGATAGTAGATAACTACTAATGCAACTCTATATTATCCTTTTCAACACACATATTATTGGTTTTTGCCTCTGCTTTTTATATTGCATTTTTGTATTCAGAAAGGATACAAGTAGGTAGGTACCTATATACTTACACATTTATGCAATACCTAAACTTTTGGTGATTCTTATTTTTTATTCATAATTTTGCATTCCAGTATGAATGTTTTTTTGTGATTCCGAAATTGTATTCAAAAGGATATTTTTGTAAATGAAAATTTAATAAGAGGGAAATGATGACAAACTAACGTCATTATTCCCGCTCAGATTTTTTGTTCGTCTGTTATCTCATGAGAAAACGAAAATCTGTTGCTCGCACTATCTTATTTAACGTTTTTCCATTTTTAACCCAGTAATGACTAAATATAGTATAAATTATACATATATCTAGTGAATAGTGCATTTTTTTAGATTGTCAATACACCAATCTTATTTATTACTTAGAATTTGCTAGGCGAATGAAAAAGGACAAAAATGTACGCGCATTGCAATGTAGGTACCTAGCAATAGGTAGGTACATAATGTTGAAAATATGTTATTTCACTTTTTAGGAGAAGTTTGGAAACAATCAGAAGAATTAAAGATTGAAAATAATGTCAGCTTTTTAAAGACTTAGAAGAAGGCAGGCGAGTAAAAAGCATTAAATTGCATTTTTTTAAATTTAAATCTTCTAAAATTGATAGCACTAAAATAGACTTCAAAGTTAGCTAGGATTTTTGTTCAAGTTAAATTTACTTATGCGAAGTGAAATTACTTAAAAAAGAACAGGGTTTAAATCAATTGACTGCAATTCTAAAATAATAATGTATTTTTTTTCTTCTCTAGCATTTCTAGGTAAAACAGAATGGTATATTGATAACCTTGTTTTATGTGCAGTCGTGGCCGAGCGGTTAAGGCGTCTGACTAGAAATCAGATTCCCTCTGGGAGCGTAGGTTCGAATCCTACCGACTGCGAAGCGTTGGTTTTTTTTTTGTATTAATTGTTGAATAAAATGGAAGTAAACATGGACGCTTCTATTAAGTGGTGTCATAAAATTATTATTTTTTTAATATTGTGTTGAACGTTAACCTGCAACGTACCCATTGATTGAAGTCAAATGTTATTACATGACAGTTATGAATGAAACACTCATTGTTTAATTAATCATGACCATAAACATTTATACATAAAATAATGTAGATTTAAAAAAATATTAAGGGATAATTTTCCGCTTTGCAGAAATATATAATTTTCCGCTAGAAATTTGCATCAACACCCCATTAAAAATACTTGCGTAAATGTAGGAAATAATCCCATACAAACTTTGACAGTTCATTTCTTCGGAAATAAAATTATCAGTTGTCTTAGGTTTATCCGGGTTTTCCGTCGATGAATGAATACCCAAAATGAGAGGTAGTAGTAGAAGGAAGGGGCTATTAAAGCAAAGTGTGCATTTCGACAACAGCTCTACATACTTGGTCCAAATAGAAGAAAGAACATTTTCTTACTTGAAAATTATTATTGCAAAATAGCGCTTAAAAGACAGAGTGGCGCACGAATCGTGCTACAATAAGAAATTTAAATAACTTATTTTAATCGATGTATTTCATTAATTTTTTTTATTGGATTAAAAATTAAATTTTATTTTAAATAATTATTGGTTTTAAAAGATGATAGACCGCAAATGACCTCCACGCTCATCACCTGATCAGAAAATTGTCCATTGCGGCCTGAAGGGTTGAAATTGGGATCGCCTCAATTATTGTCTTAATGGACTGCTTCAATTCAGTCAAATTCCTGGGTTTCGTTTTGTACACTTCCTGCTTGACAGAACCCCATAAAATAAAATAATTAGATTTAATTAAAATAGTTTTTAGGTCGAAATACATTAGTTCTAAGAGTTATTGTTTAGTTTAGAGCGCCCGTAAAGGGCAGGTTAATTAGTTATAAGTTATTGATAAATAGGCTAGTTTTAAACCTTTTCGTCTAGCTTTAAGATAGTTATAAGTTAAAATTAAATAAAAATGAAGTAAAAAAAAAAAAAAATAACCCCATAAAACCAAATCCTGCTGAAAGGGATACGTCTTCAGCGAAGTTCTTGGTAGAAAAAATCCTTCAACACCTTTAAATAACGGTCCCCATTGACAGTTTGTGTTACACCGTTTTCTTCAAAGAAGTATGGCCCGACAATACACCTTGATGAAACTGCGCACCACACAGTGACTTGTTCTGGATGCAGTTCCGTCTCATGGAGCATTTCTGCCGTTTAAGTCAAAATGGGCATCGTCAGACATGAACATAGAATTTATCAATGTGTTGTCTTATTCGGCCATTGCAATCATTTTTCGGCAAAATTCCAGGCGAACAGGCAAATCCTGAGGGTTTAACTTGCTTGTAATTTGGACGGAAACAAGTTTAAGTCATCATGAAGTATCCGTTGTAATGACCGTCTGCTAACTCCAATTTGGCCCGATAAGTTTCGAGTCGAAACACTTGGATTTGCCTGTATTGCCCATGCGACAGCCACGATTATATCCTGAATCCGAAAATTTTGATCTCGATGATACGGTCTTCCTTCGATGCTTCCAGATTCCGCAAACATGTTCACCAGCCTCATAATGGTCCATCTACTCGGGGGAGTACCGCCAAACTCAAGCCTAAATTCCCTTTGGACGGAAATGACGGGCTGCATCGTATCGCTGCACTATCTAAATCCTTTTTTCAGTATCCCAAGCATTCATTTTGATAAATCTAAATAGTAGCCTATAAAAAAAAATAACACACACTGAAAAAAAAGTTATTACGTTTTATTTTTGTAGCACGATTCGTGCGCCACCCTGTATATGAAATGAATACTTAAACGAAAATGAAAAATGATTTATGGAGAAGAAAAGTCCACATTCGTGAAGTGCGGCTTAAAAAAATATTTCTAAGCACTTTATATCACAGAGAAAATATACTAGGTACATCTTCTTCTATATAATATAAACAAGAAATGTCGTCCGTATGTGCCCGCGTAGCTCGAGAACGACGGTTCGATTTTCATGATTGTGCGACTGCGTAAGTTTATATATGGGTTTAAATGTATATGTATGTATTTACATATACTTATGTATGGGCATGTATGGCTGCATGTGTTCTGTATGAATATTCAAAATACACAAAAAAAAATTAAAAACAAAAAAAATTGCTGCTGTGGCTGTTCTAGTTTTTAAGTAGATTTAAGTATTTATATATTTTTTAGGTATCTTACGTAGTTTAAGTTAGTTTTAGTTAGTTCTAATTAGTTTTAGTCTATAGTTAAAGTAGTTACCAAGTTTTGTATCCCAGGTTTTTTTGGTGAACATTAAAAATTAAATAATTTGCATTAATATAATATAGTTTTTAGTTCGAAAAATACATTTTTCTACCACGATACTAGTCAGCAATTTACTATGTACATTGTAGTCTACTAACTTTTCATACATTTTAAACCTTTTTTTAACTAGTAAAATGCTAATTAAGCAGATAGCAAAGCATTTGTAGGGTTTGAATTTTGATGAACACAATTATTGTGCAAAATACATGTGATCTAAATAAGTATTCGATGTTTATATTTTCATCATTTTAACTTCATTTGGAAAAATAAAAAAAAAATTGACACCAGCAAGACTCGAACCTGGGCCTCCCGCTTGCCAAGCCGATATACTATCAGAATGACATGTGGATTTATTACTATACTAAAAATTTAAAGTAGCCATTCGGTGATTTTAACTTTAGTAAAATGTTAAGAAGATTATACGATACGATAGAGAATTAGGGGAGGATGATAGTTGTCGATAGCAGATATGGATAGAGGTTAGAGTGATACTGATGCGTTAATGGGATTGGTTGTGAAAATAAAATCTAATTGCCTGTCCACATAGTTTGGGATACCACTGATGGCAGGGCTTCTTATACTATGTGCCAATAGATAGCTCTAGTTTTTTTGCCTAAAATTTGGCGAAAGGTAATACCGACAATAGATGGTGCTCAATTTGTTTTTTCTTTTCGCCGCTTGGCCTGAATTAGTCGCTGAAATCAGGGAACCATATTTTTTGCAAATATTGTATGGAAATGAATCACAACTAGCAGTCCATATCTAGTATGTCAATGGTTGGATGTTTGTGGCATCAATCTCGAATTCTCACGTATCACGTACGCACCTGAAAATAAAACTAAAAATGTTGTGTACCATAAAGCATTTCAGTAAAAAAGCGTAAGGCTGGCCGACACGCCAATTATTTTGATTTAATTGAAAAACATAGACATTGTTAATTTAGTTATTTTTATTGTATTTAATAAAACTTTAGAATAAAGAATTTTAATTGACCGCATTACATGAAACAGCATTGTGCATGCTCAGAATTATTATTTTCCTGACATAAATGAATTTAGGCGGAACGAAGTTCGCCGGGTCAGCTAGTATAGAATATATGTGATATTGATATAGTCATTAAACGACCAAAATTATGGACTCAAGGTAAACTGATAAGTATTTCTAGGCGCGTGCGGGTGTTTTTTATTTATTTTAAACAGTGATGTTAAATGAAAGAGGAATGAATGGAGTATTTAAAAGTTAACAAAAGTATTCATATTAATTAACAAAATAGAGTGCGTGTACTTATGTACACGTGTCAGAAGTAAAACTTCCCTAATGTCAAAAAAATTTTTCTTTCGTAATTCTAAGTCAGCTACAATATATATGAATTTCATGGAAACCGGTCAAAGAACAACGAAGTTGAAAACCATAGAGAGAAAGAACAATATTGTGAGTATCTATAGATACGAGTACACATTTTTTTTGAGAACGTGTCATGTCGTCGCTTCGGTCGGTTTGCAAATGTTTACCCCCAACGCACGCCACAGAAGAAGTTTTACTTCAAAAAATCGATATCACTGCTTCCAAAATACAAACACTGAAGTTGACTAACATGGATTTTGGCAAGTTTTTGAGGATTTCCCGACTAGTGGACAACTTGAAAAGATTATCCACATGAGAGCGACCAATAACGGATAAATGTGATTAAAAACAACTTATACTAAACTCTTCACAAAATTATTAGTTAAATGGTAAAATAAATTTTATATTAATGTTTAGATACTAAAATTTGCGAAAATAATATAAATTTGAAAAAAAAAAGAAATTGTTTGTCGCACATTGCAATCTGATTGCTACGAACTGTCAAAAGTCAAACTGTTTCCATTGGTGAATTGAGAATTTAATTTCGTGATGAATGGAACTCGATTTGATTTTTTTTGTTACGGTATTTGCATATATTCGTGTCTGTGAAACTGCTAGTTGTCAGGATAGTAGTGCTTTTAAAAAAAGGGGTTACTTAACCAAAAAATGCAAACATGAGAAAAATATTTGCTTTTGCCCAACGGAAGGATTTAATTGTCAAAATTCGTATTTTGGCAGATTTGTATCAAAAATTAATTGATTTCTTGTACCAAATGGACTACTATTTTTAGAATCAGAGATTATCAATTGTAAAATGTCATTTGTGACGGATAAAAACGAATATGAACGAAATGTTAAAACGGATGAAAATTATGGTCGCTCTCGCCAACTGCATGTACGGAAAGCTGGAAACAAGGAGTTTTTATGGCGTATGGATAGTTTCTTTTATTTTTATGTGCCATCACTGATTGTAAAAACAAATTCCATACGTATGTATGTATATATTTGTTTATAATGAATATACCATATTGGCATTTCCAAATTGTTTAATTATGAGCTGTAAAAACAAATGTTTGAATTTGCACAGTCTGCGTCTAGATGTGTACATTTCCTATAAATTAATTGAAATTTATTTTGTGCTGCTGTTGGTATGTACACGAAAGTTCAATTTATTCTGTTTTTAATATTTAATTATTTTCTCTAAAGGTTATAAAATTAACTTCCATGTAGTCGGACATTATGATAAATGATGAGTCTTGCATTAATTATACATCAGCTTAATATTTAAAATATTTATATAATTTTATACATTTGATTAACTCATTTATTTGTTAATTTCATCATAATACAAAAATAGGTATGTACTTATTTATTTGTTTTTCAAATCCTAGCCGCTATAAAATTGCTATCTACTAGATACCAACTATAGTTATATTTTCTTACTGAAGTCTTGGAATTTTTCCATGAACATAATGCATGCTTGTTTTTCTAAAAGATAGTGCTGTTTTTATCGAAAATTATGGTTTACACGCGATATTTCGAAACTATGTACACATGTATATGTATTTTTTTTATTACAGCGCCTACATACACATTAGAGTGTTCTTTCAATTTTTTTTTCTGGATTATCGGATCGAAAGCCCCCGCAAAATTTGCGTATTGAATAGCATATTATGGGAAAAATAATAAAAAAAATATTTGATGAAGTCTTTAGGTCTCTACCGCTCTTTGAAATTTGAGCGTACTCCTTTTTTATTTAATTTTAACCGTTAATAATTAGTTATAATCTAGTAGTTTTATCTGAAAAAAGCGTAAGTAAGTGTCTCATATATATATAAAAATCACATTTTGCTTTTTCGGTAATCGAAAGTTAATATTACAGTTTTCCTTCAACAGCTTAATTCGCTGCAGTACTGCTTTTTATTCTTCAGCCTGTAATAATAAATTGATTTGTTCCTTAATCAGAAGATGTGTTTTTGATAAATCTTAGAGTAAAATCGTGTTAACTAATTCTATTTTCCTTATCTCATATTTAAATATTGATATAGAAATGAGTTCAGGTCCTCTTCGTCAAAAAGCAACATGTGCCTTTTTCGGTACATTTAGTGAACTAAACAAAAAATCAATTACCACTGGTAAAAGATTTAATAAAATATATTCTTTTCGTACAAAGTCAGTTAACAACAAAATACAATGGTGAAAGTCCATGTAACTCTGATGTTTTTACTACTGTGAGTTCGGAGATAGAATTGATATGGTTTAGTGCATCAATTCCTACCGTTTGTCATAGTCGTGTTCTACAGCTAATAAAAAATTACTGTGATAAATATATGTCCCTGAAAAGATACCCGAATTCGAAGAAAAATGCCAGCTATGATAATAAAGTGCAAGATTTTATTACAATCTCAAGTTCAAAATTGTTTGACATAGCCTCGTGTAAATGTGTTTTATTTGATGATTGTCGCTGCCCAAAAGATAAAAAAGTGCCTATTAAAGAAAGGTCCTTTCTGGTGGATCAAAGAAACGCGGGAAAAATTGTGATTGGTGCTGTGATCTGAAACCTTACAAATACAAAAGGGCATAGACCGAAAATAACGTGCTGCAAATACTAGCCAACGAATTGTATCAGGCGCCACAAATTCATCACAATTGGTCCAGGAAGTGTATGAAATGCAACAAATAGAGACTACAGATACAGAGCCACAAGTTAGCGTACCCGATTCAGAACCGTCAATTTCAATGCCAATTGTTTTAACGGCGGCGGCGGCGTCAGGAGCCCGTAACCTACTTCCTTTTCCATCCGTAGAAAAAGTTTGCGATCGATATGGCCTTTCATTTCGATCAGCTTCTGCAAATGCCAGCGCAATTCTTCATGACGTTGGTATAATAGATGAAAACAAAAAAAAAATCTTGTAGTTGATAAAAATAAGATTCATAGAGCTTTGGTTACTTCTAGAAAAAGTCTGGCTAAACAATATGATGGTCTCGCACTTCGAGGGATCTATTTTGATGGCCGGAAGAATAAAACTCTAGTTTCAGAAGAGAACTATGGAAAACGGTACCGTAAAGAAATTTTAGAAGAACATATAACTATTCTTTCTGAACCAGATTCATTGTTTCTGCGCCATACTTCTCCAGTATCTGGAACCGCTAAAGAGATATCGACCTCAATGGTAAATTTTTTTAAAAACAGAAATTTTGATCTTAAACAAATTCAATGTATTGGGTGTGATGGAACGGCTATTAATACAGGCTGGAAAAGTGGAGTGGTTCGGTTAATCGAACTAGAACTAGGTCGGCCATTACAGTGGGCGATTTGCTTACTTCACGGAAATGAATTACCTCTAAGACATCTTCTTACGACTTTAGATGAATCTACTTTGGGACCTCGTGAATATTCTGGAATAATTGGTAAAGCTCTACTAAACTCTGATAAAACCGTTGTTGTTCCTTTTTTCCAAGTCGTTGGAAATTTACCAGAAATCGAAAAGTCAATCGTATACGAAATGAGTACCGAACAAAAATATCTTTATGAAATATGTGAAGTCCTCAAATTAGGTTATTGTCCTCCCGACTTAGCTAATCGTCAGCCAGGAAAGTTAGCACATTACCGATGGCTCACAACAGCGAACCGAATCTTAAGTCTCTACGTTAGTTCCATTGAACCTTCCTAAAATTTAAAAATTCTTGTGGAATATATAATGAAGGCTTATGCACCTGTTTGGTTTCTAATAAAAAACAAGTCGTCTTTGATAAATGGAGTACAGCATATTTTCGAATTAATCTCCTTCTCCAGATAGTTGCCCGAAGAGTTAAAATTAATCATTGACCCTGTGATTGAAAGGAATGCTTATTTCGCACATCCAATATTCTAATAGCGTTGTTCTTCGACACAAGAATACATGTAAGGGAGCTTGCTCTAAAACGAATTATTAAGTCAAGAACATCTAATGATACCAACCGCATTTTTAAACCGCCAAAAATAAATTTCAATGCTCGGGATTACATTGATATAATTTATTGGATTGAGTGCAAAATATTGTGACCACCAGTTTTGAATAATGTCTCTAATGAAGAACATTAATTGCTATTAAGCAGAAATGAACTTAAAATTCCTAATTTCCCATGTCACACACAAAGTGTAGAAAGGTGTATATCAAATCTGTTACTGAAGCTAGCCAAAGTGCCATTGGAGCTCCATCAAGAGAAGGCATTGTAAGAAATAAAATTGAATCTAGGCGCAAAATGCCCTCTTTTAATTATAAAAGTCAATTTTCTGTGTAATTTCCTTTATTTTTTTATTTAAGAAAAAAATTAATAAAACTAAAAAAAAAATTAATTTGTTTTTTTACTTTTTGAAGAACCTTTAAGGTCTAAAAAGGATGCTCAAACTGAAAAGTAAGTACATATTCAGAATCTACTCGTCAATACGCATCCTTTCAATAAAAACTAACAAAAAAAATTTACAGGAAAACATCAAATTTTAGCGACCTTCAAACTCTGGTAGAGGCCTAAAAGTATGCTCAAATTAGAAAAAAAGTACATATTCAGAATCTACACGTTAATACGCAGCTTTTGATACCTCTTTCGAAAAAATCGACGCAAAAATATAATTCTACATACAATGAAGGGACACTAATACACATGTCTTCAAAACACAAGAGCAAGTATAACACCATCGACATGTTAAATAATTTGGTAATTAAATCTATTTTTAATTCTTGTAAAGAAATTAATAAATTAATTCCATACATTTTTTTCGTCTTGCGCTGATATTCAAAAGTCAAATATTATATTAGATGGCAATATTTTAAAAGTTACAAAAATACTCTCAACACACGTGTACTTGTTCAAAAACAAAACTGTCTTCATTCAAAACAAGAGTCATCTTGAATGTTGAAAGTTCATCGCTCATCATATATGTACATACCTGTTTTGTGTATATAGGAAGTGTGGGATAAAAATATATCTTTTTTTGTTTATATTTTTTTTAGCGGAAAGAATTAAATACGCAAGTATACTCGTTTGCTTTCATAATTTGATGGCTATTCACAAAATCGCAAAAAAAAAACCACCCACCTTCCATTAGATACACATTCATACCTGTATATGTACACGACACGTGCAATTCCAAAATAAATACATAGGAATACACATTTTGTTTATACGTAAATAAAGTTTTTTTTTTTTTTTTAAATAAATCCAAATATTCTTCATGTTCTGTCGTTTTATACAGGGTCAAATAAGAGTAATGAATTTTGTTTATTGACCTTTAGAATGGGTTACCCTTTTTCTTTCAAAATTTATCTGTCTAAAGAATTTATTTAAGAACTTTGTGATAAATTTTTGTTCAGTTACATGCAGAAACAAAAGCACCCCATCTACAACTCAATTTTTTTTTTAATTTAACTATATCTCTGTAAGACCTAAGGTCTTTTAAATGCAACCTGAATTGCACGGCACTAGTTAGAAGAAAGGCAATGGTAGGAACGAATTTTTTGTTGGCACAGTGGATTTAAGAACCAGGTATTGACTGTCTCATTTTAATCAAATTAAAATTGTTGGTATAGAAAAGAATGCGCCTAGCGTGGGGATCGAACCCACACGTCTAAGTTAGCAATCAAGCACTTTATCCACTGCGCCATTGCCACCCGATTTAGTTGTCAAATAAAGTGATGCATGACCACCACACACTGCATAAGTTTAGTTGAAAGACTACTGATTCAACTGTCGAAAATACTATTTGCCATTTCAATTCTTATATCGGAGACAATTTCAATTTAAAAAGCTATAATAGTTCTATATTTCGGAGACAAGTTTAGTTTGAAGTGATTTTGAACTATACGTATCGAAAATAAAACGTCTTGTAAATTTGTTGTTGATTTGAAATGGGTATTGTTTGACCAGTAAGTCAAATGACGTCGCCACATATAGCTCAATAACTGATGTCGAAATCCAAAGAACCAAAATGAAGGTAGATACTCGTACTATAGAGCAAGTTTTATATATGGAAAACAATCGAACTCGAGATTTTGGTCAAACTTGACATTATACGATGATATAGAAAAGTGGACCCCGCAATTCCATCTGTTTGTCTGTCTTTAGGTTGACCTATGGCCTAAACGACTGGAACGATTTTCTTCTCCATTTTTAAAATCCTTTTTAGCGCCAAAACTAACGGTACATGCGATACAAATTTTTGTACCAAAAATGTGAAGTCTTACATTCTCGAAAACAGCTCTAAGAATTTTGATAAAAGAGAATCAGTCATCAGTATGCAGGGTTTACTCTACATATTGGTTCAATTTTTTATAAAATAGAATGTTATTTACGGTATACCTACCGATAATACGTATATATAGAACCGTTTTTTTTTCATTTTCGATTTTACCGTAAATGGCTCAACGAATTTCGATGTAAACTCTTATACCTACAGTTGGTCTTTCAAATTATCAATAATTCTGCTTAGCAAAATTTAAAAAAAAATTGGGATTTAAATTTTTTTTTTAATTCTGTTTTTAAATTTGCTATACCAACATTCTTTTAGAAAAAAAAAATTAAAGACATTTTGAATATAAAACATTGAGTAAGTAAATAATGAATTTAAAAATATAATTGGCTTTTTTCTATGTTCAAAAACCTTTTGCTTAAGATATGTGATAGAGCATAGAAGCAATTACATGCGATCCAGTGGTGCATTTTATTTCTGAGCGCATTTTTACCAAGATTTTACAGACCTTACACGCACACTATTTTGTGCAAGTTCCTTACAACAAAAACAAAATCGATCTGAAATCGATTCGAAATGGTTGTTTGGAATTTGACACATTCTGACATTAACTTGAAAATAATATAAACCTTTTGATTTTCTTCCAATTCAATGTCAACTGTCAGATTGATCAAAAACTAACAAGCCCACACACAAGTTGATTTAATTAACTTGACATAAAGTTGTCAACTAAATTGAATAGTTTATGGTATGCATAAGAAGTTGAATGCGTTTTTTATTTAAATTTAATATATTATTTAGTAAAGAAATAACCAATTTTCATTTATTTAAAAAGCATATTCTTTCTGAAGCTGACTGCACTAGTTTGCTATTGGATTGATCATACCGTCAGTTTATATTTGTACAAAGTTGCCATAGGTATTTACACACTTGCATAAATAGTATATAAGACTCTGAGTTTTTCACAGATATAGGTAGGTATATAACGGGTGATTTTTTTGCTACTTGGTTTTTGACGTTTATATTTTTGACAGATCACACATGACAAATTCCACGAACATTTGACATTTCGATTCAGTATTGTTTGCCATTTCATCATGAATAGACTTACGAATGAACAACGTTTGCAAATTATTGAAATTTATTATCAAAATTCGTGCTCTGTGAAAAATGTGTTTCGCAAGCTACGTCCGTTTCAGCGACGAGGCTCATTTTTGGCTAAATGGATACGTGAATAAGCAGAATTGCCGTATTTGGAGTGAAGAGCAGCCAGAGGCAATTCAGCAGCTACCAATGCATCCCGAAAAATGCACTGTTTGGTGCGGTTTATTGGCAGGCGGCATCATTGGGCCGTACTTCTTCAAGGACGATGAAGGCCGCAGGGTTACGGTCAATGGAGAAAGGTACCGTTCGATGATAACAGATTTTTGTTTGCCGAAAATGCAAGAATTGAACTCGGTCGACATGTGGTTCCAACAGGACGGTGCCACATGCCACACTGCATGTGAAACCATGCATCAATTGAGAGGCGAATTTGGTGAGCAGTTGATCTCACGTTTTGGCGCAGTCAATTGGCCACCAAGATCATGTGATTTGACCCCGTTAGACTATTTTTTGTGGGGCTATGTTAAGTCTATTCTCTATGGGGACAAGCCAAACACGATTGCTGCCTTGGAAGCCAACATTGAACGCGTCATTGGTGAGATTCCGGCCGAAATGTGTGAAAAAGTTTGCCAAAATTGGACCTTCAGAATGGACCACCTGAAGCGTAGCCGCGGGCAACATTTAAGTGAAATTATTTTTAAAAAGTAAATGGCAGAAATTGATTAATCGATCCAAATAAAAATTTCATTCACTTTTTACAAGTTTCTGTGTTTTTTTGAATTTTCAAAAACCAAGCTCTTAAAAAATCACCGTTTATAATAAACAAAACGTGATAGAAAGTGTTGATCTCGCAAAATATTTATGTTGCATTTATTTTCCAATAATGGAGTTTGGTCACAATGCCAAGTTATTGACATTGATTCACCCCCATGACCTCTTATATAGGAATACCTTAAAGTCAAGTCATGTGGAAATGTATACTCAAAAGATTCAAAGATAAACCTATGTACATTCATAAAGAGTATGAGCTTACACATGAATACAAATGCTGTATGTAATGTATCTTTATATCTAAATCTGAACATTGTTACTTATTTTCAAGAATAAAAGTAAACTGGTTTATAAGTCGGTCGTCGCACTTGAATGGACTAAAAGGGTGATCGCTGCACCGATCATCACCATCAACAACGACCAGTCGATGAAATCCAGCTCTCTCATGGTGACCATTTGCTCTTTTTATTTCTTATACCTACAACAACTATGGGAGCAAAAATTACAAAAAAAACTTCAGACATCGTGATGAAGTTAATTTTGGTGCAGATTGACCCTCGGTATTGCACGTCTAGCTAAACCAAGCAACATGAAGGTAAATAATTTATTACACTGTATGTATGTAGAATGCATATATTATTTAGTTTATAAACGTTACCCTCTTGGTTTCGTTAACTCGTGTATAGTGTGTGTGTGGTCACCGTATTAAATTTGTGTGTTCTCATTAAAACATACATTTTAAACTTTCACTTAAAAGTGATTTTCAAAGAAAAAGTACATATATTTACGCATATACATAATGTATAGAATATACAGTCGTGTGCAAAATAATAGGTGTGTGCTAAAAAAATCATCAAAAACGCTTGAAAAATTGTAAATATTGGGTGCGTCTGAACAGCTCTTGTAATCTGTCGATCAGTGGTTTTAGATGTTTTTCTTTGGTATGGCTTGTCCATTTTAAGGCATTTGTGACCATGTTCGGAGAATAACCAACCTGCCTCGCGAATGTTTTATAGGTGTTTCATTCCCTTTGAAGATTTTTGATAATTTTTCTGAACTGATGATAAAAATGTGATTTTCGACCAATTTTTACTCCTTCTACCAGTTTAAAAATAGTTAAGTGAATTAATACAAATATTATTGCAGTCATTAAAAAACTAATAACTTGATAATCCTAATTTAAAACCACGAATGACAGTATTAGAATTATACATTAATTTGTTTACACAGCGAAATTTAACAAAAGTAATAATTAAAGGGACAATAAATCAAAAGCAACGGCTGGATGCACGTAAACCAGCGACAAGAAGAAGATAAAGATGGTGTGACATATTTTATAAGTCATTTTAGTAGCACTTGTTTCACTCTTTCTTAGGAAAATAAAAGCTTCAAACACCTATTATTTTGCACGACACTGTATATAGGTAGCTTGTATAGCTACGCACTATTTTTGATAGTAAACATAAAGGTGTTTAAGGTACAAGATTTAGTGTTAATTGATCATACATTATTCATTGTTGATACATAATAATTATGATGATCTTATATTTGGTTTCTAATATTTAAGTTTTGTTTATAAGTTATTTGTTGTCGGTGAGGATGTTTTTTTTTAGGTAGATTTTTTTCGTCACAAAACGGGTTAAATTCTTTTTTGTGGAAAACAAGTTAGTATGGACTTTGATGATCAAATAATAATAAGTTATTAGAACCTTAACAGGTTCTAATAACTTATTATAAATAATATAATAAACATAATAAGCAAGTCAAGTTCAAAAGCAGAAGTTTAACAAACATAAATAAATAAATCATTTCTAAATTTCTGCTTTTCTTTCTAATGTTTAATGTCTACAAATTATATGTATAAAAATAACGAACACCATAAAAGAGAGAAATCAGAGATTGATAGAGAGAGACAAATGTAAATATATTGAGAGAGAGAAAAAAAACAAAAGAAGAGAGAAGAGGTCATTACCAAGTACTTAGTGTTATCCCGTATTCACCTTAATGCATATTAAAATAAAATGTAATAAAATAAAATTGATCACACGTACTTGCTCTTATGTTCGATCACATTGCATGCAAAAAATTTCTATTAAGAATCTAATTATATTTTTAATGTAGTTTTTAACTTAATTTTGTATATACAAAATTTCTTTTATTTTATTATAAAAAAATTAGTTTGACAATTTTAAACATTATATAATATATACTTAAAACCAAAATTTCAAAAAAAAAATCATCCACACGTTTTCGAAATACTGAATTTTTAAAAGCAAAAAACATTTTTTTTCAAAAATCCAAAAAAATATTTTTGGAAAATTTTGAATAGGTACTAATATTTAATATTGCACACACTTTTTACTTGCGATTATAGGTAAACTATAAGACAAGTTATGGGTTCGTGCAAACAAAAATTCTAACAATCAAACATGGCATTACGATCATAGAGAACACCAACAACTTTGGTCCCCCAATTCCGTCTGTCTGTCTTTCCGTGAGTCTGTAGCCTAAACGGTTGGATGAATTTGCATCAAACTTGGTATATATTGTTTTTTCGGTAATATGCCCAAACGTATTTTTTTTATTTGTTTAAGACGACAAATAACAGTAGCTACCATACATTTTTTTTATGCCAAAAACAAAAATCTCATTTTTCTAAAAAAACGGCCCCAAGAATTCTTATAAAAAAATGTGTGTATTCTTAAATAAGTACAGTCTACTTTCAAGTATACAAATTTTTTTTGTGTGTTTATTAACGGCACTTCAATTAAAACCAGTTTTCATATTTTCGACTCTCTCAACATTTCGATTTTTAAAAAATAAATAATTTTTTTTTAGAATTTTTTTTTATAAATTTGAATTTTTGTTAATAATATCTTCAAAATAGCGTTTCAAATTTTTTTTTTCTAAAAATGTTTTCAAAATCTTATACATAAAAAATTAATATATTAAAAACCGCTCCAACGATTTTTGAATTTTTTTTGATGTATTCTTATTCGTCCATGAACTCGAATTGCATCTTTGTTTTCCCTCAAACTATATAGAGTAAGCAATATAAAAACATTTAATTATGTGTCATTTATTTCTACCTTATTATTATCCCCTTTTTTCTAATCTGTGCGTACGTCACTGAATACTACATTCAATGTAGGACCTCATACATTTATATATGGGTACATATGACGTATCTTTAAAAATCACATGAATCTTATGTATGCATATTGCACCTTAATTAGAAAGTTATACACATATAGCTACCTACATCCTTCATTTTCATAATTAGTATGTACATGTTTACATACTACTTAGGTTCCATCTATATGTATATGTATGTAGATACATTTACTCTCTTAACTTACATAACTAAAATCCATAAGGTAACTATTTCTTGAATCATCCATTTCACAATTCAATATACTAAGAATCAAAGTTATCATACTTACATCTGCCTTAAACCTGCATAGGAAAACTACACCTAACTTACTAAACCTCTATGGGTAGCTACATTAAAGTTGTTAACTACAAGAGCAAGTTCATACTATCTAGTCGTGCATTTTATTCTTATCAAATTCGTACCGCTGATTCTTGTTTTAGGAAAATAGTTTATTCAAAGTATTCAAGACAATACCAAAAAAACTACCAAATATTCATTTCAAGAAATCCGTTAATTCGTTTTCGAAATATTGAGTTTTCAAAAAAAATAGTTATGTTTTTAATATCAAACAAATATTTTTTCTTTGAAAATTTTGGGTGTACAATACTGTTTAGACCTTATAGGAGCTTCTCCGTAAAAAAAATCAAAACAAAAATCAAATTAATCGTTTTCTATAAAATCACCAGACGTACCAAAAATAGTTTTAAAAAAATACCTTTTAGACGAACTGATTTTATTTAATTAAAATCGTTGGAGCTGTTTTTCGAGAAAAAATTAAGATTTACTTTTTAGGCAAACAAAAAATGTATATATGTATGTACGTAGGAGGTACCGTTATTTTTGGTCTTAAGAAAATGAAAAAAAAATGTGTTGGCATATTACCGAAAAACCATTCAACCGTTAAGGCTGTAGAATCGCTTACAGACAGACCCACAGTTAGGTCCACTTTTTCGCTTTCACTTGCATCATTATGTTAAGTTTGACCAAAACCTCGAGTTCGATTATCATAATCCATAACTTGTTATAAATGATGTGCAAGTACCTATATATCGAAAGTAAATATGGCATCTATATATTTTCAAACCAAGAAGAACACAAACAGCTGTTCCAGGTGAAATGTCATAAATATCATTTTTTCACTCATAATTCTTGGAATCCTATAATGAAATTATTATACGTGTGAGTTGTAGATCTTTCAATTTTCTACTAAAATGCCGCTAACATTTTTTTTCCTACCAGCTTCTATAAACAAGATATCGCGTTTCACAAATAGTCTAAATGTTGATTTTTTTGCGAATAACTCTTCAATTAATGCATTGAAAAACCATAGCAATGATTAAATAATGTTATGAAATCATTCGAAATTTGTGGAAAGACTTTTTCTTTATAATACATTTTTTTTTGTATTTTTTTTAACGGAGTGTAATATTAAAAATTGATAATTTCCGCATTACAAAATTGAAATTAATTTTTTTTGGTGTCTTTAACTATAGTATAATGGAATTACCCAAAAATTAAGATAAACATTAAATTAAAAAATAAAAACATCAAAACTGTTTGGAAAACAGTATTATTCTAAATATTTAGGAAATTTAATTAAAATCGATACACCCGTTTCCAAGAATTATTTATTTTGGCACGAGTACGATAACTTTGGCGCCAAGATATAATAACGGTTTTTGGTAGAGGGGCTTAATACAAGCATTTTTTACTATGGTAGGGGGGGGGGGGAGTCCATCTCCCCTCGTTTAGGCGGGAGAGGCAATTTTATAAAAATTTACTTAAAATCTTTAAAAAAAATATAGGGTTTTCCAATAAGAGGTGTTATTTTGATATTCAAAAAAAAGAACTGCGTTGTTGAAGCGTGTATCGTTCCATTTTTATTAATAGCGTAGTTTCTACTTGTCAAATGTCAAAAAATGACAGCTTCAAAAGTGACAGCTACCGAAATAGCGGGCTATTCAAAATAACACCTCTTATTAGAAAACCCCTGGAAAACCCTTGGGTTTTCCAATAAGAGGTGTTATTTTGATATTCAAAAAAAAGAACTGCGTTGTTGAAGCGTGTATCGTTCCATTTTTATTAATAGCGTAGTTTCCACTTGTCAAATGTCAAAAAATGACAGCTTCAAAAGTGACAGCTACCAAATTAGCGGGCTATTCAAAATAACACCTCTTATTGGAAAACCCCTTATTAAAAAAGAACGGCAACACTTACAGTTATAAATTATACTTTCTTAAAAAGTCAGAACTCTACAATTTATAATAAATTTTAAGTAAAGTTGTTTCAGTCAATAGTTTTTGAAATAATTGACTTCAAACTCAAAATGTATGAAAAAAAAGTTAAAAAAATCACTTTGAGTATTATTTTTCTCATGATTCTCGTAAATACCAATAAAGAAGTAATTGATGTAGTTAACTGTTCCAATTATTTTTTAATCAAACACTGAAAGCTATTCGTTTCTATGTTTTCTAGTTTTTGAGAAAATCGAAAAACAAAAAAAAATAATTTTGTATCAGATGGGTGCATGTAAAGTTTCTTTTGCATTTAAAGAATCTGGATTAAAAAAAATAATTGATATTATATACATAAACGTATGTACATAGAAAAAAGAAACACTTAATAACCGCATTAACTGTAATAAAATCACAAAGGTATATATGAAATTTACGATGCAAACAGTGAGATGCATAAGGGGGGGGCATGCTGCCCCCCTGCAACCCCCCTGCAACCCCCCTGCTTGGGCTCACTATAGGATTTGGGGAGGGTGAAAATTTTATTATATGCAAAGTTTCTTTAAAATTAAAGAATCTTTTGGGCTTAAAGAACAAGTATAGTTTTACTATTTTTCAATTACATATCTTAAAAACTAGAAGACATAAAAAGAAGTAGTTTTCTGTATTTAATAAAAAAATAATTGGAGCAGTTAACTACATCAATTATTTTTTTATCGATATCCATAATCATGAGAAAAATAATATTCAAAGTGATTTTTGTAACTTCTTTTTCATAAATTTTGACTTCGAAGTCAATTATTTAAAAAACTATTGACTAAAACAACTTCATTTAAAATTAATTATAAATTGTAGAGTTCTGACTTTTGAAAAAGGTATAATTTATAACAGTAAGTGTTGCCGTTCTTTTTTAATATTTTTTTAAAGATTTTAAGTAATTTTTTATAAAATTGCCTTTCCCGCCCAAACGAGGGGAGATAGACCCCCCCCTACCATAGCAAAAAATGCTTGTATTAAGCCCCTCTACCAAAAATCGTTATTATATCTTGGCGCCAAAGTTATCGTACTCTCCCCTTTATTTTGTAACCAATACTTGCCCTATAGATAATGCAAATTAAAATGTGACACACTAGCCCACTTACATTTAAGTTCAAGCAACTCAATAATAATTGATTGCAAAATTGATCAAAATTATAGAAGTACGCTTTTTTTTATACTACACCGGATGAGGTGATTATTTACACCGACACCGTTATTATCGCGTGAATTTAATTTTTTGATGCATATTCGTTGAAGTAGGTACCTTACCTATAAATATACAGTATATGACATGAGAATAAATTAATATGCATTTGATTGTATATCTTTATGCGACCCGGTGCAGCATTTAACAACTAAATAAGTAGGTAGGTACACTTAACTTACCTATCTTACTTGTGGGAATTCCACCCATTTTTCTGGTCACTTATTTAGGTAGTTAGTTTTTATTTTGTATTGCTATTTATAACCGTTCTATTCGTATTTCGATTGCAATATTACATATTCAATTAAATTCTTTATGTTTGACCAAGTTCAAATATATTGTTTTGTTGAAGAATCTGGTTCCTCTTCGGCTATTTTGATCACTTGATGTGTAATGAAACTAATTTGGTTTCATTTACTTTTCCCGACGTTTCGACAGATGATGAAAATTGCTACCTTTGCTATGTAGGCACAACAAAGCAGTTAATGCGACAGAGAATAGCTGGTCATAAATCGGACATCAATAGTAAAAGCTCCGCTAAGACGGCACTGGCGAACCATTGTGTCCAAACCAACCATCAACCAGATTTTGAGGAAGTAGAAATTCTGCAAACGGAAAGACATTTTGCCAAAAGGTACAGTCTGGAAACTCTACACATCCTCAAAAACAACAATAATATGAACAGAAAACAAGACACTCAAAACATCTCCGCAGTCTACTGCTCTCTTGTAGGGGCCAAGAAATTTTAAATTTTGAGTTAAAATTAAAACAAGACTGATTTTCGCATTAGAAGTGCAACTTTCTTAAATCTTTAAAAAAAAAAAAAATTTTAATTTAAAAATCAATTAAGTTTATTGTTACAACAAAGTTTTCAAAGTTTTTTTAATTCAAAACTAGACAATTATTTTATTTTATTATTTTTTATATAAGTTCTATGAAGTTTTGTTTTTTCTTTGTAAACAAATTTGTTAAACTGTGTTTGTGATTTATTGTTTCAATAAAGGATCCCCTGAAGAAGGCAGCAACCCCTGTCGAAACGTCGGGAAAAGTAAATGAAACCAAATTAGTTTCATTACACATCAAGTGACCAAAATAGCCGAATAGGAACCAGATTCTTCAACAAAACAATATATTACATATTCATTTATAGCGATTTTCTTACGTTGAAAGTTGAGCTAAAATGTTTATTTCTACGACTGTACCTACTTGGGTCTTTCTTACCGGTATTTCAATTATCAAAAACACATAACTCAAAGATCATGGCAATAATTTCAGGTTCAGTGTTCAGATACTAGTTTTTTTTTGTATCATATGCCTATAGTTAAAGTTTGTATTGGGACTGCACTCTATGAACGTGAAGAAATACGATACGTGCCAATCTGCACATCAATATTATGTTCCAATGGTATGACTAGATATGATATACTTAGCTTTCTTACTGTCATGGGTGTTTGAATTTAATTAATATAAGACCGCTTCATTTAGAAAGCATACAATTTTTAATTTGTTTTTATCTTCGATGTTTTTAGGCAATTTTCTAATTATTGATGGATTATCTTATACTTAATTTAAACACCGATATAAGGACATTGACTATAATTATATCAAAGAACACCGTAGTACCCATCAGCCAAGTTCTGGCATTACTATAGTGGCCATAATTTTTTGGAGACTATACGGGACACATTAAGAGCAATTTTTTTTTTAAATAACATTGTTTGGTATTTTTTAATGAAAACTTATAATGAATATATGTGTACTCCATTTTTGGTTTATTTAATTTTAATGCATAGAAATATTTGAATCAGTCTACAATAGTAAATAAAATAAAATGCACGACTGAATCGTACGAACTTGCTCTTGTAGCTAACAACTTTAATGTGACTAACCATTGAGGTTTAGTTAGTTAGGTTTAGTTATCCTATGCAGGTGTAAAGCCTATGTAGGTAAGATTACCTTGATTCTTAGTATAATGAATTGTCGAATGGATGATTCAAGGAATAGTTACATAGGTACCTCCCTACAAATGTATATTTAAATCTAAGTTATGGATTTTAACTATGGGAGTTAGGAGAGTAAAATGTATGTACATATAAATATAGATGGAAACTAAGTATGTAAACATGTACATATACTCGTAATAATAAAAATGAGGGATGTAGGTGGGTAGGCAGCTATATATGCATATAACTTTATAATTTAGGTACACTATGCATACATAAGATTCATGTGATTTTTAGACATATATATGTAACTATATATGAATGTATGAGGGCCTACATTGTATTTAGTAATCAGTGATGTAGGCAAAAATTCGTAAAAAGGGAATAATAATAAGGTAGAAATAAATGGATAATACACATAATTAAATGTTTTTATTAATTCAAAATAGATTTTAACGGCCTTTAGTCCAACAAAAATTGGTGTTTCGTCCCGACGATCTCACATGGACTCATCAGTTGACTAGTGAGGACCTTTGTCAATACGCAATTTTTGCCAAGTTCAGTTCATCTTACATAGATTTCGTGCAGAACATCTAGTGTGAGCTATGTTTTTATATTGCTTAGTCGTTATAGTTTGAGCAAAAACAAAGATGCCAGTTCAATTCATGAATAATTAAGAATATACGAGTATCAAGAAAAAAATTCAAAAATTTTTGGAGCGGTTTTTTTAATAAATTAATTTTGTATGTATAAAATTTTGTGACTGTTTTTTGGAAAATCGAGTTTTCCAAAAAAAAAAAATTATTTATTTTTTAAAAATGGAAAAACTTTTTTTTGGAAAATTTTCGTATGCAACTTTATTACCAATTTTAGGCACCATTTGTATAAAAAATATTTTAGTGGTTCTATGGGAAATACCGTTTATAATAACGCAAAAAAAATATTTTTATACTTCAAAGTGGACTGTACTAATTTAGGAACACACACATTTCTTATAAAACATTCTTGGAGCCGTTTTCGAGAAATAATTTTTTTCTTAACGTTTTTTTAACATTTGTATGGGAGGTACTGTTGTTTTTTATCTTAGAAATATAGTTTTTTTAACTGTTCAAGGTTATGTCAAAAAACTACAAAATACGAAGTTTCTCAAAAATCAATTAAGTCGTTTTGAAATTTTGAGTTGTCAACAAAAAAAAAAATTTTTTTTTAATTTCCAAACAAATTTATTTTTGTGTTATTGTTATTTGTCGTCTAAAAATGAAAGAAACGTGTGGGCATATTACCGAACAAACAATATATACCAAGTTTGAAGCAAATCCATCCAACTGTTTAGGCTGCAGACTCGCGGACAGACAGACAGACAGACAGGGAGACTCATTCATTCTATAAACTCATTTCATAAAAAAATAAAGATAAACATCTGCAAATAAACTGTGCAGGTCAATTATTTATATTTTTCAGGTGTGTGGATTTTCTGCAAAACTTCGCTAGTATTCATAAAAAAGTTGCAAGAATTATAGAAAAATTGTTTTAACAGAACAACGACTTTACCATTTGAACTCTCATCTGGGTTTTGTTTTCCCACCATTGTTTATATTCTTTCTGTGGATGCATTTGTTTCCGGAAGATGCAATACATACTCCACAATAAACAAAAGACTTCTGTGAGGTATATCATTTGAAGAGGAATATTCAAAAATTTCAACCAATCTTAAATCAGTTGGAATATCATCGTTATTCCATTGCCGAATTTTTTGAGGGCCAACATATTTTTTCAAATAGGAAATTTCTTTAAAAAAATCGCTCTCTGCTATAGCAGGTTTTATATTTTTCAATATAAATGCAAAACCGCCCTGTACATCCTGCCAATCAACGCTTTTTTTAAGACATGCGCCTTGAAAATGCTCAGCATACTTAAATTGTGAAGTCCATTTTTCAAGGTACTGCCACTGCAAGCAGTTTTTGTAAAAGCATTGAATGTGAGAAATCTACATGTCTTATTTATGACACCGCTTTCTTCTAAATTATTTGAAGTTGGTTTCGCAGAGTATGAAATGAACTGAACTGAGCCTATATTCGTTCTTTTAATTTAAACTTTAAACTATGTATAGTAATCTGGTTGTGAATTTCCATTATAGTTTTTTTATCCCCCCTTCCACTTGTAAAATGGAATTATGGAATAAAGATGACTGGTTATATAAAAACATTAACCACAACTCAGATTTTGGATCTTGGATTTGTAACACATATGGATTTTTTGGAGGAATAAAAATATGACTTTAGCGGCTCAAATAATTATTGTAACACTCGTTCAATTGTGAGCAGCATGGCTAAACATCGTGTTTTGCTAAACCCAGGCAATCTTTTATATTCGACCTGTGAATCATAGTAAAATTCCTTAAATATTTCTACTCTAACCTTAAAATTAGCAAAATGGACTTATTTATTATTTCTGAAGTTTCACCAGGTAATGAGACCAAATCCAAAATCCGTAGTTTGAGAACCACTTTTCGACAAAAATATCATACCAATGTGGAAAAAAGCTTGATTTCGTTTGTGTTAGAGGATCACTAATTACTTTGTTTGCTATTTTTTATAATTTTCTACAAAACCCTGAGAATACCCATATCCTTAGATGTATCGAAAAATATTGAAACACTACTGATATTCTTTAATTCCTCTTGTTGCTCTTTTGTGGCGAATGGGGATAACACATTAGTTACGATGGCCCGCATGTGGTTCGGGCACAGGTAAATTTTGAATAAGAAAGTTCTTGTAAAATTTTGGAAGTGCAATCCATCGACCTGAAGCTCTGATTGTGGCACATGTTATGAAAAGCCGGCTTCAGAAATTGCCAATTTTTTTTCGCTTTCACCGAATTTGGCGTTTGGAAAAACAATTTAATATTTAAGATATAACATTCTACGGAGAGCGTGCATGTGATACATTTGCATTATTTTTGTATATTTATAATTTTGCGGGAATTCGCGGGACAAATTTAAAAATGAGGGACATTTTGCGCGATAGTTTATGATGCGCGACAGGCATGTAAAATGCAGGACCGTCACGCAAAATGCGGGACGATTGGTCACTATAGGCATTACACCCTTTATTTACAGGAACAAACTCAGGCATTTTCGAGCCCCTCTATTTTTATTATGAAGTCAGAACTGCAATCTTCAAAATGGGTATATTTGCTATAGTCAAGCATAGGCGCCTTTACAATTTCAACTTTTTAGCATAATTGTTTTCTGAGATATAAGGCCTAAAAAATCACAAAAACCGTAACTGACTGACTGACAAATCAACAAAATTATGGAGCACTTCCCGGCATCGTAGAATCTTGTGATTTTGTACAATGATAGGTCTTGTGGTGCATATAAAGGAAAAATTGAAAATTGGACGTTTTCCATTCAGGGGCATCGTATCCTCCTACTTCCTAAGAATTGATGTTAATATATCACTTCCGATTACTGTAGAATAATGACAGAGTTTTAGGCATTTAAGTACGTAAAAAGAGAAAACCCTACAATTTGAGGTTAAGCATTTCGGGGGAGTGGCTAAGGCATGAAGAAATATTTTATTTATATGGAGCATCAATTCACTTTAATGGCAAACTATTATAATGTTTGCAAAAATAAATGTTAAAAAAGAGCCAAGTTCTTCTATACAAAAGCCCTTATTTAACAAGTCAGTCTTGAAATCTAAAAGTACACCAAGTTCTTATTTCAAGTTTTCTTTTTATTATGTTTCAAAAAGTTTTAAAAACTTTACCAGTTAAACCACCAAACTACGTCAGTATTCAATAATAAAATGTATATATATCTTAATTTGTAGTTGTTTCAATATTATTCTACTTTAAATATTTGGTATTAAGATTTCATGAAGTATCAACTTGGCGACGACGTATACTTCTAGATCTTACAACTTTTCACAGCTGATCAATATGTATTATATGTATGTAAATAAGAAATATAATATTCAATCCAATTTCCAGTTGCACATTTACACATCGGGAATTCCTTTGTTGACAATACCAAATTATATTAATTAAAATAAACCTTATGTCGCAAAATCTTAAACAACCTATTATTAAGGCCTAAGCACGATACCAGTTAGCAATTTACTATGCACATAGTAGTCTACTAACTTTTCATACATTTTAAACCTTTTGTTAACTAGTAAAATGCTAATTAAGCAGTAGCAAAGCATTTGTAGGGTTTGAATTTTGATGAACACAATTATTATTGTGTTTATGCGTTGTAAATTGATTATATGTTGATAGAAACCCAGCAT
The DNA here is from genome assembly GCA_910595825.1 of Philhelius pedissequus. Taxonomy (NCBI): domain Eukaryota; kingdom Metazoa; phylum Arthropoda; class Insecta; order Diptera; family Syrphidae; genus Philhelius; species Philhelius pedissequus. The sequence goes on from OU343163.1 coordinate 38,723,612, forward strand.
GTGCTTTAAATAAGCATTCGATGTTTATATTTTCATCATTTTAACTTCATTATTTACAAACATAAAAAAAATTGACACCAACAGGACTCGAACCTGGGCATCCCGCGTGCAAAGCCGATATACTATCAGAATGACATGTGGATTTAGTACGATACTAAAAGTTTAAAGTAGCCATTCGGTGATTTTAACTTTAGTAAAATGTTAATAAGATTAAAATTAGCAAAATCCTCTTTTTAACCTAGTATCGTACTAAAAATAATTTAACATATTACTAAATCGCTTAAAATGTTACGCCTATGCTTTTATCTAACTCGCACTTAATTACAGATTAGGGTTGCTTAAACATCGATAGTCTACCGATAGAAATGAAATGAAAATGCAATAGCATATTTGGAAACATCTAGTTACATGCTAAGAGTAACAGTTTTAAGTATTTGCGATGTGCATTCCGACGAATTCTGTTCCATTCGAAAGAATTTTTTCTAAGGCTATGTTTTAATTAAGAAGCAAGTTTCACGTTCAAAATCTGCGCAACACGCTTATTATTAAATTAAATTGTGATATTTTTGATTCCCATAGTTGCAATACATACATATGTACAATTACAAATTTGTCTGAGAGATATTTAAAAAAAAACAATTTTTTTTATAAAATTAAATCAGATCCAGATTCGTAATCGTATGGATAAATTACATACCAACGGATAGGGCTTTTAAAATGAAAAATACTATCGATATTATCAAAAGTATCGATAGTTTTAAAATTAAATTATCTAAAGCGTGGGCTATCGATGTTTATGCAAACATTATTTTTTGGGCCCAAGCATACGAAATAAATTTTCTCATCGATGAATTGTATACTAAGCTTAAGCAATGTTGATAACTAAAGAATTAGTTTCAATTAGCTTAGCTGAACTTTTAAGCAGATGTGAAATAAGGCAAAAATATCCAAGTATACATACCTATAAGACATATAATATATAATAAAATAAAATAAAAATTAATTCAATTATAAACAGATTTATTGAACATTAGAACAATATATTTTTCTTTCAAAAAAGCTATTAGACGAGAACTTTTATGATAGCGCCTACAGAGCCTTCTACGGTCAAATTCTTGGAATCCACAATTTGCCTATTGCAGAAAAGTTTTAAGAATTATTTATTATTATTCTTCGATACTTATCATGTATATACAGAATAAAACTTACCCGTCTGTCAATTTTGATTGTATTGAAGCCGTAACGACTTCAACTTCTGCACCATTGATGTTAAAGAAATCATTCACATTAATTGTTACATCTCTTTTGCCAAGATTCAGAACAATTAGATAGCAGTCACTTCCAATTTTTTCTCTTAAAAAAGCAAGAAAATTTGAGCTTAGGTATTCAATTCTTATTAAATCTCTATTAATATACCTTTTATAAATCAAAATTCCATTTGTGGGAGCCTTAATATTAAATGTTCCTTCTTCGAATGCTGGAATATGCCTCAAGCTCAACGCTTTTGTGAAAATCTTCAAATGACTTCGAGATGCGGATATTTGGCTTTCAACATTCTTGGTTGTGTAATCATCATTTGTTGGTAGCCATGTTTTTGACGCAATACTGAAACCTACAAATAAATAGTTCCTTAATAATATTGCCGACAAATACTGTCGTCAATACCCTCAATTCAAAGTTTCTTTCTTATTATGCAGATGCTAAATACATGCTCTAAAGTTAATTATTTCAATGTAGGATATGTAGATATTTAGAAGATGCTAAAATTTGTCAATAACTGCGAATTTATTACCATTTCCACTTTATCAGTATAACAATCGATACTCTCAACTAACTAACTAACTGTAACAATTATCATTTGGAAAACAATTTATAAGTATTGTCAAAATATTATAATTGTGTGTTTTATCCTCTATTGTCTGGCTGGAAGTTTAGTGCACTTCGACAACACATTTGTCAACATAACAAGTTATATTTGAGTTCAATATAAGATTTAAAAAAGAGCAACGAGAAAAAAGATTCCGAAATCTGACTAATTGAAAGCCTTATGAAAATTGTAATTACTTACCAGCATTCTTCGAAGAATTCCACTGGAAAGGTGTACGGGCCGGATCACGAGAATAACTATTGTAGTTATCAGGGTTTGCATTACATCCTTGTGGATCAACGGTATCTTCCCAAGAAATTGGTCCATCTGTCATACCAATTTCTTCACCCTGATTACGAACAGAATTACAAAATTAATTTATTTGATAAGAATCAAGTTTTCTTACATTATAAGTCACAGCGATTCCTGGTAAAGTCTGTAGCAAGATGTTTAGTAAATCAGTACGAGCAGGTCCAAAACGAGAGGCTAGCCTTTTATTGTCGTGGTTACCTAAAACCCAATTGGCATATACATCTTTTGGCATTGTTTTAAGCCATTTAGTGATTTGGGAGCGGAAGTCCTTAGCAGTACTATTTGCATTCATCGCGTTCAACATTTCGAAATTAAATGGAACATGTGATCCATTACGAATTCCATCTCCGTACAATTTCATCAAGTTATCGAAACTTGTGTACGCCTCTGTGAGAAGAACTTTCGTTTCTCCACCATGATCCTTCTTCCAATTATCAACCAACTCACGCCATTGGTAAACCATGTCGAAGGTCTCAGGTTGGTTATTAGTGTAAATATGCTGAAGATGACAATAATCATTAGGATCAGGACATTTGGGATCCGTTGTTTCTGGTTCATCTGGGAACTTTCCGTTTTCATCTATGTACTCAAAGAGAAATGGTACTGCATCGATTCGGAAACCGCTGACACCCTTCGCTAGCCAATATCGCATTACCTTTTTCATTTCTTCAACAACTGCTGGATTCCTATAATTTAAGTCAGGTTGCATTACTCCAAATTGATGCAAGTAATATTGCTGACGCTGGTCATTCCACTCCCAAGCACTATATCGGAACGAACCAAGCCAATTATTTGGTGGTTGACGTTCACCGGTTATTTCATCAATTGTTCCATTTTCCCAAACATAAAAATCGCGATAATAAGGATGTCCAGCAACAGAAAGTTGGAACCATTCATGCTTGTCACTAGTGTGATTTGGAACAAAATCAAGAATAATTCGGATTCCAATTTTTTTAGCTTCATTCAAAAGGTTTTCAAAATCCTCAACTGTGCCATATTCTTCCTGAATTTTGTAATAGTTTGAAATGTCATAGCCAAAATCTTCCATTGGAGATTGAAATATGGGTGAAAGCCATGCAGCAGTAATTCCAATATCCTTTAAGTATTGAAGTTTTTCCGTGACGCCTTTCAGATTTTAGAACAATTAATAAATATTTTAGTACTTTTTAATTATTATTAATTAAATTAAATGAAATACCATTCAGATCACCAATTCCATCACCATCACTGTCCTTAAACGAACGGGGGTATATTTGATAGAAATTTGCATTTTCCCACCAGTCCTTGGAACTGGAAACTGTTCCAATGACCAGCATAATTCCTATTAGAATTATAGCAGTTCTCATTATTAGGTACTTATTTAGTTTTAGTACTGAATATATAACTGGACATCAAAGGAAGATTCATAAGTATTTATAGGCTTACAATTTTACATTTTACAAAGCTTATAAAATTCTGTAGAACCACCTGTTAATTGCATTACAATAGTTCAAATACAGTTGAAATAAATGTTTGTTTTTCGACATTTGCTTAAACATCATTAATAATCATTATATGATTACTAAATAGTAGCGATGCTAGGCCGGAAATGGATGTAGATAGTAAATAAACAGGGCCGCTATAAGAATCTACTTAAAAATTGTTCGAAAATTAGTGGAATGATATGCTAAGACTATGACATATTTTACAAAAACCTTAAGTCTCTTTCAACATTCCTAATTCTGTGAAAAATACGCAAAGCGTGCACTGACGGCTCACTTATTTTTTTTTTTGTGGTTATGAGAACAAGAACAGTCCGGTTAAGAGAAAAGAAATAGGAAAATGTAGTTCTTTTTAATAATTTAATATTCAATATTTATTACTTAATAATAAAAAAGGACATCATAGTCAACCTTTTTCTCTTAAAGCAGAATAACAGGTACATCTTACAATAACGGAACTCCCACTGCGTTGGGACCATAAACTATTTTAGAACTTTTTCAGTATAAATTTTTAAATTATAATTTAAAAAAATAGAGCCTTCAATGCTTCTTCAAATTTGCTGTCTACAAATCTTATCAGTTGTTCAGATTTTCTCTAGTTACAATTGACGTACATTTACATCGGATAATAAACGGAAACAATTAATCAAAGTATTAAAAATAAAATGCACGACTGGAGCGTAAGAACTTGCTCTTGTAACTAACAACTTTAGTGTAGCTAACCACTGACGCTGTTAGTAGGTATAGGTTTAAAGCTGATGTAGGTAAGATTACATTGATTCTTAACATGTATAATGAATTGTGGAATTCATATGATTCAAGGAATGGTTACATAGGTACCTACCTACAAGTGTATATTTAAATGGATTTGAATTATGAAAATTAGGAGGGTAATATGTACCTATCTATATATATAGAGAACATAGGTATGTAGATATGTACATATATGTGTGTATAAATGAAGGTGAATGCTGTATAGGTGGCCAAAAATATCATTTTAATCGGTTTTTCGAAAAAAATTAAGAACACCATTAGATGCCACGGATCAATGAAAATTTTATAAAAAAGTATCCCGGAAGTTGTAGGGCGGATTTTGATGAAATCCGGTTTTTTATTTTTACTTTTTTGAACACATTTTTTTTTTGAAATTTTATTATGCAGTTTTTTTTAGAGTTTATTAATATACATGTCACTTTAAAATTTAAAATTATTATTTTTGATTAGTTTTAAAAATATTGAATTTTCAAAAAAAAAATTATTTTAATTATAAAAAAAGTTATTTACAATTTTAATATGAAGAATTAATTTGGCTACCTAGATCTTCTCAGATATAAAATTTGACAGAAATACAACGCACAGTTACCGAGAAGGCCAAAAATTTAAAAAAGCGTTATATAAAAAGTACCGTTAATAGACTTTTCCTGTAAACTTGGTTCACATCAAATAATAGCTATTACCAACAAAAAAAAAATTCTAAGAAATTTGTATCTTAATCGTTGGAGCCGTTTTCGAGAAAAATAAAATATTCCTTGAAGGTCATATGACAGGTACCGTTATGATTAGGCCTAAAAATAAAATTTCAATTTCACCTCTGAGGAATGCCAAAAGAACCACACATACCATTAGGATGTAGCTCGTTATACATACATACTGAGAGACCGACAGACCGACAGACTGACATTTTTTGCCGATCACTTTTTTAGGCTTTGCTATGATCGTAATGTCATGTTTGACTGTTAGATTTTTTTTTACCAATTCATAACTTGCCTTATAGTATCTATAATCGCAAGTAAAAATTAGATTTATTGACTTCAGCTTAAATTCTTTTTATTTATGAAAGGCCCTTTCATAATCAGGCCTGAGACATTACTTTACTTAGCCACAAATTAACTACGTCCCTGGTGATTAACTTCAACATTTGAAACTAAAACCTAAACGGTATCTGTAATAAGATGAGAGCTATAGATAAAAACATAAGGTGTATTCTAATTAATATTATATTGTATTGTCGATAAAGGAATTCCCAGTGTGTAAATGTGCATCTGGAAATAGTATTTTTTAAATATTGAATATTATATTGCTTTTATAGTAAATATTGATCAGCCGTGAAAAGTAGTGAGATCTAGAAGTACGCCAAGCTCTTATTTCATGAAGTTTTAATGCCAAATGTTTAAAGTAGAATAATATTGAAACAACTACAAATTACGAGATACATTTGATTATTTAATGAATACTGGTACTGGTTAAGTTTTTGAAACCTTTCGAATGGGGCAAAGCTAACAAAAAGAAAACTTGCTTGGTAAAAAACAAAGTTTTGTCGACAATTACAATTACAAATTATTGATCGATTATTTCATTCGCACGAATTATTATTGATTGTGTTTATGAATATTGTCTTTTATTGATATGAACGTTAATAATAAATTAATTGATAAGAATGGATTTTATGGCTGCACTCTTCGTTTTATATATAAAATATTAAATATGTATGTATAATGACTTAGAGTTTTTTTTCCTGAACGCAACGGTCAAAGACTTTTATGTGGTTTTCCATTGGTAAAATAAATCAATTTTTGGTCTAGATCTGTCAAAATACCAGGAATATCTCTCAATTTTATCGCGTTGCATTGGCTATATTAAATTGGTTTATTTTTGAATCTAGATCAATTTTTTAGAACTAAATTTTTCCACAATATGATTTTTAGCTGTCAGCTTGAAAAATATAAATACCTATGTGTAAAGTATCATGTTGTGTCCAACAAAACACAAATCCTTTATCATGAGTGACGATGCTATTATGATCATCCAATTGAATTTAATTTATTTTTAAATATTTCCTTTTTAGAAAAAATAATATTTTAAAATCTGTTGCTCTTTTATTAAAACTTGAGACATCTAAACTGATAGCCATTTTCACAGACACGACATTACCAAAACCCTACAATAAAAATAAAAAAATCAAATCTGAAATCACGAAAAATAAATCAAAATCTAGATTGAAGTCTGGATTTACCAATCGAAAACCACATTAGATTCAGTTTATAACCGCTTAGACTTCAGTCCGTATTGTTAAAAGTAGAATTGAAGTCTAACATTTCTTATGTGGATTTTCATTGGTACGAATACGATTTTAGATTGATTTTTTTGTGTGATTGTATTTACATATGTACTCGTAATATGTAAAATGAGTTGCTGGTTTACTCATTACATGCTGTTCAGGCATAACACTAACAGCATGTGATTGAGTAAACTAGTATACTCATAAATATGTCAACGAAATAAATAAAATAATGTGAATTATCAGAGACATAAATAAATAAGATAAATCTGAGACAACAACCAGCTCTAGTCTCAGAACATCGCGCTACACATCTATCCTATCCTTCTTTCTCTCTTTTCACCGGATGCCCCGTGAAAGAAGAGAAAGAAGGCTAGGAAGGATGTAGCGCGCAGAAAGGCTATTCATAATCCCTTGAGCGCGTGCTTAGTTATAAAAAAAAAATGTAAATATGATATCTAAGGTATATGGCATCATTATTTAGTTTACGTTAAAACCTTGGAGATAACATAAACAGAATAGATAATTTTTTGTTTAAGCTGATTCGGGGTCACATTGCAAGAGCGATGCCCTCAAGCTTAATTTTTGGGGCTTATTACGCCAACAACGAATACTTCGATAGTGCGCGGTTAAGTGGCTACATCCCTCCCGAAGCATTCCTCTATTTAGACAGTCGAGGGCTGATTCAGGTTAGAATGGCGGTTCCGCTCTTCTATCACGTCAGCCGGAAAACTGTAGATAGGCGACTCCTGTAGGGTCATCACCAAGGTGGGAAGGAGCGGCTTCGGATCAGTAGGACTGTGTCCGATCTGTACCGAAGGGATATGGCAAAGCAAGAGAACCAGTTCTGGTGGTAACAATGATATCACGCAGATAGTTAAAGTCGAATAAAATCGTATGTCTTGGCCGACTTACATAGATTTAGGAAAATTAGGTATTAGGGACAGTCAGGCTGGCACCAACAAAAAAAAAAAAAAAAAAATGGAGGTAGGCAGAGGCATATAATGGGTTTTCCAATAAGAGGTGTTATTTTGATATTCAAAAAAAAAGAAATGCGTTGTTGAAGCGTGTATCGTTCCATTTTTATTAGTAGCGTAGTTTCTACTTGTCAAATGTCAAAAAATGACAGCTTCAAAAGTGACAGCTACCGAAATAGCGGGCTATTCAAAATAACACCTCTTATTGGAAAACCCCTGGAAAACCCTTGGGTTTTCTAATAAGAGGTGTTATTTTGATATTCAAAAAAAAGAACTGTGTTGTTGAAGCGTGTATCGTTCCATTTTTAGTAATAGCGTAGTTTCTACTTGTCAAATGTCAAAAAATGACAGCTTCAAAAGTGACAGCTACCGAATTAGCGGGCTATTCAAAATAACACCTCTTATTGGAAAACCCTATATGTGTATGTGCGCATATGTATATGTATGCCCGTATGTATATGTATTGGTATGTATTCTGTATATGTGTCTGCATGCCTATATAAAAAATGCACAAAAAAGTTAAAACAACAAAAAATGCTACTGTGGCTGTTTTAGTTTTTAAGTAGATTTAAGTAACTCTATGTATTTTTAGGTATTTTAAGTAGTATAAGTTAGTTTTAATTAGCATAAGTTAGGTTTACTTAGTTTAAGATAGTTTTAATTAGTTTTATTGTGTCTATAGGTAGTTTTAAGTGTTATATATACGATTATATAGATAAAAAAAAAAAGATACCAAGTTTTTTATCGCGTTTTCTTGGTGAAAAATAAAACCATATGAAACGATAGTATTAAGATAGTCTTTATGTATCTTAGCTTAGATAGCCCGTAAAGGGCCAGTAAGTTAGTTGTAAGGTATTGATAAGTAGGCTAGTTTTATGAATCTTTGTTTAGCTTTAAATTAGTCATAAGTTAAAGGTTAATAAAAATGAATTGAAAAAAAAAAACGTTAAAACCTTGCACCGCAAAATAAAATGTGTGCACTTCTCCATATCTATTATTTTTCTCAAAAAAGATAACGAAAAAATATTATCTTATATAAATAGAAAAAATAATTGTGAGTTATGAAATCATAAAGATCAATTTTATATAAATACAATAAAAGTTAATCCTATTTGTGGGATGTGGTTAAAAAATGAGAGCAAGCAAAATGACACCAAACATCTGGTCAAACAAATAATTTATTGAAATTGAATTTCTATGTACAGTTTAATATTTTTAAATAAAAATAATGAGTAATTTAAAAGCAAACATATCCATGACTTTATTGCTAAAAATCATAAGAGTCGTTTTCAAGAAAATTGTTTGAATCGGGTTTATATAAGAATATATTAAAATCTGAGATCATATGGAAATCCACGATTTCAGAATTTTTGAAATTTAAAAATCGTTGGGGCGGTCTTTTCTTCTTACATATTTTTTATGCATAAAATTTTGAAAACATTTTTATGGAAAAAATAGGATGTCCAATACAAAATAAGTAATACGCTCAAAAATTTTTGATTTAAAAAAATCAGCCAACCGTTTTGAAAAAAAAAACGGTTACAGTTACTAGGTTACACATTGTTCGAAAATTTGAATATGCAATAGTATTTTTTATACTTTTAAGAAGCATCTATAATTCAAATAATTAAAATAAAAATAATTTTATTCGGTTCATCCAATAATGAGGAATTAAAAAGTGGTTCAATGGGAAGTACCGTTAATAAGAACCCACAATATTTTATTTATATTAAATGGTGAACTGCACTAATTTAAGATAAAAAAACATTTTTTTAAATCAAATTTCTTGAAATTGATTTTGAGAAAAAGTTTTTTTTCCACAATGTTTCAACATTTGTATATAAGGTTTCGTGTTTTTTTTTCAAGGCAATAATTTTCTCAAGTATTCTATACAAAGTTTATACAAATTTGGTTTACTGCTAAGAATTTGAAAAAGCTTTTCAATGAATAAAATGAATACGTGATTTCTACATCACAGAAAATCGAAAACCGAAGAAACAAATGGTTAAATAGATGAAATAAAATTAAATAAAAAAATACAAAATTAGTTATATTATTAACAGTTTTTTATTACCATTTTTGCAACCGTTTTTGAGAAAAATAAGATTTATCTTTTTGACAAAAAGTACATATGACATAACATGTACCATTATTTTTAGTTTTAAAAAATTAAAAAGAAAAGTGTGTTGGCATAATACCAGAAAAACATAATTTTTCAAATTTAAAGAAAATCTATCCAGTGGCACGCAGACAGACACAATTGGCAGTATCACTTTTTTTCGTCTTCTTTTCCTTTTTTTTTGCTTTAATTTGAACTATATGCCTGTAAGACCTAAGGTCTTTTAAATGCAACCTGAATTCCACGACACTAGTTTGGCACAGTGTATTTGAGATCCAGGTATTGACTGTCTCATTTTAATCCAGTTAAAATTGGAGGTATAGAAAAAATGCGCCTAGCGTGGGGAACGAACCCACACGTCCTAGTTAGCAATTAAGCACTTTATCCACTGCGCCATTGCCAGACACATCGTTATCATCTAAGAGTAAGTTTGACTAATATTTCTAGTTTTTTTTTCATATTTTTTCGAAAAAAAAATGCTTAAAATGGAAACAAATAGAAAACAAGAATGGCAACACCTACAATATTGTAGTATACTATACAACCATGAATCAAAGAAAACAAGATTACGACACTTCTTTGTTTTTCTTATTTTATTGACGGCACCAGAGATTAAAGATCTGCAAATTGTTGTTGTTCGTGGATTAATTAATATCGATCTCTGGTGACGTCAATAAATTAAGAAAAACAAAGAAGTGTCGTAATCTTGTTTTATTTGATTCATGCTATACAGCTTTCTTAAAGCCAAACAAAATACATAAGTAGTAAAAATTAAAATATTTTTTTTATAATTTTAAACTTAGTTTAAAAAAAATTGAAACATATAGGTATTTATTATTAATTTGTTTATAATTATTTGAAATAAGGTACCAACTTAGCATTTTCTATTAGGTATTTTTATTAATTAATAATAAACTTAGGCACTTTTTTAATTTGATAAAAAAGAACAATAAATAATAATTTATAGATAATTATAGGTATTTAGTATAAATCTGGCAGGGGTAAATGTAGTACCTAAATTTTTTTTGTAATATATCACGTAAATAAATTTGACAGCGCTGTACTCTGCATTCTATTTATTCTGGATGTCGACGTCATAGTAATTAGCAAACCACAATGTAAGATCCATAAATATGACGAAGTTGGCCTCATCCAATACGATTATAGTTAGATAGCGCTAGACATCATCAAGTGCATTTCTTGGATAGTTTTCTGTTTGGCTGTGTTGCGTTGATTTACCACTTATGGACTTGTAATTGTGTAGGCACCACAGCGATGTGATATTTATGCTGTAGAGGTAAACTGTAGTAGAGTAGTGGCGGGAATAGTGTGATCTTCAAAGCAAATTTAAAAAAAAAGATCATTCGTTCGTTCATCGGTTTAATTTCTTTTCCGCGCCGTTTTACAGTTCACTCTGTGAGAGCTGCTTCAGTCTCATTCTTCTCGCACACGAAAGTAGTTCCATAAGCGGTCGATTCGTCGGCGGTCTGTACCGCACTCAAAAAAAAAGAGTCATTCCGTTGACCAGATCAGTAAATTTCCGTTAGGTTATAGGCAGTTGTTTTTTCTTATACCAAATACTACAAGAAAATAAAATTATTTACATATGCTAATAAATGTCTGCAATATTCTCAATCTGCAGAGTGTAATAAATTGAAAAAAAAAAAAATCATCATTGCATTGGTTTTTAGCTGCCTATTTTGTGATTTAAAGATTAAAGTGTGATACTCGTCGTCATCATTGTAACTGATAAATGTCCTAATTTTCTGAGTGTTTTCGACAATCTTTATCGTCGAGTTCGAGTATATTGCAGGTGCAAGCTTCTAGAATTGTGATCCAGTTTTTTTTTCTTCTAGAAAACAAAGTGAGTTCTGTTTTTCTAACACACACGTGTATTTTTTTTTTATTTAGAAAACAAATAATTTTATAATTTTTTTTTTTGAGAAACATGTGTTTTTAAAAATAAGTAGGTAGGTACTGTTTGCAGTAATGAGAGATTAATTTTGTGAGAACTGCAGAAAAATAAAAAAAATTTAATACCTACCTATTTGTGCGGAAATTCTATTTTTAAACTGGCAACTTATCGTCAAGTGTTCTTTAATCTCTTTTTTTTCGAATACGTATGAATTGAACCAAAGGTGCATTATTCGACCTCAACCTGCGTTTGTTTATTTTGTATTATTTATTTATGTCTCTCTTTTGAGTTAGTGTGGTTAAATATTCTAAATAATTCATTTTCCTTGTTTCCAGTTTTATAAATTATTCTTATATCGTCTCTGGAAACAAAAAAAACTTCTGGATTCTTGCAGAAATTCCTTCATAAATGCATATCTACCAGTTAACCTTCATACCTATATGAAGGTAGGTATTTACCATCATTTCAGTTTCGAAGATGGACTCTGGCATTTTGTTCGTGTCGTTGACTTTATTGGTATTGAGTATTTCAAGTTGTGAGTTTAGGATGGAATTTTATCAAAGAGTCTACCTGCTCTGTTAAAGTCATGAATGCATTTAAGGAAATAACCGATAACTACATATTTATGATGAAATTTTACATTTTCTTACAGGAAATGTAAATCAAAATAAAATACAAAAGATGGTGTATCAGACTTTGTATCAGCAAAAAATATTCCATTAATACGTAGGTTAGGTAGGTACATTATGTTCATACTTGACCGCGTAAAGTTTTATATCTTTGTTGTTGTGTTTCAAAATAGATTCTCATCGAAATTCTCGTAAGATTATACAGACAATATTTATGTGTTCGGTTCTCTGAGTAGGCATAATATTCTGTAAAGGAAAAATTATTTCACAATTTCTTATCGAAGATGTTTGTTGAAAATAACAAAGAAATTTTAAGGGCAAGTGTAAGGCTGGTGTAATTGTTTTTAAACAAACATGTTTTTAAATGTATTTTTGAATAATAATATTTCAAAAATAATTATCTTAACGGTTAAAGAATCTGATAATTTGTGAATGAAATGTGTAGAGAGCGAGACTCCTTTGTGTTTTTGTTTTACAATTATCTAGATTAGAGAATCCGCTGGTAGAAAAGTGAATCAGCCCATTAATAAACATTTTATTTCCGTTACAAACATCATGTCGGATCTATGGTCCAATAAGTTTTTTATTTTGAAAAAACAAAGAATTTAAAATGCCCAATAATTTCACACTGTGCATATTGTTCTTTGTTGAAACTTCACATTCTATGCCTTATGTATGACTGAATCTCTTTTCTCTTAAAAATAAAATGCACGACTGCATCGCTCATTTGGAGTTGAGAAATTCATTTTTATCTTAACGGGTTTTTCAACATTTGTGTGAGAGGTACCGTTGTTTTTTATTTTAGAAAAATAGTTTTTTTTCCAAGTGCTTAAGATAATGTCAAAAAAACGGTCAAATACGTTTCAAAAAATTCCATTGAGTCGTTTTCGAAATTTTTTTTATTTTTTTTTATTTCCAAAATTTCGGTTTACATTAGTGTTTATTCTTTCTAGGGCCTTCTGCATATAAAATTCTGCTGGTCAAAATTTTGGCTTTAAAATACTGATTCTTAAAATTCTACTTTCAAAATGAAAATTCTGCTTTAAAAATGAAAATTCTGTTTTATTTTCTTTTTTTCTGCTTTTCAAAATTTTGCTTCTCAAAATTCTGTCCGTCAACAAAAAAGAAAAAAATTCTGTAAATTTTTTTTTTATATTTTTAATTAACTTAACGAGAAACAAAAATAAAATAAAACAATCCATTAGGTAACTTTAAGAAAAAACAAGCAAACAAGCAAAAACCAAAGAGAAAAATGTTTTTTGAAATGCTCCTAAGAATCTAAGATTGACAATGTTTGTTTTTGAAACACTTTATTTTCTTCTTAAATAGACACTAACTGAATTATTGCCTAGAAGTTGACCGACACAAAATTTTTTTTTTACTAAACCCTTCAGCAAGTTTGAGTATGCTCTGCTTATCAAAACTCTGCAAATAATAAACAAAACAAAGGTTTGAAAATGTTAAAAAGCGGCGCGCTTTTGAAAAGCAGAATTTTAAAAGCAGAATTTTGTTAAAAGAATTTTGACCCCGGCAGAATTTTGACCCCAACCCAAAAAAAATGCGAGAAAATCAAATGAATCGTTTTCCAGAAAATCAAAAATTAAAAAAAATTGTTCTACAATTGTTCTAATTGTACTATAATTGTTTTGATTGTACCAACAAGAAAAATTATCAACTACCTCTCTAAGTACCTTTTGCATTTTGCAATGAACCGATTTTTTTGTATAAAAATCGTTGGAGCTGTTTTTGAGAATAGAAATATTTTTGTTCTTGGCAAACAAAAAAATGTATGGCAGTAGGTACCGTTATTTTCCGTTTAAAAAAATAAAATCCACGACTGGATAGCACGTACTTGCTCTTATGTTGGATCACATCGCATGCAAAAGATTCTAAATATATTTTTAAAGTCGTTTTTTACTTAATTTTGTATATACAAAATTTCTTTAATTCTTTTCCAAAAAAAATTTGTATGGCAATTTTAAGTATTTTATAATATAAACTTAAAACCTATTCAAAGTCATCAAATTATACGAAAAATGGGTTTAAAAAGCAAGTATGCAATCATACAAAACTGAATATAATACAAATAAAAATGACCAGTGTCAAAATCTTTCACATAAAAAATCTCCCTCCTTATATGAACAACAAAATGTTGACTTATAAACGAGTAAGGCGAAAATAAGAAAGAACCCGAATAAACAACAACAAAATTGTGTAGCTAATAAAAGCACTGGTCGTTTCAATGCAATTGATAAACAGAAAAAAACCTGCATTAGGTTGGATCTGGTCATATGGGTTCGGTGGCGTGATGCGAAGTACGTTGGCTGCTCAGCGGCTGGTCATGGTTCAATACACGATGGATGAAGGCACAAGAAGTTTTTCAATTAAAATGAAAAAGTAGACCAGCACCACTAGATCAAAGGAATCTGATGATCGACCTTGGCAGGTCGTGAAATATCTATAATTCCAGCCAAAAACAGTTGAGAAAAAAACTTGGTGGTAGCACACTCAAGTTGTTGTTGGGTATTCAAAGTCATCAAATTAACTTAAAACCAAAATTTCAAAAAAATTCATACTGTTAATAAGAAAATATCTAAAAATTTTTTTTTACCAAAATGTAAACTACCAAAAGGGGTGCACACACTTATTTTTTATCAAAATCTTCGGAACCGTTTTCGAGATAATTAAGATGGTAGACAAAATTGTATGGTCGTTATTTGTACCGTTATTTATGTGGTTATGTGGAAAGATTTAAAAATTTATTTGAGACAATCAACGCTTATGTACCAAATTTGATGAAAATCGCTTCAGCCGTTTAGGTTGTAAATCGTTCTCCAGACGGACAAACAGACAAACGGAATTGAGGGACCCACTTTTTTTGTATTCGTTATCATCGTAATGTCAAGTTTGATCAAAAACTCGAGTTCGATTTTTTTCACGAATCCATAACATACCATATAGTACCTGTATATCGCAAGTAAAAATAACTGAACTTGAAGATGTAATCTACTATCAATATCTCAATCCCACCTATAGGCTATGAGCATATCATACCATATTTGTAAGAGAAGAGCATTAAAGGAGAAGTTGGCTGCCACTTACACTTTCTCTGCTTTCTGGAATACCATTTGACTATTCTTTGTGTGAGATTTAAAAAAAAAAGCCCTAAAGAAATAATTATGGTACGGTCAGATCTGGGCTGATTGCATCCATAAGCTTAGTGAATCATTGATGTGTCCTGCAACTTAGTTGACAGATGAATTCAATAGTGTATGTGGGTCGGGTTAAGGCTCAATTCAGCAAATAAGGGTGTTCCACCATACGTCAAAAGCTGGGATATAGAAAATGTTATAGCAAACTGCATTCTGAAAAAAGTAAAAGCCAAATACCGAACTATCTGGAGAGACATGTTGGTTGAAGCCCAGGTTCACTCCGAACTGTAGCGCAACCTAAGTAAGAAACTAAGTATTTAAAAATTGTTATTTTTTTAAAGCAGGTATTTGCCTATTGGTGAGGTGAAGGTTGATTGTTCTTTATTATTCTTGTCTGATTTGAAATTACGTGAATTTCTCATTTAACCTTTGTATCGAAAAATGTATTATTTAATCAATGACTTTGTAGGTACCTACTATACATAAGTACTTATTGGTGAAAATAAATTAACGTCCGTCACATAGGCGCATACCAAATCTGTTAAAATCTAAATAACTTCCAAGGCTTAATGAATTCTGATTATGAATAATAAACACCAAACCAATGAGTTTGACGTGAGTAAGGGTTTGTTCTTGACGTACGTTTTTTTTGTTGTATTTTAGATATGTATACCTACTTAAATGTATTTAAGTTATTGAACTTTCTTTCATGGAACAAAATATCAATTCAATATTAAAGATACAAGTGGATAATTTATTAATGTATCGTATTACATTAAACGAGATGAACTGGGTTATTATGGCTTCTCGGAAACAGCTCTAACGATGTAGACGGAATTTTCACAGTCTTCTCCTATATCTGGGAAAAAATACATTTATAAATCCAGTCGGTGCGAAGCCCACTTTTTTATTTCATCCTTTTTCGGAAATTGCTCTATTCCGTGGAAATGGCTCAAATAATTTGGATGAAATTTTCAGATGTTGTTCTTTTGTGCTAGATAAACATTAAAAAAAAATTTTTTTTTAGAAAAATCCGCCTACCACCACACACCCACTTTTTAGCATTTTTTGTTTTATTAGATTTAAGTATATAGTTTGCTCTTATGAGAGAAAAAATATTAAAAATTAGAATAAGTCAGATTCGTTAGCTTGTCAAGCCTAATTTTATTATATCTGAGTACTTAAAGAGTACCATAGCAGGTGTAATTTTGTATGTAGATAATGTTTTTCATTTCAAATTTATCTAAGGTATTATTCAGGGCCGTAGCCAGGATGTTGCCAAGAAATATTGATTTTTCGGTTTTGATAAGACACTTTTGATCTTTAATGCTTTTCTTAAATCTTAGGCTGCATATACAAATAATTGAGGATGGGTAAAGCCTATCATACTTAAGAATGTAAAAGTTCTTAAGAATGTAAAAGTTGATACAAAATTTTAGAATTTCGAAAAAATAACATTACTGGTTTTATAAGTATTAAACCTCATAGTCATATTTTTTTGTTATATTTATTTTCACTTCCAGAATATGTATAGTCGGTTTTTTTTTACTATAAGGAGACACCTTGGGATAGAGCCTAGATACGTTTTTCAAATAGCTACATTGAACACATGAAAACTCCCAATAATTATATTCTTCGACAAAAATAACGGTACCTCTTATACATTTTTTTTGACAAAAAGAACAACCTTATTTTTCTCAAAAACGGCTAAAATTGTTTTTATAAAAAAAGAAATAGGTTCATTAATGACAGGAAAGGTACTTTTTAGTATATTTTTTTGAAAAAAAAAATGGTTATTTGTGGTACCTTTAGTCGAACTATTTGTTTGGTTTTCGATTTTCTGTAAAATGGTGCATTTGTATTTTTTGAAATTTATGTAGAAGCTTCTAGAAATTTTAAACACTATTGTAAACCAACATTATTTCAAAAAAATTGTTTTTGAAAACTCAATATTTCGAGAAAATTTGTTAGTTTCTTGGCATTATCTTGAATAGTTAAAAAAAACATTTTCATAAAATAAAAAAACAACGGTATGTACCTACCACACTAATGTTAAAAAACCGTTAAGAAAAAAAAGGATTTCTAAAAAAAGGCTCCAAGAATTTTGATAAACAATGTGTGTATTCATAAATTAGTGCAGTCAACTTTTAAGTAAAAAGTTTTTATTTTTCATAGGTACTTATTAACTGTACTAACCATATACCACTTTTCATATTTTTGACTTTCTAACTATTTAATAAACCGATTCAAATTATTTTTTTGTATACAATCTCTCCCCAGAAGTGTTAATTATACTGCATGGCCAACATTTTCTAAAAAATGTTTTTCAATTTGAAAAAATAAATATATTTTTTTAATTAATTTTTAAAAAAGCTGTAACTGATTTTTTTTTAAATTAAAATTTATATGCATAATTATAATTACTTCAAAATGGCGTTTTACATTTTTTTTTCCAAAAATGTTTTTAAAATTTCTTAATAAAAAAATATTTTTTTACAAAAACGCTGTTATTAAAGCCAGCTCGTACTATTCAGTCGTGCATTTTATTTTCGTTCAATTCCTTTCGCGCTTACAAAAAACGGCTAATTTTTGTAGGTATAGACACATTCACATCGATATTTGTAAATTTATTATAAATCTTTTATTTTCATCTCCCTGAAAATTAGATAAGAAATAAAAGAAATTAGTAGGTATTTATTTTTATTTCCAATACTTACTCTTAATTAAAATAACCAATAACCAATGCTGGACCAACCATATGAGCAAGATGTGGAAAGGCACATGGCGCAAAATTCTTGGGGCGCATAACAGGAGCAAGAAAATTGAATTTGATGTTCCGCAAACAAAAACTGCCATTTTTATTTTAACCACAAAACTTGTTTAAGTAATCCTCAAACAACATCCATCACTACTGTGCTAAGTTATTTCTTGTAAATTAACATTTTTAATTCAATAGAAAAGAAAAATAGAAGGAAAAAATGAAAGCCACGACGGATGAATGTATGGTCAAAATAAGTATGTGTATTAGTGTGTGTATGCAAATATAAAAAAGGTGCTTACTATAAATCTTGTACAGGGCGCAAATTTGGCTGAGGCCGGCTCTGTCAATCACCATACCATTAAAAGGGGTATGTATATTTTTTTGACGACACATGTCTCTGAATGGCTATGTATGTAGTATCTGTAAGTAAGTTCAGCTTGCATACGTTTTGTTCCCACCACACTGTCCAACACTTCTTCTCTGTGTGAAAATACCTACAGATTGAATAAACATTACATAAAATTGATACCCACAGGTTAAGCCATAATTCGCGATAAGAATATTTTAATATGTAGGCAATTTTCGCATTTGTTCAACTACAAGACATAAAACGTATGTAAATTTTTTTAAAATAATGTTCAGTTACAATTTATATATTTTTCGTTTAGATGGCATTTCCAATCCTAGAAAAAAAAATTATTGTATCTATTTCTAGGAATATTTGTGGTAACTTGATATTATAGGTTCAAAGTTTTAAAGAAACAACAATATGTTTTTGTTGACAAAAATGTTGCTGGCTATATTTCTTCATTATATAATATAGGTCATTTAATCTTTTTATTCTTATTTTCAATTTTGAAGGATACAAATAAAAAAGTGTGGACGTTTTAAAATTGAATTTCCTCCAAAATATTTTTAACTGAGTTTGAAAGAGCTTATGCTTTCACAAGCTTCACAAGGTTAAACAAAAACTATATTCATCAAAACTCTTTTTGTTTCAAGTTTAAAATCTTATCTTCACAGGCTATATTCGGTGTTTACTTATTTTAAGTTGTAAATTACTTCATACGTTTAGTTTATTGGTACAGTATAATAATATAGTAGTGTAATTTTTGTTATCTATATACATAAGTATACGTAGATAAAGACAGTAGCAGACAAAAAAACCCTTTTGATCAAGAAAACCATGATACAAGGGCGTAGATAGCCTTATGATTGTACAAATAAAAAAAGCTGTACATAGACGAGAAATGAACTTAAGACTTAAGTAAGTAGACTTTAACATAAGTACAAAAGTCTATTCTATTACTTGTATACTATTATTTTTATTATTCAATATTTTTAAATGGCGTTAATCAAACCAAACAGCACAGCTTTTTTTTGTATAAATATTATCTTAGAAAAAAAAAACACGTGCAGTAAATATTAAGTTTCATATTTCAAGTTTCAAGTAAACATGGCCGGCTTATAGAGTAAACAAAAATAATTAAAGAATGCGGGACTAGTGTTACATATTGTAATGAGAAAATGTAGTTTATAGAAATTTTGTAACAGAACTTATTTTTTTTAAATGGGGAAATAAATAAACTGCATATGGCTTATTTCTTATATTCAGTCAAAATAAAAAAAAATTTAATCACGAACTTGCTACAAGATTAGCTAACAACTTTAATGTAGCTGAACATTAAACATTGACAAATCAAAAATCTAAATCATTGGAGCGTTTTTTTTTAAATTATATTAGATTATGTAGGTACATATACAATTTTAAAAACATTTTACAAAAAAATTGAAACTTCATTTTGAAGTAATTATTAATGTGCATATAAAATCTTAATTTCAAAAAAATTCAGTGACTTGTTTTTGAAAAACCTATTGTGTTTATTTTTAAAAAATCTAATAACAAATTTTTGAAAATACTCAACAACTGAAAACTGCAGTCTTATTAACACATTTGCAGAAACAAAATAATTTTTATGGTTTCAACCAATTGTGAGAAAGTCGAAAATATAAGTACGCAAAATAAAATATTTTTCTACTTAACTAATTTAAGAACACACATTTTTTTTTTCAAAATTCTTGTAGCTTGTAGCGTTTTTGAGAAATACATTGTTTTTCTAAACGTTTTATTTTTTAACATTTGTATGGGTGATATTTAAGATAAATTTAAAGAAGTGCTAAATACAAAGTTTCACAAAAATCGATTGAGTTGTTTTCGTAATATGAATTGAGTTTGAAAAAAAATGTTTGTTTTTTTTATTTAACAAAAAAATGTATTGGCTTACATTAGGTTTTAAACTTTCTAGAAGCTTCTGCATACAAAAATTGAAAAAAAAAATCAAATGAACCGTTTTCCAGAAAATCGAAAACCAAAAAAATGGTTCTGCTAGAGGTACCAAAAATAACCATTTTGGCCTAATTAATTTATTTTTCTTATAAAAATCGTTGGAGCCGTTTTTGAGAAAAATAATATTTTTCCTTTAACAAAAATGTATATAAAATTAAAAAAAAGTGTGGGCATATTATCGAAAAGACAATATGTACCTACCAAGTTTGAAGAAAATCCATACAACGCGTTCAGGCTGTAGATTCGAGGACAGACAGCCAGATAGACGGACTTGCGGGACCAACTGTTTTGGTGTTCTCCATCATCGTTAATGTTTGATCAAAATTTCGAGCTCAATTTTTTTTTTACGAATCCATAACTTGCCATCTAGTAACTATATATCGCAAGTAAAAAATTGAACGACTAGAACGCTCGAACTTGCGTTTGGGGATGAAGATAAAAATAAAAGACATAATAATTATTAAGTTTGCATTTTTAAAATAATATAGTGTAAAAGGACAAAAATATTAAGAAGTAATTTTTTCTTAGATTTTTCATTAGTTTAAGTAAAACATTTTTTTTTTTTAATTTTGGAATACAATTATTGATTTATACGAAACCAGTACTTGCTCAGTAGATATAGCAATAGATATATGTAAAAACATTTCTATAATATATAATTGTAGTGGAAATGTCCATGCTAGTATATTTGTTATACATGTATAATTCTTTCAAGTTTTTTTTATATTCATGTATTTTAAATAACAGTGTGTAGAAAATTGATTTTGTTAAATTAGTTCTTGTTGATACTTATCGTGATTGTGCACAAATAGTTCCTACAAAGACTACTGAATTTAATTGTTAAATATTTACCTAAGAAAATTACACGAATCGAATTTGTTTAAAGATGTGTGAAAAAATGATAAATATTAACATTAATAATTATCGTAGGATGTGTAGATTATAATAAATAAATACAAGGTACAAAAAAAAGATTTTAGATAAAGGAATTGCTATATAGATCAAAACAAAGTTTTCGAATGAAAAATTTAAAAAACTGCATTTGCACTATTGACGAATTGACATTTTTGCTGCCATTAGTAAAAAAAACACGTGTATGACAATAAATTGTACTTAAATGGTAGAAATAACATGCGTTCTACACTAGCAATAAATTTAAAGAAATCCATAAAAGTGGAAACGGATATAGGAGCTTGAATTTACGATATAAAATATGCTTTTTCGCATACCTTTTATCGCTTATCTTATCCCAAACAAAACTGTCAAGGAGACCTTACTTTTATGTTCACATTCTAAAGTATTTCGCAATATTTCTTTAGCTTCTTTAATTTTTTAAAAACAATAATGCTAGGAATGTATCACTAAAGTAATACAGGGGCCCAATTCCGCAAGCGTGAATGCTTTTCTGTGCAAAAAAATTATTCACCCTCAAAATATGCGTGAATAAATTTGCCTATCTGTGTACACGTTATCTGTCAAATAAAAATGCATCGCACCCTTGCGGAATCGGAAAAATGTATGTGTACACAACTTTCTGTGTACACAGAGAAACTCACACTTGCGGAATTGGGCCCCAGTATGCAATGAAATGCCCACTCTAGAAAACTTGACAGTTCTTCTGATATTAGCTTTCTGCTGCTGATATTGCGATCAATATTCAATTTATCGCCAGTGGTTCCACTGTCGCCGCAACATGAGTACAATGTATTCATTATTATTCCAATTTCCACTCCGCACGAACATTCTTACTTGCTTGTTACCGACTAACTGCACGAGTAAATGCTGTAAAGTATCATAAACATGAAGCAAGGGTTGCTTCAACATGGCTGTGTTCCTACATAGGTTGCCTCGTGTGTATCTAGTATAAGAAACGAAATTAATCATTTTAAGTGAAGGTAGTGGCAACTCTGTTATTGGCTGATGGTTAAAAAATCGGATTTATGCATAAAACATCTTAAATCAGCAACAGAGAAAATAGCAGCACACTTGCCATTGTGAACTTTGATTTAAAATCAATAAAAAAAGCATTAGTTTAGTTTCATGAAAAAAATGTGGTTAATACTAAAAAATACAATATCTGCATTTCGCTCTGATATTATTCAACGATAGGAACGCAGAATTAAGCGCAATTCGTCTTTGATAGGTAACGTAGTCCATTCTTGAAACTGTGTATGTATCATATGGATGATTATTATCACCAGTCATACGCTGCCAGTATGTTTCGATACAAGCATTCATAATTAATAAATTATTATTAGAAGCTTAAAATTTTGGGAGACAGGCCATTTTAAACACAGAAACATTTTTGATTTTTATGAATATCTAATAAAATTTGTTCATACTGGTAAGCTTCCAGACAAGTTCATGTTTCTTAATTAGTAGTGACTCTAGACCAATCATCTCTATAATGCACTGGATAGTGTATTCTCTATAATTACCTATAACAATTTTTTTTAAACAATTTGACGATGACATAAGGTGCGCTGGTACCACCCTTGACGTTTATTCGAGTAAAAAACTTAAGTTTGTGTTTGTACAGACAAAACAATATATTTTTGTATTTTATTATGTTATACAAATAAATAATAACTGCATTTGAAATGTCTGTTAAAAGTTTTATAAAGTTCGAAGTTTTATAAAGTTATACTGACATCGCATTTACAACAGCCTTCAAGTTGACTATTCTTTTTTGCATGCCAATTTATAAAAGCTCTGTGTTAAAAATTCAGCTTATGCGGCTCCGTGGGTGCAGAAGGGCATTCGAATTCGACGCAACATAGTTGTTTGATGCAGGGGGCCCCCAACTGCTCAAAGCGCTGCTAATACCTTACACTTTTAATGTGGAACAACTGTTATAACTGATATAAATGAGCTTTCAGCTAGTCTTGTTCTTCTGAAATATCGGAAACATAAGAAACTAACTCGCAGCTAATAAATACTCGTATTACTCGTAGATCATTGAAATTAAGCATCGTTGCGCGTGGTTAGTACTTCAATGGGGGACAGTCGGAAACCTACCACGTGCTGTTTTAAGCCAATGGTCTAGTTTATAGTGCTTCAGTGTCTCTACTTCGTAGATTTATCTACGGAGTAGTATAATATGTAATGTAATGTAAAAATTATATAGAATATGTGAAGGTTTTGCCAAAACCAATCCTAAAAAATGTCCCATCAAAATACATGTCTAATCGTGTGAGACTTTGTCAACCTGTCAAATTCTGTGAGATGTGCTGTCAATTATCTATAATACAAATTTTGTTCACACTTATTGGGTATGTGTTTATTAATACACAGTCAGATATATTGCGGGATTACTTTAAACAAAATGTTGGCTTTAAAGTCAAACATATAAAAGACGTCCCACCACCACCTTTATTGATTTTCCTAAAAAGTAGCTAGGTTATCTAGTAGTATATACAAATTAGTACCTTCTTCTGTTTCAAATAACTTTATGACAGCATTACGACGATGTTATTATTATCACTTTTCTCTGTGTAATTCCTCTACAAATTCTTCGGATTACTTTGTTTACATTTGAAGTTGTCACACATTCGTGTGTCGCCTGACTTTGATGGATTGAATTTGTATGAAAATGAATTTAGCAAATAAAATTTATATGGCAAAGTAAATATTTATACAATTATTCATAAAATGATCACTATCACGGAACAGAAAACTAACAAACCAGAGGTTTTTTTTTATGATTATTATTTACAGGTTTATGATTTCAATTTGAATGTGAATATTGATATAAAATTTGGACGTGATTTGGGACATGCCAACAGTAGGTGCGTTTTTTTGCAATCCCCGGGGGAATTGGTTGAAAAAAACGACCAAGGTGCTTAGTAAAATACTTGGCAGCACTAATTATTTGCAAGATGACATTTGAAGAACAGCTGTAATGGAAGAAAAAAACAAACATCACTATTTGCCTCAACCTCATCCTTCTAAAAATCATGGGGTTGATTTGTTTTGTGTAATTTCGATATATTTATTGAATTAAAACTACTTTTCTATTAAAATAACATAAAAGGAACCAAGTTAATTATTATTTATACAAGAAAATGTGAATCAAGTAATTTGAAAATTGAAATCAAGTATTTTGGAAATTGTTTTTAGCCGATGTGATTTTTTTTAAATTTTAATTTTCACAAATACAGTGGTACATAGAATTCAACTACTTGAAAACTACCCCATTCGTCGGTCACTGGTGAAATGATATTAGTTGGCGAGTTGCTTATTCGGGACGGGACGGTCATTAGGAATATAGGTCTGAGCAAGAGCGGTAGACGATCAAGAAGATTGAAGTATGTCTAGGATGTAGCAGAGAATCTGTATTTTGTTGCAACAACAAAACGCAGAAGAAAACAATTTTCTCAGAGAAACCTTTGTTTTGTAGTTCATTCAATTCTTGTTAATTGAACAAATATTAACTTCAGGAAATACTTTTTTATTTAATAATAATTTCACATTCAAGTTTTAATATACATATAATAAAAATAAAGGCAAAAATGAAAATCGCTGTAGGAGGTTTTGCTCATGGCGAGGTGGAAAAAATAAAATTGATAATTATTTGACATGTCAAAATGTCAGTTTTGAAGTTTCTATACATTTTATCGATAACTTTGTGAAAAAGTTTTTGGTAGCACAGTTCTTATCCTCTGCAATAGCTAAGCCTAGTGTGACAGTAGGCGTGTTTTTTTCTAAGCCCCGGGGAAATTGGACGAAAAAAACGCTGAGTAGGATTAACAATTTGCATACTAAATCCAACAACTTAACTAATCCCAGGGGGTGCTTAGCTTAAACCCAGAGAATTCTCGGGGCTTAGCTATTGGAGAGGATAAAAACTGTGCTACCAAAAACTTTTTCACAAAGTTATCGATAAAATGTATAGAAACTTCAAAACTGACATTTTGACATGTCAAATAATTATCAATTTAATTTTTTCCACCTCGCCATGAGCAAAACCTCCTACAGCGATTTTCATTTTTGCCTTTATTTTTATTATATGTACATTAAAACTTGACTGTGAAATTGTTATTAAATAAAAAATTATTTCTTGAAGTTGATATTCGTTCAATTAACAAGAATTGAATGAACTACAAAATAAAGGTTTCTTTGAGAAAATTGTTGTTGTACACGGGAGCAACCCAATACAGATTCTCTGCTACATACTAGGCATACTTCAATCTTCTTGATCATCGTCCGCTCTTGCTCAGACCTATATTCCTAATGACATAGGAACTGAGCGTCCCGTCCCGAATAAGCAACTCGTCCACTAATATCATGTCGCCAGTGACCGACGAATGGGGTAGTTTTCAAGTAGTTGAATTCTATGTACCACTGTATTTGTGAAAATTAAAATTAAAAGAAAATCACAATTTACTTGGTTCTTTTTATGTTATTTTAATAGAAAAGTAGTTTAAATTCAATACATATATCAAAATTACACAAAACAAATTAAACCGATGATTTTTAGAAGGATGAGGATGAGGCAAACAGTGATGTTTGTTTTTTTCTTGCATCACAGCTGTTCTTCAAATGTCATTAGCAAATTAATAAATAGTGCTACCAAGTATTATTTCACTTAAGCGCCTTGGTCGTTTTTTTCAACCAATTCCCCCGGGGATTGCAAAAAAAACGCACCTAGTGTCACAGAAAAGTAAAGCTTATGCGGCCCCTTGGGTTAAAA
The DNA here is from genome assembly GCA_910595825.1 of Philhelius pedissequus. NCBI lineage: Eukaryota > Metazoa > Arthropoda > Insecta > Diptera > Syrphidae > Philhelius > Philhelius pedissequus. The sequence continues at coordinate 38,749,922 of OU343163.1, forward strand.
AAGGCATTCCACTTTTGGAAATTACTTGTTTAACAGTTTTAAGGGTGAACAACCCTTACAAAACTGTTATAGGTAAATGTTATAAACTGACATTTCTCTAGTCTCGTCTTAGTTAGTTGCTGTTTTGGAATCAATCTGAACATTTTTGGATTGATTTTAGTTTTTGAAAAATTCATCTGACAGGTGCCAACTATCATCAATTTTTAATTTTGAAGCTTTGTTATCGATAGTTTATATGGAAATGTAAAATTTTTCATTCAAGACGCCGCTGGCTTTTTATGTCATTTTTTCGTCCAAAACACACCTATCTAATATGACATTTTTTACGTATACATAACAGTTTTGATTACTAGATAATACAGTGCGCGTGCGCCTGATGAGTATAAATAAATAAACCAAATGAATATTAATTGATTTAATCGATTGTTGAATCGTAAATGTTGCAAAATTAACTCTTATCAATTCTCAATCTAGTTTTAGATTCCTAGAAATTTGTTTGAAATGTATTTAGCTTTTTGAACTTAGGACTTTAGCATCGAATTTTCTTCATCATTTTTCTCCACCACAATTAAACAAGTTTAAATTCTATTTGATAAGCAAAAGTAGTGTTTAAATAAATATATGAATCTATTATTAAGCTTTGATTATATGTAATAAAGATCAAGAGCTTAACTTTATAACATTTTTGTTTGGCTAATTTGTATTTTATGATGTCACTTTTATTTGGATACGAATAAAAGTTAATTGTTTGACGTATGCTATTTTAAATGCACACATTAACATATACGTTAATAATTATTAATGTTTAAACAGATTGTTTTTTTTTTTGAAGATAATGGTTCGTTGATTTCTAATTTTACGGTTTAATATGCATAATATATTAATAAAATATAATGAAAAAGTTATTAGTTATTGTATTCGCTTTACAATAAATCAGAAATTGTTATTTAACGATAGAGATATAGAGTAGTTTCTATATAGGTCCTTAACCTTAGATAATAAAATATAACTTTGTTTTTCTGATCAATGTGTTATGTATGTAGCTTGGAAAAAATAACAACATAAACATTTTTCTCCTTAAAATGTTTTCGCTTATCTTGAAAGTCTCTTAATGAAATATAAACAGGGCCGCCCCACTCCCCATTATTCGCTATTGTATTGTTTAGATTTATTTATTTAATTTAGGTTTTATCTTCTAAGCGTGTATCTGGGTTTAAGATTCTTATTAATTTGCATTATCTAAAAATCTGTACCAAAAAAATTAATAATTTAAAAATCATTTTCCTTTGTTTTTAATATACTTTCAGTAGTTTCTGATAGGTGTACGATTAGAAAGTTACACAAGTAACTCAAAAGATATAATTAAAGACTGTAAGTGCAAAAGTGGCGTAACCCACTTTTCTTAATTGATATTAGCCTCCCCATAACAATCACATAATACTTTTAAAAAGTGGTGTAACATCTTTTTGTAAAGGTTATATATAAAAAAATCTAATACAGGATGGGTCAACTTAAAGTGACTGGCGTTGTATATGGATCAACTATAGAAATATTCTCGACTATAGAAATATTCATCAACGAGTAGACACGCTTCATATCATAATTGAACGTCCGGAAACATAATAAAATTCAACAATTTTTACTCATTTTTGCACTGAGTAAAATAACATTATGAAATTTTATGAAATTCTTTATTATCTGTAAAAAAAAAAAAAAAAAAAAACCATTATAAACACAAAAATTTTAAGAGATTTGAAATCAGTCAGTCCAGGTTGGGCCACCCTGTACTATGTTTAAAATCATTTATCTCGCCCTAAAGCCCAGTTCTCTGTTCTGGAAAAATATTATTCCTCATAAAATTTGTTTTGCAGTACAAATTAGATTTCAGATTTTTACGCACCTCAACGCAAAATAAAAAATTTTGTTTCTAAATGTATCTACATACAAAAATTTACACTTAATTTTTCCAAAGCAAATAATTTCCGAATCATTATTTTGCTAGAAAAATTGTGATGTTTGTTGTACTTCGTGCTTTTTGTCATCCAATGGCATAACCCCTTTGCAATATTCAAAGATTCAATTCTCTTAACAGAGAGCCTATTCAAACACATTGGTGCCTGTTGCTGACATTCCCACTGAATCACATGAACATGATTTTTGTATTCTTGTTTAAACCAGCGTATATCGACTGCATATCCATGTACAGACTGCTGCTTGTACCATGCAGCACGCAATGCGCTCAACCCTCGTCCTCGTTGTGCGCTTTTAAAATAAACTTATTGAATCAGAGTTACCACTGCTACGTTTGTGGTAATTTAGTATGCTTACTACTGCAACCCTGTAAGAGGTTATTGGCATCTCTAACAGTCAGAGTGAAAGGCTAAAATTAGCTAAATTAGTTGCAAAAACTCAATCAATTAATTTAACAGCTGATTTCACTAATCAGTGTCGTAGTTAATGAAAAGTACAATATTAGGACATATTTTGAATAAAAGTATAAAATGTTTTTTTTTTTATAAAAGTATGAATTTGAGCCAGATTTGAATGGAAGGGAATTATAAAGTAGGGAAAATCAATAAACCTTGAAAGCAAAAAAAAAAAATGTATAATAACATTGGTAACAATAACTTGGAATAGTTATATTTAATTGAAAATTACATAAATACTTATTAAAAACGAATTCAAACATTCGACAAAAACTTGCGTTATTTTTGTGAAGTTTTTTTTTTTAATATTTAATATTCATGTTGCCTACATTTTATAAGCAAATAAAACACAACTCGACATGAAAAATTAGAGCAGATCAATTTAAGCAATTTAGATATTTCTTTAAAAACAAGCTTGATCATTAATATCACAAGTTACTGTATTATTATTTTCCCCTACTAAACATTTGTTAGATACGCAACTGTTCTGATTTGAATTTTTAGTTTATCTCTCTCCTTCAAAATTTAGCTTGAGAAAAAATATCTAGATACAAAATTTGTTTCTGCTCTAACTGAGCACTAGCACTAGGCTTATAATGAAAACAATAAGAGGCAAAAGAGCGAATTTTCCAAAAAAAAGCGTTAAGCCACTTTCGTACTCACGGCCTCAAATAAAGTTGAGGGTTGTTCAGTTCTATTTAAAGTACACTTTTGATGTGAAACAAAAAATCTCATACAAAAATGAAATTCCACGGCACGTAGATAATTATAAACGAAAAAAATCGCTCTAATTTAAATTTTCCGTTAGGCTGCTAAAGGCAAACTGTGTTTTTTGAGTGGAATGCTGTACTAGATTTACTAGTACAATTATCTGCTCTTTGCGTTCTGAATTTAATTGCCCGGGACATTAACTGATCCCCTTTCATTCAGGGCAAATAGTTTCTGGAGATTTTTTTTGACGTTTTCTTTTAATAAGGGTCCAGTTATAACGACCAGGGTCCTATTTCATAAACATTGACAGGCGTGACAGGTGACAATTTGTAAATGAGATAGCTTGACAATTGTCTAAATTCTGTCCCATCAAAAAATTGAGAATTTTGTAGAATTGTCGGGGAATTTGCGACATTTGTCAAGATTTGGGATCATAAAAAAATTGTCATGACAAGGAATTGTCAGGGATTTTTTGGAAATTGTCACAAATTCCGCGAAAAATTTGTCGTGACAATTTTTTTATACAAAAAAAAATACAAATTACAATTTTGTCAGTATGTAAGTTGTAAGTGACAAGCAATTGAATCTCGGTCGTGAAGTGACAATTTCGGTAAGATATTTCTAATATTGATTAAACTGATGAAAAATTTGATGTGCCATTTTAGCGAAGTAGGCCATCTTCGAATTTTTAAAGAAAGAATTAAAATGATTTTGCTGCATTAAGTGATTCTCAATTTAATGAAAAAAATTCGCGTCTGCAAAAGTACAGCGGAATAAATTTTGTTAAGAATCGGTCGACAGCTCCAGCATCCCACAAAAAGAAATCATGCTCTTGATGCTAAGGCCCAACTTTAATGGCGTTAAACTAGCTTGGAAGTGGAGCTCAGTAGCATGTAGTCTGAAACGGAGAAGAGGTCAAAATTAAATCAAAGAAAAAAAACAGTTTTTTTTTTTTTTTTTTTTTAAATTCATTTTTATTTCATTTTAACTTATAACTATCTTAAAGCTAGACAAAAATGTTTAAAACTAACCTAATTATCAATAACTTACAACTCATTTACTGGCCCTTTACGGGCGCTCTAAATTAAACAATAACTCTTAGAACTAATATGTCTTTCGACCTAAAAACTATTTTAATTAAATCTAACTTTTTTTATTTATTTTATATTTCAAGAAACTTACACAAAAAAACTTAATATTGGAGCAGTTAACTATATTTTTTTATCGATATCCATAATCATGAGAAAAATAATACTCAAAGTGATTTTTTTAAACATTTTTTTCATAAATTTTGAGTTTGAAGTCAATTATTTCAAAAACTATTGACTGAAACAACTTTACTTAAAATTTATTATAAATTGTAGAGTTCTGACTTTTTAAAAAAGTATAATTTATAACTGTAAGTGTTGCCGTTGTTTTTAAATATTTTTTTTTCTAGATTTTAAGTAAATTTTATAAAACTACCCCTCTCGCCTAAACGAGGTGAGATATACCCCCCCTCCCATAGTAAAAAATGCTTGTATTAAGCCCCTCTATCAAAAACCGTTATTATATCTTGGCGCCAAAGTTATCGCACTCGTGCCGCAAAAAAAAATTCTTTGAGCTTTTTGTCATCGATTTGTCTTTTAAAACATCCACTTGATCATTTTTCCTGATAGCGAACTGGACCTTACTTTAAATATATTTTGTACCTTTCACACGAGAAAGCAAAATCGCCAGAATTTTTCTTTGTTTCATTTTAATGCTTCTTGGTATAAAATCGCACTAAACGTATACAGTAAAACCTGCTTTAATCGGGCCACTCTATAATCGGATGACCTCATATTCGGTCCGCACATTATGCATTCCCTGCTATTTTTCATATAAATTTCCACTTATAATCAGGGCATCTTCTAATCGGACCATGGGCCACTAAGATAACATACGTTGCTTAATGTAATCACCTGTCTAATTAGTCCAAGCGTAGGAAATACGAAATATGTATGCATGGCATTTTTTTGTAATTGTTGGTACCTATAACAAGTAGCTCATAAGCATTTTAAGTTGAACATAAATATTTATAATGCGTATCAGCAAACCAGCCTATGTGTTTCGAAGATTCACATTTGTCTCAGGTAGATCCTGCAAAGAAATTTGATTGAGGAAAATCTCAAATCCAAAGAATTTTGAGCGCGCGAAAAAGGAAATCAAACTGTGATTTGAAAAATTCGTTGGCTTGACAACAAAACGTATGAAATCATTTGTATCTTTTGCCGAAATTGATGTCTTGACATCCAAATGGTTTTGCTTAGTCCGGTATAACACAGCGCGTGTTTACCCCTGTGTGAATGAAGTGCGAAAGAGAAAGAAAGAACGAAAAGTTGAAACACAAATAAATAAATCTGAACACGCGCGCCGGTAGGATTTTCCTTGCATGTCTTTGACGTTTCTCTTTCTACTCTTTCTTTATTTTTCAGATTTGCTTCATTTAATTTTCGCTGTAGATGAATGAACACCAATCCAAATGACTGACGAATTTAAATGGATCAAAGAAAAAACGTCTAAGCTTATTTTAAATTACCAAATGAACTCTATTCTCTACAATCTTTGACTTTGTCATCCGGAATACCTATATAAATAACTTTGCCTTCCATTTTGCTTTTAAAAATTATTTTTTGTTTAATATCTGCCCTGAGCAAAGAAAATAGAATGAAAGATAGCTGTCAAATAAACGCGCAGTATTGAAAATGAGAAAAGGGCTTAATGTAATAACACGCGCGTTACCGAATAGAAGTTCAAAAGAAAATAAACAAGACTTGCGCGTTACAGTCACGCGCTGTGTAATACCTGACTTAGCAAGACAATAGAATGTGCCAATTTGTGGTTCAATTCTCCAAGCAGTAGCGTAACTATACCATCGGAGGCCCGTGGCAATTTTTTTGGATGGAGCCCTCCGGCGTCCCAGTAAAAATAGTTATTTTAGAATTTAATTTTAATAAACCACTGATGTAAGTAGTTGCCCAAAACTATTAATAGTATTATGTGCATTTTAGTTAAATATCTAATAAGTTTTATTTTCAAGAGCATAGGCTTATACAAATATTTATAATGAAATAACAATTTACATTCAATAAGATTTTTTTATGAATAAAATTTTTTTCTCCGGGCTTTCTATTCCGCAAAAGTATCTATAACATCATCAAAGTTTAAAGATCGGGTCGTAGAATTTTCAATAGACAGAATAGCAAAGTACGTAGCCTGTGTTGTGCCATAGAGTTTCTTAAATAGGTTTTTATTTATCTTAGTTTCGAAAATTATCTGCAGTCACAGAAATTGTAACAAATAACATTAATTTCAGGAAAGCTGAACTACATAAAATTATTCTTTGTTATTAATAAATCAGCAAATTCTCTTATACACGAAGACTTTTGTTATTTCATCTCTTAAAGTGGACCGAAAACTGAGAATTTCGTTGGCAAATGATTCAGATATGTCTTTTTTATATATATTAACAAATTCTAGAGCTTTTTCAAATAAATCAGTGTCATTTAAAATTTGCAAAATGAAAGGTTGCAAAACACTGACATTATAATTAATATCATTCATTGAAACGACACTGAAAGTACCGGCATGTGGATTTGAAAAAATGTATATGTAAATCGATAGTTAATGATACGCGTTGATTTAGTAAGCTGAAAATATGTTAAATAAAATTTATTGTTATAAGAAAAACACAAATGTTTTACTTTACCGCAGTTTTTGATGAATTTTGATGCATTCAATAGAAAAATTTTTACCCCCTATTAAACCTTTTAAATAGGCACGTTATACCCTTCTGGCAAAATGAAGTTTGTGAGCAAAATTTTCGGTAAATTTGCGAAATTTCCTATCGAGTTAACTATAATTCATAAAAATCCGCGATAACAATAAGATACATTTTTGCTTTTTTATAATAATAAATTTTATTTAACATATTTTCGACTTACTAAGTCAACGCGTACAAAGTTGATTTTATGATTTTATTCGAATAATTGTTAACTATCGATTTACATATACATTTTTCAAATCCGCGATGAGGAAACTTTCAGTCTCACCGGCTTCTAGCCTATTTGATTAACAAAATGAAGGAATTCCCCGAACATCACTAGCTCGCCCGCGTTACCAATGTATACCGCGACAAAAAAATGAAGCAACCAAAGGATGCGTTCTTAAAATTGACATCTTTTTGTTTTGAATGCGTTGAAATTTGAATGATTAGTTTGAATTTGTATATGGTCTTTAGCTTTGCCCCACTTTGATTGATATTAAGTACTTTAAAATATTATAATTTTTACTTAGGTACAAAATTTTATTAAAAATGTTAGTTATTTCTGAGCTCGAGGCCTCTTGTGCCGGGGCCCTCGTGAGTCGGGGGCCCGTGGCATTTTGCTGGCCCTGCCACCCTATAGTTACGCCACTGTCTCCAAGCAAAACGACTGGCTATAAAATGAAATTTAATTAATTGTATATTTTCTGCAAATTTATAGGTGGTAATATGCACGGACAGTCGTATTTTTATTTATATAAACATAGGTATACATATATATACTCTTAACATACATGTATGCATCGGGGAAAACCCTTTCTAAGTGGACCGCTCCGAATATTAAAAAGGAACCTCTACAATCGGACTACCTCCTAATTGGACCACTTTTCTTCGGTCCCAAGGGTGGTCCAATTTGACAGGTTTTAATGTAGTTAAATAGAAATTCAACAAAATCTCTTCAGAGCGTTGAGTTGAGCGGTTAGATTTTGTTTACTCCCCTAAATTCTTGCTCATCTTTTATGCGAACTAAAAGTTGTTGGCAACTCATTTTCCTTATGTGAAAACGGTTTTGCCTTCGAAATGTTGACATTCAAATTTTTTTTGTGGTCAGCTACCACAACTAGGGATGGGTCAATATTTCATATTACAGTTATTGAGTTAGCGCCATTAGCAATAACAACTAGTTATTCGATATCGCAAACACCTGTTACTGAAATATTATTTAGAATTTTTAATTTGTTATTTTTTTTGTGTTACCATTTTTATATTAATAAAGAGTTATTTAAATTTTATTACTGATTTTGCTTAACTCAGATTCTAGCAAAAGTTGTAATTACTTATTTGCTTTATTTTGCTTAAATGTAATACTGGTAATTATTGTTTTCAGTGTTTTCGTATATAAGTCCGAAACGTCACGAAAAGTTGTTTCAATTTCTTTGCTGACCTAGCATAACTGTTACTCTAATTTATCGGTGGTTTCTGAGCAATCGTATAAATTCGAAATCTTAGAAATATAAAACTAGTAATATGTACTCGTGTCTAATCACAATATGTCAATTGTATTTTGGACAGCTGACAGAATTTTCCACATTATTCTTTACATTTCGCTCTGCATTTTGAGAATTTATAAAGAATTGACTTAAAATGGTAAACAGAATATTACACATCAACGAAGGAGAACCCTGTTTAATAATCACCTTTTATACTTTAATAAATAAGTAAATACAATTCAAGTCAATGTTAACCTCTACCAGCCTTGAACAACAATAGCAACACGTATTAATTTTTAAACGTTATTTGAAAAGTACACTTTTTTTGATCAAGTTTTATTAGTTATAAAAAAAATTATACAAAAAATACAATTAAAACAAGTTTCAAATTTAATTCTTTTGGTAATTTTAGATAGGAACATATTAGTATTTAAAAAAAAGAGCATATAAAACTTAACCTGCAGCTCTGTTAAAAAAACATTATACCCGTATAATTATGCTTAAGTTCCATTACTATTTCAACACAAACTCCTCTCTGAACAAAGCAAAAAAAATTAAATGTCTCCTTTGTTAAAATATTTATTTCTTAACAAAAAAAACAACATCAATTGACAATAATATTAAACAAATTTTAAATATGACAAATATCATTGACGCAGTAGGTAGATACATATATTCTGTAAATTAAATGGAAAGGTAAACATTAAATGAAAATAAATAAGCGTGTAAAAATTAAACACCGATAATGCCAAACAAAAAATGGGGATTTTGTGTCTGTTTCGATTTAAATCATTATCATTTGCACCATAGTTATTAGGCAATTCAATTATCTGTCAATAGTAAATGTTTTTGCCTTAATTTGATGTTTAAACTATTAAAAAGGTAAATGCCTTTACTAAATGTTTTTTTTCGTCAATAGATTGGTTTAACAATTTGTTAATAATTAATTGGTATTTTTAGTAGGTACTCGATTTAATTATAGAAGTTATCTGCATTTTGCTTAAATGAAAGAGTGATTCTCTGAAAGAAGATAATGTATTCCATTTTACACAAAATTGAAAACAAATTCCGTTTAACCAAAATCTATTTTTCTTGAATTGATCAAACCCATTTTATTTGACATTTAATGGTAGTTCTACATTTTTGGCTTAAAAGATTTTTGGAAAAATCGTTGAAATAAAAATTTGTCTTAGTTAAAACAAATTTTGAAAAAAAAAGCTTGGAAAGCACCAGCAGGACATTCGTAAACTGAGTCGACTGTACAAAAATCATTAAGTTATAAGTAGATACGTTAGTCTTAGTACGTTAACTCGCTTAATTGTCATTTTTGATCATCATCTTTTTTTTGTTCGACCTCAAAAACCCTGTGATTAAATTTTGTCAAAAAATTTAATTAGCATTGAATTATCGTACAACTAATTATAATAATTTTAAAAGTTAATTCGTGATAGAGGTTATTGTATCTAGATATGTATGTGTTATAAAAAGTGACGTATTTTTTTATTGCATTATTCTCTTACCTTAAGCGAAGGTGAAAGCGTCTATAAGAATTGTCGAAAAAAGATAAGACAACCAAAAAGCTCGTATCATCAGGTTTCCTTAAAAGATAAGACAGTCAATATGTACGTAGGTATGTATATAGTTAAGTTACTGAAGATAACATCTTCAAAAACGAATCCAGATGTTCCGCACTGCAGCATCAAATATTATTTCAAAGGGATTCAGTTTGAAATTTAAATTGGTAAGAACGAGGTGGTTACTGTACTGTTTTCCGTTTCCGTCAGAAGGATATTCCGTGATCCGTGCTAATAATTGTGAGTAAAATATGTATATTTTCTACAATTAATTCATATATGTAAAAGGGGCTTGGCTATGGCCACAAGTCGAACTCATTTACTCGATAATGTGGCTTTTTGGTTTTATTTATTTTTGTATGTATTTATTCATTAAAATAAATTTATGACCGGAGTGTGCTCTCGTTCTTGTTTCGTGTAAAAGCAAGTTATTCAAATAAAAAAAAAAAAATTAAATAATGCATAATAAGCGATATGATAATTTAACGCGGTAAAACTGTTTAAAGCAGTTTGATATTTTAAACAGGTATTCCAGACGGCTTAAAACTAGTCCCTGAGTATCCAAGCAAATTGTGAATCTGTAAGTGTCATTTTGGAAAACCGTTTACAATTTTATAAGAAAAATATTTTCAACATGTTGTACGGAACTAGAGACAGACACATTTGATCGCCATTAAAAGTATGACTAGACAAGAGAAATGTCAATTTATAACAGATTTGTATAAAAGTTTTTCTGCTTTTAAATATATAGAGCTTGAGTTGGAAGCATATACCGAAGTAATCGAACTTGAGAATTTGATCAAACTTGATATTACGATGATACAGAATACGAAAAGGTGGGTCCAAAAATTTAGCCTGTCTGTGTATATAGTGTAGACAATACCACAATCTATATCCAAACTCAAACTCGCTGAAGAGATTTTGTTTGAACTTGGTACTTAAGTATGTTATAAGCTATTCTCTAGGGAAAAAAGGTTAATTTGTTTTGAAAACGGCTCTAATGATTTTGATAAAAAAAAAATCTATGTAGGTATGGTGTACATTTTGGTCAGCAACATTTTAATTTTTTTTTCAGATTTTCGACTTTCTCATTCGGAAAATATTTTTATACAATGGTAATTTAAATCCAACAAAATTGCTTCATTACTGAATTTTTTTTCCAAAATTCAATATTTCGAAAACTGGTGGACTATTTTTTTTTTCGAAATTGTGTTTTGATATTTAAAAAATTCCTTAAAAAATGAAATAAGGGACATTATTTTCGGCATACAAACATTTTATAATTCAACATTGCCTCCTTTTTGCTCTTTGCACATCATCCAATTATTGATGCTCTCCAAATAATAAGACTTCTCAAGCCCCTTAAGATAAGTGCTTGTGTCAGAGATGACCTCTTCATTCGACCCAAATCTTTTACACTCAAGCAATGGCTTGATGTTTTGAAATAGTCGCAGGGGGCAAAATCTGAAGAAAATGCTGGGATGAGTTCGAGGAGGTTATGCAATTTTACCATTTATTGGAACTGTGAACTTGTGCGCAGCTGATGCTTTGTCCTGTGAAAAAAGAATTTTGTTTCTTCGCCAAATGTGATCGGGTGAGAATCGGTCCAACAGCAGCTCGCGTCGGTGATCGTTTTACTCGATGTGAATGTAACCTTGCTTGCTGACAAACGCATACCTTGGCCATCTTCCGCTTCGATTCACCAGGAGAAGTCCCATTCTTTCGACTGTTTTTTTGGTTTCTGGCGTGTTGTGATGAATCCAGGTTTCATCTACTATTACTAAACGGCCGGCGCAAACACTCACAAATTTTTTTTTTTGTGGAACATCACCATTTCGCCAAACACAGTTTTGAAGTTATCAATCGAATGCGTTTGTTGTCGGTGGTCAACAAATGCGGCACCTCTCTTGCAGAAAGATTTTTAATGTCCAAATATTAAGGTATGTTAGATCGAAATCACTGAGTCATGTGATATCCTTGTGGTTGAAGAGGCCGTGCACTTTCACTTGCCGCCGATCGTCTTTTATCAAACCATGGACTTTGTCGACCATTTCTGGAGTGGTGAATTCAATTGGGTAACCAGAACCATAAACTAATTATGTAAAGACCGGAAACCTCTGCTTTCATTTGACATTTGCCTACAAGCTGAAACACGCACACAAGTAACATTTCTGTTCCTCTTCCAATAGACACATTGATAGAAACGCACACAAGAATCTTTTCTATTCCTCTTCCTATAGACACATAGACAACACAGCCCTAGTAATTTGTTTTTGTTTTGCTTTTCGATTTCCCATCTATTCATGGATAGAGTTTCAAAGCTACAAATACAAAATGTAAACAAATGGGTTTTGGGGGGTGAAACGTACGAAAGTTTCCAATCTTTATTATGGCTTATTTGTGACCAGAACATTCGGCGCCAGTTGTGCTTGAACCACCGCACCGAAATTGAGTAAGCCACCAGTGAATAGTTCCAATCGTTGGTCAAGAGTTGCCATAATATTTTTCAAGCTTTTGTTTGGTTTGCGTGATATTTTTTTCTAGCAAAAAAAAATGTATTTAATGAGCACTCGAAATTCACTTTTTTCGGCATCCATACAAAATTGCTGTCACAACGAAACTATTTGACTGATCTGTCTATTCCTGAACAAAAAAAATATGATAAATTTAAGGTGACGACATAGTTTGTGTTCATTTCCAGGGACTTATTGACCCACCTTTGTACAGTACATACTAAAGTATAACATATTTAATACTTAAGGTTGGAATAGCAAATTTTTCTTTAAAACATTTTAAAGAAAATCCGTATACAGCAAATTAATTCAAAATCTATAATGCATACTTTTTTGTGCTGATCGAATTTAATAGCAAGTCTGTGCGACCAGGCGTGTATTTTATTTTACAATATTGTGTTATAAGCAGAAATCAATCACGCGCCAAATTTAAATACAACGACAAAAGTTTCGTGTGTAATCATTGGTCTGTTCGATAAAGATTTGATTGTTTATTAAAAAAACAACAAACGTTATTCATAATTTGTTTTTGCTAAAGGGTTCTTTATTTCAATGTTAATGTCAAAGTACATTATAGAGAAATGATTGGTTAACCAATAGTCAACATTTATTTTCGTTTTATTAATTCCACCTTAGGGTCAAATGATGCATTGGTAGAAAATAAACAGAAATCGAAATTTTTAATAAATTAATGAAAAATAAAAAGTAACATTATTAAAATACTTGGTGTGCTTTTCAGTTAGTATGTTTGGTTAGCTAGCTGTAGACTGAACGGCTAGGCCAATTTGGAACACTTCAATTTCAGGACATTTTTGTGAAAATATCTTTGGGAAAAAATCGAATTTTAGTTTTAATGTTTAATGTTAAAGTTAAAACTGACCTTTTGTCTCAAGATTTACCGTACACATTTATTTCGTTAATATAGTAGATAGATTAGATATTTATCAGGTTTAACCTTCATACAACAAAAGTTTTAACAAATCGAACTAACCTAAGCCCATAATTATTCCTCCTAAACTAAAATCACTCATCGAAAATAGAATCATATATTTCACTTCTACTCAAGGAATACAAATGAAACTTCGTAATCTTTGAAAGGTGCTGTCAAACTTTACTTAGCTATTGTGAATAGGTGTATGCTATGGAAGCACTACACAGTTTTTCCAGTGTTTTAACCCCCGTTTGAGTGGATAGGAATATGAATTTATGGCTTCAAAATTCAAACATACATTACCGGACGTAGTCGTTTGAAATAAAAAGTTTCTTAGAAAACAAAATCTCTCCATGGTTTAATATAAACTGTCAAAATTTGTCATCATATAAAATTAAATTTAACCTTTGCGATGGTAGTTTATTACATATATTAAACGCTGCCTAAATATGAAATATTAAAATGAGTTGCAATGAGAACTAAGTCTATATAAAATATAACTTACATCATTGAATTATTAGGTCGGATCCAGCCTATTTTTGTAGAGAAATTGGCAACGTATCAAATTTTGAAAAGTGGGTAAAGAGATAAAGTCCGAAAAAGTCTGCAGCAGCTTGAGCATAACTTTCTGCCAATTTACGTCAACAAAACATATTTTTTTAATACATTTTTTAATTTAAAATTCATCTTTTTTTTTCAAACTAATAATTTTGTATGTTAGCACTTTTAAATTAATTTATTTGTTCATCAAATCTTTTCCCGATATATATTTTCTTCTTTTATGACAAACGTCAACTTAACAATTGTAAATTGTCTGCCTTCAAAAATTAATTGGGCGGATATTGGCAAGAAATTATCAGGAAGGGGAAATATTTTACTCTCTGAAGATCGTCCTTTGCTGCCCAAAACTATTCTAAATTTGTAAGTCTGGAACATGAATTGGCAGAATTTGATGCCAATTTGTGCCAAATGGCAGTTTTGGGCGGACTGTGGAACACAACTATTTATACTTCTTTAGATTTTTTCTGGAAACAAAATCAATAAAATAATCAATAATATATTTATAACTTTTAAAAAAAAATTTTTAACAAAAACAAAATTAACCCGAATATAACATTGTCTAGTTTGAATTGAGCAAATATTTACGACCCAGGATAAAGTATTTTATTTAAATATTAATTGCATGACGTTTGACAGCGATTTGAATTTCATTTGGTTACCATAATTTCCTGATTTATTTTGAGTAACTCGAAGTTGAATTTTATTGACTTTCGCGGTTGTTGTGGTTGTGGTTGATATTAAACTTTTGCTATATCAAGCTATTATGTGTGAAAATTATTTATTACATTATAGTGTTGCATTTAGTTTAGTTTTGATTCGATATATTTTAAAGAAAATTCTTGCACTTTTTTTAATTTTTTATTTATGAAGTTGAATGGAATTTGTATTTGTATTTTAATATTAGGAATTAAATTAACCAAAAAATACTTGTTAAACCCGATGAAAAGAAAAAAGATCTATATTGTTTGATACGTTTTAGGAATTTGATACTAATTCTGTGCGGTGTTTTTTTGTAACCCTTTACCAACTTCAAAAGGTTATACATATCTGTCAAACTAAGTTCTCATACTGCAGCTGTCAGTTCCTTATATATAAGTATGGTTCATATTGAGTGAACACATAAAATATGATACAGAACTTGTTGGTTTAGATTGTACTTGCTTATAAAAAGCTAAAATAAATATATATAAAAAAACATAAACCTGTGTAGCCTGGCCAATTCGAAGTCGGCAATTAACTAATTTAAGTGCAAATAATGTAAATTATATCTAAGAATGTAAAAGAAGAAAAAAAATAACTGAATTCTCAATAAAGTTTACTACTACTACTACTACTGCAGCTGTCCGTGCACAGTACAGTTTGTAGGCTCAGGGAACACATTTCCAAAAATTACTTTTTCATTCCTCCATTGAATGTGAGGATTGTAAAAGAGATGTTGTTCCAGCAGATGGGCGCAAACTTACGGCATATAAATTAACTTGTTGAGTAAAGTAAACATTCGGTGAACTCATAATTTCGAGCTTCTAGCGTTTTTTTTTTGTTCGGTAAACGTATACCTACGTAAATACACTGACAAACTAACAATAATCGGCATGACGTATTATACGCATTCCGTTGACGGCAAACGGCCACAGATACTTGTTCAAAATGAAGTTAGTAAAAGTTAACAAAAAAACTGCGTATGATATGAAAATATACTTAAATTGTTTTCTTATTTTTGTTTATAATTTTATCTTCTCTTTAAATAATTTAAGTGGAATGTATGTATATACGAATAGGTATATGTTATAAAAGCATTTTTTTGCAATTTTTTGTTGAAGCTATAATATGTTTTTTTTCTTTAATTGTTTATATTGTAGGTAAGAATTGCAGACAACACCTTTATTCATTAATAAATTTTATGATTAATTTTGTTCGTTCCTTAGTTAAATACAATTAAAAATGTCAGTTATACAATAAGATTAAGTAGATTTTAAAAGAAAAATAAGAACGTGATTTCATTGTTTTTATTGTGTTTTTTTTTTACAAAAAATCATTTGCGTTGTATCTATAATAAATAAATCTCCAGACGATACGATAAAAATATTTCTTAAACAATTCTGAAATACGTTTACGGATTGTCAATAAAAATTAATAAACTTACACTCGACTGTGATTGCAGTGAATAATAAAGTTATGCGTTTTTGAAGAAATACTATAAAATGTACTTTTTTGTTTGTTTGTTAAAAAACAAACAATTATACAATAAACCAATTCCAATATATATAAGGTTTTCAATGATTTATTTTATTTGTTGTTATTTTTGTCGGGTTAATTCTTGTAAGCAATAAATATTAAGTTAGATTATGCTAATACATACATTACATTGAACAATTTTTGTTGTCAAAACAATTTCAGAGGTAGATACGAATTTATCTTTTATAATTGCGATAGGAGCAAATTTTGCATTTGGAAAAAAAATCAAACTCTACATTTTAATCAAACTTGACATTACGATGATAGGTTTTCGACTCTGCAATTAACGGCTCAACGGATTTCGATGAAAGTTTTTATACAGGAGGTCCTTCAAATTCAAAATAATACAAATATTTTCCAAACATATTTTTTTGGATTAAAAAAAAAGAATATTTTGAAAACGGGCGGTGAATTTATTTCACATTATGTTCTTAAATTTAGATTATTAAATACATACTTAAAATTGCCATACCAAATTTTGTTTTTCTCATAAACGGCTTCAAAGATTTTTAGAAAGAAAAATCAGTTAATAATGAAGAAAAATGGTATTTTCTGGTAATTCTGGCTCCTACAAGATTTAAACAGTATTGTAATGGCTTTTTCCAAAATTTTTATTTTGAAATTAAAAAGAAATTGTTTTTGAATACTCAATTACTTCGAAAACTAATTAATCGCTTTCTTCGAAATCTTGTATTAGTAGTGTTTTTGACATTCTCTTGAATACTAAAACCAAACATTTCACTAAATAAAAAAAAAAAAAACAAATTAAAAAAAAAACGTTAAGAAACATATTTGTAACTCTACAAACGGCTGCAAGAATTTTGATAAGAAAATGTATGTGTTCTTAAATTAGTGCAATCCACTTTTATATACAACATTTTTTTTCGGGTTCTTATTAATGGTATGTACTTCTAATTGAGCCATTTTTCTTACTTTTGGTTGAACCGACAAACATTATTTTTTTATACATAGATGCCAAATTATTAACTTTTTTCAAAACTATTAGGAAAAAAATTATTTTTCTAAGAATCTATAAATATTAAAAATGAGATTTTGGTTTGAAAACTGTATGTAGTTTGAAAAAAGTTAATAATTGAGCTAAGAAAAGGGGAAAAAGTGTACATATTTTCGTCCAAAAAAAATTCATTAACGAACATGTACTTATCGTATTTTAAAAATTGTTTTATAAATATATGCTTAAACTTAGATAAAAATACCAAACAACTCAAATTATGTGAAAGAGTAGATTTGTGGAAATCAGCAAAAAAAAATGTCAAACAAAAATCATCCATTAGCGTTGAATGTTTGCAGCTTAATACCTAAACCATTAAGAATGGTGATTAAAAGTTCTGAAGAGTTTTATTGTTGTGACTAAACGATTCATGATTTCATCGGTTAACATTCTCTTTTGACAGTAAATAAACTCATTAGATACAGACATATCGTGCTAAATGAATGTACATACATACATATGTGTTTAATTAAGAAATCGTAGAAAAATAAAATTGTTGGTGTCTTATGATTACTGGCAAACGTGCAAATTAAACCACGAAGACTTAGGTTACCCTTACCCAAACAAAACAACATACATAAATACATTTGTATGTACATATTTATGCATAATAATAGTCATCAGATTAATTGTTCTGACTTTGAACTTCATCACGATATTGACATCATTTGAACTAAACGTGACACATTTTGAAAACAATTTTTTTTTATAAATTATAAACTAGTACATCAGACATATAGCACAGCACATTTCATTTAGGTCAAGGATGATTACTTTTATAGAATTTTAACGACATAATTCGAGCGGCAGAAGTAATTATTGGTTACCTACCATACACCTCATATGTCATGTCCTATATAGCATGTAAATCACCTTCGGATCTCATATTGTAAAGTCTCAAGATAGAAAAAAGTTTCACGTCCATCGTATAAAATTTGCTAATTGTATTCATTTTTTTTTAAATTTTCAACAAAAAAAAAACATAAAAATATTCAGAATTATTGTCAAGTATTTTTCAAGACACACCCTGATACTATTATAATAATTAAAAAAAGAAAGGGAAACTTTACTAATTTGCATAATAATTGACAGGAAACTTTATGTTACTATGTAGGAGCACCGCGATTAATTGTTTTCATATTGAGATTTATTTCGGTGTAGGGTAACTTAGGGTAGAATGGGAAGGTGCAGTTATTTCAATTCTATAAAGAAGGGATTTCCCTATTTATTTTATAAATATTATAATACTTTTTAAGAGCCGATTTTTAATCTCCAGATAAGCATCCAGTTAGTTGCCTGCGGAATAAACTTACTTGACTTTTAAACAATCGGATAACAACATCGAATTTTTCAATCAAGAAAAAAAACAATCTATAGAAAAATTTAATTTGAACGTCACTTTTATTTCGAGTATCGAACTTTTCATAGAAATTAATTTTTGTTTAACGTTTATTTCAAAGCAATCATTTTTCAAAGTATTTTTGACATCGAAAATAGCTATTTATTTTATTCCTCAAATAACTCCTAATTCCGTTCTAAAATGAGCAGATAACTTCATTCTGGAGAATATGTACTAACTGACTGCTTAACTGAGTATTGAAAAATTGGCCCTAAATTAAAAATATTTACTCATATGAAAAAAAGAGATTGAAATCGAAATATTATTATAAAGTATTTTTCTTTAACGAAATAATATGTTCATCTAAAATGTTGTAGTTTCGCTTGACTAATATTTAGTTTTGCATTTGAATAGGGTGTCACCTTATTTCATTCAAATTTGGTTAAAGTTATTTATTTTCCTACTGTGAGTTATGTTAGCAATAAATTTCGAAATTTCCAACACTAAATTTCTACAGTATTTTTGTTCCAACGCTCTTTTTAAATAGTACCCCTTTTTGATTGCTCACTTGCAAAAGTCAATTTGCTTGCAGTGCAGTTTGTTGTTAATTCGAAGCTGTCAGAAAAATGACTCCTCCAGCTCCAGTACATGGGACCATAAATGATTTCATCCAACGAATCTTTTTCGCACTCATGCAGTTGCTAAAGTCCTTAAATACATTAATATACACAAATCCGCTGGCTCGAATATTGTATCTGAAGAGGTATGTTTTTCAACACTGGAAAATCTACTGCGTTGGCTGTTCCATCTGTCCTACTCTACTGGTCTCTTTCCGAGTGGATGGAAAGGCATCATTTGTCCAACCTCTCCCTAAAAGATGCAAATCTTCTTCACGCACTAATTACCCTCCAATTGCACTTACGTCCTTCTTTCCAATTTCATGGAAACCCTGATTAATTTTCAGCTCAAGATAATAAAAAAATTAAAAAAATTATATTTTGAAAACTGTTAATTTATTTTTTTTCCAAAAGTATAGTTATATGTATTTGCTGAATACCTACGAATTGGCGTTTTTTAATTTTTTTTTGAAAATGTTTTCAAAAATTCAATTCTAAGATAAATGTCATACGAGTTGTTGGCTTACTCATTACTTGCTGTTTAGGCATAGAACTAACAACATGTGATTGAGGGCCAGTTTCAGAGATCACCCTGAGTTACTTAGGTTACTTTTCTGTTTCACAGTCGCTTAAAATTACTTCACTCAAAAGCATGAATAACGATGGCAACCCTTGTGTTTTTGACATTACTGTTTAAAGTTTTATTCAAAATAAAAAAAAAATGAAAAGAAAAATATAATTGAGTGCAAAAAAACGGACGCAGTTACCAACGATGCAAAACTGAGGGCATGGAAAGAAATAGAGGCCGAATTCAATACCCATAGTGAATTCTTGAGCCACCGGAATGAAAAGAATTCCAGTGGCGGAATGGCCACTTAAGTCCGAATTCAACTTGGCTTGTGTGAAATTGAAATCTTACAGGGAGTGATGTTAAGGGGTCAATTAGCACTGAGGGATAAAGTGTGAAACTGGCCCTGAGTCAAACTAGTATACCGATAAATATGACAACGAATAAAAAAATAATGCGAATTATAAGGGACATAGATAAATAAGATACGGAAATTTAGAAAAATCTGAGACAACAACCTCCAGTCTCAGAACATAGAGCCACACATCTTTCGTATCCTACTTTCTCTTCCTAACCTAACGCCCGCGCAGTGTTGAAACATTTAAAGGAAAGTCTAATCCCTCGACCGCGTGTAGATTATAAAAACAAAGTTACAGAAAAGACTTTTTTCTTAGAAATATCAGAAACATTTTGGGAGAAAAATTCTGTTTTTTCCAAATTACTCGAAAACTATAGGTTCTTTAGAAAAAAGTTGTAGGTACGCATTGTAGCTTATGTTATTCTACATAAAAAAGATTCAGACAGTTTTTGTCGTACAATTGAAAGATTTGGAGAAAAATGGTCGAAAACATTGGGGTGAAAATCAAAAAAAAAGTAATAAATTTATGTTTTTGAGTGGGGATTTTTTGTTTGTTTTTTTTTTTTGAAAAAAAAAAACAAATTTTAAGTGTGAAACCGGGAGGGTAATGCTGCCATCTTAAAAATTCTATTTTTTTTATTTTGCTTAATAACTCCCATAATCTTTATATCTTCTGAAAAAAACTCTAACAGCGGATGTAAGATAACAAAATTATCTACAAAATGACATATTAACGACTTCCCTATGTCAATTCGTTCTTAAGTTATATTGTGTCAAAATTTAATTGTTAAACGTTAAAAGAAATAATTTGTTATATTTATTTCAATAACTCTCAAAACCGTTATTTTTCTCAAAATTTTCTAAGAACAACCTATAGACAGTGAAGTTATCTACAAATTGACATATCAATGACTTCTGTATGTCAATTCGTTCTTAAATTATAGCGTACCAAAGTATCCCCCCCCCCCCCTAAACATTTTTGCTCCACACCAAATTTAGGGAACTTTTTAGGAAATGCTTGGGACATTAAAATGAAGCTCTCCACCAAAATTCAGCATTGTCGGAATTTTTTCGAAGTGAATGTCTAATTTTCCTGGACTATAAATTGTCTAATAAACATTAATTTGTGGTGTATTTAAATAAATTAATTGAAATGGTAATTTGTAAACTTGATATTTGCATTGATTATTGAAAAATTTATATATAACTTAATAAATATACACTTAATTCATACCCTGATAACCATGAAAACTAATTAAATCATTAGAACAACAACATTTATTGGCTAAATGAAAAATGGTTCATTCCGAAAATTGCTATCGGGGTTCTTTATTAATGTTTTTATATTTATCACGTAACCTATAACCATTTTAATATCTAATCAAGTCTTATCAACTCTTGTTAAGCTTGACACGCCCGCCTTTATAATGACGCTCACCATACTCTATTGTGAGAGTATTTGAAACAATTATGTTTACACCTAAATAAGTGAAATAAGTGCAGGCAAGTGCTTAATGACTGTTTTTTAAGATTATTCTAACAACACACCTCGTTATTATAGGTGATAATTACCGAAAGGAACGTACTTATGGGGACACGAGTATAGTAAACCGATTGTACAGAGTATGTAAGGTCAGTCTAAGTGGTTTTTAAATAAAGAATAATTAAGAGAAAACTTGCCAGTCTAGCAACTTCCTGAATAGAAACCATACCGGTAAAACACACTTTTCGTTTTTGGATGGAATGAGGTTGGATTCAATGCATTCCCGAAACCTTTGGCATGACAGTTCAACACACCAACAATAAAAAATACTCTCGGTTTGCAAATTCATCAAACTTAAGTCAGCTGCTTCAAAGCAAACCCCATCTCCATCCCTGATGAATATTACTCATATTTTTGTAAAAAAAAAATTACATTTTTTTAATTGACCTTCCGTGAATGGGGTTTTGTGTTGCAAAAAGTCAATGACTTAAAAATTTCAACAAAGTACAAAATATCATTTTAGTATACGTCAGAAAGACTCAAAATTCAACAGGATACAGATTTCTCATAAACTTTTGTGCAGTGATGACTGATGAGTGATAATGGTGTTGTTTTATGTGTGTTTATTTAAAAATCTCAAAACAAGTTTAAATGATCAATTTTACTTTAGCTCATAAACTGAACACAGTTCACAGTAAAAATGAAGTTCTTGTTATTCGAATTGATGGGTTATTACTTAACGTTCTCAGATTTATTTTGGAATCAAGTTCCCTTCAGAAAGTTGCCGGCCTATTCAGTTCAGTCAAACTTGTTTGATTCTTGTAAGAGGTTAGCGTAATACATTTTGTTGGCAATTTTCGTGATGGAAGAACAATAATTTGTAAATCTTGTACGAATGTTTTTTATTATAATTATTATTTTTTCATTAAACAAAAACTACGTTCATCAAAAAAAATTGTATAACTATTGTTTATGTACATAATATAATGTTTCCTTTATTTTTTAATTACAGATAATTCTGCGTCATCATGGAAGTGTAAGAGTGAAATTTTAATTGCATAACTTTCTTTAAAAAAAATTATAATTATCTTTGTTTTTCTTTAAATATAGGACGATAAGGGCCGAATCGGCGGATCCTGTTGATTCAAAGCTAACTTGCGGCGAAAAGATATCAAATTTTTTTGGAAATCATTGGAAGGGACTCATAGTATTTTGGACACCGTTAGCATGTCTTCCAATAATGGTGACGAATTATACACCTGTAAGTAAAAATTATTTAATAAAAAAAAATAGAAAATACATAAAATATTTTCAAATTAATTTCAGTATTTCTATAGTAATTTACCAACATTTATATGTTTTATTATTTTCGTAATTTAATATCCGCATAATAGTTTGAAAAATTAGTAGGTTAAGCGGCATTGTTCTCCCTTTATTTAAAAGTAAAATTATATGTTTTAGATGTCGGGTAATATATGTTTGATGGCATGCAAAAATGTTAAGCTTTTTCACTTATCTAAAAAAAAAAATTACGATTTAGGCCCGTTTGCTCTGATACGAATCATAAATATTTTTGTTCAACTTAAAATGCTTAAGGGTTACTTTTTCCTCTGCGTAAACTGTCACATAAGTTCTTAAGTAGAACTTAAATACTTAAGTTGCGTATCAGCAAACGGGCATTAGTGGAACTTTATTTCTAGCTCGTAGACTTCAAGAAGGGTATGGCGTAGGAATAAGTATTGACATTTGACAATAACTTAAAGAACAAAAAAAAGATAGAATGCATTTTAATGGTAGTAGATTTTGGGTTTTTAAACGGACCCTACATTTTTTTTATAAATCGAAATTTTTAGCACCGATTTTGATTTGCGAATTTCTCGAGAATTCGTAAACCGATTTTTAAGATATTTTATAGAGATGTTCCTCGATATTAAACAAAAATACTGTATTCTGTTTCTGACAACTCAATATTCTGCTTTGTTAATACCAAGGAGAAATCTGATATTTCAACAGAAAGCAGTCGTGATTTTAAATTGGTGTTTACACTGCCAAGCCATGATTTCGTGTCGTAAAAAAACACATTTATTTCACAGCCTCACCGTTCGGTCATGGTGTGTTGGTATTTTCTCCAGATTTCTATTATATACCCAACATGGCATGCGCAGCGGATCCCAGTCGCCATTTTTAAGAAGGCTTATTTAATTATTTTCAGCAATTTTATTGAAGATTGCTTATTTTATTCTGTAAATCTGAAGCCAGTATTGGCTAGCCAGTTGGATTCATACACTTCCTGGCAAATTCGTACTGTGATCTTGCATTTTTTTGCAAGTAAAAATAATTAAATGCATTGCGACTGGCTAGCTAGTACTGTCTCGTTTGGTCCAGGTCTGAAAGAAATCATGATTTATGATGATTTTCATGTTTTTTATACCCAAATCATGTTTTCATGTTTTTGAGTCCAAAATCATGTTATTATTTGATACAAATTTTATCTCTAAAATCGCAAAACCCAAGATGTCCAAACCTACCTTACATAAACACAAACACGAAACTTAAAGCAAAGAGCAGGATGAGCACTTCATTTGTAAGTATACCTACACTTTTTGTTTTATTTTCATATAATGTCTTCGAATGTGAATAGGTATGTGAAATGCACCAAAAAATTAATGAAGAGAACACATATTATTTTTCAATATAACACTTTATCTACGCATCCTTTCTCCCGCCTCGGGCCTTGCAATATTTTTGACAGCTTAGCTATCGTCTGGAGTAACGCAATGATGATGAGTAAAAGAGATAGAAGAATGAAACTGCTTTTTTTCATTTTTCAATAATAAAAGCGTCAATCGTTCTCTCCCTTTTCAATCCTTTTTATTTTCCTGATACCATTTTGCTTTGAACATTGAGTTCAGCTTCAGCAATTGCATAAATAAACTGTTAATTAAATATATTTGTTTTACTCATGATATGGTTTCCAAATTGTTTATTTGAATTCTTTCTTTTGTTTTTCATTTAACGCGATTCTAACTATGAGATAGGTCCGTCATGTTTTTTTATCCCAAATCATGTTTTAAAACTATGTTTTTTTTAATTTATTAGTGGCAGCACTGCTTTGGCCATAGGGTTGGGGCTAAAATAAAATAAAAATAGTAATACAATTTTTTAAAGGCAAACATTAAAATTAAAGTATTCTTACTAAAATGTTAGTTCTATTTGCCGTAGCGGAAAATCAAAAATCGGCCAGAAAGTAAATAAATAAACTTAAAATTTATCCATATGTATACTTTGGAGAAATCTGCGTTTTTGCTTGCTTGACGGATCGGTTTTAATTTGACGGCAGGTTAAATATATGGATTGGGAATCTAGGTACGTATTAAAGTCTATGGGCCCTATCGCGATTGTCGATTATCAATTTGATTATTGCTAAACACTGACATTTTTTTTAAACCTCGGTTTATTTAAAAACTGAACAACTATTTATTGTTAATTATTGATTTTCTTATAATTCACAATGGTCGGAATCATTCTCAATTATCATAAGTATTATAAATTAGGCTATTCAATATTAAATTTCAGTATTTATCAACTATCAATTTGCAATTGACAATCACAATAGGGGTGTATGGCATTTCCTCAAAATCAAATGTCAAATACAAATAGTTCATATTATCTCTCTTTTCCTCCTGAGTGGTAGAGAGAAAGATCGTAATTTGCTAGGCAAAAATATTTAGATACGCACAAATAAACCTAAAACCTATAGACACTGAGCTTATATACTTTGCCCTGCAGAAGAATTGACGTCTAGCCGCTACTCTTTTTCTCTCTCCTCTATACTGCTAAAGGTTAATTCAATTTGTTCAACATCTAGGCTGCATCTGGAAATCTGCGGAATAAACACATGTTACCTAGTGTAGTTGAGTTTAAAATGTACTCGTTAATTATGAAAAGCTCACCGGCAATGTAATTTCATTCAGTTTTAAATGGAACCTCAAAATTATATAGGAAATGCGAAGATTTGTACCTACTAAAATCACTGCACACCAAAATTTCGGTTCGGTGACAACCTATTTAACCTCCAAACGGTTCTTTAACATTTTGTCATTTCTTGTACGTTTTACCGACAGTTAATCTCATTTAGATTACCTAATGTGGTTTTTTGTTGGACACCCAGAAGCATTTCGAACATCCGTCCGTCTAAAGCTATTCCATCCATTTTGACGATTCTAAGTAGAGAAATCCTATTCTGAATTTCAAATCATATCAATGAACTACAAAATATTTATACTCATTATGTCAAACGTAAACAGCAACATCCAATTTTCTATTTGGTTCTTCGTGTTTGTCTATATCAGATGATGAATTTAAAAGTGAAAACCACACAACACATCAAAATTGAGTGGAAGCCATTATAGCACTAAGTTCTATTGGATTTCAGAATGAGTGACTAACTGAGCGAAACCAATGGTAAACTTTTCAAAAGTAGATTAATTTTGACAGCAATGTCAAATGCAAAAATGGGGTTTCAATGTCTCGTATATCGCATGATGTAGAAATGAGAGAGGTTCGTTTGTCAAACGAATTGAAAAATTTACTTTTCCGATGAATGTAATAGGTTAGTTCGATTAGTAAAACAAGTCTTATGAAGATTTTAATAAGATTTATTTGTAATTTTAATTTGAGGAGATTTGAATTTGTTAGATAAATCTTCGAGATTTATAAGATATCCATCGAAATCTACTAAATCTCGGTTTAGTAGAAGGTGAAAACGTAGTTTTAGAACTTTTTAAAAACAACTTCAAAGATTTGAATATTAAAAGAATATTTTTATGTGCTATATGTTCTAAAAAAACAGCATGATTTCTGGTACAAAACATTTTCACATGAATCAAAGTAGTGGTATCTCGACTAAATCGAATGTTTTGGATTTCTGAATATAGCTGTTAGCCAATTTGAGCATTTGTTATCTTACGAGTATATTTCGGACATTTTTGTTTACCCATAATAGTGCCAAATCCGTGTTTACATAGTATCACACGAGTGAAAGTTTTCATCACTAGAAAAAGGATATATTAAATCATAATTGCCATATTTTTTCTTAATTAACAGCACATGTCGAAGAAAATAAACACAAAACCTAGTTTTACTTAAATATTTGAAAACCAGAATTTCTTAAGAATCATAATTGTATTCAATAACTTGTATTCACGCTAACATATTTGTGTGGACTAATAAAAGAAAAGAAGATAGTCAAATATGTAAATAGCACACCAACAACTGATCAAATTTTATCTGCTTCTTATTTTAATTAGAATAATAGATACACGTTTTTTTTTTTAAATAAAACAAAAGATTCGAAATCATCTATCTAAATAATTTCTAATAAAAATTTACATTTCGAAATAGGTTAATTTAATAGACGGAAAATAATGTTGGTAAACCATTCACACCCAGTCTTTTATTTAAAACGTTTTGTGCAAAAATGTCAAAATAAGTCCGTGTACTGGTGGGTCAATAAGTCCCTGAAAAATAAAATAAGGAACACTCTTCGGCATAAACACATTGTAAATCCAAAATGTCTTCAACATGTTTTATTTAAAACTTGTAGGTTATCAACTCTTATGGTTTGTCAAAAATGTATGGGAAAACTTGTGTTTTCGCTATAGGTTTTCAGTCAAAACCGATAATTTCACGAAAACCGTGTTTTGGCTTTGGTGTGAAAAGATTATTATTTTGAAGCATAATTCTTGTCAGAAAAATGATAAATTTAAGGTGATGACACAATTTGTGCTAATTTTCAGGGGCTTAAGGCGCAGTGGATAAAGTGCTTGATTGCTAACTTAGACGTGTGGGTTCGATCCCCACGCTAGGCAGCATTCTTTTCTATACCTCCAATTTTAATTGGATGCCGCCCATGGGTTAAAATGAGCCAGTCAATACCTGGTTCTCCAATCCACTGTGCCAAACTAGTGCCGTGCAATTTAGGTTGCATTTAAAAGACCGTGGGTCTTACAGGCATATAGATAAATTAAAAAAAAGGGGGCTTTACGCGCATCTTCATCTTTCATCTACAAAAAAAGAGGACACCATATCTTTGAAGATTATAGGAAGTATGACTCCAAAGATGAATGAAGATGAACATGTTCTTCATGATAGCATTTTTATCTTCACCATAATTTGATCGGCGCAGGGACATAAGTCCTCGGGACATAAGTCCCAATCCCAATTTAGCTTTTTGGGACTTATGACCCACATAGATGAGACATAAGTCCCAAAATCTAATTTGGGGCCAGTATAGGTGGGCGTAAGTCCAAAAAAAAAAATGTTTGGTCTTGCTATCTTGGTTTTAGCAAGTCCATTATTTTGTGGTAAAGTTACCATCTGGTTCTACAAAATCCCATACAATTTTTGACAGGTGTTAATTCACCACACTTACCACTTTAGATCATTTACCACGACTTTATGACAATGCAGGAATACAGCTATTCTAATTACCTATAGGTGTGTTTTATTGGGAATCTATCCATTGTACCGTAACTAATTAAGTAATTCCAAAAAAAAAACCCATCGACCGTAGCATGGTCCGTAGCTTTTTTATTTTTGGAAGATTGGTACCCCTGCACAAGTAATGAAATAGTCTTTGCAAAGTAAAATTAAGAAAATATCAAAGTTATGAACAATAAATTAGCTTTTATTCATATAAAACAGAAAGTAGAAAAACGTACCAATACTTAATTTATGTTACAAACCTATTTCTTGTTTTCATTTTTTCTGCAATTGCAGCATTTTGCACCAATAGAACTGAAATGATAAGCGAATGGCTTTGTTCATAGACTATGGTCTTTTTATACAGTCCAATTTTTGTATTGCTTTAAAAATGGTCTATGCATTTCACACGAGGAAACAAAAGTGCCGGTGATTTACTTGTTTCCTTTTATTGTTTCTTGGTTTGGAACGCACACTACAACGTAGTTTAAATTGTTCACTCCCTTAATATTTCATGCTTTTATTTATTTTCTGAGCTTATCGATAGCTAGAGTTTTATTTTTCAAGTCAATTTACAAATTTATTTCTGAGTATGTTTTGCTTTGAATTCAATATTTACTCATCAGACTGCACTTAACATACGCGGAGTAAGTAACAAAAAGTTAACAATTGGTTTGCCATTTCACCATTTTGGATCACAAAAATGTATGCCCAGTCCACGTCCATGTAGTAAATCGAATACCGCCCATGCCCAACGTCCATTAAACAGTGAAGAAAAAGCACACTTTGTGAGTTCAGTTTCAGCTTAGTGCGTTTAGGCTAGGCGCGCACATGCAATTTTGCCGAAACGAAATAGTTTAATCACTAGTTGAACGATGATCGCGCACATAAGCAACTTAAAAATCAATCAACGAGATAAACAAACATCATTTTGATTTAATGTGCGCGCAGTTACATTATAGTTCGATGTGATACAAACTGAAGAACTTATTTGGGGCGATCATTCGATTTGTGCCAAAACACAAACTCTTAAGTTGCTCGAATCGCGGAGTGAATAGTTTTTGCATGTGCGCGCACTCTCATATAAGTCCAGGGAATTCACTTTAGCAACCAAACTGTTGCAAAACTGAAAGTTGCATATGTGCGAGCCTCTGGCCTTATAGCTCATAGAATTTTATACGAATAAATATTTTGCGGCGCAGTGTCAAGCAATTCCTCTATAGTGCAGTTCCACCCAATGCGGTTTGTCTTCTCAAATTGCGTTTTGTAGATCTAAATAAAAAGATGATTTTTTACACCAAACTCCGTTTATTTACAACTATCAATAAAAATTGAACACAAAACAAAAATTGGGATTGGTTAGTCAAAAATAAAAGTAAAACGGAATTCATTCGATAAATATTTGTTTCATTTTCAAAATGGATATCAAAATTTGTTAAAATTGATTAATTGACATTAGGGGTATGCAAAATTGCAGATATAGGTGCAATTTTAGACGTACTTCAGAAATAATTGAGCAAAGAATACAGTTTTTAATAGTAAAAGTCAAAAACTTTTCAGAAGAACAGCTTATAATTATTAAAAAATGGAGTTATCTAAGATTTGAGAAATATAAACTGGCAAACTATTAAAAAAAAAAAGAATCAAAAAGATCGATTTGTGTTAAATTAATAATTATAACACTCCATGAACACATCCATGGAGATTCAATTCAATTATCTCGTACCAACAAAACTAACAAAATCAGGATCGAAACTCGACTGAACGTCAACCAGCCATCCACCGTAGGCTCTACTTTCGCTTTTTATCGACAGTAGCGAATTGTATGTAAAATGCTACGACGGATAAAATTACGGCGGATAAATTTCCCAATAAAACACGGCTTATATATTTGTTAGTTTTGCAATATGTATTTCTTTGGTGTTGACTCAACATCTATGTATTCATATAATATTATGTTCAACATTGAAGTGTCTGAAGTTTGTAATTTCTTGTTGTTTTCAGAAAATAAATGTGTTTCAAATCCAAGGGAAACAACAAATGTATCATTGTTTATATATATCTTAATTGATATTTATTAAGATTTTGATTTATCACTTTCTGTTTTTAAATTGATCAAACACCAAGCCCCCTTTTCGACTTGTTTTTTTTTTCTTTTAATTGATCTATAGAAGATCAACTTTTTTTGCTTTAATATACTGCAATGAATAGTGTTGACATTGTTATGGAGGCATATTTGTTTCATCCCCCTTCATCATGCAACCAGTATAATATACCATTAATATCCGAAGGTTCTTTTTCCGACGCACGACGCAATTAGTTTCTTGCAAATAAAGAATAACAAATAAATTAATTCGTGTCAAGTTGTATATAGTTTTAAATTTTATTTGTTTTTTTTTTTGTTATTTTGCTTTATATATAATTTTTTTTTCTTGCAGGAATATAGATGTATGTATTTATTGTTGGTGATGGCCATTTTTTGGGTCACCGAAGCACTGCCTCTCTACATAACATCGATGATTCCAATCATTGCATTTCCCATGATGGGAATTATGGTATGACGAAAATGATTTCAAGCTTTCACACGCACTCTTTACTCCACTAAATAATTTGCCATTTAATTTACAGAGTTCAGATGAAACATGTAGATTGTACTTCGGCGATACTTTGGTGATGTTCATGGGTGGAATCATGGTTGCGCTGGCAGTGGAATATTGCAATTTGCACAAACGTCTGGCGTTGAGAGTTATTCAATGTGTGGGCTGCAGTCCTAGGAGGTAATTTTATATTTTTTTTTACTTTTTTTGTTTGTTTAGAAATATCATTGAAATAATAATAAATTATAGTTAACAGTGTTAAATGCATTAATTATAACTTACATAGCAATTCAAATCAAAAGTTGTTAATTTATGAATAGCATGATAAAGACCTTAGATAGATACACCTACATAGAAATTAAGATAGCATCTTCAATTTACTGAGCGTGTCATTAATTACTGACATTTATCCGATAATTTATTATAAAGTAAGGTGGACGACTGAGTCATATTTACTAGGTTTTTGCTCCGAATTATTTGTCAAAAAAGATCGAATCTATCAACCATTCTTATATAGCGAGTTTCATTCAAATTTCAAAGATCTGCTCTCAAAATCGAGATTTGATCTTTTACTCCACTAAATTTATAAAACCTAAATTATTAACTTCTTCTAATATTTAACTATTTTTTTTTTATTTTTTTAGCATGGACTGGCACAAGGTCACAACAAATTAATAACAAAATATGGTCCATTTGACGTTTGGCAGATAAGACTTATTACATGTGTGTGTGCTTTAGTCCAAATCTGCCAACCCATCAGAGATCAAGTCTTTCGTGTTAAAATTTTGCTCTTTTTGTTGCAATGAAACTTTCAAAATTCAAAAAGATTCAATCTTTTGACAGAAAGAGCAAATCCTTTCTTGAATGAAACTCTTATTGTCTTATGGCCTTTTCGATTGGCCGTACAGAACTGTACTGACCCCCACAAAATGACAGTTGTTACTCTATACAGAACAGAAAACGATTCTGGATTTCATTTCAGAATCGAAAACAGAATCACTAATACACTTACACAATTAAAATGTCAAAATAATCGGCTTGATTTGTTGTGTAATTTCGTTGTGTTTATTGAATTTAAACTCATCTTCTGGTGAAATAACATAAAAAGAAGCAAGTAATAGTTATTATTGTTACAATAAAATGTGTATCTAAATTGAAATCAAGTGTTTTGGAAATTCTTTTTAGCCGATGTGATTTTCTTTTAATTTAATTTTCACAATTACATTGATACATATAATTCAGAATCAGTCAAATTGCTTACGTCTGTTTTATTGAGGAACGTGTTCCGGACGGCCAATCGAAAAGGCCAATAGTATTTAAAGAAATTGTAACAGAATTTTCGACTTTCGTCTTAACAAAAATGTTTACTTAAAGGTGTCTGCTAGACGAAACGCCCCACTGTAGGGGTTTGACAAGTGTCAAACAAAGTTTGAGACACTATCCCCTTAAACATATCAATAAATCAGCTTTGATAAAATAACGTAGTTGAGAATGCACTGTTAAAACTGCATATCTCCGAAAAGCCCCAGCTTTAAAAATTCGGAATGTCCATTCGTTATTATTTACTCTGGTATCTATACGCAGAAAAAAATCAGCTATGATAAAATGACGTATGTCTGCCGGCCCTGGGCTCTTAGTCTATTACGGCAGAGTAAAATAATTCCCCATGGCATCTTTTAATTCAAGAAATTTCTTTGGACAAAATTATGAAGAATGTCAAACGAAGGAAAAAGGTAAAATATAGAAGCTGTAAGTTTCTTCTTTTTTATTCACAGAAAACTATTGATCAGTTTCAAAAATACACATTTGTTTTGACGTTTAAAGAATTACTCAGATCTTTTTTCAATGCGTGGGAACTTCTCACTTTTGTTAACTTTGTCGCTCTCTGAGAGAGTTTTAAAGTATGGAAACACAGTTAAAAGTCCAATTTTGTGTCGTGCTTGTCATACACACTAAGTAAAATAAAATAAGGAAATGTACATAGATTGTATGATTTACTATTTCAAGTACTAGTATTAGTCATTGTTGAAATATTATAGAGAGAATTAAAAGCTTGGTCTTTAAAAAATCGAACTTACTCTAAGGTTAAATCTTATTTGAAATTACTAACACAACTTGGACTTTGTGTTTGGCAATGAAGAAATTGTCACCAAGTGTCAGATCCAACAAACTAAGACAACTGGCCAATTCAAATGAGTCTGATAATACTTAAAAGTATGACTATAAGTTCAAAAATGCCCGGACGATTGTCACATACTTGTCAATGTTATCAATAGTCAATAGTCGGATAATGAATTTTCTGACAAAATATCAAGTTCACACGGTTGTAAGAAAAATGGGAAAATTATCAGACAATATTGTAATAGATTTGACAGTCATGTCTAAAAAATAAAAATCAGATCTAACAACATTTTTTTCGTCAAAAAGTGAAGTGTTTTTTACTCAGTGTCTGACAGAAATTTTGCTTAGAATCCTCTTCATATACTTTTGAAGAAAAACTGGATTAAGATTCTAATTTAATTAGAGTTCGTTTTTTTTTACGAATCAATAACTTTCCCTTATAAAGAAACTAGTTAAAGATTTCAAGCAATTATAGACATTATGTGCCTATTTAAGAATTTCATTGAGTAAAATTTATCGTATCTAATAAAACAAGGGAATGAATTTCATGTATTCGAATTTTATAGGCAAACCTCATTATTTATTTTATTATGTGGGAGTACGTTGCTTTCTTAGAATTATCATTTAAACAAAAGCAAATTCCTTGTAAATAAATTCTCATCATCCAAAGCAATAATAAATTAATTTTAGAATTCCGCAATTCTCATTTATTTGTTTTAATTCAGTTATGCGGAAAATGGAGGAACTAATTTACATATAAATCTTAACAAGTCAAATATTTTTCACTGACCCAACTTTCAATAAAATTTATGTATTTATAATATTTAGCTTTTCGAGCAAAACTTTCTATAAATAATATTATGTATAATTATCTTCTAAAGTGTTGAAATCACAAGACATACTAAGCACTTAAAATATTATTAAACAAATTCCATTAATCAATGATACAATAAAGGTATTTAAAAAAAAATTAAGAATATAATATATGAAGAACTCTATGCATTAGAAGCCCAACAGTAGAGAGAAACAAAATAATTATTAGGTACTAAATTAAAATTATTTGCGCAAAATTTTAAACTGCCTGATATTAAGTTATTAGCATGATATTTAATATGTACTTAACAATTGGCTATAAAGCACTTTACTAAAATATTCCTAATTTTAAACACTTTTTAATTAGCACCATACTAATCCTAATATCTGGATAAACTGCAGCTGAACACGCCCAAGAGAGTGCATTAAACTAAGCGAACATATCCTTTTGACGTTTGTAAATGTCAAAGTGGCATATGTATTTAGTACGATACTTAAAAGATAAGGTAACCATTTGGTGATCTTAACTTTAGTAAAATGTTAAGAAGGTAGTATATGACACTCGCTTAAAATTAGCAAAATCCTTTTTTAAAACTATTCTACTAAGGGCAAATTTTTCAATAGTCAGTTAAACATAAGTTAGTACATATTCGTCAGATAGAGCAAAAATCAGTTTTTCAACAGTCAGATACAATTTAATCTAGGAATAAAGTTATCTGGTCATTTTATAACGGAATAAGGAGTTATCTGAGGAATAAAATAAATAGCTGTTTTCGAGGTCAAAAACACTTTGAAAAATTATCGCTTTGAAATAAACGTCAAACAAAAATTAATTACTAGGAAATAGTTCGATACTCGAAATAAAAGTGACGTTCAAATTAAATTATTCTATAGATTGTTTTTTCTTGATTGAAAAAATCGATGTTGTTATTCGGTTGTTTAACAGTCAAATAAGTTTATTGCTCTGGCAACTAACTGGATGTTTATCTGGAGATTGAAAAATCGGCTCTAAAAATGATTTAATATAATACTATATCGAATAAAATTTTGCGCCAATGATTTAAATTCAACAAACGGCTAATAACGAGTTTCATTCAAAATCGAGAGTCTATCTTTTCAATGAAACTTATTTCGCGATTTAATGGTAGTATTGGTGAATGACTGACACATATATTTATTAAAAAAAATATATCTTCATCATCAGATAACGAGTAAAACGAAGACGAAGCAATCAAAAACTCCACTAAATTTCTAAAATAAACTATTAACATCTTCGTTCATTATTAGTTCATTTTTTAGCATTAGTTCACAAATTCACAACAAATTAATAACAAAATATGTTCAATTTGACCCTTGGCATAAAAGACTTTACCCATTTCATCAAAGTTCAGATCTTTCGTGTTGAGATTTGATCTATACTTGCTCTTTTTGTTGGAATGAAACTCTGAAAATTCACAAAGATCCAATCTTTTCACAGCAAGAGCGAATCTTTTCTTGAATAAAACTCGCTATAAGTTATTTAAGAATAAAACCATAATTTAAGAATGTCATCAGCCAGAAAGCTGATATAATCATACCATACGTTGATCCGTTGTAATACCACATAAATCGAAAGATTTTATCCTGATTCGTTAAATTACTTCGTGCTCCTGGTAAAGCGATTAAGACTTTTCCTGTTGTATTCAATAGAATTCGCTAAAACTCTCAACTGTTGAATAACTACGCAGTAAATAAACATTTATTAAGACTCTATTTAACGTTGCGTAAATGCATATTCATACAACTTTTTCCGACCCATATTAGTTAAAATGCTCTTTGTGTGAAATGAAGTAGCAACAAGAGAAATCTATTACATTTAGATATCTATATTTTGTTTATTAATATGAAAGATAGGGCAATCGCCGAAATTTATATTTGATCGTACGATCGATTTAGTCTTACGCGAAAAAAAAAATAACTAAAAATCCCTAATATTTGATTGTGGAAGTATCCTTATGTGGTCACTATTCCACATCTAAGTACCCCAATTCAATGTTACATAACTTTTAGGAATAACATTACCGCGTTTAGGAGATTTGTAACTCTTTGCATCTCTAAAATAAGTTTATGAAAGAAGATATTTGTGTTTACCGAGTAACTAAAATACTCTTTGATTGATTCTGCACATCCTTGAGATAGAACAAGGACATTCACACGGAAGGCGGGTATTTGTGTGTGCTTTTTGCATAAGCCAATAGTAACATCATTCAACCGAACATTGTATCTGTATCTCCACTTCCAGGGATGCTAATTAATCTAATTTGATACAAAGTTAAAGAGAAGGGGAGAAAGCACGCCACCTTGCGGGGTACCTCTATTTATACTGATATATCTTCTTGCATAAAACTACCTAGTTTTGAGCGGCTAAAAAATTAGATTATAGAGACTAGACGTGTTAGCTAGAGCTATATGTGTTAAATAATTTTATTTAAACTAATTTAATAATTTTTAAGATCAATAAAACCTTTATTTTTTTGTTTGGTTACAGGCTTCATTTTGGTTTACTTACTGTAACAATGTTCTTATCCATGTGGATATCAAATGCTGCTTGCACTGCTATGATGTGTCCAATTGCTCAAGCTGTTCTGGAAGAACTTCAAGCTGTAAGTAGTTTAAAAAAAAATGAAAATAAAATAAGATTTTATACTCTTGTGTATTTAAAGCAAGGACTATGTTCAATGTACACAACACCTAAATACAAATCTCTTGCTAAGAAAGAAGGAGAAGAAGAGTAAGTTTTTTTTTCTTCTAAACAATACGAGTATGTACTCAGATGTATATTATTTAATTTTATAATTTAGACCACCATATCCTTCAAAAGTTACACTCTGCTATTTCCTTGGTGTTGCCTATGCATCATCGATGGGTGGTTGTGGAACAATTATTGGAACAGCTACTAATCTAACATTCAAAAGCCTTTACGAGGGGTAAGTCTCAACTAAAATATCGATATTTGAAAGTCTCCTATAACGATGAATCTATAAAAAAAATTTCAGTCGCTTTAAATCCGCCACTGATAATCTGGACTTCCCAACATTCATGTTTTACTCAGTGCCATCAATGTTGGTTTACACATTCTTCATGTGGCTGTTTCTGCAATGGCATTTCATGGGTCTATTTAGGTATGGTTATTTAAATAATGAAGTTAAAATAATATTTATAATATATAATATATTTTTTTTTATTCTGAAGGCCAAAAAGCAAAGAAGCTTCTGAAGTCAACATTGGTAGAAATGGTGCTGATGTTGCCAAAAAAGTCATCGATCAACGATACGAGGAGCTTGGACCAATGAGTATTCATGAAATTCAAGTTATGATACTTTTCATTTTGATGGTAGTAATGTACTTTACCCGAAAACCTGGTATCTTCCTTGGATGGGCTGATGTTTTGAATGAAAAGTAAGATGTTTAACATTTATATATGTGTGTATGATGTATGGACTTTAAATCGGGCCTGAAAAGAAATGCATTTATTTATAGTAGAAATTTGAAAGCCTTTAGTGACGAAATGCTTATTTAAACAAGACAATAGACGAAAAATGACGTAATATGTTGATGTTCTTTAATTGAACAAAAAAAAATAATTTAAGTACCTTAAAGAGATTAAGAGTACAGAGTTTCAATTATCAGTTAATAACACTGTCAGAGGAATAATGTTACTCGATTATTAAATGATTTAAAATTTCGTAAAATAAAAGAATAAATAAATGGGTTAGGTAACAAAAACAGTAGTAGTGATTATGGGCTGCAAACGTTAATTGTGAGTTTTAAACCATCTGTTTTTGGTTCTGAACGTAAATTTTAGCCAATAACCCATAACAAGAGTAAAATGATCTGGGTTATATACTAATATGTACCCACTGGTCGCCGAATTTATTACTAATATATTTGCAAGCCCAGATAGAAACCCCGATAGAAACCTGGATCTCGTGTTGTTTTTGTAATACATGTTAAAAAATAACCCAGACCAAGTGTTTTAAGTGTGAGCTCATCCTACACCCTAAAAACTCCATTATATGCTCACTAGATCTTCAAACGATGTCGGTGATACCGGTAAATGCTGGTATATGCCGGTGTTTCAGAACCCGTTTATCACTACTGCAGTTTTTTCTTTAGATCGCTCATGCCAGTGTTGCCGGTGCCGTGCCCGTTTTAGAACCGGTTAATCACTACTACCCAAAAACTATATAGAACTATATACACATTTTTTGGGTTCAACATAGTTTTTCTTTAAATTCATTTTATGTCATGAAAAACGAAAAACATCGTTTTCAAAACATCGATATTTAAACAAAACCGTTTTTTGTTTCTTTTGTTACGGAATCGGACTGTTACATAATTTTGCAACTTTTGAAATTGCCTGATTTTTAATTGGAACAATTATTAATTGGGATTAATTATTATACACAAACGAATTTTAAAGATAAATATTAGTCAGGTGCCGTTAGGTTTTTCTTGGTGATACATACTTTTTTTCTGTCTCTATCTTATCTAAAAAAGTGTCTGAACCTATTGAAATTTTAAGTATTTAATAATATACA
This sequence comes from Philhelius pedissequus, assembly GCA_910595825.1. NCBI lineage: Eukaryota > Metazoa > Arthropoda > Insecta > Diptera > Syrphidae > Philhelius > Philhelius pedissequus. The sequence continues at coordinate 38,788,118 of OU343163.1, forward strand.
TTTAAAAACATAATTTCAAAAAATCGTTCCATTTTCGAAATATTATATTTTCGAAAAAAAAAGATTTTTTTGTTAAAAAAATCCAAAAAAATATATTTTGAAACTTTTGGATGTAGTATTTTGTAGAATTTGAATGACTTTTTATATACAATTTTTGATAGCATTTTGTGTACATTTTTTTGGACCAAACTATAGTACCTACAATACTGCATAGAATTTTTTTTAAAATCAAAATCTGTTATAGTCGTTTCCGAGATAATTAAGATTTATCTTTTTTTGGCACAAAAATTGTATCTGCTGTTTTTCAGGCCGCTAAAAAAATATATAGAGGGACACTCTACCACCATAATGTCAGGTTTAATCAAAATATCGAGTTCGATGCAAAACTTGAGCCAACATATACCGCAAGTATATAGCGGAAGAACGTTTCGAAATTTTTGAAAGTCATATTTCGAAAACGCTTTTTTGGAAATAATTACTTATCTTCAAAAGTTCCATAAATGAAACCAATATTTGTGAACCAGTGTAATTCTTAGGAGACCATAAAAGACTTTTACAAACTCAAGCAAAAAAAGCAGGTTTAAAATATTTATGTTCCTCGTGTTTTCGGAAAATCTGAAATTCAAAAACACAAAACAGATAATTAATAGCCTTACTTTAAAGTCCTCAAATTAATTCTTAAGACTAAAATGCACTCCTTATTTACCAATATTTTTTTTTTATTAAAGGGATATCCGAAATTCTATGCCAACCATTTTTGTTGTGGTTATGTGCTTCGTCCTACCAGCTAACTATGCGTTCCTGAATTATTTCGGTGGCAAAGGTATGCTCTTTAATTTCTTTCAAATTTTACACAACTAACAAATTTCGAATGCTTTTTTTCTTGTCCATAAGGAGCTATTCCCAACAAGCCAATTCCCGGACTCATCACCTGGAAGTTCATTCAAACCAAAGTACCATGGGGTTTGATATTCTTGCTTGGCGGTGGATTCGCCCTAGCAAAGGGAAGCTCTAAAAGTGGAATGGCAGCGCTTTTAGGAAATGCTTTAAGTGGTCTCAAAGTTCTTCCATCGGTTGTTTTGTTATTTGTTGTCATTGTTGTGGCGGTTGTAATGACAGCTTTCAGTTCAAATGTAGCAATTGCAAATATTATTATTCCAGTTCTGGCAGAAATGGTAAGCCAAATTTACATGTTTTTTTTTTAATATCAAAAATTCTTAACAAATCATTTTGTTCAGTCGGTAGCCATTAAAATTCATCCATTGTACTTGATTCTACCTGCTGGTCTGGCATGCAGTATGGCCTTCCATCTACCAGTCAGTACACCGCCAAATGCTTTGGTAGCCGGATATGCAAATATCAGAACAAAGGATATGGTAAGATACTTTTTTTACATTGTTCAAAATCTTTAAAAGAATATATATATAAATATAATTTTTAGGCCATTGCTGGTATTGGACCAACAGTTGTCAGTGTGATAGTGCTTTTCATCAACTGTCTAACGTGGGGCCCAATTGTCTATCCTAACCTAAATACATTCCCCGATTGGGCTCTTATACCGGCGAATGCTACAAAAATATAAGACAAAAATAAATTAATAATAGTTAAGTAGGATATTGATAAAACGCAGAAGATATATTTTTACTATAAGAATTTTTTTTTATTTCTATATATCTACATATTTACCTAATATAAGAAATAACAAAAACAAAACTAAATTTTGTAACTCCCAAAAAAAAGCATTTACAGTTTTTTTTTGTATTCAAATCAATTTTATAGAATTATGACGTACCTATTTAATTTTCCGAATAACAATCAAAAAATCATGAATCAGAAATTAATAATATTAAGTATGTAATACAAAAATTGTTATGCATTTAGTATTTAGCATCGTATCGAATTTTTGTAGAGCTGACTATTTGTAGAAAAAAAGTATTTAACATTTCCAATACATCAACGCATAGAAGTACCTATCGCAAAAAATTTAAATTAATTATAAATCAACAGAGAAAAACAACATATTAAAAAACAGCAAGAATGGCTCAACAAATATATTATTTTCTGAAGCAAAAAAATTAAAATATTTCAAAATATGTTTAGTTCTAGGGAAAATAATAGCGATAGCAAAAAAACTACATACATACATACTTACATATATTATAACATTTAATTTTGTATAACTGGACTGAAAATGCATAAAAATCAAAAAAAAAAAACGGAAATACATTTATCAAGACGAAATTGTTTTTTTTTATGGTAAGAATAGTTGATTATAAATGTTATATTAAATATAAATAAAAGCATAATTAATAAGAGAAAAAAGAAATGTGTATACTTTAAAAACTCAGGGGATATACACATACATTTATAAGAATACTGCAAATATTGTACTTATCTTCCTAATTGGTACGTGAATTAGATCTATTTAGTATATTTTTGTAGCTAAATTGAAATTGGTCATATAAAAAATCTTTGATTGTCCTTACCATTGTTCTTGGTCAGAAAGTGGAAACCTTTCGGTGTATCGTAGATGAATCCGGCGTATGTTTATAATTGAGTATCTAAAATTCTGTATTTGAAAATGTTGTACAACCATATATCTGTAACTATTCCAACATTTCGTATTTAATTTTTTCCATTATTTCGTAATTAAGAATACCGAAAAATGATTCGTACCAATGTCGCTTTCAATTGTCTTTTTCCTTATTGCAATCAAATATGAAAATGTCGTATTCAAAAATGTACGCAAATTTGTCAAATAATCCGACAAAAACTTTGTCTCATATATTCTATTTATAAAATCGAGAACAAAACAAAATACTCCAAAAACCTTACTCGGAATAGCCAATCGAAAGTTTTTGGAGAAATAGAAGTGGAAAAAGAGTAACTCCGAACAGCCAATCAAAAACGAAAAATTAAGTAATTTCCATAAATTGATGGAAAAAAATTTGTTTTAATTAAAGTAAATTTTTCTAAGATAGGTTTTATTAATTAAACATCATTTTGAACATAGGCTAGTTCAGAAAAACTAGATTTCACAATATTTTTCATATGAATATGATTCTCAATTTTGCTGTAGAATACTGGGGCAAAAAAATTTGGATTCGCTTTCCAAATTTGTCAGATATCAGTTTTCGCACTAGCCAATTAATGGCTGTTTTCGAAATCGTCAAGTCAAATTCAATTTAAACTAAAAATGATTTTCATTTTTTGACGCAGCTGCTGCTTTCTTTTTCACACTTTCGAACGAGATCAAATGACAGAAGAAGAGGAATCCAGTTAAAAAGTTTTTCGCGAAAATTTTAATCGAACATCTTTTGTGAAAACAAAATGTATTCTGTTGAAAGTGAGATATAATAGAAAAAATAATTCCAATGGAAATTTGTGTCAATTCACATTAACCCTGAAACACCACTCTATGCTAGGGGCAAGGGGAATTGCCGATTTTTGTTTCCTTGATGTGTGTCTCTGATGTAACCACGGTGCACTGCAGATAATGTTTTCGAATATTTAACTTTCCCGGAAATGCATTTCAAATATACAATACCACAATGCAGATAAAATTTGTATTTGCTTTTTCAAACAAATGACTCTTGCGTTTAAGAAAATTCCGCAATTGCAGATAACATTTTCCAAAATGGGCAATTTCTTTTTTCTTGTTTTGTTCTCTTGAGAATTTGTAACAACTTATACAAATTTTCATAAAATGCTGTTTGTTAACTCGAAAATTTTACTCGAGGAGAAAAACTTTCGCTATATTGAAAAAGTTTCGAATTCTTACTACACGAATTTCTGTGCGTAACTTATGTACAAATTGTCAAAACACCAAGCTGTCAAGTCTTGTCTGCTAATTCCTTGTGTTAGTGATGGGCACATTTGGAATGAAATGAGAACTCGAGCGAGATATTCATTATGTGTGTATTAGAATGAAATCTTCGGCTTGAAAAAAAAGGAATAAAGAAAAAAACGAATTAAGGAAAACACAAATAATGAAGAAGTGCAAAATTTTAATTTAATCAAGAATTATCATTTTTATCATTTTATTTTATAGAATATTTTTGTTTTTTGCACTGTTCTTTGTGTTGCGTCTTGTTTTTGGTATTTCGAGGTGATCATTCAATTATGCCCATCACTATTTTCTCTAGCTAGACAAAAATGTTTAAAACTAGCCTAATTATCAATTACTTACAACTAATTTACTGGCCCCTTACGGGCGCTCTAAACTAAACAATAACTCTTAGAACTAATGTCTTTCGACCTAAAAACTATTTTAATTAAATCTAATTATTTTATTTGATTTTATTTTTCCAAGGAAAATCTTATCATTTTTTTTTTTTTTTTTTACTTTTAAACTAAACCTAAATATAGATTAAAAATAATTAAAACTAAATAAAACTAACTTATACTGAATAAAAATAACTTAAACTACTTAAAATACCTAATAATACTTAAAACTACTTAAAAACTAGAACAGCCACAGCAGCATTTTTTTCGTTTTTTAATTTTTTTTGTTTATTTTTTATATGCATGCAGACACACAGCAACATGCAACCCACCCATACATGTACATACGCACATACATATACGTACGCACATACATGTACAGACACGCAGCTACATGCACGTATGCCACCGCATACATACATATTTTTATTTTTTTTTTGGTGCCACCCCGACTGTTCCCTATTCCTAATTGCCCTAAATCTATGTAAGTCGGCCAAGATATACTATCTTCTTCGACTTTAAATATTATATCCCTCCGATCCCGATCGGACACAGTCCTACTGAACCGAAGGCGCTCTTCTCCACCTTGAGCGATGACGTCTCGACTATACAGGAGTCGCCTATCCACAGTTTTCCGGCTGACGTGGTAGATGAGCGGAACCGCCCCTCCATCCTGTATCAGCCATCGACTGTCTAAATAGAGGAATGCCTCGCGAGGGATGTAACCACTTAACCGCGCACTCTCAAAATATTCGTTATTGGGGTAAATAAGCCCCAAAAATTAAGCTGTTAGTTGAGGACATCGCTCTTGCAACGTGACCCCGAATCAGCTTGAACAAAAAATTATCTATTCTGTTTATGTTGGCTCCGTTGGTTGTATAGAACTTGGTTGGAATAATATCTTGTGTACTCCGACTCTGGTGTTCTGTGTAATTCAAGGCAAGGTCTAAGACATTGCCTCTCAAGCACCCGAATCGTTTCCATTTGAGATGGGGCAACGTTGAACCACACCGGACATCCGTAGGCAATCATCGGCCTGATGAGGGCCATGTAGCAAATCACCTTCACCCTGCTGTCAAGACGGCTGCTATAAAACAGTCGTTTTGCAAGGCAAAGGCTCCCCTAGCCCTGGCCAAAGCAGCACCTATATGTCTGTCGAAATACAGGTACTGATCCAACCAGATGCCAAGGTACTTTACTACACTTTTACTCGCCAGTGGATGTCCATGTGGCCCTACGATCACCAGCTTGCGCCAGTTCTTTCTCGTATCCCTTGAGGCGCTAGACAACGGAGTCCTAAACAAAATAGTTTCTGATTTCTGGAAGTTGATTTTCAACTTCCAGTCATCACAATATCGCTGAATCTTGTCGAAGTCACTCTGCAAGAGACTTTTGATGACCTCAACTGTATTAGCTGTTCTGTACGCAATTAGATCGTCGGCGTACGCAATTGCCTGAGTTAGACTACCTATCAGATCGCTGGTGTAAATGCTGAATAGAATCGGCGAGTTAACCGCTCCCTGCTGAAGACCATTATTAATATTAAAAATTGCGGTAGAAGCTACATTGCCACTCTTGACAACAAACTTTATACCATTTAGCATGTCATAAAGCATATACAATAGAGGTTTACTTATACCTAGTCTGGTTAGCTTTAGATAGAGGCCTTCTAACCATACGGTGTCGAAGGCCTTCTCCAAATCAACCAGACAGGCACCCGTACACTGCTTTTTAGTTTTGTTCCATTGGATATCAGAAACTAGTTTAGACGCGGCATGAATTGTGTCATGTCCCGCCTTAAAACCGAACTGATTATTTGGGATGATATTTTTGTCCTCCGCCCACTTGAACAGGGCTCTATTAATAACCTTTTAACTATTAATAACCTAATAACTATATTCTCTATTTGGGTCCAGATGGTAATCATTGACGTTATACACACAAATGAGGTCAATTTGCGCTTGTTTACTGTGTTACAAGATTTTGGAAAAATTCCCCAACTATTGAAGTTTGACAATTGTTACACTTTTACTTTTGCGTTGAAAATGTCAAGAGCATTGCATGCCAAACAATTTCAAATGACAGCAACGCCTGCGAACTTCCGATTTTTCCGATAGAAAATTAGAAATGAAAATGTTTGGTGACGTCAAGGCAACGCGATCGCCGATTACGTGGACCGTGTAATTCCAACCTAATGTTCGTAAATTTTCTACGATCACAAATTTTACTTAACGAATATGATGATAGGGCTAAATATAATTGCTAAGACTACAACCAAGTTTTTAGTCATATAAAGTATTATTAATTATTCTGTGTAAAAATTTAAAACATTTTTTAAATTAACGTATTTTAAAGCTCATCCCAGAAAATATCAATAGATCTTGTGTCATTAGCTTCGACATCCGCCCAAGCCGGATAATCGCCAGTATTAGGATAAACTATAATACCCCAAGTTTGTGCCAGCATCCATATCGAAAGAACAGTGGTTATTGATGTGAATAATCCTCCAATCACCTATGGCGTATACATATAAAAAATTGAGTAACATTAATAATAACAATAAACATTATTTCTCCAATATTTTATAGGAAAAAGTCCACTGTGCAATAGTAGAATAGTTTTACAAAATTGGTGGAAAAAAAAATAAATCGTATTCTAAATAATTTATTTAGCTGAGTTAATGTTTCTCACCATATTTTTCGTCTCGATATTGGCATATCCCTGCACTTGGGCATTAGGCGGAGTACCAACTGGCAACATAAATGCCATACTGCATGCCAATCCAACTGGAAAAATTAAATACAATGGATGGATCTTCATTGCAACTGCCTATTTTTAATATAATATAAATACTGAATCCGCTGGAATAATAATTGTAAAAAAAATACCATTTCGGCCAAAACAGGTATAGTAATATTGGCAATGGCAACATTTGCACTGAAATTTGTTAAAATTACTGCAGTTGTAATTACGACTAAAAGCAAAATAGAAGGCGGAAGAATTTCTAATACTGAAAGAGATTTTCCTAGTTTGGTGGCCATTCCGGAGATTTTGCTGCCTTCTGCCAGTGTTGCACCACCACCTTAAAAAATATAGATCGAATCATCCCACATGGGAAAACATACAGTCAAATTACCAACAAGAAAAATCAATCCCCATGGAACTTTGGGCACGATAAACTCCCAAGTTAGTAAAACTGGAGTTTTTTCAAGTGATTCCTCTGTTTTGAATAGTTTTTTTTTTCAATTTTTTTTTCAAATAAACAAATGACATTTTTACCTTTCCAAAATTTAAGAAACTTGTAATTTCCTGGTAGAGAAAATATTAGTATTAAAACCATAATAGTTGGAGCTGAGTTCTTGATTGATCTGAAAAAAGATTTATTTAATAGACTAGCTATTTGAGATTTTCAAAAAAATTAAGAAAAAAATTGTGCGTTTTTGTTACCAAATTTTGCTGCCATTTTTTGAATAATTAACAACAATTGCACATGAGACAATTTTTTACTTAATAAACATTATTTCGTAAATTTTTTTCTAAAAAATGTTTTATTTTGGGAGTTTTATGTATATAATAATTTAAAAACTGAATTTAAAAAAAATCGTCAACTCATTTTCGAAGTATTGAATTTTCATAAAAAAATACTTTTTTTCTCAATCCAAATGTTTTCTTTTTGCAAAATTTTGGTATGCAATATTATTTAGAATTTGAAAGATCTCCTATATAAATATTTGGATCAAAATCCGTCCAACCGTTTATGAGAAAGTCGAACATTTTAAAAAAATGCGTAGACCAAAATGTAGAATATTCCTATAGCAGTGCACAGATTTTTTTTGTAAAAATCGTTAGAACCGTTTTCGAGATACTTAAGATGGTAGAAAAACTGTACGGCAAGTACCGTTATTTCTATGGGGCTAAACAACCATTCAAAAATCTATAAGAGACAATCACCTAAAACAATTAAATACCAGGTTAGAAGAAAATAGCATCAGCTGATTATGCTAGAGTGCGCTGTGCATGTGCAGCCATACAGACAGATGGAATTGCGGGATCCACTTTTTGGTGTTCTCTATCATCGTAATGTCAAGTTTGATTAAAATCTCGAGTTCGATTTTTTTTCCAAATGCAAAAATTGCCCTGTATATATTATATCGCAAGTAAAAAATTACAGTGATAATTTTACTTTCAGGACCATTTATTTTGTCAATTGATAAATATTGAAATTTGATATTTTAAAATTGAATTTGATAAAAAATTAACACTTCATCAAATTTTTACGATTTATTAAATTTCCTATAATTTCCAATGGTCTGCATTATTCTAAGGCCCAGTTTTCCAGTGTGGGAAAGTTAGAGAAAGTTAAACCCGAGTTTAAATCAAGAAATAAGTTTGGTTAACCTAGGATTTTTGGCGTTTTTTTATCTTGTAACCCCCAGTTTCACAGTGCAAGTTTAAACTCGACTTTTGGTTTAAACTTCCGAGCAATTTATTCGTTTTCACAGTGGCGTTTAAACCTTGAACTGAGTTCAATTTGTACTTTAAGTTAACCGAGATAATTCTGCCGTTTAAGATTCAAATATATTATAAATAAAAAAAATCGAGTTGTCAAAGTGATTTTGAAATAAAATATAATTAACCGAAGTTCAACTGATCTGAAAATCATATTTCACTGTGAAATCGGACGAGTAAAACCAAAAAATTAAACTCAGTGTAAGGTTCAGATGATCTTAAGTTTAAACTCCAACTGTGGAACTGCGGGTAAGTGTTGTGGGCCTTTATGCATTTATACCTCTCTAACATATCGCTTGGTAAGTTAGCTGTTGACCATTTGATTTGCAGGATCAGTTTACTGTGGATTAACTCACCACTGAAAAACTGGGCCTAAATAAGCAAAAGTAATATATTATTCAATTGACAATCGCAATTGCATACGCTCTACCAATTAATTCAAAAACTGAAAAAATAATAGAATAACGCCACCAGGGTATAAATCAGTCAATAATGTGCTATTGTTCTGCCCCTGTGCTTTAACGTTTGCAAAACACGAAGAAACTTGATATTCTTTGTACAAAAAGCGTTGGTAGTTTCACTCTAGGAAAATGGCTTGAGCCTTAAACAACACATCTAGCAGAATTTTTTTATAGGTAAATACGACACAAGGACATAAAAAGAAAAAAATCTGACATTTAAATTATTTAACTTACGGTGAATCAAAAAGGTCAGCCCATCCCTCAATAAATCCAGGCTTTCGACCAATATACAAAACAATAAGTAAAACAAATAAAATTGCAATTGTTATTTCGTGTGTGGTAATCGATCCAAGTTCACGGTATTTTTCATCAATAACTCGCTTGCCAATTTCTTCGCCTTCCTTGCCAACTTCAATTTCTTTAGCTTCCTTGCTGTTTGGCCTATTATTAATTTTATCATTTTAATTATAAAAAAATATTATTGTAAGATAGTAAATTTACCTAAATAGACCCATAAAAAGTACTTCCAAGCTTAGAAACATGAAAAACGTGCATACAAAGACAAAGGGGAACGCATAAGCTAGATAAGTCCCAAATTCCAATTTTTCTTCAGAGTTCGGAAAGCGACTAAAATAAAAATCTTAAAATTTACAAAAAGTTAATTTATATATTTTTTTGCACGAAAACCTATCATAAATTCCTTTGAATGCAAGATTAGTTGGAGTTCCGATTAATGATCCAACTCCTCCAATTGAAGCCGCATAGGACACACTCAAGTAAAAACAATTTCCCAGCTTTGATGGGCGTCTCCTAAAAAAGAAGAAATTATCGAAGGTCTAAGATCTAAGCTTATTTCGAGAATCTATTGATAATAATTGGCTATCAGAACGTCAAATTCTCCCAAGAAATGTCTTGTTAATTATTTGAATAGACTCTCACTATAATGCTCCCTAATTGATTACTCTGCTCTAGGAAGATCTGCATCATCATCGTGATATTGTTTAACCAGTCCTTGCTGCAAAACAAATAAGAAATCAAATCGGAATTCTGGTTATTCTGAAAAAAAAAAGACTTACCGATGTCAATTGGTCTAAGACAGCATAGATAATTGGACACATCATAGCTGTACAAGCTGAATTTGCTATCCAAATCGACATGAACATAGTTACAGCACATAAGCCAAAGTGAAGTCTTGAAAATGAGTCCTTTGAAAGGTTTCATGTGGAAATTATTGTATAACCATTTGATTTACCTTCTTGGACTGCAACCAACTATCTGTAAGACCCTGAGAGCCAGGCGAATGTGAAGTTTTGAATATTCTATGGCGGTGGCAACCATGATACTGGTGACAAACATCACCAGAGTGTCCCTAAAGTAAAGCCGACATGCTTCCTCAGTCGACTAATTCAAAAATAAAAATATACAGATGAACTATCGGTAATCTTATGATATAAGTCTCTCGATTACCATGATGTTCATTAAGGGAAATGCAAGTATTGGAAGCATAGACGTGACTCCTAGAGGAATTACTTCAGAAATCCAGTATACCGCCATAACCAATAATAGGTACATGCAACGATTTGCCTTGACAACAAACAAAAAAAAGCAATATTAAAATTTATTTTAATTAACTACAAACCCTGCCATACGTACAATATCCTCGCTCATGAGCATAACAGGAAGAAATAAAATTGGTGGTAAAATAATCAGTAATCCTTCATAATGCAAGCTAAAAATGTTGAAGCATCCTTTTTGGCATGTGTGATCTTCAGAACTAGTGATTTATAAATTGATAAAATATTCAAAAGGATTAATTATTTATTTAACTCACTCCATGCTTAAGACTTTTTAATTAATTATCTTCGTTTTTAATCTGATTTATTTAGATAATAATGACAGAATGAAATAAATTTCTAAGATGGAAAATTGATTTTAAATAAAAAAAAATAATTAAGTTCAGTATGTTTTTTTAAAATAATTAATTAGGTTTGAGTTCAAGTCTTCTCTTCTTTTTTATGAGAGAAGACTTAGATCTGAATTTTCAGCCATATGTCCCATGCAGGGTTGCCAATGTCATCAATTAACGATTGCATTAATTTTTGAAAAAAAATTTTGTATATTTTTTCATGTTTTCTGTATTTCAAAGGAAACAAAATTGGACTAGATTGTAAAGGTAAAGACTACTTGATCTTATGTGATTTAAGACTTTAACGTGTTTGCGGTATTGAAGATTCGTTGAATAATATAATTACATAACGTAAATGTGCGAACAAAGTAAATATTTATTATTGATTGTGTACATATACATATGTTCATAACAAACTAGCTTACCGGCGAACTTCATTTAGCTCAAATATGTTAATGTAATGAAAATATTTATTCCGAGCTGATTCATTTAGAGCCGAGTTTTCAATCTTCAGATAAGCAGTTAGGTGACAGCAGAATAAAATTACTTAACTGTTAAACAACCGGATAACAATATTGCATTTTTCAATCAGGAAAAAACAATCTATAGAATAATTTAATTTGAACATAACTTTTATTCGAGTATCGAACTTATCATAGAAAATAATTTTTGTTTAACGTTTATTTCCAAGCAATAATTTTTCAAAGTGTTTTTGACATAAAAAATAACTACTAATTTTATCCCTCAGATAACTCCTTATTCCGTTCTAAAGTGAGCAGATAACTTTATTCATAGATTAAGTTATATCTGTCTGTTGAAAATTTGATTTTTGCTCTATCTCGTGAATATGTAATAACTGACTGCTTAACTGAAATTGGCCCTTAATTCGGTTAATTCAAATTCTTTATTCAATAGTCCTATTGATGGAAATAATTCAAGTGAACAAATATCGATATGTTTTAATCATACCCTAATATGATTAAAAGATATACTTCCACTTTGTACTTAAGTGATCAACATTTCGCTGTTGGAAACATGGGCATTTACTTTCGAATACCTTCTAAACAAAATCGATTTATGCTGCCGAAACAAATGTTCTGGTTTTAGGAAGATTTCCAAGACTTTACACACCACTATTTTTTCAAGTTACTTACAACAAAAAAATTGATCTGAAATCGTTTTATACTGGTTGTTAGGAAATTGAAACATCCACAACACAAGCAACCAACTATTTTCCGTGCAATTTATTGGTTGTCAAAAGGAAAGAGTAACTCACGGGAAATGTAGTGTTCTTAAAAGCAAATAGTTAGTTAATGTTTAGGAATAAGCCGAATCCGAAATAGTCCATTTCCATTTAAAATGAAAAGAAACTATTTAAAAAAACGGCAATGCTTACAAAAAAGTGTTGCACATCTCTTTAAAGCTCAAAGCTTCTTCTATCATCTTGTTTTTAAGTAAAGTAATTTCTATGAATTGCCTTTTTTTTAGAAAATTAGCAATGGCGCCCAAATGGGGGCAGATAGATCCTATCCCATAGTAAAAAATGCTTGTAAATAAATTTACTACACTAAACCGCCATTAAAGTTAGTTGCTTGAGTTGTCGTACTCTCCCCGACGAAGATGGCTATATCTTACTTCTTTAGCATAAGAGGAAATGAAACGTCAATTGCATTTTAAATAGTGTCAAAATTAATGTGCTTTTGAAACGCTGAAAATACAATTTAAGATTTACAATGGTCGGCATAGTTATTTTGACATGTGAAAAATTTATATACATTGTTTTGAATTTTAAATATAAATCGAGAATATGGAAAATTGGTCTGCTACATACCATTAAGCACAAATATTTTAGTATTTTCCATTGAATAATTTATTGGTTTTAAAATAACAAAACAAATTCAGTTTACATTTTAGCATAATTATTTTGAATAACTATTTTATGCTTACTAAAAATATCTATACAAAAAAAAAATAAAAATAGCACTAATAAAATATGTATACTCACTATCTTAGCGTGTAGGACTTTTTGAAGACAAATTGCTGAAGCATTTTTCTAAATGAACTTCCTTCCAGTCTTCTTATATTCAAAATCGTACATTTTTGGGTCGTGCCAAAGAAAAATTCCTTTTCCATTTACAAACACACGCCCATACATTCGCAAAAGTATTAAAATCAGGACTTTGCGGTGAGCAATCAAGTGTCTCAGCTCCAATGTCCCGCGAAGAGTTTGTGATCATTCGGCTCTTGTGACATGCGGCATTGTCATGCTGTAAACGATGAAATACACAATCATTTAAGACCGTCAAATATTTATGCTGGTTCATTATTCCATCAATCGGGACTAAGCTTCCTTGAAAACTTGGCGACACGCAACCCTAAACATAACTGGACCTCTTCCGTAACTTATCGTTTTTCGTACGTTGTTCTTTTGGCAATCAAACGAATCTTTTTTATGGGATCCATTAAACTCAAAAGAACTCTCATCACTCATTGTCATCAGTCCGTAAAACTTGGTTGCATAAGTTCAGAGGCTTATGGAGATATTCTTTCGCAAGTTGTAAGCGTTTTACTTTGTTCCCGGAGCTTTTACGTTATTTTTCAAATGGAATATTTGAATTTAAAATTAAAGTCGGCAAGACGTTTATATATTGTTCGTTAACTAACAACATTTTGATTTTTTTCATTTACAACTCCAGAGCTTTTGGTCTTAAAGCAGAGTTTTTTTTTTTAACAGTTTCGCGCAAAAGCTTTGTGTCATCTTTGGGTGTTGTTTTTCTTTCTCTTCACGTACCCCTCAAGTTTTGCCTAGATTTTTTTTTATATTTGTTTATCTGGTAATGCACTGTTTGCTCTGTTGAATTTAAGTCCGTACCAATTTATTTCACCGTTTCACCAATGTTATAACTCCGCTACAATAAGTGCTCTAATTTCTGCGTTTTAATTCTGCTATTTACCCATATCGAAGCCATAACTTCATGACATTTACCATTATCAATTTTTCACAGAGAAGAGCGAGAAAACTGTTCTTATAGTAACGCCGATTATTGTACGTATAATACAAACATATTAATAAAACAATTAAGACCTACGAATATCGAAAATTCGGAATGGAAAGAGTAGCTCTGAATGTATACTCGAAAATTACATTAATTTTCAAAATTTTACAATATGAAATAATGTAAAGGGCACAAAAAACATTTTATATGCATGTTTTCACTTCTCTTTATTTAACTTTAATTAAAATTTTATTTAATCAAAATCATTTTTGTATCAAAATTACAACAATATAAATAGAAATACCATTATAACAGAAAATGTACACACGGCAACACTTTTTCTCAACACAACAATGTTCGATACAACATCTATTAGTTGCACTTCCAAAGTTGTCCAAAGTTGTTGACTTTTTTCCAAAGCTCTTCCATTTAAATAGTACCTCCCGGCCACCCACCAACGAAAAAATGTTAAAAGTCAACAACAAAATCGAAACAACCGACATAACAACCAAAACTCTGTCTCCGAAGCGACGCGACGACAAGGTGTGTCATCCCAGCCATTTGTATACCCCATGTTGGCTGTGGACTTGTTGTCTTCGGTTTCAGTTCCATTTCCACCATTCTCTGTTTCCCTACCCAAACCCCATCTCCATGCCAGCGAACGGCTCCACATCAAATGTGAGTTCAAATTTTTGTATTTCCAGTTAGAGTTCTAGCATACACCGAGGTGTGCGCTGTCGCTGTAGCTGTCGGTTTTGGTCTTGTTGTCAACTTTAATTTTGCGCCACGTTAAAATCAAATTCCCAGTGATATACAATCAAAAAGCTAGTTTATTTATAAAATGGTTTTAATTTATTTTGCGTTAATAATATTAAAATAAATAAATATAATTAATTATTTTTAAAAAAGTGGAGAGAAAATATTTATGCATTTCTGACAAATAAGAATGATGTTCGTTACGTTTGGCTGAACCGTGTCGTTGTCGATGTTTAAGTCGTGAATCTGCGTTGCTGTTTTTTTATTATTATTTATTTATTTGCAATTCCGCGGTTTCTGACGAAAGCAATAGAGTGGAGAAAATAATAAAAATTAAAAAAAAAGAATTAACACCAAATCTCTACACACAAATACTATTGTACAACGGTATAGCTACCTGTGGCATGTGGATACGATCATTTTACGAGCCTTCGTTGTATCTTTGTTGGGATTGCGATTTGATTTCAAACACATTTGCAAATTGATATTCTCCCTTTTACCTCCTTTCGCCTTTTGCTTTTCGCGAAAACACGTCTTCGGCTGTTGGCCGAATCGACCCGGCTGGCGCGGCCCTGTGTATAAGTTATGTGTTGTGTCAACATTCCAGCGATTGAGCGCGTAATATTTAGACTTTAAGCCGCAAAAGTATTGCATCGTGTTCATTGGCAATACAAGGGACTGGGAGCAGCAGTCGGTTAAGCTGGAAGACGGGCGCATCGAGCATCCAATTCTAGCCGGCCCGCGCAAACAGGTTAACATCAATTTACGTTCAGGTGTGTTAAGCTTAAGTGTATGTTGTGTGTGATTGTGCCATTGTGACAGTGTGTTCGTGAAAAACGAATACACTCGCCAAAGTTGTTGTGAGAAAAATTATTCCGGGGATGGTATACAAGAGGAAGCTGTTGCCGTCCCCCTCTATTTTGATTCGCCTCCCGCATGCATCGAGGACCATTGCAATTGCGATTGCATATTGAATGAGTAATAAACTTGTCAGACGCAAATTATAATCCTAGCCACCATCTAAAAATATAAATTTTTAAATTTTAGTACTTGAGCTTGTAACTTGTATAATGATATGTAGGAATTGAAGCTAGGGCTCGTTGCCGTAGCTCGTATCGTAGGCACCACTTGTATCGTTTGATAGTGGAGTAGTAGACTAGGCAAGTCCGATGATGCTCGATTCTTGCGTTACTTGTTTAAGATGACTACCTAAAGTTTCTGGTTCTTGTTGTTGAACGGCTTCCTCCACTGAAATGGCATGTGACAAACAAAATTAGACAATTTGGGAAAGCATGTCGTTTTGATTGCACTTCGCGGCCAATTATTGAAAAAAAAGCATTGTAAAAGTTGTTCTTATACATTGTTATACTGCGCCAGAGAATAGGAACCAACATGGAAGTGTTTTGGTAGTTTAGGCTTTTGTAAGCAAGTGCAGAAGATGGAAGGCTGTGGATAAAAATATACTGTTAACGAACAAGTTGTTGTTTTGGGATATTATTACGTGCATTTTACTGAATGCATTTCTGCTGCTGCTGGTAGTGGTGCTAGTTTACACGTTGAGTAGGCTGATGTTGCTTGAGAAAAAAAACTTGTTCTTTGCATAAATAAATCGAAAAATAAACGTTGCTTCTTATTCGTGCAAAAGAAGTTAGACTAACGACATGTGCAAGTTCAGCCATAGGCAAGTTCGTTAATCAATGACAAAACGAGTTTCGATGTTTAATAATACTTTTAAATGGCCTGTAATTGCAAGGGAAATGGGGATTTAAGAATTTACATACATGCATGGAAACCTCTATTCACTAACGTGTTGGCACCTGAGAGCGATGCAATAGATTTCGTAATAGTGAATTAACCAAATTTTGCCAATTAAATAAAAGTAGATTGTTCAAAATTTCAAAAACTGTTAAAATTTCACATTTTTTGTCAGAAAAGTTTAAATTTCTTCAATTCAATCATATTTTTAACATGTACCTATTATGTACCAAGCTATAATTTTAGGTTTGCTTT
Organism: Philhelius pedissequus; assembly: GCA_910595825.1. Lineage (NCBI taxonomy): Eukaryota > Metazoa > Arthropoda > Insecta > Diptera > Syrphidae > Philhelius > Philhelius pedissequus. Next base: position 38,804,980 of record OU343163.1, read on the forward strand.
GTATTATTAGCTTGCACTGCTAGGAACATCTCTATATATAAAAAACACCGCCTGCAAATAGAAAAATAAAGAACCTGCATATGTACATATATGTAAATTGATAGAAAAATTATTTTGTTAATTTTTTAAATAATATATTATATATATAAATATTTTAACACACTTAAGAATAAAATAATAAATAAAATATCAGAACAGAATATCACAGTAGAGAATAGATTAGAACAGAAGAGTCAGGACAATATAGAACAGTCAATTAAACGTTAGACTATAGGTATCACCAAAAATTGTCGAATTTTAGTTATAATTCATATTTTTGATTTTAATTATTAAAATTTATTTATATTTATTAAAAAAATAAACAAACCACAATCCTCTAAATAAACAAAAAACAAATAATTTTGACAGTTGTCACGATTCAAGGAAGTCATTTAGGTCTTCTGCTTTTCTTATTGACTATTAGTTTGGGGAACATTGTTGAAAATGTAATTTTTTTTTGCAAGAGGTTAGCCTTGATTTTTTTCAAAAATGTCGAAAAAAGTGAAGTCATGAATTGTAACTTCAACAAATTGTACAAAATTGGAAAGGTCTGTGCAATCTCTTTCGAGCACTGGCAGCCGTAGCTCTTTGCGTGGCTTGGTAGCGGAGATATCACCATCCAAAGGAAGTCAAATGCAGTTGGGTCGAAAATCATGCAAATTACTTTGGATTGAAATATCTCAATAACTAGATGCCGCTGATGATTTTTGTGCCCAGCTGTGAATATGTATTGAACAGACCTTTCTTTTGATGTACATATCGATGGGTTTGGGGAACATTGTTGAAAATGTAATTTTTTTTTGCAATGTTAGTCTTGATTTTTTACAAAAATGTCGAAAAAAGTGAAGTCAGGAATTGTACAACAAGTTGTACAAAATTGGAAAGGTATGTGCAATCTCTTTCGAGCACTGGCATCCGTAGCTCTTTGCGTGGCTTGGTAGCGGAGATATAACCATCCAAAGGAAGTCAAATGCAGTTGGGTCGAAAATCATGCGAATTACTTTGGATTAAAATATCTCAACAACTAGATGCTGTTGATGATTTTTGTGCCCAGCTGTGAATAGGTATTGAACAGACCTTTCTTTTGATATACATATCGATGGGTTTGGGGAACATTGTTGAAAGTGTAATTTTTTTTTGCAAGGGGTTAGCCTTGATTTTTTTTCAAAAATGTCGAAAAAAGTGAAGTCAGGAATTGTACAATAAGTTGTACAAAATTGGAAAGGTCTGTGCAATCTCTTTCGAGCATTGGCAGCCGTAGCTCTTTGCGTGGCTTGGTTGCGGAGATATCACCATCCAAAGGAAGTCAAATGCAGTTGGGTCGAAAATCATGCGAATTACTTTGGATTGAAATATCTCAACAACTAGATGCCGCTGATGATTTTTGTGCCCAGCTGTGAATAGGTATTTGAACAGACCTTTCTTTTGATGTACATATCGATGGGTTTGGGGAACATTGTTGAAAATGTAATTTTTTTGTGCAAGGGGTTAGCCTTGATTTTATTCAAAAATGTCGAAAAAAGTGAAGTCATAAATTGTAACTACAACAAATTGTACAAAATTGGAAAGGTCTGTGCAATCTTTTTCGAGTACTGGCATAGCTCTTTGCGGGGATTGCTTGCGGAGATATCACCAACCAAAGCAAGTCAAAAACAGTTGGGTCGAAAATCATGCGAATTACTTTGGATTGAAATATCTCAACAACTAGATGCCGCTGGTGATTTTTGTTGTCAGGCGTGGATAAGTATTTCATAGACCTTTCTTTGATTTTAGTGTCTACTCCTAAACTAGTTGACCGATCGAATCGGCAGTTGTTGTCCAGATCGAAATCGAAACATTTTCTACGATGCGGTAGCGTACCACCTGTGTAAGTTTTTCAAAACAATACAAAAGATATTGCATTTGTTTTTTGAAAAATATTACTACTTTTAGAAGTCGTAAGATATTTATTTGGAAAATATATCTTGCGTTATAACCTATCCTCAAGCTAAACAAAAAAAAAAAACGTTTACATAAACAGTGATATCACGAAAAGGAAAACCTGAATTGATGGAAAAATGTTGAGTTCAACTTCAAAACAATAAAAACCTTCGGGAATATACAAGTCTGGTTTATGTTTTTTGGGAAATGTTATCAGTCCATTTTAGCGTTCAATTTTACCAGACAATAAAATGTGTGTTTCGTGAAAAATTAAACACTTCGATTAACCATGAAATGGTTTGGGTAAAGATAACTGATCGGGATCCCGTCCCAGTTTCATCATTTCTTTTGCAAATTAATATTTAGATATCGGTTTAACTTAATGTTTAACTAATAGCTCAACTGAAACTGAAATGTTTTAAAGAGGATTCAGAATTCTAAGATTTCTGAGATGATCAATTTTTAGTTCAACTGTCAGATCAGTTGTCAGTACACTATTTGATTCAGCTCATTTATTTTATAAATGTCTATAAATAACATACATTATCACACGGCTTCGAAATTGACCAAAAACAAAGGCAAAACATATTGAACTTTGAATTCCACATCAACTGAGTTTGGATATGAAAAATTAATTGGACATCATTTTGACTAACAGATACTCGAACTGAAATCATCACTATCACTCAGTAACAAGTTTCAGTTAAATTCTTTAATTTTGCCTTAATGACAACTGACATGTTCATCTAATGTTGAATTCCAAGCAACCATTTCAAATCGATTTTTTGTTTGTTGTAAGGAACTTGAAAAAAAGTGTGCGTGTAAAGTCTATGAAATCTGTTTTGACAGATTTTGTTTAGAAATAATTCGATTGTGTTCAGAAAAAAAAAACGAATATTTGGTTGTTAGGAATTCGAAATAAGTGAACCCCATATTTTAACATTCCTACTTCTGCTACAGCCAATTATTGGTCAATACATTATTTAGAAATTTAAAAAAACAACAACCTTAAATCCTTAAAACCTTAAAAAGACTAAAAAATCCTCTCTGAAAATATATCTACCCTCCATGGACCAATGAATAATGATATCAATTTAGTCTGAATTTGTAAGTTTATCATGACTTACATTATCTTCCCTCATTAAGAATAAACTATAACTCCTACTCTCGTATATTATAGCATTTCATAGATAAAACGCATCATTAGCGAATTCAGGAAAATCTCCCAAAAAAGCGCCATGTTATCAATTTTAAATTGTTAATTTTGCCCTAATTTTCATAGAAGAAAAGAAAACAGGTACATAATTAAAACGAAATCATTGACCATAGACCATTAAAACGCCTAATTGAGAAAATTCCTTGCTTAACGCGAGAGCAGTTTAATATAATCTGAGTCACCGAAAGCACCACTAAATGCCATGATAAGGTTCAATTGTTAATATCTCCAGGAATTTCTCAATTTATTTAAATTTTAACCCAAAAAAGATAGAAGAACAATAGTTGGGTAAGTTAAAAAAAAGTCTCCATTGATATTTTCAGAATAGGAACAGAAACTCACTAATTAATTCAAGAATTTAGCAAACCATAATGAGTAGATTTATATATGTGTTCGTGTGATAGTGTGTAGAGTGTAGACCGATTTATTTAAGTATGCAGAGCAAACAAGAATGAAAGCAACTCTTGTTGGTGGGGTGGAACAAATTCAGTTCTTATACAGAATTAAATCCTTCATAAGCTTGAATCTACGAGTTACGACGACGACGACGTGTACTCGAAGTTATTTTCTTAACTATTAAACACCAAGGTGCACGATTTTAATTGCGAACTCATGATAAATGTTCCACAAATAAAAAGAGACGAAAAGACTGAAATGTGGGTTGGGTGCGGCAATTATAAGTCTTATGCTTTTACAGAACTCAACCAGTGTAATAATAAGCTTGAGCTCGTGTCATGCGTAAACTCTTTTTTGTAATTAACAACTTCCTAAATTTTTTCTCAACAAAAAAGCTAAATTGTTGTGACTTGTATATGGAGCAATAGTTGGAGAGTTGTAGAATTTCTTATTGTAAAACTTCTCTTTTTTGATAAGCGGGTAATTTTTACAGGATACTTTCATCTTATGCCAGAATATCGCATAAACTTGTTAACTCAATGCAGGAGTTCATTTTATATACCGGGTGTTTTTCTTAGACGTGTGGTTTTCACTTTGGCAATACTTTTTTCGTAGTTGGTGTTTTTGGCAGCTGTCACTTGATTTATGCTCAGTTTGGCTTACCATTTCAAGAATTGAAGCCGAACGACCATCTAGCGCGTAGCACGTTCGGTGAATGAGCCACCGACCCCGATTTTCAGAAGAAAATTTTGTTTAGCGATGAAGCTCAATTTTGATTTAAAGTTAAATGTCAAAATTGTCGTATTTGGAAAGATCATAGTCCACAAGCCATTGTTGAAATGACCTTACATCCTCAAAAAATCTCTGTATGGTGTGCTCTATGGACAGAGGGATTAGAGGGATATTTCTTCAAAAATTAAGCCGGCCATAATGTTACAGTCAATGGGGAACGCTAAAGAACCATTAATGACTTTTTTCGTGCCTGAATTGGAGTATGTTGATGTGGACGACCTTTGGTCCAAACAACACGGCTTCAAAAAAGTGATCGTGTCGTTGGCTGTATGGCATGTAATACAGCCAACGAAACAATCACTTTTTTGAAGGAAACTTTTGGTGTGCGCATTATCTTGCGTCGTGACTCTGTGGCGTGGCTTCCAAGATCGTGCGATTCTACACCGCTGGACTATTTCTTGTGGGGTTATGTGAAGCCGCTTCTCTACCCGAGACGATTGAAGACTTGGAAGAGAATATTCGGCTCCTTATTTCTGACATACCGCCCCAATTGCTGCTAAAAGTGCTCATAAATTGGAGTTCACGGCTGGAATTTATTCGAGCCAGCCGCGGCGGCCACTTGCCCGAAATCATTTTTAAAACTTAACGGCAAACCCTTATCTTTCTAATAGAGCTACATTATTGATCATAACATTTAATTATATGCGTTTTATTTCTTCTTGAAAACCACACGTATAAAAAAACACCCGTTATAAACATAGTGTGGTGAATAAGTTTTAGCTACTTTTATTGGGAACTGTTTCATATTTGCAGGTATGTGGATAGTGAATTAGTGATGCAGATGTCTTTTACTTAAAATAAAACTGGAAATAGGAAATCAAAAAATGGTGGTCAGGTTATAATTATCTGCAAACTGCAGCATCCTTTTACTATTTTTTTTTTGTAAGATTAGTTCGAAGCAGATTTGACAGGTATAATTAATAGGACCAATTTATGATGCTATTTGCTAATAATATCCAACATTTAATTTAATCTAACATGTTTAACACACTAAACAACTTTTTCTGCATCGGGAAGTGTTGGTTCAGCGTATCCAAGTATATTTTTATGATGAAGATATAGAAAAATATTGATTGAAATTAGATTTTTTGTTGAAATATTTTTTTTATTGAAAGCTTAATGAGAGCGAATAATTACTTTAACTGGATTTGAAAAAAAAAACTTTACGAAAGTCGCATTACATTAAGTTTGTGCTTTGTACCTTGATATTATATGTTTTTTTTATGGCTAAATGTCACCTTTTTCAGTGCTTACTTTTCGAAACTATGATATCAGATACTATGGTTGTAAGACTTGAACCAAACTGGATACTTCCTTCTGCAGATTTTTTCGTTATTAATATTGTCATTTCATGTCAACGTTGAAAAACGTTCCTGGAAATCATTGATTGTCTTCCCTCGCTTCTACCGAAATTGCTGCAACACTTTTAGAAAGGGGAAGAACGGCACATTAAGAACTGAAAATACTGACTTTAAAAATGAAAATCAACGAGAATCCGATTTGCAAAAATTTTTCTGAGCAATCAGCCATGGCAAAAGTGTTGGAAAATTGTAAATTGACAATAATCAATCATTAGAAGTACTCGATCGAACATTGAAAGGAAAGTGTAATGATACTCAACTAAACACATGTATCAATTCATCGTATTTGTGGCGAATTGTGAAAACCATTTCCTGCCACAGGATTGAACCGTAGAAATTTTCTCCAAAGAACTGCTGAGAATCGGAAGAGAATAAATTCCAGTAGATACTTCGAGAGAATTGCGCTTATACAAATCGATCGATCGCGTTGAAAACCAACCGAACTGTGGAACAAGACTGATTTGGGAAGCTATTGAGCAATGTGATATTGGGAAGGATTTCGAAAGTCGCGTTCGAGGGAAAAGAATGTTTAATTCCGCGAATTCCCACGACTTTGACAGATCTGGCGTTCCAGTTCAAGCGCATTTAGTTTCTAGTGAAACTTGCATTTGGGATGAACATAAACAAGTCACAAGGTCAGTCGCTGGAAGTGTGAGTTATAATTCTGGAAATGTTATGCTTTTAACGGCCAGTTATAATATGGCGTGCTCCCGAGTTCATTTACTAATAAAATACACTACTGGAAAGCACGTATTTGCTCTTATTGCGATCACATAGTAAGCACAAGATTTTTAGCAGAAAAGGCTTAATATATTTCAAAATCTATAATACTTAATTTTTTATAAGCAAACATTTTTTTAATTAAAAAAAAAATATTGGTATTGCAATCTTAAGTATTAAACAATATAAATTTAAAAACACTCTCAAAAAAAATCAACAGCTCGCTTTCGAAATACATATTTAATTTTCAAAGAAAAAATAGATGTTTTTTTTAAATCCAAACAAATATTTTTCCAAAATTTTGTTTAGCAATATTGTTTAACATTTTATGTTCGATGTTCGTTGTTTTTTATCTCAAAAATAATTAAAATTTTATTTATATTTTAGTTGCATAAAGTAAAAAACTTACATTTTTTCTCAATTCTCCAACAAATGTGTCGGAAAAAACGTGCGCCAAATGGGAAAAATGGTTCCTTTTTTGGCATTTAGAATGTCTACTTTTTCCCATACATACACTTTAATATTACATTCTGAAAAAAACCTTGGTCCTTTTTTTCACTATAAAGTCTTTTTAAGTCACTTTTTTCACTATATAAAAAAATATCTTGAGTATTACGCAGTTTTTTCTTGCAATTTTAAGGCCCATAGGTAAGTGCAAAAATCGTGTCCGATCATATTTAAAATCTATCTATGGCGACCACGTATTGTTCAAAACCGGTTACTTATCGAAATATGCAGAAACGGAAAATCAGGCGAGATTTAAATTACGTATTTTCAGATACCAAAAATGATGAGTACCCCATTTGAGTGACATTAATATTTTTATTTTGTTTTTTGGCGTAATATTTTTTTTTAGATTAAAATAAAATATAATACAAAATTTGCCGCCCCCTACAAGTTTCCGCCCTAGGCTCGTGCCTCACGAGCATAGTGGCTAATACGCCAGTGCTGCGGGACCCACTGTTTTGGCGTCCCCTATCACCGTAATGTCAAGTTTGATTAAAATCTCGAGTTCAATTTTTTTTTCCAAATTGAAAACTTGCAAGTAAAAAAAATTAAAATTAATAGGTATTCGTTGGCTGTCATTATTTAATCCCATTCTTCATTTATTTGATAGGTTAACACTTAACACCTCATTACTTATAAATCAATAGGTACATTTTTAATCATAATCAAGTCTTTTCCAAGCTATTCACAACTAAACAACAAATATCCGATGTTCCAAGTTTTACTTACAAAAAAAATAGTTAGGTAGGTAAAAGACGTGATTTCTACTCAACACTTTATTATGTAATTTAACAACTCTTATGGCTCTCTTCAATAGAAGTGTGTATTATAAGTATATAGGTAGCTAGATATGTATATCTAAAGGTTCTTTTCTTTTGTGAGATGAAAATCTATTAAGCAGCGGAAATAATTCGCTATAGTACTTGTCATTCTCTGAATCACAGTCATTTACCTTTTTAAAAGAAAATGTTACGAAAAAGAATTAAGGAAGTCTTATCTATGTATGTATATGTAGATATACGAGTATGTATAATAATGTAAGACTTTTATGGAGGCTGAAGCAGTTATTGCGGTTTAGCTGGGACAACTTTTTCCTAAGATACAAATCGTGCAAATTATTGTCCCTCCACAGAGATACCTATACTTTCTGTTAGATACATTCACCAAATCTTTTTTTTTTGTGTTGCTATCTTTTGATGGTAGGTACTTCTTGCTTGTCCGCTTGCCGCCACAAATGTCCCATGTTCCAGTATTAGAATGTTTTTTGTTTTTTTGTTTGCTCAATTTCTAAGCTAAAGCACCCATTCACTTGTGAAACCGCATACAAGACCTAAAAGTAGAACGAAACCGTAGAATCAACGTTCTGATTCTCATGCTTTAACATAAAGCTGCAGAAGCGAAGCAACTACCTACTATGATGATGGTAGGTAACCCGTAACCCAACAAAGCAAAAAATTGTTGTTGTAATGTTGATGATAATGATGAAGAAAACTTTATTACGGCAGAATATTATATTTCACAAAAAAGATCACTACTTATCCGTCTCAGACTTACGAGAGACGTGCGAGAGATGCAGATAATGGAAGAAAGACACCAGAGAAACCTTTTACCTTCCAGAAGATAGATGAAGCAGAGTATATGTTATCTTTAAAATCCCTCTCTATATAGGTACCTATAAGTTAAGTAGGAAGAAGAATAAAATCCACCTGAGGTCAATGAATGGATCGAAAACACCACGAATGCTGGTGGTTCAATTTTTGTTTCCAAATAAATCTAATAAAAAGTAATACCTTTCTAGACTTTGCTGTGTTGGAACTGTTTGTATGGTATTGCAACGACTTGTGGTCTTGAGCTTATATACATTTTGTCATCTGTCATATGGTGTCGGTGTGGCGACAGCTTGGCAGCAGAGCCCACCCGATTCCCTTTTCTATTCTGTATTCGTCTTTCTGGGTCGTGTTCGTGATGTCATGAAGAGTTACAATACATTGATCTGGGATTGTATACGATTTTGACCACAATGTACGAGTACATATAATCTGTCTTACACGAATGATTTTGCAACTTCTCTCAGAGATCAAAGGAAGAAGATCTTGATTGAGAAAGGAAGACAAAGTTAAAGCTTAACCAAATATCAAAATGTCAGAAAATTTCTTATAATCTTAATCCGTCATCGTAGATTCGTCTGCGTAAAACAAAAATCTATCTCAAAGCATGTATCTTATTGATGTGACAGTCTTGAACTTCCTGTATTCCGTTTGTCTCAAAATGATATTCAACAACTTCCATCAGACAGAGGGGCAATTTATGAGAAAGTGTTGGAAAAAAATCAAGAAAACTTTGGCAATTTTTAGTTTAAGAATGTCAAAATTTACTGCGGAGTTTTTTAAATCTGCCATATGTATTTTAACTCTCTATATATGTTAATATTTTTGTTTACCAAAATTAGTAAAGTTGATCGCACAGTTGGTTGCCAACGATGCATTTTATTTAAGTCAAGATTAATGGCTGAATTTACACAACAAAATATTATTATTTCTAGCATTATTTTAATCAATCATTTTTTTAATCGTGTTTTATGACATGTAATGATATATATAACATAGAATATGGCAAAACTTACATCAAAAGGTTTGTCGAAAATGTAAATCTACTATTAGATACATTATGTAACTGATATTTTCAGTAAAATAATGGGCAACTGTATTCCCCTGCAGACTTATTTAATTTTTCTTCTTTCAGCAAATTCGTGCGTATTTTATGCGTGAAACAGATTACACCTACACCAACAGCACACATTTTTCAAACACATTGCTAATCAGTACTGCCATTTGTAACTGTTTGACATTTCGTGTCGATTTACAAGAAATATTTATAAAAATGTTTGGTTATGTTTTTTTTAAAACTGAATCACACTTAAATATTAGAGAAATTTGACGTGAATACTTGGCGGAAAATTTAAATGATAATAATTTTATCATTTAATATTTATTTAATATTAAATCAGTTGGTTTACTGTTCTTAATGTTAAACTTTTTGAAATCGTATCATGGTAATACTACTCGTAGGTTTGCACTGACTACTAAACACAGTTTAAATCAGAATTACCCTTAGTCATCATTCAAATCTGAAAGATTTACTCTACAAATTAATTTCATAAAAGTTCGTTTTACAAATCGAACTAATCTGTTCCCCTATCGTGCTGAACACACTCATTATAAAAGCGCTACTTTTTGGATTTTTTGACAGTTTTTACATAATAATGGGATCGTTCGTTGATTTATTCTGAGCAATCTGGAATAACCTTCTGTTGTTGTAACGCGTGAAAAGCACTGCTAATACAAAACAGCTGTTCTCATGAAAGCTATCATGAGTTACCCTAAAATTTTTCGAATAACTAGTTATCCGACGACAAATGTATAGAACAGCTGATTCCAAACTTCATTTGATATGATCTTTGTTATCTTATCTAATAAATTAGTGATCACACTCAATGACAGTTACATTATGAAAGTTGCTGTCAAAGCTTATCTACTTTTCTTTTGGTTTGTGGAAAGAAACCGCAATGTATAAAACAGTAACAGTTAGTACAAAACCTATTTTTCAGAATGTTTGAAATTCGATAAATCCACCATACGTCAACATCCTAAGATGTGGAAAATTTAACAAAAAAATTCCACCAAATTTTAATAGCTGGGGAGTAGAACATTTTAGTAAAGTTGAATGCTAGGATGTAAAAGTTTCATAAATGCAATATGAATATACAGATGTTATTTTTGTTCGATTCAAAATTAGAAAGTCAAAAGAGATAGAGTTTCTGGAAAGCGCAATTATGGGATAAATGTGAGATGTAGTTCAAAGTTCAAAAGTTATGTGTTTGATTGGCTTTGCAAGTTGTCGCCGTGCCTTGACTGTTCTATTTCATAATGTTGTTGTTTCTGAGCTGCAGGTTGTTGGGAGCAAACAATACTCACTGCATCGCAGGGTATTTGAATGTGGTTTTTTTCCATTGGTAAGAATTTGATGCGGAATTTGATTTTTTTCGAGGCGAATGGAATGTTATTTGGATTTATTTCTTTTTTTGTTGTTAAGGTGTTGGCTTATATTCGCATCTGTAAAACTAGTAGCTGTCAAAATAAATGCTTTATTTGTTCTTGTGTTTAGTAGTGTTAGTAAAGGAGGGGTAGATTCGCCAAAAAATACGGATCTGCGAACTTGATTCCGAATCAAAAAAAATATTAAGGATAAATATAAAAGGATTTAATTGTCAAAATCCCATGTTTTGATATATTCGTATCAAAAACGATTGATAATCGGATCACATGACCGAGAAAGCCTAAAACTGTCGTCTCGATTAAAATGTGTATATTAATTTTTATTCCAATTCTATCCGTCACGCCTTTGACGTATGGCAAGAAATCTTTTTTGTCGAGCTTACTCTCATTCCTTTCCTGTGACACCACTGATGGCATCCACATTCTTTGCTCCTAAGAATATCCATTCTTCTAAGAACGTTGTCAACCAGATTTAGCTCCTCTGGTAAATGGTTATTGTCACATATCCTGTGAGGGGGCTGAAACAGCGTCGAGACTACAGACCTTACATTACATACGGTGGTGGGAAGTGGCGGAAGACTGAAAATATCCATTGCTTAAAACAAGTGATTTGTCGGTCAACGTTAACGTTAACGAAGCATTATCCCAGGTGAACACAAAACGTAATGTAAGTTAAAGGAACGAATAGTGTGTCATAATAATTTTTTTTTCATACAGCTGGAATCCTTCAAAAAATTCCACTTTTTAAGCATTCTTGTGCCAGTGTTCATTATCGTCTTTGCACAATGCCTTGTACGTCTTCCATCATCGTTCCTGATCACGGTGATAAATCAAAAAAGTAAAATGTCGTTAGGGTTGACCTACTTAAACAGAATATGTGGCTTCTTTAAGATTGTTTAGATGTGTTCTGTTCTTCTTTCTGTATTTAACAGTTACTTTTGTATATCTTTTTCCATACTGTATTACAGTTTTAAGTTGAATTTTTTTATCATAGCTTTTTTCTTTGAACATCGTGCATCTTGTGGTAGAGACAAAAAAAAAACACTATGGAGAGGGCACCTCTATGCAACAGCAGCTAATTTACCGTGTAAATATGGAAATATCTTATTGTTGGTATTATGGAGTTTCTCTTTTTTTTGTGTGGCCAAAGAAAAGGTTCCAATTGAGAAAGAAAACTAACTAGGTGCCTATACATATGTATAAGTAGGTAGACTACGGTATTTATACATATGTTTTATAATGCAGGTATTTGTTTATGGGGTTTTATTAAGAAAAATGAGTGATTATAGGTGAATAGAGAAATTGATGATAGGTAACTATTTGTTTGATGATTGGAACAATATTTTGTTGATCAAGTCGTTAGTTAAGGTATATAGGTATAAGAGTTAGTTTTTTTAGAAAAAAAATGTTAGCGTCATAATTTTAAAAATTTTGCAATTGAATACCTAAATTCCAAAACTTTATTTTGAGACTTGTCATGGTCAGGTAATCTTATTTAAAAAAAAAATAAAATGCACGACTGGATCGCACGTACTTGCTCCTAAGTTCGATTACATTATATGCGAAAGATTCTTAATAAAACTGCTAAATATATTTTTAAAGTTTTTCACTTAATTTTTTTATATATAAAAATTCTTAAACGTTTTCTAAACAAAAATTGGTATAAACATTTTAAATATTTAATAATATAAATTCAAAAACAAAATTTTAGAAAAAATTGTCCAAACGTTTTCGAAATATTGAATTTAAAATTTTTTTTTTTTTTTTCAAAAATCCAAAAAAACTATTTTGTCAAAAATTTTGAAATGCAATACTATTTAGAATTTGAAGAAGCTCCTGTATAACATTTTTTTTCGAAATCCGTTAAGTCGTTTATGAGAAAGTCGAAAATCAATAAAATGGTTGTATGGCAGGTACCGTTAATAACAAAATATTTTAAAAACTTTCTTGGCCGAAATGTAGACCATACCCAAGGTAGTGCACACACCAATTTTTATCAAAATCGTTTGAGCCATTTTTGAGATAATTAAGATGGTAGAAAAATTTGTATGGCAAGTACCGTTATTTTTTGTCTAAAACAACGATTTAAAAAAATATTTTGGATGATCACCTAAAACGCCTACGTACCAAGGTTGGCCCAAATCGGTTCAGCCGTTTAGGCTGTAGATCGTTCTACAGACAGACAGACAAAGAGACAGACAGACGGAATTGCGGGACCCACTTTTTTGGTGTTCTCTATGATAGTAATGTCATGTTTGATTGTTAGAAAAAAAAATTTTGTTTACGAATACATAACTTGCCTTATAGTACCTATAAGTAAAAACAGTTCACAATGATAAATACAAAAACCCTTGAAAGGCAAGAAATAGTACAGAGTTGGTTGCAACAATACTCTTATATACCGACGGCAATTTGTAAAACATTTGAATCATAATGTCATGTGTTAAGCTTAAGCGAGTTTCATATGAATCGATCCTAAATTTGCAGTCAGAAACTCTCAAGCTAACAAAAAGTTACTTTCCGAATTGTCAAAACGTGAAGTCACCCTTAAGTATTATTTTATAGTAGCTGACCAAAGCGAACACATGGATCGTTCTATAAGATAAATAGTTCGGAAAGATAGACTTTTTTTCCATCAAAGATGAAATTTGGGTACTCGAAATGATGAACGGTCTATTTCCATTTTTTTCTATCCCTTTGACCTTAATTGGTCTTTTTAAATATTTTGTACTTTCAGGCGTGTCTTAACTTTTTAATGTTTGATTAATTGTTTTAATTCACTAACTAAAAGAACGGGAAATGTTTTATATCTATTCATCTTTCTGAGATCCTATACTGTATCTACAAGGCAGCACCACATATCGGGTCAACATTTGCCAAAAGCTTTTTTTTAATTTAAATTCTATACGTTTACAGCCAAATCGGTTCATACAAAAGCATTTTCGAAAGATAAACGACCCAAGCGCCACATTGGTTCGTACACATGGCGTCCACTGCCAACTCCGCTTAATGGTCCAATGAGCGCTGGAATGCGACGTTGATACTATACTTACCTCGTTGGACCTGTGGATTTAATTGGATTTATAAAAGGAATTTGAGTGTTACATTTTGTTGGATCTTGAGTGCGTTTTAAATTCACTGAAAATACCAAGCTATATGCAATTTATTGAGATTTATCCCAGACGCATACAATTTGATCTCGTAGAGTTATCAAGTAGACCCATTTTCGATTGTGTTAATCACAGTGGGATTTCGTCTGTTCTGTCAGCGCCACCTAGAGGAAAGTTAAATTAGCCTAAATTACTCCTTAGACTTTAGAGCATCAGCTATCTGCCAGTGGAAGTACCGCCAAAATCGGTCTAGCCGTTTCTGTGATTAGCTGGAACAAACAGGCAGACAAATATTTTTTTAAAATTTTATTTAAATAATAAATAAACTAAGTACAGTTTCTTAGGCAACATTTTGTATGCTGGATTATGAAAAGTTTATTCCTAATTTCCAATTAACCCTAAAGTACATATTTATTTATATTCACGCACAAAGTTATAAATAATAATTCAAAATGATCGTTGCTTACCTCCGAGTGCTGTAAAAGAATATAATATTTATTATAAACAAAACATATGTAAATATATGTAATTGCAAAATCTCTAATATTGCTTGCGCAAGCAAAAAAATAAAAAAAAAGTTTCGCATATCACGGCATCAAGCAAACCCTTACCAAAATAACTTTTAGTCGTGACACTGTCAAATTACTTGGTCAACACATATACACACATACTTATCTAAATACTTTGTATTTGTATACATTTAGGAACGAAACAGTCCATATACCTACATATGTATGTATATATGTACATGCATGTCAAATAGAAATGTTGCCTTTAGACCATGTTTACATCTATCTACGTCTCTGAATCCCATTAATACAAAAAAAAATAAACGTGCTCTACCACACGACCAAATTGCTTTCCAACTCACGTTGACCTATTTAACAGTCATGAGAAACATACTATGTTTTGTTTTCTCAGCGCACAACTAGAAAAAAAAACACACTAACTAAAATAATTATAACAACAACAACAAAAATAGTCCATTGACATACCTATATAGGTCATCCTGTAGGGTGTGAAATTAATTATGTCGTAGGTTTATGAACTCATTCTGATTAAAGTAAACACACAAAAAGAATTATTTTTAAGGTTATTTTGGGCATCATAATATATATGAATATAAATTAGTTCTTATTTTGTGGTAGAATAGGTAATGGTCAAATTCGGTTCATTAATTTTAATGTAACTTTGTGTAAATTTATTATATTCTCTTATGTCAAAAGTCTATACTAAAGGATAAGGGTTGCCAATTTTTGTATGTGTGGAGTGGAAATTAAATTAATAAAATTTCACTGTTAGAAATTAGGTTGAGCTTAAGAAAATAATGATCAACCAAAATAATTCTAAATATCAAAATGAAGGGGGAAAACAACAGAGCTAGGTAAAGCATTCCACATTGGTACAAAAATATCTATATGTATTTGACGTTAACGTTCAAAGTTGGACTCAACTGATTCTGCTACGAACAATAGCCGTGTTCTTTTGGCAAAAGCCGTCGGCAGCAAAGCAGAAATTACACACATTACAAATACAATAACCTGCTTTCGATAAAAGTAAAAGCAGAAATCTGCTTTGGATAGATTTGTGAAATTTATTCGAGTATCGAATAATATTATGTTGTTCCGATGACTTTGATGAATCTCGAAGTCCTTGTTCATAGAGTTCTTCTCTCTGTCAGTGGGCACGTTCACCCATTTATTAGATAAGTCATCTGGGAAACCAAACAATTCGAACAAATTTGTGAACGATTCTGAAAGTTTAGCCGAAAGCAGATAAAAATCAATAATTTTTGGTTAAGTATGTGTTCTTTTACTAAACCAAATATTGCACACCTATTAACGTACAGGAAATAAAAGTTACTAACGCAACGAACTAGGTACCCTTTTTATTTTTGTTGCTTAATAAATCATATTAATAAGCATAGGTAGGGGTGCTCTTCCACTTTCAGTAAAAGTTAAACTTAGCTTATTCGAAACTGCCAGATTAAAGATACTTTAATAAAAGAGATTTGATTGGCTTTGTTTCAGCTGTTGTCAAATTGCCTAAAAATGAACTAACTAAAACTTGAGCAGCGCCCCCTACCAAAGCTCTTAAATCAAATTAGCAAAAAGCATTTAAGGAGCAAGTCAGTGCATATCTATTATTTAGTAATAAATAAATACCAGTATGCAAGTGATAGAACACTTATAACACGTTCAAGACATAAACCGTCGAGCTCTATTGTGAAGATTATTAAGATTTCTTCTAAAAATTAATAATTTTGTTATACGAACAATTGGAAATTCTTAGATTTAATTTCATTTGCGGAAAAGGCTGATATTTTAGAGATTTTCGGCGAAATTTGGCAAGAAATACATTCTAAATATTTCAAAATGTAGCTTATTGCCTAGTCAGAAAATGGAAAATTTTATTGATGGATGGCGTAGATAATCAACTTGACCCTAAGATTCGTGTAAAACTAGATTTTCACGATCTTACGTCATTCAGCGTCGAGTTGACCGTTGACTAACCAGTGAATAAAAATGTGGACATAATCATTTATTTTCAGTGTTTATTTGTTGCGACGTTAATAATTTTTACCAAAACACGACTATTTACCCCAATTATGAGATTATAAAAGGGACTCTCTGTCCATGTTTAATATAACTCATTTTTAATTAACCTCACTACTCGAACTCGATTTTTGAGCAGCATGTAAGCAAAGTTTAAAGATACTTAATAGTTAAATG
The DNA here is from genome assembly GCA_910595825.1 of Philhelius pedissequus. Classification (NCBI taxonomy): domain Eukaryota; kingdom Metazoa; phylum Arthropoda; class Insecta; order Diptera; family Syrphidae; genus Philhelius; species Philhelius pedissequus. Next base: position 38,821,828 of record OU343163.1, read on the forward strand.
ATGAATGCGATCATTTATGCAATGCGAACATATCCATTGGCACAAGATCAGATTTATTGAGAAAAAACGCCAAACACATACAATGATTTTAAATTGAACATTTTGGAATACCTGAGTATTGGAAAATTCAACTTTTTGTTATTTCTTACTGCTTCTTATATATTCCATTTTATTTGCATCTTTTAATTCAAGTCTTAGTATTCCTAAATGCCTTTAATCTGAAGAAATAAAAACAAATCAATTGTTGATCTTTTACATTTAGTTATCAGACACAAAGGACGGTAATACCAACTTAAAAATACAAAAATTCAGGCTGATGCGGATCGTTCTTTTTGAAAATCTTGCTTTGCTGCCGATAGACTTACCAAAAGAGCACGGCTAATGTAATTATTTGACTTATTGAACAACTTTGGCGTATTCCATAAAAAGCCTTAAGCTAGAATTACAAGGCCATAACCTAATCGGTCACCACACTGTCAATTGTTGATCGAAAAATGTGTGTAAATGCAGATGTTAACGTTCTCGGCATCACATTGACAAATTTTTTTACTGACAATCACAAGACGTGGCACGATTAGGATAGATTTTGACGTCACTGTTATGTCAGAGAGTCAACAGGTTGCCCGATTACGTTGATCATGTATTTTTTACCATTGAGATCAACATTTGTGTTCTTTAGCTTTTCCTTTACCATATTTATCGTCTGGTTAAATATTTCCGACTGAATCTGGACGACTAATTTCACAAATTTACGACATAACCGAAAGTTGAATACCATTATACATTGAAAGTATGTACGAGTATATTCAATATTTCCATTGTGATCCATTTAGTTAAAAATGGTTATGGTTTTTTTAAATAATAATAATGGCGCAAAATTTTAAACAGCCTGATGTTAAGGGGTAAGCATGATACTACTTAACAGTTTGCTAATACTAAACCACGTTACTAATATTTTCCTAATTTTAAACGCTTTTCAACTAGCACCATACTAAATCTATTTTCTTAATAAACTACAACAAAACACGCCTAAAATAGTGCAAAAACGTAAACGAACATGACTTTTTGACGTTTGTAAATGTCAAAGTGGAATATGGATTTAATACGATACTAAAAAAAAATAAAGTAGCTATTTTGTGATTTTAACTTTAGTAAAATGTTAAGAAAATAGTACGATACTGGTTTAAGATTAGCAAAAACCTCTTTTTAGCCTAGTGCCATACTAAAAATGATTTAACATATTACTAAATCGACTAAAATTTTGCGCAAATAATCTTAACTATATGCCAGTAAGACATAAGGGAAATGCAACCTGAATTGCACGGAACTATAGTTAGAGGGAATAGAAAGATATGAAAGATTTTTGTTTGCACAGTGTATTTGGGAATTAGGTATTTACTATCTCAGTTTAACCCAAGGGCGGTATCCAATGAAAATTGGAGGTATAGAAAAGAATGCTGCCTAGTGTGGAGATCGAACCCACACAACTAAGTTAGCAGTCAAGCACTATATCTATTGCGTCATTGCCATTTTGGAAAAAAAATAATTTTTGTAAAGTTTTCAATTCGAATTTATTTATTTATTTATCTACAAGCTTTAGCTAGCAGATTATTCGGGATAACATAAATATATATAACTAAAAGAAAAAATTAATTAACATTAAAGTGATAAGCTTCTAAGCGATTTTTTAAATATTACTCTTGAAAAAATTGAATTTGTATATTACTATCTTATAAATTTAGACGAGCTAAGTTTATATATAGGTATGTATTCGATTTCTCAGAAATGACTCTAACGATTTGGATTAAATTTTTACAATTTGCTTTTATGAACGAGAAAAAATAAATGCGTGACACGTATACTTGCTCTTATCTTCGATCACATCATAAGCACCAGATTCTTTGTAAAAGCTGAACATTATTTTAGAAGTATTTTTTTACTTTATTGTTTTATATAACTATACTAACATTTTTTTGTTAAATTTGGTATAGCTATTTTAAATATTTAATATATTAAATCTTAGCACATACATAGTTAAAAAAATCCATCCATCCATTTTCTAAATATTGAATTTTGATTTTTTTTTTGTAATCCAAAAAATAATTTTTCGTAAATTATTTAATGTAATATTATTTAGAATTCGAAGGAACTCTTTTTATCGACATCCTTCCAGCCGTTGACGACCCAAATTATTTGGATGACATTTTCCAAAAAAAATTTTTTTAGTACAATCCCCCAACCACACGCCCACTTTTATCATTTATTGGTTTCTCATGTCTCAATTTCAAAAATGTGTTAGGTAAGATCCGCCCGCTGCCACTCCAACTTTTCTATTTTGTTAAAAGCGATGTAAATGATAACAAAAGTTCAAGGTTTATTTTAATAAACAAGAAAAAATAAAAAAGTTTTATTTATTATAAAATCCGGCCACGTTCAATTTTATTTGTTCTTGATTTCTTGAAAACGGCTCGAATTATGGGAAATGATTCAAATTATGTTTCACTTTTCTGATCTTCAAGGTTTTCTTTAAATATAGAAGAAATTTCATGCTACAGGTCGTGAAGATAGCGAAGAGACATTTGTGATACTTTGTTATGAAATGCCACACAGTCTCCTTCTAACCGTCAATAAAAGTGACATTATTATTTTTAATTTTATTTATTATTTACATTTTTCAATTTTATTTCTAACCGACTCGACGTCTATTTTTTTGTAGAATTTTTTTTAAATATAAATATCTATATATACAAGAATTATTCCATAAATTTTTTACATCAAATACGAAACTCGAAAGATCTCGGTCTTCCAGTTTTTTTTTCTTTAAATGGTAAAAAAAAAGAAAATTATATTAAGTACTAGGTCTTTTTCAGACCACCGAATTTGGATCCAAATTCAACTAAATCTCAAAATTAAATTAATGAACGAATACATAAATGTTATTTAAAATAATTTCAACAAACTCGAAACAAAACTGTAAAATTATAATTTATACTTATCAACGTTTAGATTCCAAAACTTTAATTTTTAAATGTGTTGAAATAAGATTAATAAAACGGATTAATTTTTGGTAATTGGCAAATATTACTAACTGTCAAACTCTATTTTCGTTAGAAATACTATCCATAATTTAATACATGAGTTGCTCGCCCGCGACTTGCCTCAAAATCGGAAGTGATAAAATTACATTCCCGTCGAATTAAAAAAAAAATCCACGAAAACGAAATGTCAAAATGGACTAATATTCATTAACTCGTTGATGTATCTCATGTGAATAGGTCCCTTAAGACGTATATATCATCAAATTTCACTTTACTTTTGTAAAAAATGAAATTAAAACGAGTTTAATTACTATGCCATTTTGAAATTTGTAAAAAATTGATTTTCTTTCTAATGCCACATTTACACGAACTACAAAGAATTTAAAATAAAATTATGCTCGAATTTGTATGAGCATTATTTCCTTTCCTTATTTGCAAAACAGCACAATACTTTATTTATATTTGACCGCTGTATATAATGCTGAAATTAAATGTCATTTGCAGTTGTCACATTTATGATAAAAGAAGTTTTCACGTGAATGAAAATGGAAGAAATAATAGCAATTCCTCATCAGCGTAAATGATATATGTATAAATTGTTTATATTAAAAAAGTAACGCAGATAGTTAAATGGAAAATAAAATTGTCTAATACAAGAAATATAATATTTTACAAGAAAAAGTATAAAGTACGTTTTCTTACTACATTTGATGCAAATTCGTCACATTTTTTACTCTTTCCCTATGCGGATGTACTTTTTGTATTTCCCTTTGAAATATTTCTATGAAAATTACTCCCTGGCAACCACGGCTCCACAACCTTTAAACTTCTTTTCACTAAAATTTTCTGACGTGTCTTCAATCATACGAATTATTAAGGAACTATGTTTAGGTCATTAAAAAAAGAACGGCAATCTGGGAATATTCACATGCGAATAAGTAAATAAAGTAAAGAAAAAATGGTAAAGGTATATTTTTGTTCATTTTCACATGAGCTGAGTGATACGATTAATAAATTATCCTAAATAATATACCAGAATTAATGCGGTTGATTTTCAATGAACTTGAAATAACATATAAATCTTATTGCGTGCCAAAAATATTCTCTCTGTATACGAAAAAGAAGACACACTTCGAAATTAATTAATTAATTCACTTAGGCGTTGGTGGAAAATGAGCAAAGAAACACAGACAAAAAAAAAAAATACCTAATGGATATATCATATCAAGAAATGATGGCAGAATTGTTTTTTGAAGATCTGCGGATAAAAAGAGATACTGGAGAGTTTTATAAATATCACAAGTTTACACAGAATGAGCAATGAAACTTTTGATAAATTTATACTACGTATAGTATCTGACTCGATACGTTATATATAGATTGATTATATCTATATCTTAAGCTATCTATATCTTAAGCTAACTGGTATAAAGTAGCTACTGATTGGTGTATTGAATAAGAAGGTTGCTTGTACTTGATAGAATTGCAAACTACTAAAGCCGGTTTTATTTTATTTACGAGCCGCTGGATATGATAAATTGTGTAAATTTAATTTTGTAACATAAATATATTGTCCCAGGTATAGTACGCTAATTAATGTTGGAACTTTAAACTAGAAATAAAATTCTCTTATGATTTTTATGTCGATTAATGTTATTTTTAGGTCCCACTTAAAACAGAGGATGTTATTCCACCCCAATCTCTATATTTATTTACGCCACTGGTTGTTGATAATAAAACCCACAACGTCACATTCAAAAATATGTTTTTATTTGTATTCAGTCTATAAATATATTCTAAATGAATTTTATAAAAATTGCCAAACGCTGTTTTTGCTTAAAAAAATGCCTTGAACAATCAATAATTTATTGAGAAAAAGTTAACAGTTGTTGGAAATTTTATTGAAAATCTATTCTAAGAAACAGCCTGAAATCAAATTGTTAATGATAAAAACTAAATTAACTCCTTTTGTTATTCGGTTTTATTTAGAAAAAATATTTGTATTTGTTCATTTCGAAAATCTTAAACATAAAAGGTGTCTTTTGTCAGGCTTTAGCGCCAGAAGTGAAACTTAAATTGTTAAATAAGAGGATGCAATGAGAATAGAAATTGACATTATAATCCATTAATTAGTAAGGAAAATAATGGTCAAGAAGAAATTATCCTTAAAATCAGAATTATTTTTCAGTAAGGATGTATTTCGTTAAGTAATCCTCTTATTGCCAATTAGAATAAAGAATAAGATGAGGCTGGAATTCGATACCCAGACCTCTTGTGTGAGTTCAACGTACTAGATCGCCATAATCGTTTTCCAGATAATTGAAAACTTAAGATGTCTCAATGGCACACACTTGCACCAGTGGATGATTTAGTGATTCAAATGAACGAACACCTCTTCCTTTTCTAGCGAATCACTGAATACATTTTTTTAAAATAATTATAAAGTATTAAGGCCTTATTCATAAACGCAGTTTAGAGTTAAGTTCGAATACGTCTAAGCTTGGGAAATGATTTTTTTGACAGGGTTGTTTCGTGGGATTAAAAAGTAATAGATTTCCCCTTTGGTACTTTTTTTTTTTGACACATAATGATTTTGTAACAAAAATGCATCGAAAAATGATGTTTGAATATAAATTTACGCAACGCTGAATAGAGCCTTAATAAATGCTTATTCACTGTCTAACTATTCATCCGTTGAGAGGTGTTTTAGCGAATGCTATTTAATTCGACTTTTAAAATTTACTATTTTAAAATAAAGTTCGTAACATCAAAGATAGCACAATCTTATTAAAAATTGTTATTAAATAACAAGTTCAAAATCAAAATCTTACGCTTGTGAAACAATTAGCCATTATCGGTTAATCCGAAACATTAGTTGTTGTGCTATCTCTCTCATTGATAGTATTGGGATCTTTTGAGTGATTTTAAATATCGAGTGAGTAAGTAAGTGAAATGAACGATTCCGTGAAAAAAAGAGACAATCTCCTATTACACAATTTGCATCTCTTTTGTTTCTTATTCGTTTGATTAGGTTTTGCAAAAGAGACACTTGGTGAAAAAAATTGCTGAAAATGTCAACAGTGTTGAACAAGGCGAGATTTATCATTCATTCTTTTATTATATACATATATTGATATTATTGGCAAAATGGCACAATAATTTATTTTACGATTTCAGAGTAATAATAAAAAATAATTTTAACTAAATGCCACACGGTTTTTTAAATGCAACGGCACTAGTTAAAGAAAGACAGAAATGAATGACTTTGGTACATTTACACGATACGATCATTATGTCATTAATGACAATGAAATGGTATAAATATTTTTAATTGTTCGCTCGTGTAAATGTGGTACCTATAAGTCATTAATTGGGAACAATACTTGGAGTTCTGGCGATTTAATTGAAAATAAAAAATTATAATTCTTCTTCTAAAAGTAATGCCATAAATTGAACGAGTGAAATTGTGTCAAATATTATTTGCTTTAATTATACTATACCTTCACAAATAAATTAAAAATTTTGTGTTATTAAAGCAAGCAATGAAACGTTACAAATTTGAAGAAAGTGCAATTATTGTTACTGCTTATATTTAACAATTTCCGGTCTGCTGTTCGCTTATCACAGTGTCATTTTTTCCACTTAACTGAGTATGTAAAAAACAAAATATAATTTTTATTTTGCTTGTAAATGTCCATCATGAAACTTGTAAAATAAAAAAAATTAACCATTAAAGCATGAAATGCTGAAAAAGGCAAATTAAACCTCAAACCATTTTAAAATAGAGAATTCGTTTTTATTTAAAATTTCTTTTGGATTTTTTTTCAGTTGGTTTCAACTACCTGCTATTATTTTTTTTCATTTTAAAGTTTTAATTGAAGTAAAACTTGTTTTGGGGCGTTGTTTTGGGTCAAAAATTGTCTATGGGGCTTTCAGTGGCAAGTCAAGCAGACACGTTTTCTGTTATTTTGCTTTAACTCTTTAAAAAATGTTTACCAACAAACAAATATTAAAAAAAAATATCTTGTTATACAGAAGAATATTTTTTTTGCAAAAGAAACACAAGTAAATAAATAACCACATAAAAGTGTTTTTATTTTTTATTAAATTCAATGAAGAAGAAAAATCTATTTTAACTTACGAAAAAAATACTATATCAAACATTTCTTTTAGAATTTTTTTATTTAAATTAATAAACACTTTATTGATAATAACACTTTTCACTTTGTTTTAATAATTAACTTACAATCTAACTAGATATACTTAAAAATTAAAAAATAAATTTTCTTAAAATAAAAAAAAAAAATAAAATAAACAACACTATCTTTTTGACAAACGTAGAATCCTAAGTCTGATGTGAAATGCAAAATAGCATTGCCATGCATTCGCAAGAATTCTTTATTCTTGAACAGAATAGACGAGATCTTGTCGATCTTGTAAAATTAGTGACAAATGGTGACGAGGATACACATAATATAATGAACACATATAATAATAAATTAATGCATACATTATTACAGCAATTAAATATCAGTTAGCTTTAATATTATTTTCTTAAATCTCGTCGTGAAAAGTTTCATCCCATTGAATTGGGGAATGATTTTAAAATCACAAGACCCTTGCCAGTGAATCATGTTTCGTACGCTCTTGACTCATTATCTTGCTCATTGTGACTGTGAGTCATTCTTTTCTTAAATCTTGTTCCGATTTAAGAGATTTTACTGAGCTAAATCGGTGATATTAAATCGTTGAGTTGAAATCGGTGAGTTGAAATTGATGAGTTGAAATTGATTAACCACGGATCAAAATTTTAACAAACGTTAAACCTCACTTAACTCGCTGAAATGGGTGATCAATGTTTGAAAGACGGTGACGTTTCTACAATTGGAAGATGGGTCGGTTTGAAGAATGTATTGCAAGTACGGGGCCGGATTAAAAAAATACATAAGTATTTTTTTATGAAAAATAAATGTTATGAGTTATTTATAAACTCTGTTCCAAAATGAGAAAAAAAACATCTTCAAAGTCATTAATAAATTAATAATTAAAGTCGATGTTCTTGGCAACTGTAGCTATTAAAATCTGTTAATATTCATTTTTAAAGGTCGAGGTAAATCTTAAACCTTATTATTTCACAACATTGAAAACGATATCAAATTTTACTTTATCTATCTTAAATTTCAAATTGCTTTTCTTCTATTAACTATATAATATACATATACTCGTACACGGCTATCTACATTTTCTACATTACATTGTTTTCTTTAAAAAATGCTACCATTTGGAACAGTAAGCTATCACGCAATGCGAAATACATTTTATCTCTTTTTCATGTAAATTTTATTCAAAACCCTATTATTTAAATGAAAAATACCAAGGCTGATTAAATAATATTTTAAATGGGTTTATCTTTGTGAATTAAACAAATTTATAATATTTTTTTTTAACATAAAATACATAATAATCAAAAACAGAAATATTAATTGGGTTTCTTTTTGTCGAAAACAAAGTTTGAAATATTTTTTTCTTGTTATTTGATTTATATTTTCAGTTTAAAAACATATTTCGTTTGAACATACAATTAAATGTGTACGTACATATCTATTCCTCGAAACGAACAAAAGGGACACAATTCAACACAAGAAAAATATCTGCTGAAAAAATCCCATTGTCTACTTTAATAACAGTTTACTCTTGTGTGCTTTTGATATTTTAACAAATTAATAGAAATAAGAAAAATCCAATTTGTTAATTTGAATTTAATAAAAAACACTAACAGAAACGAAGTTTTTATTTCACCCATTTCTATAAAACTATACAGTTTTATTTGTGTTAAGGATTATTTAGCAAATCTACATTCCTTTGCTCTTCACTGACTGCCTCAGTTAACACACAAAGAGATTGAGGTTAATATTCCATTTAAGTTTTACTTTATAGCCAAAGCCTTTACGTTGGAAATGAATGCATAATGAATATATTTCTTGTGATGTTTGTTTTATAATTACTCTTCGAAAAATAAACTATATATGTATGAACATATTATATAACCCTTACCTTTCCTAAGCCCATAACTTTCGACAGGTTTTTAATTCAAAAAGTTTGGTTTGAGTAGCTTGTTTTGAACGAGCACCTTTATATAAAACCAAGCAAAGTAGGCCAAGTAATGCACCATCATTATTACATACTCCTACTCATGGTTCAAGTGTTAACACATTTTATTCTTGAGCACTGAACAATCTTCTTGTATACCTTACGAGTTAACTTAAATATCTGACGAGCGTGTAGAAAATCAAGTTAAGTGGGTATAAGCAAGGTACCCACTCAAAGCTCAGAGTATTTCTTTTGAATTTATAAATGTTCACGGATTTTTGTGTCCATAATTGATTTTAATGGAAAATGGAGAAGTTGAGCCCTTGTGTTTTATGATTTTACATAGAATATGCTCAATATCTTACTTGACTTACTCCATACAAAAATAATTTTATACCAAGCCTGAGAATAAAAAAAATATTCTGTGTTGTACATAGAGATTAAAAAGTTCCAATTTGACATCTTTCAAACAAAATATTCTGGAACTCTGTATATGTTTGTTTAATTCCATGGAAAATTCCCTGGTTATTCCTCATAGTTCCAAGTTTGTTTTTCTTTGTTTTTCAACTACCCACTCTTAATATGTTAATACCTCTCATGTCTATAGATATGTTGGTAACCTTTTTTAACACCTGTATCGAACTTACAAAAAAAATACAGATCTATCTATAGGAATGTAGGAATTTACATATACATATGTATGTATATACTCGTACTTTTATTCAAAGTGAAAGCATTTCTGATACGAAAACGTTTTCAAAGATCGTTGCACCCAAAACATGAAAGAAACTTAAGTGCGTGAACGCTTTTGTTGGCATTGAGTGTAACCTAAGTGTGAAGTTTATTTTTTGTGGTTGATGCATATACCTAGATGCATATACTATGTATAAAATGAAAGTAGGCGTCATCGTCGTCGACAGCATCATCGTCAGTTTTGTTATGCAAATAAGTAAGTGCTTAGTCCATATATGCATACAAAATAAAGTTTATAAAGGTGTGGTGACTGAAATGCAATTAGTGTGCAATTCAAGCAAAGTGGTGTACATATATGTATATATGTTTATAAGAAACTAAGAGTATTTATCCTGATGTTATTGAGGCGTATTGAACTCTTTAAAAGAACTTTTATCATTTTAATTAATAAATTGTGTTACGTTTATTTGATATGTGTATGTACATAGAATACATTAAATTGTCAATACATATTTCACTTTTCACACGCAATGATTTAAGACTTCGCTTCTGTTTAACACTTAAGGTATTAGTCCCTCTATGTTTGGTTTTTCTCAATCAGAATGAAGTACGTAGGCGACCGATTTTTGTTCGGACACTTTGGAGCTTAACACAGAGCATTGTGATAAATTTCCATAAGAAATTTCTTAATTACCATAAGAAATTCACCTGATATTTTTTTTTTTAATTTTCGGATTACTTTACAAATCCAAATTTTATGTTAAACATTCAATTTTACATAAATCGTTTTAATTGACGATTCCCTTTTTAACACGTACGAAAACGTGTCGATTGAAAAATTGCTCAGATACGAGCATTGAAGTGAAACATATTCAAAATCGCACATAAATGTAACATCAGATTCAAAAAGCTGACAATATTTATCTCACAAAAACTTTATTAAACGGTTTGATCAATTTAAATAATATTATGTGCTATAATACAAACAATTGAAAAATTCCAAAAACGGACATTTTGTATGTGAATCTTTTGTTTTCATTTCAATCTTTAAAACTAAAAGCTTGCTGACAAACGTTTCGCGTTGAAACCTACGGTTGAGAGATGAAAGAAAAAATAAAATGCACGACTGGATATCACGTAATTGGTCTTATGTTCGATCACATCTTAGGCACAAGGTTTTTTGTACAAACAGCTCAATATGTTCTTAGTCTGTTTTAATTATTTTTTTTTATATAGAAAATTCCGTACATTTGTATCTAAACATTTTTAAATATAAGTATTAAAATCTCATGTATCATAATATAAATTTAAGAACTGAATTTCAAAAAAAAATCGTCCAACCATTTTCGAAATATTGAATTTACAAAAAAAAATTAAAAAAAATATTTTTCGAAATTTGGGTGTGCAGTATTATTTCGAATTCAAAGCAGCTCCTACATAAACATTTTGCTCGAAATCCGTTGAGCCACTTATGAGAAAGTCCAAAATGAAAAAAAGGGTTGCATAGCAAGTACTGTTAATAACAAAATATTTAAACAAAAAAATTTAATCAAAATGTAGACTATATCTATAGTACTTCACATACAGGCAGGCGGAATTGCGGTACCACTTTTTTAGTGTTCTCCATCATCGTAATGTCAAGTTTGAATAAAATTGGGTTAGAATTTTTTCCAAATGCAAAACTTGCCCTATATAGTAGATATGTACATACCTATGTCGTAAATAAAATATTTCAAAACATTTTTAGTAAACCATTTGAAATGATTTTTAATTGGAAAAAAAAATTGAAACACCAAAAAAATTTGTATTTCAAAAAACATCAGTGACAATTTTTTTTTGTTAATTAAAAAAACATTTTTTTTAATTTAAATTTCAATATGCAATGTTAATTATACTTTAAAGAGAATTTGCATAAAAAAAACTTGTAATTGGTTCATACAATAGTAATAAATTCGAAAATATCAAAAGTGGTTCTATGGGAAGTAGGTACCCTTAATAAGTACGAAAAATAAAATATTTTTTTAAATTTTAAAGTGGACTGCACTAATTTTAGAACACATATGCATGTACAAATTGTAATGTATGAAAATTCTTGGAGCTGTTTTTGAGAAAATTTTTCTTAAAAGGGTTTTTTTACAAAATTGTTTTTATGTCAAGTGCTTAAGATAATATCAAAAAACTCGAAAAATCGATTGAGTCGTTTTCGAAATATTGAGTTTAGAAAAAAAAAATTTTTTTCAATAAAGAAAAAAAAATTGGTTTACATTACTGTTTAAACCTTCCGTTTTTTGTAAGATTATGTAATTTCACGAATAATAAAGTACCATTAACTAACTAACTAAAAGTGTCATGTCAAAATTTGTTTGCAACGTGCCATGAGGTGTCAGTGTCAAAAAAGTACTATCTTGACACATGGCAACGCTGAACACTAACCCACAAGACATCACACGATACAAATATGTCTTTTGATAAATATTGTGTTTCTATATTAATCAGTTATGCTCTAATAACCGTACATTTATTTACCATAAAATTCACAACTTCTAAAGACGCTTTTAAATAATTAAATAACTTGATTTTCTCACGTTAGCAATATAAATCACCTGTTATTTTTCTTTTAAAGAAATCACAAAATATGCATACCTACATAATTTGGTATATGTTGTTTTTTATGAGAACAATAAATGTTTTCCAAAAAAAATATATAAAAATAGCCGGTTAGACATCGCAACAAAAGAAAATAAGTACACAAAAACTGGTGGTATGCCAAAAACATACAACATGATGTCATACTCCAAAGTTGCGTACATCCGCCGCGTCGCTGTTTTTTGTCAATCGTACATCAGCATGCAAAACAGGTCTTGAGTTGGTTTTGCTAAAAATGTCATCGAGTTTATGTATGCCATGAAGGAAGTATACCACGAACTGAAAAAAAAAAAAATCAATCAAGTTTGCTAAAAGGGCAACTTATTCAAAATTTAAATGAAACCATTAAAAAGTAAAACATTCCCCTGGTGCAATTAAGTGAATTAAACTTCACCTCAGGCAATGTGTATCTGACTAAACGCAAACCCTTTATATCGGCCTACCTATCTAATTACGTTACGCATCATCAGTGAACTTGTATTCACAAACAGGAACTAGGTAGCCATCGATATTTTGTGATCTTTACCGAGAACACGTGTTGGTGTTGCGGAAGTGCATAGGTTTTAAATGTCGGCACGACACACATACCCACTTAAATCAAGCATCGAATGTTTCCAACAAAAAAAAAATATTAACAAAACAACCAATCTCAAACCCGCACCCAAAAAATTTAAACCTACGAGTATTTTAAGTAGTTATTTTTTTTTATAATTTTTGATTCCAAATGTTACACCTGGATAAATCTCGACCAGCACCCGACTCCATAGCTATTACTCGTTCAGGTTTGCGCCTTTAACTGCATTTTTCGTCGCATTGTAGCCACACAACAGCACCATAGGTAACAAACACGAAACACACATAAAAAACTCTGAGCTGAGGTAATAATACATAAAGTTTAAATTTATGCATATAACGGTAGAACTCCGAAAAAGAAAAAAAAAGAAGGGGAAAACATGTTGCAGGCATTTTGAGATTCTCACTCGTACCAAAAATAAAAGCCCACGATAGAAATCGAAATTCTAAAGGTCACTGTCCTTTCTACACTATGTAGACAGAGATATGGTCAGAGAGTAAAAAAAAGTAAACAAGAACAAGAAAAGCAACAACTACCTTCTTATAACGGTCTAATAGATTGTCAAAATATACATACCATTCCATTAGACTTGAATAACAAAGGCAATCTTAGGCACAGCCAGAGGAATTATGAAGAAAGCTTTGTTTGTATTATTTTTTTTCTAATGTAAAGCATAGCAGGGTTTTGATTTATAGTGGGCAACAATTTTATTTCCAAAATAAATGTTATGTCGAATTATTTTTAAACAAAATCTGTCAAAACAAATCTTGCGCTTTTATTAAAAGATGTCATAGACTTTACACTTACGATATTTTTTTGCAAGTTCCTTACAAAAAAAATCGATTCGAAATGGTTGTTCGTAATGCGACATAAGATAAGTGTGAGATTTGATAGAATTCAAAGTAATACAACCGTTTATTTCAACATGTAAATTATTCATTGTGTAGGTATCGACATTAATATTTGGGTCTATTCGGCGAGATCTTTTATTCTGTTATTCTGCTATTCTGTTATGAATTTTCATACAAAAGCTTAAGCTGTCAAAAAATCTTTTATGAATTATAATTTTGGTATTCTGCATGCTAAATCTGCTATGAAATCTGTTAAGAAATCTGCTAATGAGCTGTCAAAACTTCGAAATTCTTAACAATTTTTTTCCGAACTGCATTTTTGGTATTCAGCATGCCACAATCTGTTATGGAATCTTTTATGAATCATAACAGAATAAAAGACACATTTTGGTTACTTTTATCAGAAAAGATTAAAATATATGTAGTAAAAACTTTTATTTCGTTAATGAATTGTTCTTAAAAGGAGAAAGATGTAACAAAAAATAATTAAAATGCATAATAACAAACTCAAATATGTAAATAATTTGAAAACTAAATTATTTCAATACACTAAAGCACAGAACACATTTGATGGATGAAACATAAGAAATTAGTCGCTTATCTTGCCGGTGTGCATTTTGTACAACTTTTTATAATGGATATATTAAATTCAGGAACTGTTATGGAAAAATTACAGAAAACAAAAATTTATCTTCGCGAAACAAAATACGATCATTCCACAGGTTAATTTATTGTTTTTCGTCAGTGCCGACTGCCGAGAATTTTTATTTACTACAGCTGATAATTTAATAGCAGATTTTAGGTCTGTTCGCATAAATGTTTCTTTTTCGAAGTTCCATAACAGACTTTTATAAAAGATCGAACTCCTGAATACCAATTATAAAATATCTTTTATGGTGGAGATCTGTTATGCATCATAACAGAAAATTCATAGCAGGATAACAGATGTTGCAGAATAAGCCTAATTATTGTTTTAATTAAAACAATTCTGTTTCAGGAATTTCGAAATGGACTACACAAATACATTACATAAGTATGAATTTAATATTTGTGAGTATGCATTGATAAGATAAGTTCCGGTAGACGTCAAAAATAGTAAAAGTAAAAAGTAAAATCATTTTTGCAGAAATTTATACTGTCCAACTTTTAGTTGAAAACTTTTTACTTCATTCATTTTCAAAACTTACTGATGCTGGAAATTCAAACAATGGCATTTAAAAGTACTATTGATGTGACAGTTAAATGTTTGTATAAATAAAAAAGAAACACACATACTTCCTTTGTAAAAGGTATACTATATTGTATACACAAACAAAATAATCATGAGCTTCCAATGACAAAAATAAAACATACGAGTAGATAATATGGATAGGCGATTCCCTCGCATGTTGCATTTCAGGGCAAAGAAAAGATACCTATGATGCTTTTGTGTGATAGTGAAGGTAGATGGAGATATGACAGCAACAGAATGCACTTTTATTAAAATATTCTTTTGAGATTTTTAGTATGTTGTTGTTGATAAGCGAATATTTTATGGGAGACTGCGCTTTATTTAATACAATAGTGTGATGTTTTTTAAAGTTCAATTTAAATTAATTGTTTTTTAGAGGTTTGCTTAATTAGACAAGTATTTATTTAAAATTTATATCGCTATATGTTTTTTTTGAAGCACATATTGTCAAACTTTCTCTATTAATATCTTTAAAAAAATAATTTTTCAATTAGTGTAAGAATAATATCCAAGAGGAAGAATGTTATTCAATTGCGTTCCATACTAAAGTTATTTGTTCAAGTATTTTTCTTAAAATATGATATGGAAAGTTAAAAATAATATTATTTCTTAAATTTTATTAAAATCGTGGAGTGTGAGTTTTTTGTTACACGAATTATTGCAATTTTAAGCGTAAGAAATAAAGCAAAAGTTATTTTCCTTTTCTAACAATTAATTAAAAAAATATTGAACACACATTTCATCATACTAACTGCAGGTGTTACGAGCATAATGTCCATAAAAAGACTGTTTGTTTAGTTTTTTTTCCCTAAAAATTTATTTTTGTATTCTATTTCTGCTAAAATATATTTTAAAAGTAAAAAAAATTAATCTACATTACACTTTTTGTGAATTCAAGAACAGCGAAAGTGAATTGGGATGTTTCACAAATTATTCGAAATGGTTATTGTGAATTTGGAACTTCGATAATGAAATTTGATGTTCTGCATTTCGGTTTATTCCATTTTCTGAGCGCATTAAAATCACTTTGCTTATACATATGTGTTCGGTGAATTGCTTGTGAAATAGGTGCAATTACAGTTATCTGTGTATTTTTTGGTGCAAAATGTAAAAAGGAATAATTTTTTTCGTTTATGTTGTGTACCTACTTATTTAGATTGTTCAGTGACGAAAAAGTTATAACAGAATAGAATAGAACAGAACAGATTCGTGAGAAACTTCAGAACAAGATAGAACAACTTAGAACAGTCAGTTTTCTGACAGAGATTATAAAAAAAAAATCATTGTTGCTTATCTACAATTCAAATTCGTTTGTTTTTGCAGAAACATTCTTAAAAATAATCTGAAATGGAGTTGAATTTATTTAAAAAAATATTTTGCGTGAAATTGACATGCTTCCGACACGAAATTTGATTTATCAACGTAATCTAACAACGTAATGTTTTTTTTTAACAACAACAATTGGTTTTGACAGTTCTCACAAATCTGTTCTAACTTGTTGTATCTAAAAAGCAAGTGCAGAAAATCCTGTTCTAAAGTGTTCCAAACTGTTCCAAACAAACTCATTGAACAGCAAAATCCTGTACTTTTCTGTTCTAAAGTGTTCTAATTTGTTCCGAACAGCCTCATTGAACACACATATTATTTTCTTTTTAGGCGAACACATAAAAACGCACGCCAGAAAAAAGGATTCGTAAAGCAATTGGAGAATACCACTATTTTCCTTACTTTTGAAAAAAAAATGTTTTTCTGTTTCAGTTATCTGTAGTTTGATCCAGTTGTCGTACATTTCCTATTTTTTTTTTTTTTTTTTTTTTTGTATAACTTTGCACGCGCTCAGGGGATTATGAATACCCTTTATATGTTTTTCTTAACACAGCGCGGCATCCGGTGGAAGAAGAGAAAGAATGATAGGACAGATGTGTGGCGCGATGTTCTGAGACTAGAGCTGGTTGTTGTCTCAGATTTATCTCCAGGGATGGCGGCTGAACTAATGCGGAGAGAATTACCGTGTCTTATTTATTTATGTCCCTTATAATTCGCATTATTTTATTTATTCCTTTGTCATATTTTATGGGTATGCTAGTTTACTCAATCACATGTTGTTAGTGTTATGCCTAAACAGCATATAATGTGCAATGCAGCAATTTATTTTATGACAATTTTTAGAATTGGTTTTTAATGGAATATAAGAACACATATACAAGGCAGGAATCGAACCTGCAACCACGAGGTTGACATGCAAGCACACAATTATCGCGCCACGGCCACCCCCAAGACATTTAAAATTTCATCAGGACTACCTATGTCAAATTGATCTTTGATAAGTTTCTACGGCAAAGAATCGGAGTGTTGTTCCAAGTTGTGTAAAAGTTCTTAAATAAAAATGGATTAACCTGCAGCTTTGATACTTCGAAACCATTTCGAAGTTTTCGGTATCGATAGAAACGTAGAAAAATTATTTTCATTTCACGTGAAATTGATAATTGATTTCAATTCGATTTCGATCGAAATGAAGAACGTTTATATATTGTAGATTTTTTCATTTTTTTCCAAATTTATACAAATGGCCTAGAATTTATAATTTTTGTAAGCCAGTTAGCTAACAATATTGTGATGCCTTTTTCCAAATGCTGGGATATATTCGTTGAGTCCAGAATATTATGATAAAGTAATTAAAACTTGGCCTTGGTAAGGCTAGGACTCTGTTTATAGCTACGCATATTTATTTACTAAAAAAAAAGTTAGAAGAAGTGAAGCAGGGAATTCCATCTGATTTCAAGCGAAAATTATTTTAGTCCACGACTGACTTTGAAGTCCGAAGACAAGGAAAAACAATTTTGTTCATAGAACTTCTACCTGAATTGATCTGACCGACAGCTGACTACCAATTGTGGTCAATGGAAATCTTATTCCTCATCAGTTAGCGCAATCACTTCTCTGCTGTTGATGGAGACTCGGTAATGGGTGGCTAGTCAGATTTTGATAACGATAGGGGTATTCACGATTCAGTGCAACTGGTCTAGTATCATTGTAAAAGTGCAAAAGTGCAACTTTGTTTTGAACCACCGACCAACTTTTGACCTATCGAACTCGTCGTCATAGTTTAAACACAACGAAAACAACAATTAATGACCTTACAAACAAAATGTATGTGGTAAAATAGATTAATTGTATTTAGATCCTATAAGCTTACTGCTTTCACATGTTAAATTTGTTAGAAATCACCTCCAAAAATTTCTCACAATAGCACACAATTTTATTCTACGTTCTTTATCATTTCCCATTAATAAAGTAGTTTAGCCTAATCATAATAAAAAAAAATCGTTGATATTTTCTGTGAATTTATTTTTGACACGAATTTTTAAACATTTTCTCCATTCAATCTTTTTAAGTGCAAATCCCACAAATTATCCCATTATTCAATTACTTTAAAATTGGCAGGTATAAGTCATTTAAAAATTAGCTTCTCATATATTTCCAGAGCTGAGAAAAAACTAACATAAATTCCCTCGTGTGCGAAATCATTTTTTTTTTAAATTAATTTTGTCTGTCGCTAGGAACGTGCTTCTTAACTTGTAGCTATATGAGTTGAGAATAGAATACTTTTCTTTATACTGATGTATATACAAAATTTTAGAACAATGAATATTTGTCTATTAATTGAATTTTCACAATAAGACAATTATTTATTCCCACGTTAGACATGATTCACCATCGCACACGACTAAAGACGCCAAACGCCGAAGGCCAAGTACCATATTTATTCTCTAGCCCATTAGGCTAGGAATCTTTTGAAATAGAAACCATATTGGAGCAATTTGTACACAGCAGACCAACATTTATTAAATATTTTTTTTTTGTATTGCATAATGGGTCAGAGGGGCGTTGAAAGATATTTGTCAAAAGGTCAGATTTGAACTATGAAATCTATTGTATACTCATATGTACATCGTCGTAAAACAAATATAGTACTTATCACAGATATATTTTTTTTCTTAGACGCAAAATATTAGTGTACATGAATAAACTTACATACAGACGTTTTTAATTCACCTCTTCAGACAATTTGAAGCCTCTGCCAGAAACAGAACTATTATTGGGTAAAATATGGAAATGTTTGGCCCAGTATCTGTGTATAATTTAAATGATTACAAAACCGTATATTACATACGTTACATTAATATAACAATAACAAAAATTAATTGTTTGTCAGTTCTGCAAGAGAAATCTATGTTCCAATTGACATTTGGCAGCAGAGTAAAATATTGTTGATTAAGAATTGTATTCTTGCAATATACTGTACTGACTAATATTAAGCGGGAAAATTGATTTCCAAAATATCTAAATCAGAGTAACTTACTCTGCAAGATACACACTCTTCTATGTATAAGTATAATCTCAAAAGCATATCATTTGTTAAGTTATAATATAAGTAATTGGATCATGGCACACTTTCATTACATTTATGTTAAGTTTTCAATTTCAATGCAACAACGAAACTACTGGCTGGCTGGGCAAACGTTAGTTAGTTTTTGGCTTCGTCTCAATGGATTCGATTCACACTGGTTAAGTGGAACACAGAAACAGAACCAACCCAGACTGCAGCCAAACACAGCTTTACAATAATATTGCATTTTGCCTGCAGTCAGTCAGCCAGCCAGCGCAAGAATATGGTAATTAAATTGTTAGTGGTGCTTCAATTGAAATTAGTTTTATTATAATTTTGTTGTTGTTGTTGGTGTTTTGTCGGCTGTGTAAAAAAATGTGTGTATGTATGTCCATATGTTTAATTTCCTATTCAAATAAAGCACTGATCAACCGGACGAACGCTGATGCCGGTTGATGATGTTAATTTCGAATTTCATAAGCAATAATATTAACTGAGCTAATAAGCAAATGGTCTCTCAGATTCGGTACCTATGAAAAGCTGTTGTCATTCAGCAAATTTCCACTTTGAATGTTGTCATTTCATTACGAAATAGCATTGGGTTTTTATTCAATTTACAAAGATGCAAACAGGCTTAGGTTTAATTAAAACAATACTCTCGAAAATAAAGAACACATGTGTGTATAATTCATTTATAAATTTGCATTATGTTTAAAGTAATAATAAGCTTATCAATGAGTTTCTTGAAAATAATTGTATTTTTAATAATTAAACTGATATTTGTAGTTACTGAAATTAATGCGCAATTTTGAAATATTTTCTAAAATTGTCTTCCAAATTCCACTATTTCGCAAATATTGATTTAATTTCCAAATCAATCACTTGAACTCAGCCCAATTTTTTATTAAAAGTATGCTCTATACCAATTTTTTGATAAAGTTAACAAACAGAACTAAGGAAACTGACGGCATCTTATTACTTATTTGTGTCGTGTTGTGTTTTTCTAAAACAAAAATGTTAGTATGAGGATATTAAGTATTTAACAATATAAATTTAAAAAACAGAATTAAAAATAAAATCGTCCACCGTTTTCGAAATAATAATTTTTTTTTCTTCATAAAAACCCAAAAATATATTTTTCGAAAAGTATGCGGTATTATTTTAAATTTGAAGAACCTCCTGTACCAAAATTTAGATCGTAAATGAGAAAGTCGAAATTCCAAAAAAAAAAAAATTTAAACCAAAGTGTAGACTACACACCTGAGTGCGATCACTTGAAATTTTTCACTTGACATTTTTCTCCAATTCCAATCTTAGGAACGTGAATGATGCTCAAAAGTCTTCCTCGGAATTAATTGCATTTGGGAATAAGTTTTCCGAGGGAATTTTGCTGTCATAAAATCATACGAGTTTTTATTCGAGGGAAATTTATTCCGTGATCCACGATCGCAGAAAAAATTTCGAGGGAATTAAATATACTGTGGGAAACGAAATTCCCTGGGAGATTCCCGATAGGACCTAAAAATTTCCATTTTTGCTCCAAAGAATTGTATTCCAGGTACCGTTATTGTTGGCAATAAGAAATTATTTAAGAAAAGAATTGAGCCAATCACCTAAAACGCTTAAGTATCACTTTCGCAAAAATCGCTTCAGCGGCTTAGCCTGTAGATCGACCTGCAAACAGACAGACAGACAGAATTTTTGGTGTCCTTTATCATCGTAATGTCAAGTTTAATCAAAATCTCAAGTAAGATTTTTTTCAAATGCAAAATTTGGAAACTCCGAAGTCATTATATGTTAGAAACATATTCCCAATCGGAAGCTTTAAACTTGAAATTATCCTTTTCAAAACCTTTCCATCCATTTCGGCAAGATGTCCATCATGCCACAAGGAAAAACTTTTTTTGGGACTTCTCTATCGTATTTTAGCCGAAACAAGAAAAAATGTATGCAAATTTTTATTTTGCTATCAACTTATGTCATTTTGGACTGGCTGTTCCGATCTTTTAACTATTTTCCACTCCTATTGACTCCCAAAATGTTCGATTGGTTGTTCCGAGTTATGGAGCTTTTCTGAGTATTTTTCACTTCTCGATTTCATAAGTGAGTAAAAATAGAATATTTCTTCGGATTACTTTTCAAAAATAAAAATTGCTTGAACAAACCGGTTTTTAAATGACGTCGTTTGTGTATTGTAGTTGCAAAATTTGTCAATATAATATTTTTATTTTCGATTGCAATAAAAAGAGTAAGAAATCAAATTGTCATTAAAAATCGGATGTTTTATTGTATACTCATCTTTAATTAACGCCGAACATTTGTCTAAGTCAAATAAGAAAAAAACCGCTTTTGTCACAACAATTTCTTCTCTGTCAATATTTTAACATGAAACTAATTTAATGTATACTTGAGAGAAAGAGATTAATGTTTAAAAAAAATCTAATACAAACAAATAAGTATACGCCATATGTATCTAATTTTTCCGAGAAAATAATTTTAATATAAAAGTCATTCATAGCCTTACCAAAACTGCGAAAATCATATTGGTCCAATATTTTAATTGATTAATTAATGAAGTTTAAATTACTTTTAAGTATGTTAAGTTAAATTATTAAGTGTAAAATCATATTCAATATTAATGTTATTATCTTAATATTGAACTAAGTCAATACATATAACTGTTTGACATTTAGAAATATGAAAATTGTTGTTTCTTTAGTAATTTTTACGAAAATGGAAATTGCTATTTGAACTTCTCATCATCCCGTTTTCTGAACGAATTCAATCCACCATATCGCACGTTGAAAACAAAAGTGTCACTAACAAAAAATCTAGTTTTCGAATATAGCCGATTAAATTTGGACTTACTTCAATCTTCGATATCTCTAAGAAAAAATATTGAATTGTTATGGTACTTGCCGAAATATAGTATTACTATCTTTTTATAAAACTGCATTATTATTTTATGTTTTTTTCAAGAACATGTCACACGAGAAATACATATGTACCAATTTTGAAGGTTGGAAGTGATTTGAAAAGAAACATACATATGTAGTTACAGAAGGTTTTAAAAAATAATGAAATCTAAGATATAAAATGTGAATAACTCGTTTTGGAAAAAAGCTAAAAATAACACAATCTAATAGTTAATAACTATTACTTAATTAAGTTTTAATTTGGTTTAAATATTAAGGGTGAAAAGTTACTTAAGGTCGTCATTATTAATACGAAAATCGACTGGGCGCGAGCGGAGAAAAAATCGACTGATTTTGACACCGACCTATTACTTTTAGTTATTGATCGAAAAGCTAACTCAGTTTTCTTAATAAAATATTCGATAATTGGGTATAAATCAATTAAATTAAGCACTTTCACTATTAGTCAAAGGTTCAATCCGCTAATTCATTAAAAAATATGGTTAACTCAAATTGTTTCGTTTTAATTTTTTTTTAATATCTCAAGTTAATATTTCATATCAGTCTTTGTCTTTCCATTATTACTTTAGTATGGTTTTAAACTACATATATTAGTAATTATAATTTCCAGTTAATTATGTGAAACTATAACTCAACTAACAATTAAGTAAATACATATACTCGTATATTATTTAAAAGGAACTGGCGCAAAATTTTAGTCGATTAAGTAATTTAATATTTTAAATCATTCTTAGTATTATACTTGGTTAAAAAGACAATTTTGGTAATTTTAAACAAGTTTAGTGTTGTACTATCTCTTTAACATTCATCAAATGCCTACTTTATCTTTTTAGTATCGTACTAAATCCATATGCCACTTTGACATTTACAACGGTCGAAAGGATATGTTCGCTTAGTTTCCTGCACTATCTTGGGCGTGTTCAGCTGCAGTTTATCCAGAACTTAGGTTTAGTATGGCGCTAATTAAAAAGTGCTTAAAATATGAATATTTTAGTAAAGTGCTTTAATACTAGCAAATTGTTTAGTAGCATCATGCTAATAACTTAATATCATGCTGTTTACAATTTTGCGGCATTGTCTTTTTTAATTAAAAATTAATTTAACTTTAACATGTTCATAACTTGGAAAAGCCTATAAATATTTTGTTTATGCTGAATAGTAGGTACATGTTAAAATAACATATACTATGCATTATTGTATTTTCAATGAGCACTTATTATGGAACATTATAGTGTGGGAATGTAAACCGTCAACAATATGCCTATGGATATTTTAATTGTGAGTAATTCTGAATGACCTTCCTATATGAATATTACAAACAAAATTACGCACATACATAATGTATAATATGTGACAATGACACATATAATTTGGCATGAAGAGACTACTTTTGTGCAGTTATAAAAATTGAAAACTGAGAACGCTTAGTTTAATTAATAATTAATTACACTGGGAAAAAATCCAGGGCTATTGAACTACTTATCCCATCTCAGTATTAACTTTTTGATCTTTAATATTGTAGTTTATTCGTATCCGGATTACTTACTTTAAAAAATAAATTCAACAAATTTAGCTACGTTATATTCATTAGATACTTTTATGTTGAATGAATGCACCAGGTTTTCTCAGTGTAATCGTATACAGACTATGCAATTTTTTCCCACCATACCCTTTATGTAATTTTCGAAAACATTATAAATACAATATTTTTTCGCTCACAAGAGCGAAAATTTGAAAATTTTCTCTGTGTGGTGTTCATTTCAATTGGACTAAAAGTTTTTTTCTCGTTATTACTGTAGGTTCTATAAACAAATTAAAAATGAATATGAGATAAACAGATTGGAAGTCAACGTCAATCTGCTGTTAAATGAGAATTCGAAAGTCGTTAAAGATAAATTTACAAAATAAACGTATCTTTAAGTTTGCTTAAATGAGTAAATATTGTTGGTATCTTATTCACACAACCGAAAAAGAATTATTTCATCAACACCATAACCACAGGTGAAAAATGGATTAAACTAACTTTGACATATATATCTCAAAATGCTCAAAATAAGAAGGAAAACGAAATTCGAATTTGCAAGGCAAATTAACCATTCGCAATCTTGTATTGAAAATTATTTTGTCAGAAATATCTAAAATTCCATTTAAGACAAAACTAAATTAAAATTCCATTTGAACTTCATAAAGAAATTCAAAATGCATTTACTCGTAGGTATTTATATAAAATAAGGTGCAGTTGCCAATATCATATTTTCATTATAATTAACGGTCAATTTGAATGAGCAATTCCTTTTTACATATTTGCTATTATGTATGAATATTACCAACGTATTGGAATGCGGTTATACCGGCGAGCAAATCCAAAAACCTGTAATGCCAAATATAGACTTGTGTTATTGACAAACAGTCGTATACGATTTTGTTATAACTTGAATATATCAACCCATACATAGTAGGCAATCATAATTTTATATATGTACGTGTACATATATATGTATATTTTTTTAACTTAACTTGCCATTGAGTATAAGCTTAATAAAATAGACCAACTTAATTTGATATTCCGTCCATTCGTTCCGTAACAGATTAGTTTCTATATTATCGTGTTTTCTAGGCTACCGTGTTCCGAGCTTCCCATAGGAGGAACGCGGTAGGTAGGTAATACACGCATAAAAGTGGTAAATAATTTTTTGTTATAGCTCGCGAAAGTGCATAGACCATAGCTTTCTTGTTATATGCATGAGTGCATTGTGGACAGGTCTGGTCTTAGTATAAATGGCGCCCAGGCGAATGTGTCGAAAACAAAATATATTTTGTACTTTTGTATTTTAACTATTAATACAGGGGTAGCTTAAAAGAAAACAAATAGGGAAAAAGCATAAAAACAATTGCAAAATTCAAAATTGATAATTTTTAACACTAAAAGCTGACATATACGATTCATGTTAAGACCTATGGCTGTGCGCCCCAACAGAGTTAAACCCGATTTTGTTTTGTATACAAATGCGATCGAAATCAGTTGGCACGTTATTAATAGTTTTACTGAAACTAATTGTTTTCAAGTTTTGCATTTGGAAAACAAATCAAACTCGAGATTTTAATCAAAGTTGACATTAAGATGATAGAGAACACCAAACAAGTGGGTCCCGCAATTTCGTCTGTCTGTCCGTCTGAAGTACACTCTACAGCCTAAGCGGCTGAAGCCATTTTCTTCAAACTTGGTATTTGAGCGTTTTAGGTTATTGTCCAAAATATATTTGTGAATCGTTGTTTTAGCCCCAAAATAACGGTACTTGTCATACAAATTTTTCTACCATCTTAATTATATCTAAAACGGCTCTAACGATGTTGATAAAAAATTGTGTGTGTACTACCTTGGACATAGTATACATTTTGGCCACGAAATTCTGTTTAATATTTTGTTATTTTTATTATGGTTTTCGACTGGCTCAACGGATTTCGATCAAAACTCTTAGACAAGATCTCCTTTCTTAATCCTAAATAATACTGCATTTCAAAATTTTCAAAAAATAGTTTTTTTTTGATTTTTGAAAAAAAAATTTTTTTTTTTTAAATTCAATATTTCGTAAACGGGTGTCCGATTTTCTTCTGAAATTTTGCTTTTGAATTTATTATTAAATATTTAAAATATTCATATCAATTTTTTTTAAATATAGGAATTTTAATATATAAAAAATTAAGTGAAATAGGACTTTAAAAATACATTTATCAGTTTCTATTAAGACTATTTTGCATATAATAAAATCGAACATAGGAGCAAGTACGTGCATAAGAGCTCTTCCGTAGAAGAACAAGTTTCTCATTAACTGTAACTTTTCGTTCTAAAATACCTAAATCCTTTAAAAATGAACATCTCTTAACAATTAGCGCCTTATGCGAACAATCAATTAAGCAACGCTCAAAATTCGGACCTGATTATTTGATTGTTACTTGAAATTTTCTATTCCATTAGAATATAGCTTACTTTAAGGTAGAGGCCATTAAACATTTTTCTTGTCAATATAATTAAGCAAGAATAATTAATGACTTTCAGAGCATTTTGTAGAAGACAGCAGCTGTAAATGGTGTAGACTGAGACTTATAGACCCCGTTATTCAATAGTACAGTAGGTGTGGTGTGCTTAGTGGTCTTTTAATGTTTAGTATTGATTTATTTTAAGGAAATATAAATATTTTGCTGTGATAACAGTGACGGTAAGTAATCGTAAATTTGAAACCTTTATTTATAAACTTTTCTTAAATAGACTTTACATACATATATGTATACATATGTAGGTATGTTCGAAAAATCGAATTGATATTTTGATGTTTATCACATACGAGTTGTGTTCCCACCGCTTTGTTGATGGACCTACACTTGTGATATAAAAACTACTACTAGTCCACATGATATTACTTACAACGTACATGTGTACGATATTTTTTTCTCTAAAATTCGTTAATAGTATGAAAATAAAAATCCCTGTAATTCGGTCAATTCAAATTCTTTATTCAAAAGTCCTCTTAAACAAAATGGAAATAATTCCAGAATAAAAATGTCGATATCAATCAAACCCAAATGTCGGCCAAAATTTTTCTATAAAATGCACAACTCAGGCAAGTACAAGTACACTATGTTTGGTTTTTTAACACATGAGCAAACCACATGCAATCGACCATGTGATAAACATGGGAATTTAAGACGGATTCTTCCTACATTCTACGATCCTTTCGGCACACGTATAAGTTGTCATAGAGAAAGTTTTGCATGAACAAGAAGACTTAATACGAATTGTATATCGTTCGAAATAAGCAGAATTTGCGGAAAGAAGCCATCTTGAATTTTCCCCTCAAATCTTCGTTTGAAAGATATTTGATTTGAGATTCAAAAATTCCATGCGATACGTAGTGGCTTAATTTTCATCCATCACCAAGTCAACAGATTTGTATGAATGTAACTTACTGGTGGCTTAAAATTCAAATCAACTTGCATTCGAAATATCAGTTGGTTGGTACTAGAAATATTCGTTCACAAATACTTTTGATCACATTAAAAACTGCTTCCAAAAATTATATTTTATCTGAACGCACGCATCAGCAATTCCAATTCAATTGGAATGGCGAAACGAAGAGGGACCAATTTCGCCACCTGGCAGTTTTTGAATCATCAATAAACTCGAACAAAAGTACTAAAAACCGGATCTTCCTGGGGCCTATAACACAACGCCATATGTGTTTGTTAGACAAATAAAATACAACAAGTCTTAAAAAAAATTGTAACACTTACCGACAAGTCTATAAGCTCTTTGACAATTGTCATTTTAAAATTTAACAAGTGGAAAATTGTAAAAAGTGATAAAGTGACAAGTGTCACAAAAACTTTGCTTAAATACTGCTAGTGTGTAATTAGTGTCATTAGTTTGACAGTTTGTATTTTCTGAGTAAAAACGATTTGAAAATACAAAATTTAAATCGTGGAAACATTCATACAGAATGTACGTAAATAATTTATACATTTGTTTTCAACAATATTCAATTTAAATTTTTTTTTTGATTCTGATTTTGATAGTGACAATGCGAATGAAAACAATAAACCTTTGTACAGATTAAAAGTGCTTAAAAAATGTCGAATGTCAACTGCAGAGTTAGTATCTTGTCGTAAGATTAATCGTTTTTGCTTTGTGGGTATAATATTCAGGCTTTTTGCCAAAGTAAATATCTCTACCTTGCTTAAATTGCTATAAAAGTTTCATTAAGTGCATTTCTTCTTCTCTTATTTTTGTTAAATCAGCAATTTTTGTCTCTTCCGTAATTTTTGCCATGTTTTATTTTTGCACACTTGTCACACAATGTGGGTAAGTCAACGGAATTTTTTACTTGCGATGTACATTGTATGTAGGTACTATAGGTCAAGTTTTGCATTTGAAAAAAAAATCGAACTCGAAATTTTAATCAAACTTGACATTACGATGTTAAAGAACACCAACAAAGTGGGTCCCGTAATTCCGCCCGTCTATCTATCTTTCTGTACAACTCTCTACAGCCTAAACGGCTGATGCGATTTTGTTCAAACTAAGACCAATGGCAACTGCCATACAATTTTTTGTACCATCTCAATTATCTCGAAAACGGCTTCAACGGTTTTAATAAAAAATTGTATGCTCTATTTTAGGTATATTTTACATTTTGGTAAACAAAATTTTTTTTAAATATTTTGTTATTAACGGTTCAACGGATTTCGCTCAAAAAATTTATTAAGCATACCAAAATTTTCGAATATTTTTTTTGAAAATTAAATATTTCGAAAACAGGTGGATTATTTTTTTTTTGAAATTTTGTTTTTAGGTTTATAGTATTGAATATTTAAAATTGCCAAAAAAAATTAATAAATAATTAAAAAACGATTTTAAATATTTTGCGTACGATGTGATCAAACATAAGAGCAAGTTCGTGCGATCCAGTCGTGCATTTTATTTATTCTGACAAATGCAACAGTTTTTTGTTGTGTTACAGAATACACTTCTCCTTATCGAACAAGTATAGTTCGACAAGTGAATTTAGACTTATCGACTTGTCACGTTGTATTATAGGCCCCTGGAATTCGGGATTTTCCTCTATAATTTCCTTCCATAGGTCAATCCGAATTCGCCATGGCAAAATCGTGAAAATCAAAAAATTAGTTCTCGAGTTATGAGTGCAGGCATATGAAGCAGCTTAGAGTTATATCATTTACTATTTATCACAATAGTTTAAAATGAACTTTTTTAAGAGAATGATACCACAAGATATCGTTCGTATTGGCATGATGGAGTTTTAACTCAAATTACCTAAGTGTTTATTTATCTTTCTTCTACAAAGTAAATAATAATTATTATTTCGTGGGAAATATACATAATGTATCTGTATATAAGTAAATCAAATTCGTTTCATTTCCATTGAAAAACATTTTAAATAACTTTGCATTAAGAACAGATTTTTTTATGTTTCTTTGGTATGCTTTTTTTACTACGATTACTTAAACCATTTCTACTCCCAAGAATTGTGTCTAAATACATTGGTATAGGTACGAGTATACAAAATAAAACATTAACGGCAACCATATAATATACATTGTATGTATACTTACCTTTAAAAAATGCATGAAGTTTTAAAATGACTTGCCCTAATCTTATGTATCTCGTTAAAAAAAATCAGCAGGTAAGGTACCTACCTACTTATCCATAGGTACGTGACAAAAGGCAATTTTCTTTATGCATAAAATGTCTATTAAGCCGCTTTAGCCTTGGATTAGAAAATTCATACTAGCTAGATAATTTAGGTACCCACTTTACCTACATACATATAAGTGAACAAAAGCCATTACAATGTCGCCCATCTCTCACAGGTGTCATTGACTTTATAGCTTGCCTTTAGTAATTAATAATCCATTGAAGAAAATTAAAATCACATGCTTATACTGACTCTTTCGCCAATGAGTCGTCTCCGAGGTCATAATTTATAACATCCAATGTTAATTAACTATATAGAAAGTTCCGTCTGCCATTATACATATATTGTTGTGTTACAGTAGAGACTTGCATGACTATAATGGGTTTTACACGTGAACATAAGCACGTACAAGTATGTATGTATGTATATTCACAAATTGCTCCTAGGTAATTGATCCAAAAGAATTATAAGACTTTATATGTCCGTACAGTACATATTCCCTACTATTTAGGTATAGCTTATATAGATCCCAAATTAATATCCAAGGCGCTTTAGAGTTCTTAACTTACTTAAAAGGCATTATAAGTTCAATTTCCGAGACTTTGTTATGACAGCGCAAGGTTGCAGAAATAACAAAGTAAAATACAAATCTAAAATCGGCGGCGACTGACGACAACGCACGACTTAAAAATGTGTGTCATTTGCGATGCGGTTTTATCATAATCATAGAGTGACATGCCAATATGGCATCATGGGTTTCCCCATACCATATATGAAATTAAAAAAAAAAATTACGCCGCGCGCCGTAACCAGTGTTCTGGAAGTTGTCGAAAGAAGCAACCATTTTTTCAGACCTATTACTGTGACTGAGTTGCGTTTGTATATAGAATAGAGAAAGAGAGAGACATTATTGACTAATAGCATATTGCAGTAAAATGGTATCGATTACACTTGTAAGGGAGTTTCTTTAGAAACGAATCATCTGAAAATCAATACCAGACCTGGTGCTCCGCTTTGGCAAAAACAAAAAAATAATATAAACTTTTTTTTGTTGTAGGTATTTACTTTATCAACTTCTTCGATATTTTATGGATGGCCTAATTCACTGGGAATTTGCCAACAGTTAGGTACATATTGTTGAAATGATTTCGATTTTAATGCTTCTTAAACACGGTATGAAGAAAATTAACAGATAACCTTTTTAAATGCCTCCCAGTTGGTGCCTTAATCAGATTTGTTACACGCATACCTATCTATCACAGAACAACTGTAGGGCAGAACGACCCGTAAACTGGCAAAAAATAATTAAATATAAAAACATGGGTTTGCCTTGCCAAATCCCAGTTGTGTTGTCCAATCTGCCGAAAACTGCCAATTGTCACCAATTCTTCCAAATTAATGTTCCAGACTTACAAATTTGGTTAGTTTTGGTTTGGAGAAAGCTCTCGTGAGAATAAAATATTTCCCCTTTGTGATGATTTCCTGCAAATTTCTGCCTAATAAATAAGTGTGTTCTCGTAGTCTCTCTTACTTTACTTTACTTTAGATGGCCCTTACAATCCAGGATGGATCACGGCCTCAACCAGCAAACCTCTCCAGCTAGCCCGGTCCCTAGCTAGGTGCCACCAGTTACGCACACCAAGTTGGTTGAGGTCGTTCACCACATGATCGCGGCGTTGTCCACCCGGTTTGGATACGAAGACTCGTCGTGCTGGTGCGTCGATGTGCATGCGCCCGTAGTCTCTCAAACTGCGAAAATCTACAAATTTCTACGAAAAACAGTCTAACACTGTTTCCGTACTCCAAATTTTGGTATTTTTTCAAATAAGAGAGCGCTCATGAGAGAGTAAAATATTTCCCCAGGCTGCGAATTTTAGTCCAAAATTTGTTTGAACAAAATTATGAAGACTTTCAAATGAAGGGAAAACGAAAAAAAATAATAAATAAGCTATCAGTTGCAAGGTGTAGGGGTCTTTTAACATCGATGGTCAAATGTTTTGATATTATCGATAGTTAAAAAATAAAATGAACGACTGGATCGAAAATACAATTTTGTTCAATCACATGGTATGCAAAAATTCTTAATATATAGAAACTGCTCTAAATATATTTTTAAAGTCGTTTTTCACTTAATTGTAATTGTACGAGTTTATAAAAAAAATCGTCAACCCGTTCTCAAAATATTTAATTTTCAAAAAAAAATATTCTCGAAAATTTTGAAATGCAGTATTATTTAGAATTCGAAGGACCTCCTGTATAAAAGACAGACAGACGGAATTGCGGGACCCTATTTTTGGTGTTCTTTATCATCCTAATATATAATTTGATTAAAATCTCTAGTAAAAAGTATCGATAGTCTATCAATTCTTAATCAAGTATATACGAGTACATAAACAACAACTAGACACAAGCAAAAATGTAGTATATGATAGTTTGACAGTCTTTATTTTTGTAAGCAGGAAATTGTGGTCAGAAGGTATATAACTGTCAAGTTGACGTTTGTCATAAAAGAAAAAAAAATCGTCGCATAGGTTGTTGTGGGAAAAGAATTCTTTCCATTTACTTTAGACAGTTTTTGCAAAAGAATTGAAATCCAAAGATCTTATAAGGCTCACAGGCAGAGTTTTATCTTTTGTATTTTTGTCAGGTTTGAAAGTAATATACCCCACTGTCCCAGCATTAAATGACGTCATAAACTATCCTTCGTGGTTATTTAACAGCTATTCGATTCCTTAAATGGGTCTACCCAATAATATCAAAGAGATACCATGTTTTAATTAACTTTCACCATTGCCAAATAGGTAGGTGCTAAATAGAAAGGTCATAAGCTTAGATTTTTGGTTTAATTAAAATAAAATCAATTTTGTATGTTTGTATTTTTTTTTGTTTTATCTAGTAATGAGTTTTATTTTCTTTTTAGATATTTGTGTAGGTTTTATTATTTCGAGTGGAAAAAAAACTAAGCTCATTTGTCTAAAATTCTCTTTTATTTTAGTTTCTACAATTAAGACAAATTATTTATTACCATAAATCTATCAAAGTGAATAGTCTCCGCGGTCATGTATTAATGATCATTTTTATCATATTTTTTTTTAATATTTCGCTTTGATGTGGGTGATAGTTGAAAAAAAAACATGAAGAAAACATCATTGGATAGAATTTTAGATTTATATGAATACATTTTTTATTAAATTATTATTGACTTAATTCAAGAAAAAAATAGTAGGTGTTTCTTATAGAAAGCATTGAAAGAGCTCCTTTGACTAATGCAAGTAAAAATTAATTAAGTTAATAAATAAATTTAATATATTAATTACAAATAAAAAAATCTATACTTAAATGAGTTAATGTGTAATGCAAAATATTTAATGACATCTAATTGTACAGTACATAGATGATTTCTCAACTAGAAATTTTAATAAAAAAAGACTTGCAAAATGAAGTTTTATTTAAATTGTTTTAGGAGAAAGTTATTCTGCTTGTTCATGCATTTGAGTTGGTATTTAAGAACTTGATTATCGCGAGTTATTAAAAATATTAATTTGTCTGTACATACAAAAATTATTATAAATAAAGGGTTATCCATTTCGCGGTTTCAAAAGTATAGGGCTGGAATTCGACATCTGTCAAACTTAGTTGTTAAACCAATTTTATTTTTCAATTGAAAGTCTGACATTTACGAAAATGGATCGCTTAACTATCGCACAGCGCATAAAAATTGTTAAAGCCTACTACAAAAATGGTGATTCTGCCACAGCCACATATCGTGTTTTAAGATGAGATTATGGTTTACATAATCGTCCAACTATGCAAGCAATTGGCAAAATTGTGAAGAAGTTTGAAAAGACTGGATTGGTTATAGATATTGTAAGGTCTGTGTATCATCGTTTCGCTCGTACCACTGATAGTATTGCTGCTGTAAGTGAAAGTGTTGCCGAAGACCCGAATGTGTCGATTCCTCGTCGTTCTCAGGAATTAGGACTGTCTTACGGCACATTATGGCGTATTTTCCATTTGGATCTACACCTACATCTATATAAAGTCCAGCTCACACAACAACTGAAGACAGCTGACCCTTCAAAACGTCGTAGATATGTCGAATGCGTGGACGGCGATTTTTCAAACAAAATTTTCTTCAGCGACGAAACACATTTCTCACTCGGTGGGTATGTTAATAAGCAAAATTGTCGTATTCGGTGCTCTGAGAATCCTCAAGTAATTGAGGATTTTGTAGATTACATCTACAAAAAGTCACTGTTTGGTGAACTCTTTGGTCCGGAGGTGTGAGTGGACCTTACTTCTTCGAAAACGACGATGGAACGACTGTCACCGTCATTTCGGAGCGTTATGGTCATATGATAACCGACTTTTTTTGCCTGGTATTGAAGAATACGACTTGGAGAATATGTGGTTTATACAAGACGGTGCCACATGCCACACAACTCGAGCGAATATGACTTTATTGCAAGAGACATTTCCTGGCCGCGTAATTTCTCGTCGTGGCGATATCAACTGACCAACAAGAGCATGCGATTTAACACCGCTGAATGTTTTTTTTTTTGTGGAGCTACGCGAAAGACCGTATTTATGCAGATAAACTTTTAACTCTTGAGCAATTGCAAACCAACATTCGTCAAGTTATGGCTGAGATACCGCCCAATATGTGTCAAAAAGTGATCGAAAATTTGCCTCAAACGAATCTCGATGCTTGCAACAATTCGCGTGGTGGTCATTTAAATGATGTTGTTTCACACATAATGTCAACGTTCAAACTTTATAATAAAAAAGAAATATCATGAAAAAAAAATATTTTATATGTGTTTTATTTACGTTTACTTTTGAAACCGCAAAATGGATAAAATCATCATAATATAAATAATGGCCTATCTCTCCTTGGATTAAGGTTGTTTTATGTATTTTTTGATTGAAAGTGTTCGATTGGTATCAAATGACATCTTATCTCCTTGAAAGACGAGAAATTTGATTTTAAAGCACGCACTCACTCAACCCCACTAAATGTCAAATTCGAATTGAACATTGTGTCAGCCATGTTTGCAAAATAAAATTATCACAATTGTGAATTTGACTTGCCCGATTGCATGTATAATACTAAACTTCAGAATTTTGAAATTATTTTTTTTTTACTCGATTGGGAGTTCTTCCGGATTACCAACCGAAAACAATACTACATATGCATATTATGCACCCACTTCGAAGCTGTATCTTCTTCAGTCTTCTTCAGTCGACCTGTCATTCAGTTTTGAAATTTCGCTGTCACTTACTAAGGAATACAATTTTTGGATTCGACTATCCTTAATTGTTGGATAGAGTTCGTTTCGTGAGATCTCAATGGAGATATTATGACTTTTTATTTGACATTTGAATTTACTAAAAACCCAATTGAAATACGGCTTGGGTTGATACATTTTTTAAAGCGAACATCAATTTAAAATATCGAAAGCTGAAATCCCAGATTTATAGTTGAATGGAACATAGTACAGATCTTGTATGATTTTAAACACCCCCTTTACGCTTTCTGTCCTACATGATTGCTATTATTTTGCTCAGATTATACCAATTGTGTTTCGTAAAATAAAATTATGGCAAAGGACCAGTCGTGTTCTACATAGGTTATGTAATTGCGCAAATGAAACCAAATTCACTACTATATGTGGGCTGTTTTTTGTTGAGCTCTGAGCAGAGCACTAAACAGAACCTGAGCGAACATAGCGAACTCTGACCAGATTATGATTCGAGTTTTCAGGTATAAATATGAAATCCACTTGAACACTGAGCTGTCACATTCACATGACTAGAAATTACGTGAAAAATCGAATGAAGTTGGCTGCGCTTAGATTTCTGCTCCATTTGCACGGTCGTTTTATCTGAACTCAAAGTTCGTGCTCTGAATGAAAAAAGAAGCATAAGCAAGCTGAGAGATAAAAAAGAAACATCTCTTTTTGAAAGCTCAACCACTGGAATGTAACCAATTGATTTATTTCTAGCTCAATGGAACATGATTTTAGATTTGTTTTGCTATTGTATTTATCTAATGGCTGTTAAATTGCTATCGATGTATATACATATATAAATTTTCGCTAAATTTCTGATAAGTGAGCAAAAGATTTTAAAAATATCTTTGAATAAAAATAAATAAAAATAATTTGTATTCTTAATTGGAAACAAGATATATTTGACAAGCTGACAGCAGACAATTATGTGAGTATTATTGCAAAGAGGGATAAATATGCCGAACAATCTAGATTTGTAAAAATGATCTAGATTCAAATATAAATCAATTTCGTATGACCAATGGAACGATAAAAAGAGGAAAATCGGTGTTTTGACAGATTAAGATAAAAAAAATTGATTTATTTTACCAATGGAAAACCACATTAGACTAAATGGCTCCGTTAATTTTGAAATTTCATTTTAATTGTGTTCATTAATGTTGTTCTGAACTGTCTCGAACAAAAAAGAACATCTTTTGGCTGTCATAGTTAGGAAAATTCCCTGTTTTAAATCTTTGCTCATTTGATGTTCAGTGAAATAAATAGAAAACTAAGAGTAATACCAAACTGGAGGAGAACCATGAAAACTGTCAAAATCATATTTGTTTTACTTGTTAGTAGGTTTGTTCGTTGAGCACTGAAGTAGCCCTAGGGTCGACCTAAAGCGTTTTTTGAAAAACCTAAAGTCACCCTGATAAAGAAATTCTGTGTTTTTTGAAACCAAGGGTCGCCCTCAATTCGCCTTGAAGTAGAACTAGGTTTTTAGCAGGGGCAACTTGAGGTAAATGAATAAACGTCAAAGTCACATGAGATCTGAGGTAAGAATGGGCGATATTGAGGAGAATATCTAGTACTCATCATCGAGGTTAATAGTTATCGAATCGAAAACATCGATGTAATGGCACTCGGGTGTTTTTTTGAGAACCGAAAAACCCAGGTTTTTTGACAACTCTTGGGCTTGTCAAGAAAACCTGGGTCGACCCTAGGTAAGGTTCAACGAACGAACCTAGTAAGTTCACTCTTACAAAAGTCAACTAAAAATAATCTCACACAAATTCAGTTTGCGTGAAGTTAGAATGGCTTTAATAGCGGAAATGTTATTCATAAAAGTTATTTAACGTTAGAAAGAGACATTTAAACTATTTTTTTTTTTGACACAATGGCATTGTAAAACAATTTTGAATTTTTTTGTAATAAATCTACGTAACTAGGAATAGAGTCTTAATTAATGCTTATTCACTGCGAAACTATTTAAACTTTTCTGAGATAGTTGTGGTAGTGAATTATATTGACGCTACGTCTGTAAAGTATTTATAATTCTTTTGTTTTAACAACTGACGTTTAATTGACGGTTCTACCCTATTGTAAAACTTGTTCTGAATTTTCTGTTCTAATCTCTTATGTGGTGATCTTCCTTCCAGTGAACAAAGCTAAATCAGTTTTCAAAACAACATGAGTAATTCACTTAATTTGATATTAATGTGAAATGTTTCTCTTTATATAATTTCAGATCTCAAATGGATTGCCGGTTTGTATTATTTTCTTCGATAGAAAATAACAATCGAGAGATCACATCGAAGTAATTGAATGCAGAATTATTTCAAACTAAATAAATTGATCGTTTAATTATGCTGAAGTTGAAATGGCTAGACCGAAAACTTCTATTTACGCTGCGGGGATAACCTGCTTGGGTTTTGTTTGCTTCATTCTAGCTGCAGCCGCAGTTGGAATACCAATATGGGGCCATTACGAAAGTCCATCAGGTGGGCAATTACAAATTTGCATTTGTTTTGTTGATTAATCAAAATAATGATGTATTTTTTTACCAGGTGGATATTACGACAACGATAGAGGATACTTTAGTCTTTTTAAAGTGTGCAAACAATATACTTTCAACAGAGAAAAATGTGGCAGTGATGTATCTAAATTTCAACTTGCTTGTAAGACTCCTTTTATACGTCACTGATGACCTACTTATTTTTTTTTGTTTTGTTCTTATTTTTTTTTTAATTTTAAAGGGCAGATTTTTATATTTAAAGACAAACATTTATTTTATTTTTATTTTAGCCTCTGTCTACATTAGTGGCCTTCTGGCGATACTTAGTACAGTTGCATTAGGGATATATTGCATTCTGTCAGTTATACAGATGGCAATGATATCGTCAAGGGAAAAGGTTGTGATGAAATATACTTCTTTGGTTTTGTTCAAAATGTTTATGGCATTAATAGGCTGTAAGTTTGATATTTTGTATAATTTATTTTAAGTTTTATTTTATATAAAACCTAAATGTCTAATCAGGTATTCTGGCTATTATTGCAACCATTTTGTTCGCTGTACAAATAGATGATTCGGAGAATTATGGATTCCGAATTACCAGAGGAATTTCATTTTATATTCAAGTAAGAAGGGAATATTTTATTAATATTTATTGGACATTAATATTATTTTGATTTCTTATTTATTAGATAGCTGTAATAGGCTTAACAATAGCCCTTTTTGTGGCATCAGTGTATGATATGCTGTTCTCAAGG
The DNA here is from genome assembly GCA_910595825.1 of Philhelius pedissequus. Classification (NCBI taxonomy): domain Eukaryota; kingdom Metazoa; phylum Arthropoda; class Insecta; order Diptera; family Syrphidae; genus Philhelius; species Philhelius pedissequus. The sequence goes on from OU343163.1 coordinate 38,860,031, forward strand.
AAACCTGAAGGAGATCCCACTATGGCTATGGATACATCACCGGCAAATGCTACTACATTTAATAATCCCGGATTTAAAGAAGGACGAACGAGAAATGGTAAATCAGTAAACGAAAATTTGATTTTTTTTTCCAGAAAGTAAGAATCTTTAGGTCTGGAAGAACATGCAAATTGATGGTCATGGTAAGAAGCATGTCAATTACTGCCAACTTTTCTCTGGGTTATCTGCCATTCAGATACCTACCCGTATTTCCATAAACACAAATAGGTTATAGTTACCAATAGGAAAGAAAAGAAAACCATAATTGGGACTTTTAGCACAAAAGCTTTAAAGCCAAGTGAAGACTTTTGAATTATGTTTTAGTGTCAGTTCTGGGCAAAAGACTTTTCAAATTAAATAAAAATATTCAGGCAAAAAAATTAGGCTTGTAATTCCAGCCTAATCTGTGCAATGTACAGTGTACACATTAGTTCTTTTTGGTTCCCCTTTATTCTATATGACCTATTCATTAAATTTTTCATAGAAAAAAAACAGCTTTAGGTCTAATTTTGTCGTACTTTTGCATTAATGGTTTTTAAGTTGGCGTTCGATTTTTTCTGCAGATAGAAGAACTGTTCGATGGGATTCAAGTCTGGTTACTGCGCATAATGGTTAACGTGGTTTGGTACATTAAAGATCAGCCATCAACTTCGAGGTGTGCTTCGGGTTATTGTCCTGTTGAAGGCAAAAGTTGTTGATCAGGCCCAACTTATTTGCATTGTCAAAATTTCCTTTAAATTAAGGCAAATATGTCCATTCCATAATCAATTAAAAATGAGATTTACATCATACACCCTCATGGTATGACATAAATATAGAAATTTTTGGATAACGTACTGATGAGATGGACGTGGGCTCTTAAATATTTTTGAGATTTCTGAAAGGCATTAACCTTCTTAACTTATAGCATTTTCACAGCGACCCAAAAAACCAGTTTTCGTCAAAAACTTATATCAAAACCACTAGTTTTCCGTACAATTTTGTCTAGCTGCAAGTTTTGGTAAGCCACTGGTTTTCGTGAAAAGCGCTCATAACGGAAAAAATGAATCTATTTAGCATTCGATTGGATTTTACATTCGTTTAAAATGTCTACATCCCAGCACTTATCTTATACTTAAATTTTATACATCCCAACTGTTGTCGTAGAAGTTAGAAGACAGCTGATATGTCAAACAAATAAAGTAAATGTGCAGTGCAGTCTGAATGATTTCCGGATTTTAGAAAACTTGTGGGTTCGGTGTTAAAAGGTTACTTATATTTTGTTCATGTCTAAAGCAATTGGACTATTTCTTTTCTCAATAGACAATTATAACCTACTTTGCAACTGCATTTTTATTGTGATCGAATAAGCTAATCCGTTTGACACTTGAAAAATATGATGTACCCAAATTTGTTTGATCTTGTGAAATAGCTGATTTTCTCAATATTAAGGTTATTTTATTGATTTCTAGAGTTTGACAAGTAGTAGTGCAAATTTAATGAGAAATGAATGCCCTTTATCTCAGAAAATAAATATGATTTAGAAATAATAATTATTCCTGAATTGTAGTTAAGTTTATCGTAAGCACAGTAAATAAAGATGGTTAATCTTTTGTAATGTCATTAAGACATTTGAAGTGTCAAATTTTGTCAAAAACCACAAAAACATTCAGCATTCAAAAAACATTGTATGTGGTTTTTATTTAGCAATCCGTGGGAAGCCTTATGGAATCTTCTGAAAGTGTTCGCTGGGGAAGGAATGACAGTTATAATTCTGAAAAGAAGAGAATTTTGCTTCTGGGTTTGAAATCAGAATTGGAGCCAGAGGCACTCACAAATTCATATACTTGAACGTCAACCTCGACTGTTGTCATTTTTGGATCATAATTGTGCAACAAACATTTTTTTGAATTTGAAAATTTCTACGGAGGTACACAATTATTTTCACACACACCGGATGAAAAAGTATTCCGGATTGCCAAATAAAAACGCCAATAGTACTAGTAGTAGGGCAAATTTCTAGTCTTTAATTGGCCAGCTGCCAAGAAGATTACTTCCAACATTTAGGCACTGGAAAGCTTGTCAAGAAATACATATCTCCATTTATTTCAAGTCAAGTGGAATCGTTTTAGAATTATTAGCTTTCAATTATCTTATCAGTTCAACTTTATGTAAATTGCTTGTGCAATCAAGTTATTACAAAATAATATTTTCTTCAAACTAAAAACAAATATCGTACATAGAGTAAGGCGCCAGTTATAGCTTTCATTGAAATTCATCATTGAAACATAAATGAATGAAACTTGGTTGTCATTGAAAAGATCTTTCATAGCCAAATGTAATTTTGAGGTTTGATTTGATCGTTGAAATGCGTTAACACAACAGAAAGTTTTTCCAGATTGCTGAGAATAATTAAGTGAACGCTCTCCATTGGAACGATTGTGTTCCACTTTTGGCAACAAAACATCAGCTGTGCATAGAAACCGCTTTCCATCATTTAAAAATTAAAAGTGATCTTACAAGAAAGTGCTTGAGCAAATAAAATATTTTGTTGACAAAAAAGATTATATATCTTATTAGCTTCATTGTAATATCAAAACGACATAAGTTTTATTAGTTTAAGTAACTCAGAATTGATAGACAATATTTTCAATGATGAGTTTCAATGAAAGATATAACTGGCGCCTAAAAGAAGTGTTCCAAAAAAAATGTGACATCGGACACCTCAGTTCGACTTCGAATGCAGTGCGGTCCAGTGCGAAAATCGAACAAACCTATAGATGATATGTGAAAAATTAACTAGTTTCCTTATACTACGTTTTCACCTTAAGAGAATCCGTTTTAAATTGAGTAGATTAAAAATTAATCTTGAAGTGATTTCACCAGAGAAAAAAAGATTAGTTTGACGTTTTCACTCTGAATCAAAAGTCAATATATCAAGATAAAACAAAATAATAATAAGAAAGAAGAATAATAATTTCAGTGCAGTGAACAAATTTAATTTCAATAAATAATAACTTAAAAATATTGTTATCACAGCATTTTATCCTTCAAAATTCAATAATCTTCCTGGTGCATGAAATCTGGCCAGGGCACGAGGTCGATAATCTAGAAGGAAAATGAAAAACCAACTTGCTGAATGAACAATATTTGCAGCCTTATCTGACCAACACTTCCAGCTAATGGATTCCCTGTCAACCTGAAAAAAAAAAACAAACACTCGAAGACAAGCCACACTATCCACCTCGCTTATGAGATTGTAACTCGTCGCTAAAACATTTTCCATTACAAATTCGAGGCACCGCTTTGGTCTTTGTAGCTTTATTGCATCTTTTATTTTTATATATTTTTATAAACAAATTAAATAATGTTGGACAGGTTTTTTGTGTTGTTGAATGTCAATGGAGGAAATGACATAAGAATAGGCCCGTTCTATGAAATAAGGTTTGATTCTTTTGACAATCTTCTACTTCGAAGAAGATTTCAATGAGATTAATTTCTAATCTTCTTTTAAGGAGATTAAAATTTGTATGGGAAATCTTCAAGATTCAGAAGATTTCAAAGAGGATTTATGGTTAATCTACTTAAATCTGGATGAAGTGGTAGGTGAAAACGTAGTATTATACAGTGTTTTCAACGCCCGTTAATCTGACGTAGATTGCCTAAATCTAAAATACTATTTTCACCAATTCAAAAGATAATCAAAAAAATTTTTCTTCTTTTTAATCAAACAAAATTGATAAATATAATAAGATTTATAATTTGAATTATTTCAGGAGTCTCGGTGACAGATGCCTCAGGGAAACCCTACAGTGGCATCAGAAATGGTGGTAGCGTTGCTTCAATGAACACAACCCTTACAAGTGTATCGAATGGTTCAACAGTTGAATCTGTCACCCGATCACCATTACGATCCAGTTTAAAGAAACCCCGACCCAAGGACCCTCTGGGTATACAAAATCCAGGTTTCTCGGGATCAGGACATTCGCCGCCGATGAATCGAAATGGCAGTGTTAAAAAAGTTAGAATACAAACGCATAGTACGGAAGTTTAAAAATAAAAAAAAAAATCTTGAAAGTATATTACTTATATCTCACCACCACCACCACACACCACCAACCTACCTTAGTCCGTTAAAAATGTAAGCGTTGTTTTTTTGTTAAGAAGAAAGACTGTGTAAAAAGTAATATTGCATAAATATTAAAATAATTCTTTGCATTAAGTCGTGAATTTTTAGATTTGATTATTTTAAAGGTGTACTGTTGTGCTGAAGTTAATAATTATTATAATTAATTAAAATTAGTCTACATTTTATGTCAATCACATTTAAAAAAAAACCGGGCAAAAGCAAAAACTTCTTCAATTAGATTTATGATTTTAATTATATAAACCCACAATGAATTTATTTAAATTTAACTTTAATTCAAAAAATTCACTAAAACCGCTTGTCTTCCATTAAATTACGTATGCATTTTAATTTGTACTTGTACTTTAAATATAAAATTATAATTATGGAAGTACAAAATGGAAAACAAATATGTAAATAATTTAATTTTTTTTTATATTATTTAACACACCAACATTTAAAAGTGTAAACTTAATACACCATTTTAATTTTATTTTTCACTGAAGGCATAGTTATAAACACATTAAAAATAATTAATTAAAAGTATAAAAAAAAAACAGCAAACGATTCCGTCCTATGGTGGAGCACGAAGCATCATCCACAATCTGATATTCGTTGCTGACACTGTGATTTAATATGAAATGTTTTAATAATTTTATTTTAAATGTAATTTTATTTAAATTAATATTAATCCTCACACAGTTTTATTCATAATTTTATTGCTGTAGAGACAGGCACAAAATATTGTTTGTTGAATATTTAATCTTAAATATATAGTTATAGATAAAAATTAAATATAATATCTAATAATTATATAATAATATTATTTAGTTTTACATTTAAATTTAGATTGTAAGTATAAATAAAAATATATATAGTTATATATTTATATAAATTTGTTGATTGATCTTATATTTTTTTTCTTTAAATTATATACTATATGAATTGTATAACAAATTATATATCTATTTGTATATGAAATAGTTTAGTCCGAAAATAAATGAAATTTATTTAAAAGAAAGATGTTGGAGAATTATTTATATAGGATTTTGAGCTTTTTACATTCTAGGTTAAAGTTATCTATCTGAAATTAAATATAAATGTCAATAAAGGGTTAGTCAAACAGAGCGCGAGTGACGACACAAATCCTGCACTTTACGTTCTCTGTATTGTTCAAAAGCCTACATTAACGCTCAAATTGCATAAAAGCCAGTTTATTAGGCTACTGTATCAAAACACGGTTTTTATAACTAATAAATTGTCGAGCGAGAATCTTTATATCCCTTATTGTACATCTCTCTAAGGAAATTCAAATTCTTTTTACCACATCTTTCTATATGACAACAAAACAATCTAAGCAAAATGATGCTTTCTTGTTCCCACACTATTCATTTTCCTATGAGTAATGAGTCTTCTTTACAAATCTGCTATACCAAAAACACTAAAGGGTTATTCACGATCTAGTGTGCCAAGTGTTATAAAATTGTAAAATTTTATTTTTTTTACAACAGACTGTGAACACACCTTTTCTAATCTGTAGCAACACTGAAGCAAATGTCAACAACTGTTTCACATTTGTTCTGAAATATCTTATAGCGAGTTTTATTTAAGAAAAGATTGGATGTTTTTGAATTTTGAGAGTTTTATTCCAACAAAAAGAGCAAATCTAGATCAGATCTCAACATGAAAGATCTGATCTGTGATGGTTTGGCAGATTTGATCTGAATGCACACATACATGTAAAACATCTTTTCTGTCAAATATTAAATGGAAAATATTTTGTTCATTTGTAGTGAAATTGTGACAGTCCGTGCTAAAAAATTAAACAAATAATGGACGAAGAAGTTAATAATATAAATTTTATAAATTTAGTAGAGTTTTTGATTGCTTCGTCTTCGTCTTCCTCATCATCTGACGATGAAGATATGCTTTTTTTCAGAAATGTGTGTGGCAGTCATTTACCATACTACAATTAAATCTGGCCAGAAAGTTTCATTGAAAAGATTAAATCTCGATTTTGAGAGGAGATCTTTGAAATTTGAATGAAACTCGCCATAATTTGTGTTAAATAATATATGACACTATTGTACTTCTCTGCTAAATAGGGTTCGGGTATAGTAAAAGTGTAAAACTTTGACATTCAGTATATCTTGTTGTTGTAGTGCAAAAAAAATGCTACACTTTTACACTTTTGCAATGATACAAGACCAGTTATATTGGATCATAAATATCCCTTATGTAGTTGTGGAACTCTTGAAATCGTTGTGAATTCATATGAGGCGTTTTTCTTTTTTAGTTCAGAGCAGAGTATGAGTTGTCAAAAAATTTGTTTGTGTTTCTTTTTAACTCAGAGCATGCAGAGCTCCAAATGTGTGTTGCTTTTTTCGTTCAGAACAGGTGTAGATCGAACTCGTCGTGCTCGAACATAATTGACTGAGCATGTTAGTAAATTGCTGAACTCACCAAATGCCATGTGTGCAAAGAAGGAAAATGTGAAGAAAAAAATAACCTAATACATAAGTTGGCGAAAGAAGTTGATATCGCTTGATCTTCTGTATTTGGTGTGTGTAGCAGTGTACAAAAACGGGTAGGTGTTTAGGCCTATTCTGCCACATATGTTATTTTGCTATGAATTTTCTGTTATGATGCATAACAGATATTCACCATAAAAGATATTTTATAATTTGTATTCAGGAGTTCGATCTTTTATATAAGGCTGTTATGTAATTTCGAAAAAGAAACATTTTACAAACAGACCTAAGATCTGCTATCAAATTATAAGCTGTAGTAGGTCAATAAAAACTCTCGGCTTTTTATGGTTAAAAATGAAAATGTATTCTGCTGTGTATGGTTCAAGTGTGTTTTAAAAGTATATCAGTGTTCAGAGCTCGCTCTGTTTAGAACAAGTTCAGTGCATAATCTATGAGTTCGAACTCTATTCAGTGCTCTGTTCTGAACGCCCAGTGTACGCCGTAGTAGCATTACAAGACCAGAGTGATTTTTAATCAATGTTTCCTTCTTGGACTACTTTCGGTTGCAAAGATACTTTTAAATGCTGCTTTATTTAATAATTAACTTTCTTCAAACATATATCCGCACTCAACTTAATTTAGAAAGGTTCAATAGTACCATAACGAAAATTTAAAAAGCGGCGATTACTATGCAATTTTTCAACCTGAGAATTTTGTCTTCCCCGGTCACTTCATTCTTTGCTCAACCCATTCTTAAAAATAGCAAGCTCAAATTGATTGATGTAAAAGCAGTAAACAAAGCTAAAATTAAATTAATTATAATTTTTAAAAAAATATTCAAACACAACCGTATGGCATCAGCGCCATCTACATCTTGATAAGAAACCATATAGAAAACAACCGCTGCATCTGAATCCATCCTTTTGACATTACAGTATTCACCATGGTTCACCATCAATCTGTCATCCGTCATCTGGCCCTTTAAAAATAACCTCGAAATTCTATAAAAATATAATAGTGAAGAAGGTTGTTCTGCACCGGAGCATAATTTCCAAAAAGAAATCAAAACAAAACAACAAATCATTTGGAAAATCATGTTTCGCTCCGTTCTGACGGTGCTCTCACAAACCAGTGAAACTAAATTCACTAATTGTTCAATTGGTTTGGAATTCGTACGATGGCGTCGCAAGCCTCGTTGGTTTCCAGTTGCCAAAAGCAAATTATTCCGAATTCCCGAAAAGAAACCCCAATCGCCGGATGAAAAACTCGAATTACTTCGATTACATAATCAATACAAGTAAGTTAAGAGGAAGAATTAGGTATGAACCTCGTATTTTGACATCATTTCTGTTTTTTTTTTAATGTAGAACTAAAATGCGAACGCTGCGGAGGTATTTGTTTGAAGAATACCAACACAACCGAGAAACGTCAACAGTTGACCACTTGGTCATGTCACCAGAGCAAGAGGAAGCCGAGTTCCAGAACTGTTTGAATCTAAACAAAGAGTGGAACGCCAAAATTGCCGAGGAACGTAATATTCGGTTAGAGAAAGAAAACGCCGCTAGAAGGGAATACATTAAAGAGAGATTGGAATTGGCCAAAGAACGAAAGGAAGATCGTCTTCAGGAAATCGAAGAAATCGTCAGAAAGCAAAAGGTAAATATTTCCATCACACTTGTTAAACATATTGCTAAATCGACGACATTGAAACTTTCAGGAAGAGGCAAAGACCTTTATCACCCGTGAAAACATCGATCATGCAATAGAAACTGCTATGGCAAATCCTCTGGACTACAATTTTTCCATAGACCTCCGTGGCAATATTTACCGCGGACGTACCACTGTCCCTGGTGGCCCACCCGATCAGAAGCAATCCCAACCGGAGCTACTCGCAGCAGCTAATTGAGACACTATTCTCCAAAAATTCATTTCGTTTATAGAAAAAATCAAATTTATAGCTTAGATCAACAGTTATTAACAAATAAATCTTTTAAATAATATTTTCTTTTTATATGTCTTCATAATTTTATAAAATTTCTTCTTCGTACATCTTGCTCGTCTCCGCCAAAAAAAAAATAACACATTGAACGATAGGTGATGAGTTTTTTTTTAGTCTTTTTTTAAATCCCGGCGTTGATTGTAGAGCTACAGTTTGTTTGTTTTTTTTTTTAAGTTCTAGAATCATTTTTTTTTTGTTATTTTAGAAGATATTCCCAGTCGGGAGTGGCAGTCAATTTGGCTTGAATTGGTCCCAAGTTAATCATATTTCCACTTCGCTCTTCTCGATTTGTGCTTATTGACATAAGGTCTTGCAGGAATCCAGTTTCTATGCCCATAGTTACATCAAATTTGGCTTCACCAAGGACTAGCTTCAGTTTACCCGATTTGTAGCGAACTAATTTCCCTATTTGACCTTCCGCCATTTCTTTTAGAGGATTTTTCTTTTGAACAGGCTCTGATGGCTAAAAAAAAGAGACCATGAATTTTGTTCCATCAAGTTTGTTGCAATTTTTGTTTTCATTAACTTACCGGAGGAGGTTGTGCTTCTTTACTAGTGCTTGGCGGATTTTCTGGGCTGTCATCGGGATCTTCGCAGGGTAATGTATCTGGTAACTAAATATTTAAAAAAAAAAATTATTTAGTGATGTATTCAAAATTAAAGCCGAGACGGTTTAGGAATTGTACCTGCATCATAAATATTTGCGGTTGAGTATTGTTGAGTAGATCGTCCACGGTCAATGGATATCTAGGGCTGTTGCTTTCGGTCCTATTAACATGCAAAGCTTGAATCTGTTGCAATAGGACATCGGGCTTTTCTTTCTCTATCAAATAAAATATTAAAAGTTGTAACATTTATTCAATATTTTAGGTTCGTTATTTTAAGTTATAAAATGAGCTGAGTAATTCAATAAAATGAAGCTGCACCAAATTAATGAAAAGCAATCTCGAGTACTATAATGTACATACATACTTATATGTATGTATTTATAATGTATTTAATAATTATTTAGATTTATAAGATTATTAAGATTTGTTGGGTTAGGAGTTATACCTACATGTATAAGATATTCTGGCCAGACGTGCTACTAATTGGTATAATAAAACAAAGATATATTTGTAAGTGTCTTTTAACATATTTAAATTTGCTTTTAAGCAAATGCGATGCAAAAGAATTTAAATAGAATTTAATAACTGCGCTATTATTTATTTGAATATTTACAAAATTCAAAAGTTCTACTACTATTGGAAATGTTTATAAAGGAAAACTCAAAAGCAAATTATAATGGGGGTTATCGCGAATAAAAAATTCCCTGGAAATTTTTCTCCAATTCAAATCTTGGGAACGTAAATGATGGTCAAGAGTTTCCCTCGGAATTTATTGGTATAGGGAACAAACTTCCCCAGAGAATTTTGCCGTCATTTCATACGATTTTTTATTCGAGGGAAATTTATTCCGTGTGATATTCACGATCGCAGGAAAAATTTCGAGGGAATAAAATATTCTGTGGGAAACGAAATTCACTGGGAGATTCCCGATAGGTTCCATTTTTCTTTTAGATATTGAAGAGACCAAACAAACACTTTATACGTTACAATATACAGCCCAATTCATCGTGGGGAATGTTCTATGAATTTTCACTAATCACTATTCTGCGGTTGATTTAAAGTGAATCTGTTTCACACAAAGTATAAGTTTTGTAAAAAAAAAAATAACCACAAAGTTTTATCAAAACTTCATACGATTTTCGCATGCGCATCTATTAATATAATTATCAAACTGGACTTGGGATAGGGCAGTTAACCCGACGGCTAGAAGAATGGCAGTTAAAACGAAAAGGGATCGAATGGGTGAATCGAATTAACAGTTCACGTGAATAGCAGAATAGAGAGGTAGAGCAAAGAGGGATCGAATAGGGTAAATGAAGAAAATAAATAAGCAACTTCAAACATGACGATATAGAAGGTAAATTCCCCTTTATTCTTTCTATTGATTTGAATAAAGCAGGTTGTCCACTACGTGCTCAACAAGATCAACTAACTTCAACTTTTCATATAACTCCACCGTTGGATGAAAACTGTATGGGGTTTTCGTTTTGTAACAAAAATCAATTAATTTTTGATTTAGATCTGTCATAAAACTGATTTTGACGATTTTTGCCTTCGAGTGGCCAACAAAATTGATTTACTTTTTGATATTAAATCAATTTTGCAGATTTGGATTTGTCGGCAGATCTACCCCTCTTTTACTTATAGCGAGTTTCATTTAAATTTCAAAGAAATCCTCTCAAAATGGAGATTTGATCTTTAAATGAAACTCTGTGTCCAAATTTAATTGTAGTATTGGCCGCGTTCGGTGGCATACCTAAAGCAATCCGGATTGCTTTGTGTTGTTGTAACGCCTAAGGAAAAACCAGCTGATGAACTAAACATATGTTGTCAAACACAAATCTCAAGCTACCAAAAAATTATTATTAATTTGAGGAACAGCTGATTCAAAACTTCAGATTTGTATGCAATACAACTGACTTAACAGAGAAAGCTACCTGGATCGTTCGAAAACAAACCCGCTACTAAGGTATCTTGGCTAGCCTATCGGCATTGCACCTAACGCGAAATTTTGTAAATCTTGCAACAAAGTAAACAAACGCAAATTGGCCACATTTGTGTACAAAACGTCAGTACACACAAAGAAAGAATGTAGCGATGGGCATAATTGAATGAACACTAAAGACAAACCAAAAATAAACTAAGAAAATATTAGAAAAATAGAAACACAACACGCAACACAAAGAACTCACGACAAGAATATTCTATAGGATAAAATGAGAAAAGACTCAATAATTCCAATGAACAAATATTAATATTTTCTTCATCTCGATTATTTGTGTTTTCCTTACTGCGTTTTTTTCCTTATTCCTATTTGTCTCTAGTTTTCAATACAAACATTTAATTCTGGTTCACAAATAATGAACTTTTCGCTCAAGTTCTCATATCTTTCGAATGTGCCCATCAATAACACTAGCAAATGGCAGAACAATCTTGCTGTCTTGTTGCTTTGACAGTTTTTGCATCAGTTACCCACAAAAATTCTTGTAGTCAGAATTCGCAAATTTTTCAACGTAGGGGAAGTTTTTCTCCTCTACTTTGACAGTCTTTGTAGTAATATTTTAGAGTTGACAAACAGCGTATTGTGAAATTTTTTACAAATTGTTACGCATTCGTACAAATTCACAAGATAACAAATAGACCTATTCTCCACGTGGAACAAAGCCAGACGTAAAATTGAACAAAACATGTTAGGAGCCTAGTGCACATAGTTGAAAACTTATAGAGAGTTTCATTCAAAGATCTCCTCTCAAAATCGAGATTTGATCTTTTCAATTAAATTTTTTCCAGATTTAATTGATTTAATCTTTCGTGCTAAGATTTGATCTAGATCTGCTCTTTTTGTTGGAATGAAACTCTGAAAATTCAAAAATATGTTAAAAACATCGGTGTTTTCGATTCGATAACTATTAACATCGATATTGAGTATTCCATGTTATCTCAATACCACTCATCCCTACTTCAGATCTCATGTGACTTTTACAGTTTATTCATTTACCAGCTTAAAACCCAATCTACTTCAAAGCCTTCAAAGCAAGTTCAAAATTATTGTATGTTGAACATTTGAAGGCCCTCCTGTACATATGTACATTTTGAACGAAATCCGTTGAGCTGTTAATGAGAAAGTCGAAACAAATAGTTCCATGGCAGGTGCCGTTAATATCTAACAGTTTTTGTAAACATTTTTCAGACCAAAATGTAGACTACACCTGTATTAGTCCACCGATTTTTTTTTATCAAAATCGATTTGCCATTTTTGGTACAAATCATTTTAGGGCATGTAGGTACCGTTATTTTTGGGAATAAAACGAAATAAAAAAAGAATCTAACAGTACACTTAAGTCACTTAAGTAGCAAAATTTAAGAAAATCGCTTCATCCGTTTAGGCTGTACGACGGCAGACAAACAGACGGACAGTCAGACAGTTGAAATTACGGAATCCACTTGAATCAAATTACTCAAATAGATTGCCGGAAAGCGAGCTCAAAGAAGTTACACATCAAAAAAAATGTAAATGCAAAGTTTCTTATTATAAAAAAGAATGACTTTTTTTTTGTTAATTTTGCACGCGCTCAAGGGATTATGAATACCCTTTATATGTTTTTAGCACAGCGCGGCATCCGGTGAAAGAAGAGAAGGAGGGATAGAAAGATGTGAGGCGCGACGTATTGAGACGGTGGTTGTTGTCTCAGATTTTATCTCCAGGGATGGCGGCTGAACTAATGCGGAGAAAATTACCGTATCTTATTTATTTATGTCTCTTATAATTCGCATTATTTTATTTTATTTCGTTGTCATATTTATGAGTAATTTTTGGCTACGGAACTCCTAGAATGATCTAAGATTCCTACTTTATCATTTTTCAAATTAAGTTGGAAAACATCCATTTGGAAAAATTTTAAATATCGACCAATTTGGATAAATATGTTTTTCTTCGGCTTTTTTGGTCAGAATAATACTTTATAAAATTTCTTACATTTACAATTCCCGACGTTTCAATAGGGATTGTGTTCTCTTCATTATATTACAAAATATAATTATTAGCTTATCAATATTTTATACAACAAGGAAAACAGTTAAAGTTAAGCTTCCACTTTTTTTTTTCACCGCTAAAGTTATTGTGATTTAAACAGCCGAAGGAAAACTTTTCTATATCCATTCATTTTTAGGAAATATGTTTTTATCGTTCATCTCATTCGCCTAGCCTTATATTGTGTCCGAGTAGACTTGATATTATGAGAAAGTCAAAAGTCAATAGAGCTGCGGTATGGGATGGACACTCCTTGTCCGATGAATTTCCAACGTCGAGGGATGTGAAACAAGGTTGTATACTTTTTATACTGTTTATTAACGACATAACGGATGATATTGTGGGTGGAGTGGAAATTTGCCACATAATAACACCAGGCCTAATGTATGCTGATGATTATAGTTTTCCTAGCTGTTACAGTTAATAGTATGCAACTGAAGATCAACAAATTTGAAAAGTACTGTAAAGCCTGGATATGGTGGATATGGTGGTACGATTCTCGAGAAACAAAAACTGGACTTACCAAGGGTACGCTGTGGAAGTCGCTAGCGTATATTAGTATATCGGTGTTTAAATAACAGCTAACATGGTGAACATGGAAAATCCATCTAACAATCAAATTATCTGAAGCAAAGAGCGCTAAATTCAATTTGGAGTATGCCTTCAAAACAAGTATACATCCCACAGCTCTAAGCAAACAATAATACAATCAACTGCTCAGGCTGTTCTTTTGTATGCACTGCTCAAGTTTGGGGATATGCTTGCTTTAAAACAGTCGAAAAGTTCCAACGGTATTGTATAAAACGGATATTTAGACTACCAAATAATACGCCAAATTATATGATTCATTTAGAAACAGGTTTTCCATCCCTTTTTCTAGTAACGTTGAAACTGCACATTGACTTTGACTATATAAAGTTATGGAAATGGAAGAAAATCGATTACCGAAAATTGTTCTGAAGCATATGCGAGCTAGAATCTAATTGGAGTGTTGAATGGAGATCTTAGTTGGGATTTTCTTCACCGATACACTGCAAGTGCTATAGACTATAGAAAGCGTATTAGAGAAGATGATTTTTAAGAAAATACAAGTTAAATTTTAATTATATCACACATGCATATAATTTCTTATTTTGAATTATTTATATCAATACAAAGATGTCTGTCAGGTAGACTGGGTATAGCCAAATCTAAAAGCGCAAAATTCTCGTTCTCGTTTAGAGAATAAACCAAACTCTAGTTAAAGCAGTCGTCTAGTTTCCAGCCCTTGTCTAACTTTGTCTAAATTTTAAACACACTAAACAACTCTTCTAATTAAAGTAGATCTTTAGGGCTACTTTAATAAAACTTCTGTTGAACAAGTCTTATTTTGACAGATAGAGTAATAAATAACAAAAAATATTTCATAAGTTTATAAAAGCTCAGGTAAGATTGTTAAAATTTCAGAAAAAGGTTTTCATATGTAATTCGTTTCAGATAAAGAAATAAAATGGTTTAACAAGAGGAATTGGGTGTATTAGCAATCAGCTTTCACATTCAGCTTTCACGAAAGCATATTCGAGAGACTACGTGTTGTGATTATATTTGACAATGCGAGAAATATCCAGTGCCTCTTACTAATCATTTGGTCGAAAAGAAAGTCAACTATTGGGGTACTTCAATCTGACAATTAGCTTCGAAAGCACTTGATAAGCTTACAATCATGGCACCACAGTATATATCCAATCACATATTTAATAAGAAAAACTCAACTGAGTTTGAGGGCATGGATCTGTTTTTCAATTAAAAATTTAATCGTTGTTTTGTCAAATCGGTATCTTGAATAAAATTCAAGGTCCTCAAGCTCTTTGAACGGATTTTCTCGAACTTTATCTATTTTTTGCTTTCTAAAAAGCTCAACCTTTTTATAAATATTATAATCTTCTTCAGAAAACATTTTTCTTTCATATTTTTTATGAAATATTCAACTGGAAAAAGTATAGTTTAATAGCGAGTTTCATTCAAGAAAAGATCTGCTCTTTCTGACAAAAGATTTCATCTTTTTGAATTTTGAGAGTTTCATTCCAACAAAAGGAGCAAATCTAGATCAGATCTCAACACGAAAGATCTGATCTTTGGTGGGTAGGCAGATTAGATCTTCAAGACATCAAATTGAAACTATTTTGTTACTAATTTATTGTGAAATTGTGCCAGTCCCTGCTAAAAAAGTAAACTAAAAAATAAACAAATAATAGACGAAGAAGTTAATAATTTAAATTTTATAAATTTAGTGGAGTTTTTTATTGCTCTGAATTCATCTTCCTCATCATCTGATGATAAGATATGTTTTTTTTTTCAGAAATGTGTGTGTCAGTCATTCAGCATTGGACGCGTTCGGTGCAATGCCGATAGGCTAGCCAAGATATCTTAGTATCGCGTTTGCTTTCGAACGATCCAGGTATCTTTCTCTGTTAAGTCAGTTGTATTGCATACAAATCTGAAGTTTTGAATCAGCTGTTCCTCAAATTAATAATCATTTTTGGGTAGCTTGAGATTTGTGTTTGACAACATATGTTTAGTTCATCAGCTGGATTTTCCTTACAACAACACAAAGCAATCCGGATTGCTTTAGGTATGCCACCGAACGCGGCCAATACTACAATTAAATTTGTATATTTTGAGACGAGATCTTTGAAATTTGAATGAAACTCGCTATAAGGAAGGTAAAAATGAGTTTTGCTCTGTTTAAAATTTGACGACCTCTTTGACGTTAGAGTATACTTTTTGTCGTTTAGAATTATAAAAAAGTCGAACCTCATTTTAAAACCCGTTTGCTGATACACAACTTAAGCATTTAAGTTCTACTTAAGAACTTATGTGACAGTTTACGCAGAGGAAAAAGTAGCCCTTAAGCGTTTTAAGTTGAACATAAATATTTATGATTCGTATCAGCAAACGGCCCTTAGAGTAGGGTTGAAATGTTTAAAATTTTGCGCTAAAGACTTTATATTCAAGGGATTATACTACCCTTTAAATGTTTCAACACAGCGCGGGCGTCAGGTTAGGAAGAGAAAGAAGGATAGGAAAGATGTGTGGCGCGATGTTCTGAGACTGGAAGTGGTTGTTGTCTCAGATTTTATCTCCAGCGATGGCGGCTGAACTAATGCGGAGAAATTTCCGTATCTTATTTATCTATGTCCCTTATAATTCGCATTACTTTTTTGTTCATTGTCATATTTATCGGTATACTATGCTAGTCTTACTCAATCGCATGTTGTTAGTTCTATGCCTAAACAGCATGTAATGAGTAAGCCAGTAACTCGTATTACATTTATTTTATAATTGGTTTTTAATGGAAAAATAAGAGGACATAGACTACGGCAGGGATCGAATCTGTGACCATTACGTTGACTGGCGAACACACAACTATCGCAAAACTTATGTTGAATGTTCTCAATATCGCTTTTACTGATTGTACTTAGATCCCTTCTTTAGCCTAATTCATTTATTGACTTATGAAATAACCCAGCATATAGTTTAACCAAGTGGAGAAAAGAGGATTATTCTACTTCATATTAAAAGCGTTTGATGGTGTCTTCTCTTATGGACATTTATTTATTTGCTGTATTCCTCCCTTACAACATTTTCAAGGTAATGCTCCCGTATCTAGGAATGCTGTCAATTGAGGTGTACAAAAGAACTATAATAAATTTCGACGGGTTTCGAGTTTTGTCCTACACAAAGAATGCTGACAAAAAGAAGGATCTTGCCTTCTAGTATTAATTGCCACTTAATATTCATTTATTACTCTTCAATCCTTTTATTTTCGTCATGTGTCTCTAATCCAATCCAACATAGGTAATCCATAGTTCCATACTTCTAGTAAGAATCATTGAAATCAAATAAATTCTTTATGGATTTTAAAATAAAACAAAATTAATAAAAGCTTTTGGGCAATGATAATGTATTGCAGGCGATAAGTTGGTAAAACGAAGCAATAAATAAGACGATGCACGAACATACAACAAACCTTT
This sequence comes from Philhelius pedissequus, assembly GCA_910595825.1. Taxonomy (NCBI): domain Eukaryota; kingdom Metazoa; phylum Arthropoda; class Insecta; order Diptera; family Syrphidae; genus Philhelius; species Philhelius pedissequus. The sequence goes on from OU343163.1 coordinate 38,877,296, forward strand.
CTCCAAATTGACCTCTTACCTTCAACAACATCGTCCTTCATTTCACCATCAATTGGTAATATTTCCATTTTCTCAATTTTCTCAACCTTCTCAACTTTAAAATCTTTCCATTTGGCTGTGAAAATGTATAAATACCGAACAAATTAACCAAATCATTGGAAAAATATCTAAATTATTCTCTGTTGCACCAAAAACCGTCATTGGAAACCACGAAACATTACCAATCTAATAGACATTTTGAAACTCTACAGCATTGGAATGGTGAAATGTGCTTTTTTTTCTATTTTGAACATTGTCTACAAGACTTTATAATTAAATTTTTGTATGCTTACCTTCACTTAGTTTGATTGGAATCCAATCTGGATCTGACTTTTTGTCAACGAAGTCATCATCATCTGAGTCACCAAGAAGTTCCCGAATGTGTTGTTGTTCGGCTCTGGCGTCAATCTTGAAGCCACCCTGTGGTTTGATGAGTGTGGGCTTCCTCATCGCCGACGGGGCATCGTCCGATCGACTGTAGCCGCTGGACATCTGTTTCCTCAGACCTAGTGCTCCAGCACCTTCGGAGAAAACACCAGCAGTTTGGACAAGGTTGCTGCCCCCACGTGCCGCTCCTCGGCCACGACCTCGTTCTGTTTTGCCACGGTCAGAACGGCCCCTGCCACGAGCCGATGTGTCTTTCGAGGTTTTAACATTTCTAAACAAACGAAAAAATCATCACGTTATTTAATTTGAAAATGAGCAATTTTTTTTTGAAGTACTTACGCATTTTTGTTGCGGGTAACGTTGAGATTTGGAGTGAAGACCTTTTTATTTGGAGCGGCTCCTCGTCCTCCGCGACCGGCGCCGCCAAGAGTCAAATCTCTGGGCATTGAGAACGAAGAGAGCCGGAAAGTCGTGTCAGCACTGCCATTAAATGTCATTGGTTCCTTTTTGATCGAAACTGGCTTGTAATTGGTTTTAGCATTTTCAGCGGACATCACGTAAGCAAGAATGCGGTGCGTGATGTTATAGTTTTTTTAAAATTTTGTTCGAGTTTAAAATTAAAAAACAAATTAAAATTCAACCTTACTTTTTAACTAGCAACAAATCGTTCTCTGGCTGAATGTTGAATGAGGTTTTTGATAATGACAGATAGAAGACAGAGTTGTCAAAATGACATATTGAATTTGCGTGTGAGTGTGTGTGTGTGCGTGTGTGCAGTGTGAAATTTTCTTAGCACACAACTTCACATGAAGTGGATTAATTTTCGAATTCACTTTCAACTGCTAGATAGCGCTGTTGGTAAAGACGTTAGTTTTTTTTTTTTAAATGTGACTTGTATATCATTTTAAATTGTTTAATTGCACTAATTTGTCAATATTTAACAATTTTACATTATGACCAACTCTTTTAAATTCGAAATATTTCGGAAAAATATTATGTTTCAGCATTGCATTATAAATTCGCTTTCGTTGTTTCTTACACAGAAAATCTCTTTGCAAATTATTGATTTTGGTCTTCCATTTGGGATTTGGAGGTGGTTTTGCTATTTCACCGAAAAAATATTTCAGGGCTCTGAAATGTTTATTTTTTATAAATATAATTATTATAGGCGCCGTAATCTATTGAAAAATATTTACAAATTAAGATCATTTCCGAGAGTTGTCTCATTAAAATTGATATTTTTAACAAAAGTCAAAATACCCATAATTGACGAGTCTTTAAGTTTGTTAATAATTCTTGAAAAATTAATCGATTTATTAATTATTTGATATATTTATTTGTAAGACTTACACACCTTGCTGTAAAAATACGATCCGATACCTCTGGTTTCGATCTTGAATGATGACGCCAAACTGCCGGTTGAAAATGTGTCAAATCTTTATCAATTTCAAAAGAATTTGACATTGAAAATTGTTTTTCGATTGGTAAGATTGGTTTCAATATAACTGTTTGGGTTGGTGAATTATACAAGAACTTCTTGGTCTTGCAGTTTGAAATTAAAGCGTCATATATTTTTTTTGATACAAGTTCAATGCCTATGCAAATAAATAAAATAATCAAAATTGATTAATTTTCGATTTGGACCTGTGAAAATGTCAACTTTAAACACTTTTGCGATGTGTGCCAATACAATTTTCAGCTGTCAGTTTATTATTGCAGTTTTTGATTTATTTTGATGGCGTTCTAAATATATGTAGAAATTATTCATTACAAAACATACCAAAGGCATTTGGTTTGGCCAACAAATATAAAGTTTCTTCGTATGGTGAGAGCCCGCAATTAATTTCATTAAGTTCCATTTCTCCCTCTGCATATAGTTTAAGCATAGTATTTTTATTTTGAAAATTGAGCATATCTGTTCCAATGGGAAACATTTTCAGTTTCAGTTCAATTTTTCTAGAAGAAATTTCAAATAAAAACGGTATTTAATTATTTAGGTGTGTTGTTTTTTAATTGTAATGCCCTTGAAAAATTAATTACATAGTTTGAACTCAGTATAGGAGAATATGACATTCGAATAAAATGCATATATTCATCTTTTAATGCATAATGTTTGACATTTGAAGAGAATGTAACTAATAAATGCTAAAAGTCACAGTAAGTCATAAAAGGCGGCTTAATAAAAAAGTAATTATCTTCATTTAAAAAAATGTAGGTATGTATGTATGAATGTACATTTTTCTTAAGAAACAAATAAATGTAATTATCATTAGTCTGAATGTTTAGAATTTAAGATAATATGTCAAAATATTACATCGTTTTGTTAATGTCGTTTCCATAAGTAAAATAAATCAACTCTCCTTTAATACATATGTATATCAAAATATTCATTAATTTAATTTGGTAGAGAAGGAAATTAACAGATGCACGGAGACGATATATGTATACATCAATACCATTTCAAAAAAATAAAATAAACGCATTCCATTCGCCACGAAAAAAAATCAAATTCCAAATTTACAAATGTAAAATCCATTTGAAACCGGTTCTGTTTGACCTTATCTTCTACAATCTTCATTAAGCAATTTTCTCTTTTTATTCAGAGTAGAGCTCCGAACAGAGTTCGAGTGTATAGATGGTTTATTGTTAACCGAATACTGTCATTTGTTTTTTTTTTTACAACGGTTGAACCCTAAGCTGTCATTAATTGAGATTTTGTTAATTTTCTTCCGTCTTATTTTATGATTAAAAACAAAATATCTTCTGCAATTGTAAGAGTATTTTTTTTCATCACATTTCGCTATTGACACACACATGTCATTTTTTCAGCAAGTAACTTATGTCGTTCTTATTTGGCAATCCGGAAGCCTTCCGGACTCTTCTGAAAGTGTTCACTTGGGAAAAACTAACAGTTCTAATTCTGAAAAGAAGAAAATTTTGCTTCTGAATTCGAAATCAAGAAGCACTCACACATTCATATACTCGACTGTTGTCATAATTGTGCAATAAACATTTTTTTTTTCAAGTTGAATCTTTCCACGTACACAATTATTTTCACACATCTCATTAAAAATCAGGATCGACGGATCACACAAAAGTGTTCAGTTGAAATCCCGGATCGGACTCCTGATTGCCAAATAAAAACGCCATTAGAATTCTCAGTGTATCGCACCTGAAGCTTATTGAGCGCGCTCCAAAAAATCTCTGAAAAATCGTAGTGAAAAAAGAAACACATACGCTTTCCTTTTTTGGACAACTTAGACTCTGCTTTGAACTGAAAAAAAAATGCCCATTAGTTGCTAGTAGCTTTTCTTTCAAAGTATGCTGCACTGCCTATACATTTAACCAATAAAAGAGGGCTATAGTATATTAACCCAACAAAAATTTTCCTACGGGATTAGCTTAGCGCAGATAATATAACTGATCCAAACTTTTGGTCAGAAAATATCAGTGTATCAAATTTTGAAGAGTTGGGATGAAATTTTCTCATAAAGAAAAAAATAAAGTCCGAAAAAGTCTGGGACGGCTTGAGTACAGTTTTCTGCCAATTTTTTAACCTCAACACAACGGTTGATTTTTTGACTGAAGTGATAACTTCTTATGGGAAGTTAAACCGCTTCATTACGTAACGCGTCACGGCGCCAGTCTGTCTGGCTTCCCTTTCTCTCAAATATACTATTGCCCAGCAATTCAGATTGTACTTAACAGACTTTAAGTTTTACAGGCATATTGTTAAAATTATTATTATTATTATTATAAAGCTTTTGAAGCTTTTCTCAAGTTAAACAATTTCAATTTATAGTTCAATTTAGATTAGTTTAAGTTATCACTTCTGTCGGGAGTCCCGAGACGCACATGGTTTTTTTTTTATTATTTTTTTTGTTTAAAATTCAAACTAATAATTTTGTATTTGAGACCTTTTTTTGTCTTTTATCTTTCCCTACAACAACCAAGGAGACGTTTTTTTTCTTTTATGACAATAAACGTCAACTTGACACTTTTATAAATATTGTCTGCCCACAATTTACTGCCTACAAACATTAATTGGGCAGAAATTGTCAGAAAAGGGAAATATTTTACTCTCTCCAGAGCGCTCTCTTCTCTAATAAATTTGAAACTCTGGAACAACTATTGACAGGAATTGGCGCAAATTAGTGCGAATTGCCAGTTTTGGTCAGAGTGTTAATCAGACCTTATTATTTGAGGGGCTCCACTTAACTCCTATTCCATACAAAAATAAAACTGGAAAGAATGTCAATTTTTTCTGTAATGGCATCTATAATTTGAGACGATGTCTTTTTCGTAAAGTTCTCTTCGTGATTAAAGAAAATCTATACCTACTAAAATTCCACGTTGCTAATTTTACTCTTAAGGACTTTTCACACAAGAGCGACCAACGACTGACGAATAAACGAATAAATTCCATTTAAAACAATTTACCAACTTAAATTCTTCACAAATTCTAAACAAAATGGTGGACATATAATTTATATTTTATGTTTAGATACAAAAATTTACTTTTTAAAGCCAAAATAATATAAATTTGAAAAAAAACAATATTGGTAGCTAGTCACTAGTCACTTTTGTCACTTGTCACTAGTCACTTCAAATCTTTTTGCGTTTTTTATGATTGGCGTGCCGATTGTAACGCGATTTGAATCGTTTTTTTTTTGTTATGGTATTGGCCTGTGAAACTGGTAGTTTACAAACTAAATGCTTAGTAGTGTTAAGGCGGCATTACATTGTCATAAAAAGAGGGGTAGATTCACAGAGAAAATATTTATTTTTTTGAGCAATGGAATGATTCAATTGTCGAAATCCGTATTTTGGATTCGTATCAAAAATGAATTGAATTCTTGTACCAATGGAAAACCACATTAAAATGTGTCAGATTACTCACGACCAACTGTTTTTTTTAAATAAAGAAAATAGTTCTAGTTAAACGTGTTTATAGGCCATAATAGCAATTTTAAGACCTTAAATCCATAAAACGTAATTTTTGAAATACTCTGCTTAGGAATTAATATTTTTTTCTATTCGTATGCTCTAGACTTCTAGATATATAACATAAATGGAATTCCATAAATGAGGATGAGAATTATTCATGCTTGTGCAATTTTCTACTTGATAACATTTCCATTTGCATAATAATGACAAAATCGAAAGAGAACACAATGGTTGAAGTGTGCGTTTTCTAATCCTAACTATCGTAAAAATAATAAAGCCAACTATGGATACGTAATGTGTATTCCGAATGCAGACAATGCCAAAGGATGTGCCACGGAACACCAATGTGCCATACCAAGTGGAATGAGCGCTTTAACAGAACTTATCATCATCTTCTCATTTGCACATAATTTTATGGTTCCGTAAAATGTTCACGCATTCCTGTGGACTTTTCTATTTTGTTTTCTTCATTTTTTAATGGCAGACTTTATATGCATGATATGAAAATGTTGCAGAGTGTGGGTGTTTTTTTTCCATTCAGGAAAGGAAGAAGATATAGGACTCACTTGTTCTCTGGAATGAAGACGCCTGAAAGAATGGTGCATACGCCTGCAGCAATACGAAAGGAAAGTTCTTCTCCAATGTCAATCAGGACGACGACGACAGGAAGGTTGTCGTTGTCGTCGTCATAGTCTTCCTTGAGAATGAGCTTGAATCCGTTCGGGGAATGTATTTCCATTTTATCTTTGCCACAGACTTGAACAGTAGCGTAGTTTTTATGCTGCATTAAATAGTTCAGATTATATGTGACATAGGAATCCAGTCGTTTGGCTTTGTTCGCGCCCTAGAAATTGGTTAAGATTGAAACTCATGTTTATTCATGCTTGATATAAGTACATATATTTAGTTGAAGGGAGTAAATTTGCTCTTTTTTTGTTAAAGAGGAGCAACAAACTTACCTTCGCAACGAAGACTGGGTTGGTGTTTTCGAAAATGTTATCCATTATATTAGTTTCACATTCTGGAAGAAATAAAAACAATTTTAAACGTGGATATATTTTTGTAACATTGACTGTTCACATAAACAGACAGATTCTACATAAATGCCATGAACAGTCAAAACTAAATAGCAACAGCTTAACATTTTGGAATAGTTTCTCAAATTTCCAAAGAATAACACCTTATTTTTTCAGCTATTTAGCATAATTTAAAATCGTTCAAAAATATGAACACAATGATCAAAAATGTGGGATTGACGCCTTATACAATTCACGTACACTCACATTAAACTTCAGAATAGACAATCTAGTTTCTACTTGTTCGATTGGGATTCCAAATTGAAGAATTCTTACAGATTACTAATCAAAAATGACATAAGGTTGATTTCTGTTGTCAGGCAAGTGTCTATGTCAATCTGCCATAATTGTTCACGATTATTAGACATACGGGACTTCATGTGTAGTAAAATATATTGGGTACATGCAAAAATCGAACCATAATACCAATTGGTTGATGTTGTTGTAATCCCATGAAATACCACAGTTTATGAGAAAACTAGTTAATTTTTCACATGTCATCTTATATATGTCAAGCTAAGAACTACTTTACTTCAAACGTTTGCATTTGATTGATCCTACAAAAAATTAACCCCAGTATATTGTTGTGATACAAAATTAAACTGATACATAACAAACAGCTGATAGTTCTGAGAGGACACAACACACAAATGAATGGACATATTTTTTGACTAGTTCTCCAACTCCAATACAAATTCTCTTAATTGGAAGGACATTTTTTGACTACTGGCCAATCAAAAATTATAGCAAGTTGCCTCTCACGAAATTTTGGTTTTGAAAGTGTGAACACCAATTTAAAATTTTGGAAGCTACCTGCTGAAATCACAGAATTTGCTTTGGTCGGAACAAATGTATTAATTTCAAGTCGCACTGCTTTTACTGAGCGTGGCCATTGTCATATAACCCAAAACTTTTGTTATAAAACTGCCAATTTCTAGTTTATGTAATTTGACACTTCCATTTTTGAGGTTTCTGTCATTGTTTCAAAATGGTTCAACAATTTTGGGAACTATAACATTTCTCTAGCACAAAGAGCCATCTAATGGCGAATTCCAAATTCCATTTTTCTGTCTACTGGGGACAATTGGCAGATCTTAGGCAGGGTGTCGGACAAATTGAATGAAAGTTTTGGGAGGAGTGATGATAATTTCAGAATATTATATATAGCTGTGTATCTGTATTTTGTTTACAAATGTGCACAGATTGTCATTCACAGAGCGACAAAGTTTCACAAAAGTACGGTAACGCATCAAACAAAAATGTTGCCATTTCTTAACGTCAAAACAAAAGTTCATTTTTGAAAATGTTTAAAAAAAGTATTTTTTTTTGTAAAAAGGTTTTTCTAAATAACCAATTTGCTGTCATGAATTTTAATTTAATGCACGAAGAATCCTGATCGTTAAATAAATTAGATTTTTTATATACTTTTGTAAGGCCGCGACCGCGAGTCCATTAGAAATATTTATTTCAGCCATTATTGCAGACACTACTACTAAAAATTTATATTTTTTTGCCATGGGCAAAAATAAATCGTGAAATTTCATTCTTCTCCTAGAAGCGCTAAGCGCTTTATGTACTTTAGAATAGGTATAATCTGTTTTTTGTTATGAATTATTGGAATTCAACATGAAAATAAGCAAACTATGAACTAAAATTCAATGTTTTGTGAGAAATTTGTGTACGATTAATGTAGGATGTCTTGAAACGTCAAATTGTATTTCTACGTTTATTTCTTATAAGAAGACAAGAAATAAATACAGATTCTTATTTCAGAAAATAAAAAAATCCAGGCATAAAGGGTCTCCACAAAAAACATTGACTACATGACACATTTCTTGCAATCATTTATTTCAAGTGGAGGCCTAATGTTTTGACATAGCTGGCAAATGACAGCTTATGTATTGTTTTTTTCCTTCATTTGACAGTTCATAAAATTTGTCTCTTCTGTGAAAAACTACTGGCATTTTCGATTGGCCGTCCGGAACACGTTCTCCCAATAAAACGCCTGGAAACAATTTTATTCTGAATTGTATGTATTTGTGAAAATTAAATTAAAAAAAATCATATCGACTAAAAAGAATTTCCAAAACATTTGATTTCAATTTAGATACACATTTTCTTGTATGAATAATACCTTATCTTACCAGAAAAGTAGTTTAAATTCAATTAGCACATCGAAATTACACAACAAAACAACCCGATGATTTTGACATTTTAATTATGTGAGTGTATTAGTGATTCTGTTTTCGATTCTGAAATGAAATCCAGAATCGTTTTCTGTTCTGTTTAGAGTAACAACTGTCATATTGTGGGGGTCAGAACAATCGAAAAGGCCATACGTGTACGGAAAGTGACAGTAGAGTGACAAGTACGGGAATACACCTTATAAATACGCTACACAACGTGGATCGTTTACGGTTTCAAAAATACAAAATTTTAATGCTTTTTCCAAATAAGTGACTACTGTAATAATGGTGTACTTACCGAAATTGGTTCTTATACAATCTTCAACAACCTTCGTTATTATCGTTGTTCCACAAGGATAGTAACATTTTAGTGAATCTCCGCTCCATACCATTTTCACACCATCATCGCGATCTTGAAATTTCTTATTTGCATAATAATCCATCCATTCATAAACCATAAAACTATCAATTTCTTCCAGCTGAAAAAAATATTATTAACATTATTTCTGGTTCCAGAATAATATCGTACATTATTTCCATCAACAGACAACCTAAATTTTTTTCCATTAACCAAAGTAACTTCAAATTGTTCACTGTATATACCAAACTTTTCCAGATTTCGTACAAAATCAATTTCATCTGATAATTCCGCTGGATTTTCTTGACTGGAATTTTCAAAATTAAAATCTGTGTGGGAAGTGTTATTATCAATTGCGCCGATGGGGTAAATCATATAAACGATTCCGTTTGGCGTTAGAACTTGTATCTTTTCATTTGTCAAATATCGGATAGCAAGACCTTCCGAAGTATAGAGACGCCTTAATTCAGACTGATGTGTCGAATGATAACCTTGCTCAATAGCCTTTAAGTTATCTTCATTTATGTATCGAATGTGACAACCATTAGGCCATTGAATGAATATGTTCGGATTAGGCTGACCATGGTCTATCTCAACATTGCAACTTAGATTGTTCTTTGTTACGATCCTGATCTTTGAAGAATTTGAACTAGTGGTTTTCCAGGGGCTTAAATAAACGAAACAATCGAATAGCTTAATTCTAACTGATACCATTCCATCTTCATTTGACCAATTCTCCACTGAGCATGATATGGATCCATCTTCAAATCGAAATATCTTTTCCAAAACTGTCAGTTCTTTTAGAGTATCATCGAAAATTAGGCCAGAAAATTTGGCTTTACTATTGCCATCCTGAGTGGAAGTGGTTCCATTTTTATATGACTCAAAGTTTCTGAGAAAATTGGCCAAGTCAGGAGCGATACAGTCACAGAAGTCTCGGAAACCCAGCCTAACAGGTAGTTGGAATTTCCTTCTCACTTCCACAACCTTATCGATAGATCTTCGAAAAACAATAAGCTTACACTCCTCCATCAAATCAACGTGACAATATTCATCATAATGACATTTTCTAGCCTCAAACTTCTGAACGAAAGCCTCCCATGACAGAAGTTCGTAAAACTCAGGAAGTTCAATACCATTGTCAGTATATATACCACATTCAAAACTCGTTATCGTATTAACTACCATATGCACCAGCTTCCAATAAGTAACCACATTTAATTGATTAGCTACAGCTGAACGAAGTAATTCATTAGATTCCTCCACGATAATTTTGGCGTAATTGTTCTCCAGAAATGGACTAAGATAGCAGAATGAATTCTTTCGATGAAAGTTGGCGCGGTTTTCAATTGTATCAAATAAATTATCTAAAAACACGCCCACAGCTGGTGCATCATCATTGATGGCATCCTTATTCGATTCCACTTCCATTCGAACAAAGTTGGACCATAATAGTTCTTCCTCCTGACTTGGCAATTCGGCATCATTAATTTCGACAAAGTCAGTTTGGTAAACGATAAATTGTTGCGTTAACATCTCAATGTCATACAAATACCATGTAAATTGATCGTAAATTTGCTGGGAGTATTTTTGTTTTTCTTCTTGTTCAACTAAATATTCAGATGCTGTGGCTGTGGCGGTATCTGTGGTGGGGGTGGTATTGATAACGACGGGAACCTGAATCAAGGTTTCAATGAAAATACCAACATTCTTGGCATCCGGAGATTTTCTTAAGAAATCGATATCCTTGTGCAATTTGGGAAAGTTTACCTCTAAGTCAGTTTTTGAACATGGGACGAAGTGAATTATTGCTTGCAAGGGTTGGTTGCTTCTGAAATCGATTTGGGGGATTAAAATGTTCAAGTAGGTACATTCTACATATATAGTAAGTTTGTGCGAATACTATTCTCGTGCAGTTTGAAATAAGAGAAAGGATTGGCTTGGAAAGTTTACATTTTCAAGTGTCAAGCGTCTTGATCGAGTGTGTGTAGTTTTCTAGTTTTTTTTTGTTCAGTGTTTTGAAAGTTTTTTTTTTAAGAATTTAAAATGAAATGCATTCACAAAAGGTATATGTGTAGAGTATGGTCGGCTGGCGACAGGAAAATGCATCAATGCTGATGGGGTTGTCTGAAATCTTGTTTAAAAAAAAAGTTTCTGTTCTTCTAAGTGTTCTTTACAGCAATTTGCATATTTTAAGTTAGTACAATAGAGGTAAGTACAAAATAGTGTTTTAATGGAAAACTATTATCTATTATATCGGATAAGACAAGCTTAAATTAATTGTAGATGTTAGAAGCCATTTTTATTTTGCTCACTCTATACGCGTTAAAAATGCATTTGAAAAATGTATTCGAAAGCGAATTTTAACTCCTTACGCATTGTGTTCGATGTATGCATGTGACGACAAGTAGAGAGATGATCAGTAAGTTTGTTTGCGCATCGGGAAATGTCAATAATTTCAATCAAGAATTTTAAGACTGGAAATAGCTGATCGGATTTTTATGAATGGAATGTTATTTGGATTTAATTTTTTTTTGTTATGGTGTTGGCTTATATTCGCGTCTGTGAAACTGGTAGCTGTCAAAATAAATGCTTCCAATTGCATTTGTGCTTAGTAGTGTCAGTAAGAGAGGTTTAGATTCACAAAAAAATTAGGATCTGCGAATTTGATTCAGAATCATAAAAATCTTAATTTTTGTTGCCCAATGGAAGGATTTAATTGTCACAATCGATGTTTTGATAGATTCGTATCAAAAACGAATTTTATTCTTGTACCAATGGAAAACCACATTAGTCACCTGAGATGATGAAAACAGTAATCTAGTATTATCTGTTGAAATCAAAGTGTTTTACACTTTGTGTTTAAACACTTTAAATTTATATTTTTGTTTTAAAGAGATTTTCTTGTTCGATATTTTTGTAAACAAATTAGTATTTTTCTTCGGTGTTAATAAATTGTTCAAAAAATTCGAATCATTACAAATAAATTCCTTATTCTTTTGTAAAAGGATTTCTTTTATTTCTTTACTTCTCTTGGCAATACGTGGAACCACACTATTTTTCAAGAACATTTCCAACACTATCATCTACACATGATTTCATATGCAAGTAGATGACCCTATTAATTACCGACTTAGAAAACACCAGATAGCGTCTAATAAAACCTTCGCATCTTAAAACTAAGCTGACAATGCGGGCATTCACTAACTTATTAGATATGTTATCTCGGATACTAATCTATTGGAGTATATCTGAGAGCCAATCAGATGGGTTAGCTGAAAGCTGTCAAAAAATCAGAACAAAGCGCATACCAAATGAATTTTGCAGTCAGCTGTTCTGTGCATTTGTTCTCGGATAGCTAGTTATTCCAATTTTTTTGGGATAACTCAAGATAGATTTCATGAGAATAGCTGTTTTTTCATCAGCTGTGCTTTTGCACGCATTACAACAACAGAAAGTTATTCCAGATAGCTGAGAATTATTGAGTGAACGTCCCCAATGAGTAAATTTGAAGTAGACTACTACTAGAGAAGCTGTTATGTGGTTTCCATTGAAACTATGGGGAGTAAAGTATTCACGAGTAATTTTGTCACCCCCTAAGGAACCTGGCTATTGTTTATAATGCTTTTTTCCAAATTGATACATTTATACATATTTTAAAATGAGCACCGATAATCTAAATCAACATTTACGACAAATATCTGATTTTTACAATTTAAATAATTGTCGACAATCACAAAACGATAATATTTTTATGTAACTATTATTTTTGCTGCTAACAGCTGATTTGACATTTCACGTCTCTGAAATATTACACCAGATATAATCTAGAACTAATCAGTGCTGGCACCAAACGAAAATCGAACACAATTGAAAGAGGTAAAAAAAGTGTAAGATTGGAGACATTAGTGCGAACATCGAATAATCATAGTCTTGTCTGATTAATTTAACTGTATTTGCAAAAAAAAGTTATTTATTATTGTATATTGACGATTGTAATTTTTTGGAAAACTATCCAAGTTTCTGGAGAGTAAGTTCAAATTTTGATTAAAAATACTATCGCAGGACATAACACATATAGAACCGCTTTCACACGTTAAAACTGAGTTGCTAAGAACTTCTAGTTTGTTGGAAAGAAGGGCAGGAAGAAAGAAGAGTGAACAAAATCTCCCTGTTTAACGATTTGAAGAGATTTTTTGACATTCCTTTTTAAACCAGCAAAGTACGCTGTATGGTGTGCGTTCAAACCAAGAAAAAAGGAAAGAAAAAATCTTCGTCAATTTTGTTTCCTCGTGTGAAAGCTACAGGAGAATTTAAAAATAATTATAGGAAAATTTCAACAATTACAACAAACGGATATAGCAGCTGTTCTAGTATGAATCGCACTATTTTGTAATAAAATATACCTTGGTTTGTTCGATGTTCGCATTTGGAATGCATGGCAGCACCATTATCTCGTTTTTAATAAGAAATTTTCATATCAGATTGTTTTTATGCTTCCTATTAATTTAATTTGGTCAACATTTTGCTTTAGGTGATATCATTCTTATTTGAATTCTGACAGTTTGGGCTCCCATATTAGGTTCATTCGTTGAACTTTAACCAGGGTTGATTCAAGGTTGTCTGACAACCCCAAAACTTGTCAAAAATAGTGTTCTCGGTTTATTTATTCGTCATCTGAACTAGCCATAGTAAAACGCCTAGATTTGGTTGTGGACAACCTAAGATATAGAAACACATAGAATTCGCTTCCCACGTTGAGTACAGTTTTTTTTCTTTCAAAAAACATGTTAGAACGAACCTATCCTAGGATGACTTCAGTGCTCAAAGAACAAACCTATATTGTTGGGACGATATAGCCTTTTCATAATAAATTATGTTCGTTCGTTGAATTTTACCAAGCGTCGACCCCAAGGGTTAACAAAAAAACTGTGGCCTGATTAGGGAATACGAAGCGAATCGCTTTAGGTGGCGAAAATGAGATTTGGTATTACTATTTTCATAATCGAAAGCGAATTTGATTTGACATTTCAATTTTTAGCGCGTGAATTTCCGATAGGTTTTCTTTGGCGGATTGGTTTATCGACGCGATAGAAAATATTATTTTACTGTGATTTTGTTGATAAAAATACGTCTTAGCTTCCTGCTTTTCCTGTAGAGTCATTTCAAAAGTGATCATTTTTGGACACAACGTTCTCTCCAATATGTATAGCGTTTCGGACATTGAATTGCATACTGTTGGTTGCGACATTCCAATATTTGTATCCTTTCTTATATGATCCTTCTGCAAGGATTCTCAATGTTGTGGCTAATTTTATAATTGGTGGTATGCCATAGGTGTTCTGTGGTCTATATTTGTCTTTTATTTGGTCTAAGACAAATATAAATGCTTCTTTTGAAAGTCGAAACAACTTATTGAACCTATAGTTTTTATAAAATTAAGAAATTTAACAAATAATAAACACCTTACACATAAACACACACTTGAAGCAAGGAAGATCAAAAGGTGAAGAAGCAGTTCTTAATAATTTTCTTGAAATTCTCAAGTTTGAATTTGAGGATTCTTCTGCTTCCTCACGTTCAGCATATATAAATAACATTAAAGAGTCCATTTTTAATAAATATTTTATTACCAAGTTAATGCACCTCACACAAAATACAAAATGATTTTGATTAAAAAATAAATATTCACTGGAAATTAGATGTCAATTGGAAACCTTGGAAGTAGAATTTACGACTCGCTTCGAATTCGTTAATTGATCAAAACGAAGCGAGTCGAAAATGAGATATAGAATTAAAAACGATTCGCTTCGTATTCACCTAATTAAGCCACTGGGTTTTTCAGTTCCCAAAAAACACCCGAGGCCACTTAACTTAGAAAAATGCTTAAATTTAATTCCTTATTGCATTTGCTTTGACCCTATGCACAATCCACAACTCAAAAGTTTCTGCTTTGCATTTCTGTGTATGAAAATAAATTTGATAAATTCTTTTAATTTCCATTTAAAAAAAATACAAATTATATGCAAAATGCGAATCCACATTAAAACAAATGCTTCAGATTAGTGATGAACGATATTCATCGATTTTAACGAAACATCGATGTTAAAACGAAAGATCAATTCTTCAATATCGATGATGAAGAAAGGAATAAAGGAAATTCGTTAAAAAATATCGATGTTTTCGTATTATTCGATGTTACATCGATGTTTTCTCAATATCGATCATACCTACTTTGCAGGTCTTATGTGACTTTGACAATTACCTCAATTAGCCCTAGCTACAAATTAGATCTACTTCAAGGGAGTTCAGGGGACCCTATAGGACTAAGAAAATTTAGAATTTGTTCATCAGGATATCTTCAGGTTTTTTTTTTCAAAAAAAAATCTTTGGGGCGATCCTAGGATGACTTCAGGACTCAACAAACATAAACCATCTTCATATTTTCTGAACAAAATCTTGCCAATTTATAGCACTTCTGCGGCCCCGAAAGGTCAGAAGGGTTGTACCTACATTTTTACTCCAGGAGATAAGTTGTTTTTGGCAGGTCTATATATCAGACTCTTAATGTCAAACAAATGTAATAACTCTTATAAATTGGCAATTCTCTAGTCTCTTACATATTTTTAAACTATTAAAAAATTATTAAAACTTACAATAATTTCTTAGTTAACGCTTCAGTTGAAAATTTGCCAAAAAGCACAATGAAGTAGTCACAAGTCTTAATATCTTTTATCTATGAACGTATAGAAAAAACCCATAGTTTACATAATATCCAGTAAAATTCAACTAAATACCTCCGCGTTAAATATTCTTAAATCAGTTTTTCTGATTTTCTTGGGCAAAAGTGCATTAGTTGAGCTGACAGATGAATTTCCAACATCCTTACCAAAAGAGTCCCTATCGACATCTTCCTCACTCCAGTATCTCCTTAAATCCTCACTTAGTGTACTTGTATGATTTTCCCACACGGACTCAAAATCTTTTTTACATCTTTGTATACCTTCTTCAATCTGATGAGCTTGATGCTCTAACTCTGTGGCTGTTGGAAGACAAAACAAAAAAACTTCTAAATGAAATTCATTAAGTCAATTAGTTTGCAAAAAAAATCTTTAGACAAGAAAATGCAAAAGAAAAACTTCCATCTCGAATGTAATTTCCAACCTTCTGAAATCGTTTGGTCTCCATCCGTATCCCCACCCGCACCATTTAAGATGACAGCGTAGATTTTTTTACTTGAACAAACATCCATTTGTCTTACTAGTTCTTTCTGCATGACTTCTAAATTGGTTCCATGAAAGCTGACTGCAAATATTTTGAACGTTTTTCTTGTACTTTCAACCTGGAAAAAGGGATGGAATAACCAGAATAAATAAGAATTACATATAAATGTATGCATTAGATGTAGAAGATACAATTTTTGCGGATTGAGATGTTTCGTATACATACCTTTGAAAGACGCTTTTTGTCGGCGAGATTCTTGGACATTTGGGATTTTTATAAATGGTTTCGTCTTTAGGGAGCAATGTAATTAATGAATGATTTTTTCCGAAATGTCACGTTTTTTTTCTTTTTGAACTGGAACATTTTAATCAAATTGAAAGTCGCCTTAAAAAAATAAAAACACAAAACCAAACAAGTGCTCAAAAGAACTGGATTAAAATCGCCTATAAACTTTTGGTCAAAAAATTCGCCATAAGAAAAAAAAAACACTTTTTCACTTCACTCCATCTGTCAAAAAATTTCCATGAATAAAATCGACACTTAAACATGTTTCTGGTATAATACTCGAGCCGGACGGACAAGTAGAAGACAAAACCCTTTTCAACAAGTGATTCAATTTCCCTAACTCTCAGCAAATTTTAGTATAGGTATACCTAGTGGTCTGCAATTTTCCATGTTTTCCACAACATCGCCATTGTCCGGCAAGTCAAGTCCTTGAAACATTCTTCAAATGCATCCATCCACATGCAGATGAGTACCCACTTCATAAGAAAATAGTCCCTTTTTTTGTACTCGGTAACACCGTACTTAAAGGTGGTGTGGTTTAAAATATTTTATCCTTCGCCAAAAAAAGGATGTCGAACAAAGGAAATACTCTACGTATGGTCTGGAAGTTTGAAAGTTCGAGTCTAGGAAAACGATTGGGATGTATTATTGGGGATTTCATTGCGAATAAAAATCAAAAGTGTTTTTTTTTTACTTCGTTTCCTTTCTCAATAGATTTTGTGTTGGAAACATAATATACGTATATAGAAAAGTGAATCAACATACCTGCATACAGAGATGGAAGAGCTATTTGCGAAGATTTCTATATGAAAGTGATTTTGTCCTTAGCCAAGTGGAAGAGAATTCTGTGTTTCGAGTTTCGACGAAACGAACACAATTGAATCTCATTTATGTTCGTGATGTTTTTTAGAAGTAAATGTCTTTTATTTAGATGGAATAAATGTGCAAGAGATTTTTTGGTTGTGTGTATATATGTTTTTGAGAATAAATTTTTGAAGAGTGACAGAAGAGGTCCTTGGAAAAGTGCTGAGTAAAGCTATTGTTATTCAATTGAATGTTTGATCTTATTTCAAGTCGATTAGCGATTTATGTGTATGATAAGTTGATTTGAAGTAAATGTATCAAGTTACTTAAACCACATTCATACATACCTTATACATATATAGACGAATTTTGAAGATGTGGTAAAAATTGAATTGACTGTGGATTTGGAATGGATTCTTACTTTGAGGTAATACCAAATATGGCAATGTGAATTATGAAGTTAAAAGCTGATCAAAGAAAATTGGTTTCAAGTGCTCATTTAAATTTTTTAGACGCAGTAATATTGGTAATTTATGCCAAAAATATTGTTTTTGTAAAGGTAAAGGTTATCTACAATGTTAACTAAATAAATAATTTAAACTTGATTTATTTAATATTAAAATACTAATTGACGAACAATCCAATTCGATTAACAGAGTTTGCCAGAACACGTGTTTTGTAAAGTACCTTAAAGATAGCACAAACGTGTACAGCCCAGATTCTATGTATCAAGTTAGAAAGGAGTTTAAAAGGTAGTCTAAAGTGGACGACCTTATGATAGCCTTAGGTGATTCAGTAGGAATAAATGTATTGTTTTTTATTCCGAAACATAACACTAACTGCCATACATTTTTGAATAAAATGAATAGCGATTGGATCGTACAAACTTTCTCCATAAAAATGAAAAAAATTAAGTGCCAAAGGAGGCACCTAATAATATTTTATTATGAAACACATAATAAAATATTGCACTGAAAAAAGGGTGGCAATGGTGCAGTGGATAAAGTTCTTGATTGCTAACTTAGACGTGCGGGTTCGATCCCCACGCTAGGCGCATCCTTTTCTATACCTCCAATTTTAATTGGATGCCACCCATGGGTTAAAATGAGACAGTCAATACCTGGTACTCAAATCCGCTGTGCCAAACTAATGCCGTGGAATTCAGGTTGCATTTAAAAGTCTTTAGGTCTTACAGGCATATAGTTAAAAATAAATAAAAAAAATAAAATAAAAAAATTATTATTCTTAAAAAAATATGAATCTCGTTCATAAGCCGAAATTCATTAATTTTTAAGGAATATTCATTAAATTTAAGAACAAATTCTTTAAAAAAGAGTTTGATTTTAAGAACAATTCATAAAATTTAAGAATATAGTTTTCTTAAAAATGTTTCTATGGAAAATATGTTTAAGAACGAATACACGGGTTAATGAATAAATTCAAAAATTTTAGTCGTAATTTGAAAAAAATATTTCATTAAATCTAAGAATCTGTTCATACCTTTTACGAACGAAATTAGTTCCTTCCAAGTTTTAGAACTTATGCAACAAATGTTTGTATTTATACATTCAAACTATGAATAAATACTAAAATTTTGTGTTTCAAGTAACTTTTCTTAAAACGGATGTATTTTGTCATTAGTCGATGATTGAAGTCTAAGAATCTATACATACTTTTTATGAACAGAATTCATTATTCCAAAGCTTAAGAATTTTTTCATTAAATTTATGTAGCAATACAAACAAATTATGAACAAATACTTAAACTTACTATTTAAGTATTCTCCTACATAATATTTATGAATATTTTGGCGATTTCGTTTCAATAAATAGTATTCCCTACTAAAACCAATACTTTTTTTTTTTTATAACTTTGCACGCGCTCAAGGGATTATGAATACCTTTTATATGTTTTTCTTAACACAGAGTGGGCATCCGATGGAAGAAGGGAAAGAAGGATAGGAAAGATGTGTGGCGCGATGTTCTGAGACTAGATCTGGTTGTAGTCTCAGATTTATCTCCAGAGATGGCGGCTGAACTAATGCGGAGAGAATTACCGTGTCTTATTTATTTATGTCCCTTATAATTCGCATTATTTTATTTATTTCGTTGTCATATTTTATGTGTATGCTACCTTACTCAATCACATGTTGTTAGTGTTATACCTAAACGGCATGTAATGAGCAAAGCAGCAACTTATTTTATGACAATTTTTAAAATTGGTTTTTTAATGGAATATAAGAAGACATAGACAACGGCAGGAATCGAACCTGCAACCACGAGGTTGACATGCGAGCACACAACTATCGCGCCACGGCCACCCCCAATACTTTTTTGCTTCGTAACGAACGATTACCGATCGAATCTCTTTTTATGACTGTGTGTGTTGTTTGGGAGCTCTGAGAAAAAAAAAATAATCTTCAATTCGTTAATGCACCAATATTTCGTTTTTGCTTTCTGATTCCGCCGCGGGGGAATTCCTAATTCCAATAGCACTTTTTTAATATTGGTTTTCAAGAACTTCGTAATATATTAGTTTATTTTTTCTATACACTGCCACAAAATAATAACTTAATTGGCAACACAACAATTGAGAAAAAAGAAACTTCAAAACAAATATTATAGTGTGTGTGCGAATCTCTGTACAAATCCGTTTTGAAATAATACGGATCTGTTTTTCCAGAAAAAAATTGGTTTTAATTTAAAACGACTCTGATTTTGAATATATCAAAAAAAACTTAAACTTTGTTAGAACTGTTTTTAAAAAAATGTTTTTTGTATACAATTTAAAAAAATTTGTAGGTAAGTAATTATTAACATGTGTATTACATCCTAAGCTTTTTTGGAAAAATCGATTTTTTCAAAAATAATTTTTTTTTTAAATATGTATAATAAAAAAATTTCAAAAATAAAAATTGATTTTTTAGAAAAAAATGTATACTAATATTTATAGAGCATCAAAATAACAAAAATAATTTTAATCGGTCTGTACGATGATAATTAGAACGATAATATTAAAAGATATTCTATGAATAATATGGTGAATAAGAGCGCGAAATAAAATATTTTGTATTCAAAAGTGGACTGTAGGTACTAATTTAAGAAATTAATTTAGAAAGATTGGCTATATTCTTTTCTTTAATTCTTGTTTGAGCTCCAAAAATAACATACACATTCTTGGTGCAAAAATAGTAAATCTCAATTATCTGGAAAACGGCTACAACTAATTTTGATAAAAAAAAATCAGTTCACCATTATAGGTATAGTCTACATTTTGGTCATTAAATTTTTTAATTGAAATGTTTTTAACGGTACCTGCCATATAACCATATTTTGATTTTCGACGATCACATGAATGTCTTAAAGCTAAGCTATTTCAAAATTTGTATAGAGGATGTCGAATTTTAAATGATACTGCATACCAAAGTTTTCCAAAAATAGTTTTGGAATTAATTAATTACTTAAAATTGCTTTACCAATTTTTTTTAATAAAAAAATAAAAGAAATGTTGTGTAAGAAGAATATGTTTCGAATACGTATATGCCGAATTTTGTGCGTACGATGTGATCGAACATAATAGCAATTACGTGCGATCCAGTCGTGCATTTTATTTATTAACATTGGTAGAGCAGTTAAAAAAAAGTCTTAAGGATCTTTTTAACATTTTTATGGGAGTAGGCGTTGTTTTTAGTTTTGGGAAAATATTTCTTTTTATGTATTTAAGATAATGCCATAGATCTACAAAATTCAAAGTCTATGTAAAATCAATTGAGATGTTTTCGAAATATAGAGTTTTCAAAAAAACATTTTTAGGAGCTTCTCCATTAAAAAATTCAAAAGAATCAAATGAACTATTTTCCAGAACCAAGAAAATGGTTTTACTAGAGTTACCAAAAATAGGTGACCCTTCCCTTCATTAATTAACTGATTTTTTTTCTTATTCAAATCTTTAGAGCTGTTTTTAAGAAAATTAAGATGTACCTTATTTGCTAAAAAAAATTAGACAGATACCGTTATTTTTGGTAATAAAAAAAACGAAAAAAGCATGTGGTCATTCTACCGAAAATCCATCCATTCGTATGGATATTTGGATCAACGTTTCTAGTTTCATTTTTTTAGTGCAAAAGTTGTTATATATTACCTATATACGTATGTATATTTCACAAATAAGAAGTAGAACATGAGATCTTAACAAAACTTGACATTACAATGTCCGTCTTTCTGTAGGTCTAAACCGATGAAGCGATTCCCTTTTATCTTTGTATGTACTTAAGCATTTTAGGTGATTGCTTGCATCAAAAATTGGTCTAACGATCTTGATAACAAAAATTCTGTACACTATTATACATATGTAGGTAGTAGATCATTTTGGTCTAAAAAATTTTACACAATGTTATTAACTGTATCTGACATAGTACCGTTTTTTTTTTTACTTTCGACTTTCTCACTCACGCCTCAACAGATTTCGATCATCAATCTATTTAATACCGAATTAATTCATACTAAAATGTTGGAAAAATATTTTTTTTTTGATTTTGTTTGAACACTCAATATTTGATAAAGCTAGAAAATCTTATACTAATCATTTAATTATCACTGTGTTTTTCTCCGTTGTGATATTTTTAATCTTGATAAAAAAAAACGAGCTGAGATAGCTGAGATGACAGATGTTACAAATCATATGCGACTACTGAAAGTCTCCGGATGTCCTTTAAATTTATAATATTTCTTTTTTTTTTATTCAATGTTACGTTAACGAGTTAACGACTTTTTTGAGACTATGTTTTAAGTATCTATCATTAAATATGTATACTTAAAATTGGCGTACCAGCATTTTTTCAGAACGAAAATTGTATATACAAAATTAAGTATAACTATACATATTAGTATAAAGACTAAAATTTTCAAAATCTAGTTAGGGGCGTTCTTGAACATTTTTTATGTAAATAATTTTGTTTACCATTTTTGTTTCTCTTAAATTATAAGTTTATGTGGAGAATGCTTCTAAAATGTATCCTTTTGCAAATCAACCTTGCATCTTTTTGAACAAAAGAATGCAAGTGGGTGCACGCGACCGAACCATGGATTTCATTTAGATCTTAAACCGTCATACAACAAAACGAAAAATAATAATGATAATTTACGTCAACTCTTTTTTAAACACATAATATTATTCACCTTAATGAGATACTTGCACATTAAAATATCATGAGTGCACCACAGCACCACATGCCCTTCCACCGGAAATACCAGCACTCAATCGTCTTCTCTCAAGTATAAAAACAACAACAACATCAACAGCAGCAAACCATAAGTTCTAAAATGTTTACCTAACGTTTCCCTCTATAATAAGAATGCTAACATCTTGAAAGCGAAAAATATTTACATTCTCAAAACTGAAAAGCAATGAGAGGCAGCCATGAGCTAGAGGATAGGTATATTCTCACTCATACCTCATTTGCCCCCTTATTCACTAAAAAGCAAACATCATTCAGATGAAAATGTATCTGCAAATAAACTTTAGCGTGCGCCGAAATGCATATTTCATTTCACATATGATCCAAGACCAAGTGCAAATGTAATTGAGATCTCTGCTTTGCCTTATTGGCAAATATGTATAGTAGATGTTTTTTGAGCTCAAAGTGCATTGGTAAAATTATTATGAAAGAGTAAAGTCATATTCATATTACATATATCGTATACTAAAGGAGTAAATGTATTTACTCTAATCATCTTTATAGAGGAAGGAATAGAAGGAGCAACAACGAGACGATGACGACTGTCACAAAGCCTGAAATGTAATTCGTAACCCTCTAGCTGTGTAACTATTCATGTCGGATTGATTTATGGTTCTCAAGACACACTAATTACTCTTCCTTCAGTAGGTGGATGGAACTTGTGTGTTGTGATGCAACTGCCCCATCAATATGGATCCATTTGTAGAAATTGAGTGTTCCAGTTGCATTAGCACCTTAATTAGGAAGTGAAGAAGAGGAGTATTTCATT
Source organism: Philhelius pedissequus (assembly GCA_910595825.1). NCBI lineage: Eukaryota > Metazoa > Arthropoda > Insecta > Diptera > Syrphidae > Philhelius > Philhelius pedissequus. The sequence continues at coordinate 38,900,607 of OU343163.1, forward strand.
TGATGGACTGATCAATATAAGCAATCCATTCCGTCAAAAATGTTTCTATATTGACACAGGGGCGATGATACTGCTGCTATTTGTTGAAAATATGATATCTCAAACCAAATATGTCTGGATTAATATATGGGGTTAGGAAGAATGCAAAAACGGGAACAAATAATACTGGACAATATACTCGCTCTTACCAACCCTCTAATTGCGACTTGAATAAAAAGCTTCAAACATTTGAAACAAACGTACTCGTCGTTTCTAGTCGACACGACGACGACGCCGCGCCGGACGACCGGGCGTATAATGATTACAATTCTAAATGCAAAATGAGATGGGAGTTTACCCTAATTATCCTTTATTTGCCATTGTAAATGATAAGGACCCTTTGCGATATTTTTTCCAGACGAAGGACATACGAGAACAATTCCTAAAGAGCACCTCCATTAGTGACCACGATAATTGCCCCAAGCTGCTTACTTGCGCTGGCTTCTACAAATATCAAATCAACCGTTTGTTGAGTCCTTCTCGTCAGGACACTTGTATCAAATCTATGTACCTATACCTATACCAATCTGCCCCCTCCATCAAGTCACCAACCATATAACACGGCTCAGAATTTCTACTTCGGATGACTAGCTACTAAAGGACTTCTTTATTCCAAAGCTACGAGTAGGTATAGGAAGTGATGGCGAGAGTCCGGAATAGAGCGAGATTGAGATGGAAACTGAGGTTTCGCAATTAATTTCGACAATAGAGAACTTTGCTTTTCGTGGAAAGTCTTTTGGGGTTTGGTTTGGGGAGACATTTTGAAAATACCTCGAGTATGATGGAGTCGTACATATATCCATTCTATGATGGTAGGGTGTTATTTTTTTTTTGGTTTTGCAGAATACTGTCCTGTTAGACAGGAAATTGCAACATCAAAGTGTATAGATGGACAGAAGGTTTTTGTGTCCCTCAGATATCCCATTTTGAATGAGACTCTTCATGTCCTTGGAGTATTTAAGTGAAATATTTTTCATGGCGCTAGTGGGAAAAATTCATAAAAGATAAGTGTTATGGAATTTTTTTGTGTGAAGTTACCTTACTTTTATTACTTATTTCTTTCTCGCTCTTATGGATATTTTATTTTTGAATTGTTTTATTTTTACATTGGTAACATCCGGTTGGAATCAGTTCGGCAAGCTTAGCTTTTGAGCTGATGTTGTGCTGGGCATTTTTTTGTCGTTGATTCGGGTTTAAATTGATGAGTTCCGGGGTGGTCGTTTTTGATTTTATTTTTAATGGGTATACTCATTTAAGGAGATGATAAGATGAAATTTATTGGGGTTCGGTCTGTTCTACTGGTATTTTTGAAATTACACTGAAAAAGGGGACATATACCTATTAGTTTTAGAAATTAAAAGACTACATAAATGAACAAAGGATAAATTCAAAAGTTACTCGTATTTATACTTGATTTTAAGGGTTTTATTTTTAGGATTTTTTAATTTAAATATTTTTATAAATGTAATCAAGCACAATTTTTGATTGCTAAATAATTTGTTAATATAAGAAGATATCAGGTACGCTTCTTATAATTGTTCAATTGAAATAAAAATTAGAATTCTTAGAAAGAAAGGCACATTGGTTTGGGAAGCTCCAAGAACAAATATCTGCTTTGTTTTCTATAAGCTAATTTTGACAAAAAAAATGTGTTGTCACTTTCTTTATTTTTTGTTGAAAGAACTAACATTGAAGTTATTTATATTTTTTTAAAAATCCTTTTCACTAAATTTTAAATTGTTGGTGTAGTATTTTGACAAACAAAAAAATGTAAAAAAAGTGACACCTAATATATCGCTCGCGCCGGCAAGTGACAGGGTATATAATTGAGTGGCATTTACTAAAAATTATATTTATACCGGTAAGCGCTCCATTAAGATAAGTGGTGCCTTAAAAAGTTAAGGCCAACACAAAAAATTCCTGGTTGACGAACAAAATAGTGAAACATGTTTTGAGTTTAATCTTCCCAAGCGTTCAAGACAGCCATATAAGAGCTTCAAGTTATTAAAGAAAGAGAATGGTTTTGAAGCCCAAATTCTGAGTGTGTAAAAGTTATATTTTCACAATTCTGTTATTCATAATTCTGACAAAATTCTGGATATAATATAACGGGTGTTTTTTAAGCTCTCGAGAACTTTAAATAACATGACAGAAATATTGTGGGAATGAATTTTGTACTATTTTAATCTGGCAGATAATTTCATAAATACGATTTCTGGCATGTGTCCGCGCGGCTACGAGTTACATAATTCGATCAGTCCAATTTTCTAATACTTTTTCCAATAAATTTGACCGTATGACGTCAATGGTGGCTTAGATATTGGCTTTCAATTCGTGAAGGGTTGCTGGTTTGTAGGCATAAAGCAATGACTTAACATAAAGCTGTCACCAAATTGATTTTGTAATCAATTTATGGTTAAGTGCGCTGTATGGCAAGTGGCGCCATCTTGTTGGAATCAAATAATGTCGTGGATGTTTAGCTGATTATTTTTTTAAAACAAAAAATCTGTCCGTATAGCTTAATAGCGCTGGCCATTCACCGTTCCGGGACTCCTTCCGCATTTCGGAAAATAAAAGGACCGATGGTTGCGCCAGCTGCGTATTTACACCGCACGCAACAGTCAATTTTAATGGACATAATGGTGATTCAATAATGGCTCGATGATTGCCTTATCTCCTTATAGCAATAGAGATAATGAGCTTCATCACTAAACACAGTTCTTCGCTAACAGATTTATTTTTTTCAAAGTAAATGTCCACAATTTGGAAGCGTTGTTCCAGCGTTTAACGATTCATGATAAGTTTTCAAACCTTACTGAACAGAAATGTCTACAAAGTTTGACATCCTCAACCATAAACAACCACCATCTAAATTTCTCATGCAGCTAAAAGAGCTAATGTTTTTTTTTTTTTTAAGTTAAAGTCGAAAAAGCAAGAAATGGACAAATAATGTGTTCTGCTCTATTTGGTCTGCTAACTTGATGGATCACAAATAATAATAATGAAAATTAATATTTCATGTATGAATATTTGGAGACCCAGTGACTTGAAATAATTAAATTAAATTTAATACATATTTTCTGTTTTTTCTAAATCTTATATATTTATTTTTTTTGAAAAAAAACATACTTTTCAAAATACTGCTTTTGTATTCAGTTCAAAATTTATACTGGAACAAGAACAGCCAATTCAATGTTTTTTACTTGCGGCTTACATTGATACTATAGAGCAAGTTTTGCATTTGGAAAAAAATTGAACTTGAAATTTTAATCAAACTTGACATTACGATGATAGAGCACACCAAAAAAGTGGGTCCCAAAATTCCGTCTGTCTGCCTGCTGTCTGTCTGTATAACGATAGCTACATCCTTAACGTTCGAAGCGATTTTCTTGGTTCCCGGAAATTACATAAACAAATTATTCATAAAAAATGCTGGCCTTTTTTCCTAGGAAAAAAAGCTAAAGTCTTCTGATAATCTTTCCAAAATTTCAGGGGTTTTTTCCATTTTCTAAAGTGGACAAATTTGGCAGAAAAAAAATTGGAAAAAGACAAGCAAAACTTCGGGCTTGTGTGAAGTGTTTCTTGCAATTAGGTCAACGGCTTACAAAAAGCTGCGCGTAACCCCAATATACCGCTGCTTGGACCAATATAGGAATTGGGGTGGGTACAAGTTTGGGTATATGCATTTTTTTTGGATTTGAAGATTTCTTTTTAAAAAGTTCCAAAAACTTTTAACTAACTTATACCCGCCCAAATCGTATATTCGGGTAGCAGAGGGGTTGCAGGGGTCTTGTAACGGGTCTGCCATCTAACGTTTTTTCTTTAAACTGGTGCTTATTTCGTGAACGGTAACACTTAGCTCATGTCTGATTTGACAGATAATTAGTTTTATCCTTCCGCTGAACGAATATGGTTGTGTATACGCTTGAACAACTCTCGCTAAGTGGGCCTGCGATCGACTTAGAGAAGATGCCGATTTTGCCAAAAAAATCATCTTTTCAGATGAAGCTCATTTTGATCTTGGCGGGTATGTAACAAGCAAAATTTTCGCATTTGGGGCACGCATACATTGAAAAGCCGATACACCCAAAACGAGTCACTGTTTGGTGCGGATTTTGGTCCAGAGGCATAATTCGAAAATGAGCAAGGAGTGGCCGTTACAGTCAATGGCGATCGTTATCGGGCCATGTTGAACGAATTTTTGTTCACAAAAATTGAAGAGGAGGATATTGGCAATATATGGTTTCAACAGAACGGCGCTACGTGCCACACAGCCGAAGCTACACTCGATGTTTTAAAACATTTTATGGTCTTTTTTCCAAAATGTTATTTGGAAATTAAGCCAGAATATACAAATTCTTTAGCTTAATTTCCATTTTCCTTTCAGGCCCTTTTTTCACACCTATCTGCCATAATTTCCAATATTTCTGGCTTATTTTCCAAAAACCATTCTGCTCTTTTCTCCAATTTTGAGCCAGAAAAAAATGGTGGCATTTTCTCAAAAAAAATTCTAGAGCAATTTGCTCTAGCGTAATTTCCTGGAGCCGATTTTCTTCAAACTTGGTACTTAAGAGCTTAAGGTTATCTCAAATAGATTTTTGAATCGTTTTTTTAGCGCCAAAAATAAGAATTCTTGCCATACAATTTGTTCTACCATTTAAATGGTATCTCGACACATTTTGTTACTAACGGCACCTCCCATACAAAATTTTCTTTATTTTCGACTTTCACAGAAACGCGTCGACTGATTTCAATCAAAATTTTTGGATTTTTCATTTTTTTTTTGTTTTTGACAATTCAATATTTCGAAAACATGTTAATGATTTATTTTAAAATTTGTTTTTTTTTTAAAGAAAATTAAAGAAAGTTTGTATATAAAACATTAATTAAAACGACTTTAAAGTATATTTAGATTCTTAATAGAAATAGTTTGCATAATATGTATTTGCATATAATTTATGAGAAAAACATGATGCTGCAAGGATTTTTTGTGAAAAACATTTTCCCAATGAAGTCTTTTTTAGTAATTCTGATAATACAGATAAACAGAATTTTGAAAACAATTTTTTTACATCCAGAATTTTGATCCTAACCCATTTCTGTCTCACATCAACATTTTTGTGCTTATTAAATATAGCATTTGAACCGTACCAATTCTAAAACTATGTCATACAAAATCCAACATCATTAGATACAGAAAATCATGAATAATAAAACGGATGACTACTTAAGTATTTGAATTAAACACAAAACTTTAAAACAACATTTCACTGCTGGTAATAATATTTACCAACTAACATACATATGACACCTAATTATTAATGCCACACAAGCATATCTGTCTTCTAAATTTTGTATAGAAGATTAATTCACACAATTATTTTACAATTGACTAACTTTGCAACTCCTAAGCCAGACCCATTGATCTAACCAAAAACTAAGTACTTGTAATTTATATCTGCAGTCAAAAACAAAACTGTCTTCCTATACGACGTTCCTACATACATATAAGACATAGCTTACGCAAACAAAGACCAAACCAAAATGCTATAGCATTTATCATTTTGATTACCAAACATATATTTGGTGTATCCACCGCACATATTCAATGTCAACATAAAACGAAGGTGATATGTGACTATAGAAGATCCTTTTTATACAAAACAATAAGGGAAAAGCCAACAGCCCTTAACAATGTGTCCCAACAAAGCAACAATTTACAAACAACCGACTGAAGAGACAAAAAAAAAACAAAATTGAAAATATTTTGCATATGAATGAAATCAAAATGATTCTAGATGAAGAATAGATTTTGTGGTTGAGTAATGATAGAGAGAATAGAGGTCCTACTTTCGTCCTTTGGCAAGCAACAAAAAAACAACAAAAACCTATTGCATTTGACGCTGACAAAGATGCTGATAGGCACTCGGTGTATAAATATTCTAAGGAATAATTATTCATTTTGTCAGGAATATTATAATATTGTGTTGATGATATGTGAATGACTGAATTTAATTAGAATGGATGCATTACGATATTCAAATGAGTGTTGGAGCTGATATCTATACAGGGTGTTCCATTTCTTGTAGTTGTTTAATTTTTAAGCAATTAAACGAATACGATCTGGTTATCACAGGTATCCCACCCTATTAGTTACCAACATTTTGAAAATTTTTATTTTGTCACCTTCAATCTTCTTGGGCACATTTTTTTACAGAGAAAAATTACCAAATGATCGCAATGCAGTTGTGGGGAGGGGGAAATCTAGTACTTTAGATTTTTATTCGGAAAAAATAAAATGGAAATTCTATTAAAAATTAGTGTGACTTACATCATTTTGACTCTGCCTTATTGTAACGAAAAGCTACAACTCTGCAAAATATATATTAGCTAAAAAGTAAAGTAAAAATTAAAAGGAAAAGGGAACAAAAATTTAAAAAAAATTAAAATTGAAAAAATTGTTTATTTAATACAAAAAAAAATTGTTACAAAACGTTTTGCAAAAATTATTCAAGTTTCACTTATATGTAGATCAATTTATTTTATACACGTTATGAATGAGGTTGGCTTGGACCAGTGCTGGAGGGCATTTCAAGCAGAAATACCTTTTACAAATACAAAAATTCCTATTTTCTCTCAAATAGTTTTTTTTCTTTTTTATTTGCCGAATAAAAATCAATTTTTTTATGAACAGACCTTCATATTTTTTTTAAATTTTTATTTTAACAATATAATTCATTACATCAAATATATTTATAGTTGATGAAAGACGTATGTTGTACCGGGGGTGGACAAATTTACTCAAGTTGAACAATTGCAGAGTAAGTATAAGCAGTATAAGATTCTTCTTTTTTTACTTTGTGTTTGTAATTTTGACCGAGCTTCGTGACATAATTAATGAAAAAGAAGCATTTTTTATTTAATTTCTGTGATATATGATCCCCAAATTTTAAAGTTACTTTCTTTCGGGTTTATAATAGTAAAATATTTTTTCAAAATATAAGAAATCAAAAAGGGAAATAATCTCATATTTTTTTTTTTCATGGAATTCCTGGGAGCGAATAAAAATAGATTTAGTTATATCCACATACTGCCACACCCACTTTTTATTCATGGTTTCTTGGAAATAGCTCTTGGAGACGAATCAAATTTTATCTGGATGACATTTTTAGAAGTCGAGGAAAAGTAAAAAAATAATTTAGTTAAGCCCGCCTACTGTCTCAATCAAATATCTGATTTATTAGTTTCTCGGAAACAACTTCAGAGTTTTTAAATATTTTTTCAAAGTTTATTTTGATTAAGAAATAAAGTGCACGACTGAATCACACGTACTTGCTCATATGCTTGGTTACATTTTATTCAGAAGATATTTAATATAAACGGCTAAATATCTTAGTCGTTTTTTACTTAATTTTCTATACCTATAAAAAATTTCTTAAATTTTTCTCAGAAAAAAAAATTGGGATGACAATTTTAAATATTTATTAATATAAACTTAAATACTAAATTTCAGACAAAATATGTCACCCGAATTGAATTTTCCAAAAAAAAAATGCTTTTTTCAAAAAATCTAAAGAAATATTTTTCGAAATTTATTAAATTCAGTAATACGAGTACTATTTAGAATTCGAAGAAACTGCTGTATAAACATTTTGAACGAAATCCTTTGAGTCGTTTATAAGATAGTAGAAAATTAAAAAAAATGGTTGTATGGCAGGTACCGTTAATAACAAAATATGTAAAAAAAAAATTGTCGACCAAAATGTAGACTATACCTTGTGTAGTTTTTAGTAGTATACATGGTTTTTCTTATCAAAATCGTTATATCCGTTTTCCAGATAATTAAGATGGTTTTGTATGGAAAATACCGTTATTTTTTGGGCTAAAAAACACGATTTAAAAATCTATTTGAGACCATCACCTTAAACGCTTTAGTACCAAATTTGAAGAAAATCAGGCGTTAAAGCTTTAGCTCGTTTTACAGATAGACAGACGGAACTGCCAGACCCACTCTTTTTGTGTTCTCCATCATCGTAATGTCAATTTTGATGAAAATCTCGAGTTCAATTTTTTTCCAAATGCAAAACTTGCAGTCATCGCAAGTAAACAAAAATTAAGAAGTTAAATACAGAAAAAATGTCAGACTACACAATTAAGTGAGGATGGGCAAGTATATGATGATGGTTGTTGTCTATGGTTTGACAGTTGAAAATGTCAAACTCTGTTGACGTTTCTGTTCTTTAAGCTTTTGGCAATTCATCATGAATCGTTAAACGCCGAAACAACGCTTGCAAATTGTGTAAATTTACTTGGACTAAAATATATCTGTTTGCAAAGTTCATAGAGCACTTCGCCCATTTTACGTTCAACGTAATCGGCCTAGTGAAATGGTGAATGAAAGAAAATTTCCGTATATTTAGCGAAGACAATCCTGAAACCATTAATTAATCACCATTATCGAGCCATGCTAACTGAATTTTTGTTTCCAAAAACGAATCAGCTAAATATCCCCGAGATTTTGCCTCCAACAAGATGGCGCAACTTGCCATTTAGTGCGCTTAACTATAAATGTATTGCAAAATCAATTTGGTGACAATTTAATTTCCAGAACTGGTCTCCTCGTTCATGTGACTTAACGCCTCTCGATTGTTTTTTAAAATGCTATGTTAAGTGAAATCATTGGTTAATGCTGACAGACCAACAACTCCTGAAGAATTGGAAGCCAATATTCAAGGTGTAGCAAGCGGAATTATTATATGTTACTGTTGTCATAAAATTCACCGAAAATTTTTTCATTTCTAATAGAAAAGCATCCAATTCACAGTACATAATTATGTTACCTAATTCGCAATTTGTACATATAGCATGTTTAAAAATATATATCTTTTTAAATTTTTCAACTTTTAGCCATGTATCTACCACAAATATTTAATTCAATAAAAAAAGTTCCTGGGAAAAAGTCAAAACCGAAAGTACACCCTAAATTTTAAACGCCCTGTTAAGGTGTTACAAAACAATATGGCTGCGTGATAAATTATCATTTTTTCCTCCTTTGATAAGAAAAATGATGTTAAGATGAACGCAATTAACAAAAACGCACATGGTTGTATATTTGTATATCTGTAGAAGAGTAAGAATATGTATTATAATCGCATAGATATTTATGCAAATCTTTTATTTGCTTTTTAGATTGGAATGGATCTATGGTGGGTAATGATGGCGATGATGATGCGCCAAAGTATAAGATACATGATGTATCTTCTCACACCAAAACCAAAACGAAAAAAAAAAACGGATTTGCATATTTCGGAATGAAAGAGTGGCATACTCCATTAATTTTCGTCTGCTTGTTGTTTGAATGTTTTTTTAATCAGCTAAAGAACTATGCAATATATATATGGAAAATTCCTTTAGGTAAACACACACCCCAACCTCGCAACTCAAATACAAATTTATGCAAAAAAGGATTCGTCATTCTTTCGAACAACCCTTTTTAGCAGCTTACAAGTGCTTGACTTTAAGCTGAAAGATATAGAAACTATATATAAGGACCCACATGTGTGTTGTGTACCTTCATCATGATTTTGCGTTTTGAATTTGGAACTTAGCATTTAGAAAGGTATTAGCAATTAAGCATTGATTAATGATTTTTCTTGGCTGAGAGAAAAGGATTCATCCCGATAATGACATGACAGTCAGTGGCTTAACATTATATGGTGCTATATGGTAGATAGGAAACCTATCGTTGTGTACATGACTGTTGAAAATGTGAAATTGTGTATAATATTTGCTTGAAGGAATTTTCAGAGTTTGTCTAGGATTTATTTGTTATCCTGATAATGCATTTGAACTTTCAACCCTTTATGTTTTTTTTTTTGATATTTTTTTCTGATTGCTGCGCGATGTGCTGAAGGGAACAATAAAAGATTTGTTACGGAGATAAATGATCCTATGATAGAAAGTGGCATTTTGCATTTAATGCCTTTTATTTTTTTTCTTAACTTTTTTTTTGACCAAAAATTGTATCTCTAAATGAAATCTTTAATTTTATCCTTTTATATCAAATATATTTTCTGTGCTCTGTCGGTGTGTGTGTGGTCTATTGTATTTGACTGGCGACAGATATAAAGCTGCAATAAAAATATCACAATGATGTGTCGAAAAGCTGCGCTGTTGTTTATTGTGGGGGGTAAATAAAAGAAAATAAGTAATTTTTCATCTTCGTTGGCGAAACTTTCTTTTTGTGTCTTTTTTTTTGGGAGTCCTTGTTTCTCCTAAAACCAACATGCGGATGTGTCAGAAAGGAAGACAGGATTGTTTAGAGATATCGAAAAAAAATACCCGTATAAGGGATGAATCTAAAAGAATAACAGGCCAAACCAGAAGGGAAATATAGGTCAGATAAATAAATCTTATTTCTTTTGACATTTTCAGTTGTTCACTCTCCAACCAACAGGCTCAATTGTAGAACATTGAGATTTAATCCTTTTAATTAATTGAAAAAAAAGGAGATTTATGGAGTGCGAAGCATAATAGTGAATTGGTCTTTGCGGAAGTCTATATTCATTAATTATGATTATTCTTTGTTCTGGCAATTATCGTATAGTTTTTATAAAAGGGATTTTAATAAGATGTATTGTTGAAATGTTTAGAGAGGAGTTTTCTTTGGGCGTGGATAAATGGTTTTAGTTTGTAAGTAGTTTGAGAATTATTTATTTGATATTGATAGCTTGTATTATGTAATGCTGATGTATGTAGGCATGGGGAAATATTTACATATAAATTCCTTTTCTTTTGATGTACATGTAGGTATATACGACGATAACTCGGATTTTGTTCAAACTTGAGATTTTAATCAAACTTGATATTACGATGATAGAGAACACCAAAAACGTGAGTCTCACAATTTCGTCTGTCTGTCTGTGTGTAGAACCATCTACAGCTTAAAAGACAGAAGCGATTTTCTTCAAACTTGGCACTTAACTGATATAGGTGATTGTCTCAAATAGATTTGAATCGTTTTTTTAGCCCCAAGAATAACGGTACTTGCTAAACAATTTGTTCTAGCATCTTAATTATCTCACAAGTGGCTCTAACGATTTTGATTAAAAACAGTCTTTGAATTGTCTTGCGCATAGTCTAATAGTCTCATAAACTAAATTTTTTTTATCATCTCGATAAAAAAATTTACGTAGTAGGTCTCTTGAATTATAAATAATACTGCATACCAAAATTTGCGAAAAATATTTTTTCTTATTAAAAAAAAAAAACTATTTTTTTGTTTTTGAAAATTCAATAATTCGAAAACCGATGGAAGATTTTTTTTTGAAATTTTGTTTTTAAGTTTATATAAATAAATATTTAAAATTGTCATACCAATTATTTTAGATAAAAATCAAAGAATTTTGTATATAAACAATTAAGTAAGAAACGATTTTAAAAATATATTTAGATTCTTAATAGTAAACTTTCGCATACGATGTGATCGAACATAAGAGCAAGTACGTGCGATCCAGTCATGGTCCCGGATATAACGCCAGAATTTTTTTTTGGATAAAACTCCAAAAAATTCTTCACACAAAATTATGGCCTTTTTTCCTTAAATGTTTTCTGATAATCTTTCCCGAATTTCTGGTCTTTTTTCCAAAAAAAAAATTCTGGCTTTTTTTCCATTTGCTAAAATGGACATTAGTCTAAACTAAAAAAATATTTGGGACTCTTGTCCCAATATTAGGATTTTTTTTAGACTTGTGTGTCCCCGCTCGGACGCGCAACCCACCCGCTTCGTCTTGTTTGAAAATACCTTAAAACATTCTGTGGCCTTTTTTCCAAGACATTATTTGGAAATTAGGCCAGAATATACAAATTTTCTGGCTTAATTTCTATTTTTCTTTTGGGCTTTTTTTCCAAACAAAGTGGCATAATTTACAATATTTCTTGCTTATTTTCCAAACAAAATTCGGCTCTTTTTCCAATTTTGAGCCAGAAAAAAATTCTGCCGTTTTTTCCAAAACAAAATTCTGGCGCAAAAATTGGAAAAATGTTTAATGAAAAAAAAAACAGTTCTACCCCAAACATTTATTAATCATCAGTTTACATCGTTTAACAGAGACTTAGATTATAAGGCTTGATATTTCTTCAGCAATTGATAGAGTTTAGCATCAAGTTCTCTTATTGCAAATTCGTGCATTTATTATTGACGAATCTCTTCTTCGTGGGCTTAAAAATTACCATTTGCACCGTTCAACACATGTCGTATTAGATGGTTTCAAGTTTGATATTCGTAAAATAAATGCTGGTATGCCCCAGGGCTCCATTCTGTCCCTTACTCTGTTTCTCATATTCATCAATGATGTCTTCTCTGAATCTTCTAATTCAATGACGTCCTTGTTTTTCCGAAGCTTGAGTACAACTGTAATATCTGGCCTATTGAGATACATATGAATGTATAAGAGATGCGTTTCCGTAGTAAGTGCTATAAAGCAACGGAAATTTTCAGCTTATTATAGAAAAAATTCGAGGCATACTTTCGCGTAAAGGCCTAATTTTACCATCAATATCCTGCTTATACACTCCAAACAAATACAATAGCAATCAAAATTTTGGCGTTCCTCCAGAAATGTTTAAAAAAGTTGTAGAAAATTTAGTTCTCAAATGCCACTCATCAACCCCAGCTGTGCGTGTACTATACAATTTCGGGCAGTAACAGTTTGAAGAATTCCCAATACGATAATACTTAACGTGATAGCGGCTTGTACAACAAAAATATAGTCTGAAATAATTAAGCCTTAATTTAAAAAAAATCAGATCAAATTCTTAGACACAACTCATTTCCTCTTGGATGGCGAAGAAGAAAGCATAAACATACAAAATACCCTACTCTATGTGAACAAAATTAAATATTCCATTACCACTCCAGACTCACTATAAGCTCTTAAGAAAGTCAAAATGAAAAGCTCATTGTAATTTACAATACAAAAAAAAATCTGAATTACATGTCCAAAAATATGAGTGGCATTTCTGCTTTTCATTTTACGTTACTGTAAATTAAAAAAAAGAAGACGAAAAAAAAATCAGGTGAAATCACAGGAAGATTTCTTCAACAATACAAATGGCGATCTTTATCAAAGTTCGTTTTTTTTTAATGAATTGCCCTGAATGCAGCCCCAGATTGAGATGGAGAAAACGGGAAAAAATAAAATATAATAACTGGAAATATGCACGAAATTAAAATTCATTCAAAGACTTCCTGCCCAAATAGATTTTCCATTTTCCTCGTCTTATTTATATTCCCAGCTCCAGAGGCTTTCAAGGTTTTTCTCGTTATTTCAAGTGGTCTTTGTTCCCTATTATACTGTTGCTGGAAACTCACCATCATAATCATTATCATAAAATTCATAATAACGAAGAACCATAGACAAGAACGAAGACTATACGACGAAAAGAAATTTGTTGGAAAAAGGAATCCTTAAGGAATTTCTATTTTTAAGATGAATATTGTACACATTTCTTTTGCTTATATATAGTGTAATCTTCAATCACGGTCCCACGCCCCAAGAACTTAAATGCAAACAGAAAAAAATGTCTTCCCGAAAAAAGTGCAAATACAGGAAAATACATTATAAACGAAGGAGTCAGTGATGTTATATGTATACTTTTAATGCAATTATTTATAGATTTCAAAAATATAGAACTTGGAATTTTATAAAAAGTTTTACTGATTTTAAAACTTCATAGATACAATATTTCAAATAATATTATTAAAAAAATTATACATAAGTATCTATTTCTGAAACATGTATGCATTTTAATGTTGTCTGGTATTTTTACTTGCGATACCCAGTAGGAAATTTCAAAAAATTCATGCATGAATCACTAACTTTTTCGTCAATGAGTGGAAGTTACACCCCATGAATTTAGTATGAAAACATCGATGAATTTACCATGGGTCTGTCATAGGCGTTCACCAAGTGATTTTCGAGCTGAATATTTACCAAAGAAATCACAAAGTAGGGGTAACTAGTTTATTCATAAGCAAATTATATATGATGAAAAACAGCATGAACGTTAAGCTATGAAATCACTAGATAACTTAGAGTTGCTTGTTCAGCATGTGAAAAATGACATCATCCATTAATTCACTCTGTTAATGTAACTCGTTAATTCGCATATGAATTATATATGATGAAAAATGCCATGAATGTTCAATTATGAAATCACTATATGTAAAGCCCGTATGATACCTAGTTCTTTTTTGTCCTCATTTTTAATGCATTAAATCACATGAAAGTTTCAGTTTTCTGTGAAAGAAAAAATATGTTGTTTTTTTACCGAAACAGAAACATTGTTTATGTATGATATAACCCCAAACATCATTTTATTAATCTAGTTTTTAAATTCGACGATTATTCAATAATATAAACATTCAATTAATCAAAAATACATTTAGCTAAAAATAATTAAAATGAAGTCTTGGTAAAATTGTGATGCGAAAGTAAACCCTATCATTATTTGATTCTTTTAAATTTGATCTGATGTCGGTTTTAGAAATTCCTTTTGTTAATTCTGCGAAGGTCTTGCACTTTCAATCGCCAGCGTTACGTATTGAGTATATATGCGCTAAAAGAAGTATTGGCATTTTTAAATTAAGAAAACAGAACAACCTTTTCAGAGAACCAAACATCATTTACGAGCACATGAACCTATGTATTACTCTTCATCAGTGGAATCATCGTTTATGATTTTGTAACTGAAATTGTAGTGAATTGTAAGCATTTAATTCATTTGAATTTAGTTAACTGATGAAAAAATGCGCAACCATTTTCTTATGAAATCATTACATACTGCTTATCGATGGAAATAGTCGATGAATCCATTGATGAATTCACCAAAAAAATTCATTGATGTCGAAATTTCCTAAGCGATTTTCTTCAAACTTCGTAATTAAGCGTTTTAGGTGATTGTCTAATAAAATAAATTTTTAACTGCCATAGAAGTTTTTTACCACATTATTTATTCCATAAAAGGTTCTAACGATTTTGGTAAAAATATATGTGCACTCTTATCTATAATAGTCTTCATTTTCGTTATTTTTTTTAACATATTTTCTTATTAAAAAACATTTTTTTGATTTTGGACTTTCTAAAAACGGATTTTGATCAAAATTTTTATATAGGAGGTCCTCCGAATTCTAAATAATACTGCATACCAAAATGTTTGAACAATTTTGTGTGGGAATTTTGAAAAAGGAAATTTTTTGTTGCAAATTCAATATTTCGAGAATAGGTGGATGATTGTGTTTGAATTTCAGTTCTTAAATTTATATTATTAAATACATAAAATTGTCATACTAAAAAAATGTTTAGAAAAACATTTACGAAATTTTGTACATACAAAATTGCTTTAATGTTCGATCACTTCGTATGCACAAGATTCACTAAATTTTGTGTACCTATGTATATAAATTTTTTTAAATTTTCTTCTGAATAAGATTTTAATTAATAATATAAGGTTAAGCATATAGTTTCGAAAAAAATCGTCATCCGTTTTCGAAATGTTGAATTTTCAAAAATAAAAAAATAATATTTTTTTTTCAAAAATCCAAACAAAATATTTTTCGAATATGTTGTTATGCAGTATTGTTTAGAATTTGAAAGGCCTCCTACACAAACATTTTGATCAAAATCCGTCAATCCATTTATAAGAATGTCGGAAAAAAAATGGTTGTATGGCAGATACCGTTAGTAATAAACTATGTAAACATATTTGTAGACCAAATTGTAGACTATGTCCAAAGTAGTGCACACACTTTGTTTTAAATCAAAATTATTACAGCCGTTTTCGAGATAAATAAGATGGTAGAAAAATTGTATTTCAGGTACCGTTATTTTTGGGGCTAAAAAACAATTCAAAAAATCTATGTGAGAGAATCACCTAAATCGTTTAAGTACCATGTTGAATAAAATTGCTTCACCCGATTAGGCTGACAGGGGGATTGCGTTACCATCTTTTTTGGCGTTCTCTATCATTGTAATATCAAGTTTGATTAAAATTTTTTTCCAGTTCCAGTGCCCTACAGTTTTTTTCCGAAATAAAAGGTAAAACTAGGTGGGTCAAAGTCCCGAATAATTAAATAAGGAACACTCTATTATTTTTCAACATTGTCTCCTTATAGCTCGATACACTTCATTCTTCCGGCTTGGATTCACCAGGAGAAATCCATTGTCTGACTGTTCCTTGGTTTCTGGTGTATTATGGTGAATGCAGGTTTCATCTACGGTTACAAAATGACGCAAAAACTCAGTCGAATTTTTCTGGTACAGCTCCAAAAACAACTTTGAAGTTGTCAATGTAATGCGGTTGCTGTCGATTGTGAGCAAACGCGGCACCCGTCTTCTTCGAAAAAAATGACAATTCTTTATTGTTCGTAAAAAAAAAAATATAACATCACTGTTTATTTCCGTTCCTTGCTCTGACTTTTTGGCTTTTCCAAAGTGACACTTGCACTTTGTGCAGGAGCAGGAGGTGTAGAATGGTTGATTGGAGTTGGGGATGATCCAAACACAATGAAATAGAAACCTTTCATTCGTAGCAGCAGCAGAGGAAAAAAAAGTGGAAAGAAAATGTATTAATTAATTCCCTGAATCACATTCCTTCAATGTTTTCGTTTTCGTACACACGATGACGTACATATCTATATATCCTTATAGCACAGCACTTAGTTCTCCAAATTGTTGGTGCTCTAAAAGAAGATAACCATTGGTCTGGTATCTATGACCATTTCATCTGCTTTCTGCATGTTTAACTTGATGCGATAGGAAACATAATGACTTGTTGGAGCTAGCTAGCTAGAATGGCCAAGCGGGGGTCTGCAGCAATGTTTACCGTATATTCTTGTGTTTCCTTCTCTGATCTAAGGACGAAAGTAATAAAAATAGCCGTATAGAGTGGGGGACTTTTCTATATTCTCTATCTAGCTTGTCACACAATGGCTATATTTTTGTATATTTCTGCGTTGATGAGTGTATCTAAAAGATTGTTGTAGTATCTGTACGGAGCGGCGGTGGTGCGGTGCGGTGTCTTAGACTCGGGTGATATCGGTAAATTAGAATTTTTCATTAAAATAAGTGTTGCAACCATTTGACTGACAGACAACATTTTTTCCTTAGTCCTGTCGTCCATCTCCTTCCTCCATATCCATGTCCATGTCCTTCGTATCGTTGGTGTATTAATATCAGCCAAAGTGGTTCTATATCTTGAGTACTTACCAATATTACTATGGGGAAGTAGTCATAGTCTTTCATTCTAATATGCGCCACTTGATTGTTCTTTTCTCATTAGGCACGGTGGTCCTTACGATAAGATGCTATTTTCTGCAAATACCTACCCATTTTCGGTTAAGGGTTGGACAGATTACTTGTTAATGTTAAGGGAAGTCTATCCAACCAAAGGCTGTGTAACTGGAAGGTGTATTGTTCTTGAAGGTGATAATTTCCGATGTGGCTGTTCAATTGCTTGATGTTTCATCCTTTTTTTTTGTGTTTGCTGTTGTTTTATTTCTATTGTTCAAGATGGGGATGAATGTGTTTAGTGCGGCAGGAGCTAATAAAACCGGAGAATGTTGTAATTAAATGGCTTTGTGTAAGGATTTGCGTTGTAATGCACCGTGAATAAGGTTATAGGTATAGTAAAAATGTATTCAGCACACAGAGGATTTAAGAGTCTGGAGGTAGAATAGTTGTTCATACTTCCGGTTGATTTGATAATGCTCGGATCAAATTGCAATTTGATGTTTGGTAATAATATCTGATGAATGCATTCATTTGATTTTATATGAGAGGGTGAATGTTATTGCAGAAATTGTAGAAGATTAATTTCCTAATTAAGTTTCGAGGAAATTATGTTCGACAGTTTTAGATGAAAGGGAATATGCACGTCAATATATATTTATAGAAAACGTATAGTTACATACATGAAAATATAACACATTATTTATTTAATTATGATATGAATTTGGTATGAATTTATCTTGAGACTGTTTTGTTAATGCATTTATGTACATACCAACTGTCAATGAATTCCGAACAGTCGGAATTCAGAAGTCGTGTTTTGAAAAAAGTCGAATTTTATTTATTTATTTTCCCACAAAATTTAAACTATCAAGAAAAATAAAAGAAATAATCAGCTCGTTCTAAATGAGTGCTTTAACAATGGGTTAACATATATTTTATGTCTTTTAAAATTGTAAAAAGTCGACTTTCCCTTTAAAATAGGTTTTGGAGTGGACTTCTGTTTAAAAAGTGACTTAGAGTCGGTTTTAAATGTTTAAAATATTGCGCCATTTGTTTTATTTGTATTTGCTATATCACATCTGCCAAATAACAAAGAAAAACATTTTACATTTACTTACATAAGTCAGAAAATTATTAAACTTTATGTGAATAGAGCAAAAAATGACAAAAATATGAATACCTATTTGGCTCATACAAAAATTTTTTCTCTCTTTGCTTAATTAATTTAATATATATATTTTTTTTAAGTGAAGAAAATTTTACTGACGCAAAGTGGCATCCTTGATTTACAAAATGTATGAATTTTTTTAAAGTTAGTCAAATTATATTTTATCGTTCGTCGATTTGTTATTTTTGCACCTTATTCCAAAATATTTAAAATTTTCATAATTTCATGTTGACATTGCCTATGAATTTACCTATATACAAAACATATCCTGCCAATATGATATATTTTTGGCAAGTTTGATTTTGCAAATATGCAATAAAAAAAAATAAAAAAAAAACTTTATGAAAAAATCAATTTAAAATTATCAGAAAAATGTCATTTTTTGTAGTACCAAATATTTTCACAATTCTTCATCAGGATTTTTCAAATGCCACATGTATGATATATCAAAACTTAAGAAAGACTTAACCGACTTAGCTGATTTTGCTTTAATGGTGTTTGGCATTTCTAGGACAAGTTGTGTATGAATTTTTTTTTATTTGAAGAATTCAAAATTGCATTTTATTTTCGTATGAAAATCTCAGTAAAATAAAATACACGACTGAATCGCACGCACTTGCTCTTATGTTCGATCATATTCTAATCACAAGATTCTTAGTATAAATGGCTAAAGATATTTTTAAAGTCGATTTTTATTCAACTTTTTATAAATAAAATTTCTTTAATTTTTTTTTCTAAAACAAAATTTAGTACGACAATTTTAAGTATTTATAATATTAAACTAACCTTATCCGCCGTACGTTGTAACGCCCAAGAAAGAATGAATGAAGTATTCAAGTTCGAGATTGAAAAAAAAACTTTATTTTATCAATGACAATGAAAATGTTTATGATCTTGTTTTCCTTTCGATTTTTCTTCTTATTATAGAATAAATTGCTTAAAGCACTCAATAGGGTTGTGTACATAGTTTTCGAGATTATAGGGTAATCACACGCAAATTTTGATCTGTTTCCAAAATATTCAAAAATCCAAAGCTTTCGAATTTAGTATGCAGTATTATTTTAAATTTGAAGGACCGCCTGCCTGTGCAAACATTTTGATTGAAATTCGTTAAACCGATAATTAAATATTCGAATCGATTGTTTTCCACATGTAAAACTTGCCCTATAGTACTTATAAATTACAATGCAAGTAAAAATGAAGCATTCAGTTTGACAGTTCTGCTGTCAAATCTTATCAGAAAAACAACAAATTTGAGTTTTGATATTTTGTGAATTAGTTGAATTGAAAGCGATAGTTCAGTGTTTTGTCAGTATGGTGATGTTGTTGATAAAGATTTGATTTATTCAAATTCGTAATAGCGATCGGCGAATTTCTGTGACAAGAACTTTAAATTCCGAATTTCTTGCAGTGTTTTCCAAGCAGTTATTAGTTTGATAATCGTTCTGTGTAACCAGAATTATTATCCGAAACAATGCCACAGAACAAGCCACAATAATCATTATAACAAAGTTCAAATGCAATAATGGCCTGTTTCCAAGAATACCACTGATATTTCAACCGACTTGCTGCTTAAAGTTAAGCATTTTCATTTTTAGGCGGTTTTCCTGCTTTTCTTTCGGACCGATATATAAAAAATATCGTTCATCACCAAACATTAACATAAACGAATTGTCAAAACAATGTTTACCGATTATTTAATTTCAATAAATAAATTGTTTCAAATCAAAGATTCGGTTGGATCCATTTTTTCACTACATTTTTAGATGTAGTTTTATTCTCAGGTGCGTACACGTAAAACGCGGTTAGTTTTCCGACACGTGAGACGTCAGATGCAATTGACAATGTGCGAAACATGGGAATTCAAAGATGATGCTAAAACCATCGAACGATTCTCGTTGAGACTTATTAATTGTCAAAGCGAATAATGGGAATCCGCAGAAAGAGAAAATCTTGAATTTCCCCCCTTCCGAATTTTAATTTTAAATTGTGTGCATGCAAGTTCGGAACATCCAAAGAATACAAATATTTCGTGGTGGTGTTGTTTTCAACCATCCAAAAATCCATTTCGTCCATGATTGTAACTCACCGGATATTTGATTTTAAATGACGAAATCCGTTATTCAGTGTGCGTTCTTTTCCCTTTTAAATTTAATATACATTTTTTTAAAATAAGAAATCGAGTGATATCGCCGGCGCGGCGGCTCCCAGAATTTTTTTTTGCAAAATACGCCGAAAAATTCTTCACAGAAAATTCTGGCCTTTTTTCCCAGGAAAAAACCCAAAGTTTTCTGATAATCTTACACAAATTTCTGGCCTTTTTTCCAAAAAAAATTCTGGCGTTTTTCCGATTTTGGGAAACGAAAAAAAAATTGGAAAAAATCCAGAAAAAAATAGTGCTTGTGTGAAGTGTTCTTCGCAATTAGTTTCACGGCGTACATGCTGCCCCCCTGCAACCCCCTGCTTGTTCCAATATAGGATTTGGGGTGGGTACAAGTTTGGGTATATGCGCAACCCACCTCCTTCTTCTTGTTTCAAAATACCTTATTCAACATTTTATGACCTTTTTTTCCAAAACGTTATTTGGAAATTAAGCTAGAATATATGTACAAATTTTCTGGATTAATTTCCATTTGGCTTTCAGACTCTTTTTGCACACCTATCTGTCATATATTCCAACAATTCTGGCTTATTTTCCAAAACAAAATTCTTCGTAACAGTTCTGGGTAGCTTTTGAGTTTAGAGTTTTTGACACCCAATTACGCTTGTAGGGCATATTATAGCCTTACGAAATGTATTCTTTTAAATTTATTTCGGAATTCAAATGCATAAGAATTATAGGGCTTCAGATCTGTGTAATAAAGTTTGATTTAATTATTATATGTACATATACATAAATACAGGCAAATGGTTTGTGGCATTTGAGTAATTTTATATATGTTATTTCCTGATGATTCTCATCTAAATGAGTGAGGTCTAATTTCTGTTAAGTGTAGTTTTTTTTTCTTAACTTCATCAATGACAGAATATTAAGTAAATATTTAACCCACATAATGTTTAAAAAAAATACTCCCACCTTTGGCAGGTATAAATCATTTCAAAGCTTAAAACAACAAACAAGCCAAATGAGTCTCTATAGAGAAAACCTATCCTATCAATAACCACAGTAATACATCTTTGTTTATCTAATGACAATGCATAACATTTTTGTTAAATATACAATAGAGGTGATAAATATGGGTTTTATTTTCTCAATTATCAACAGTAACTTGTGAATTGTAAAGTGCAAATGATCAGTATTTCGGCTAGGTTAAAATGTTAAACGTTCATAGTGCTGGCAAAGTTCCATACCAAGAGGCACCTCCTTTAAAACCAATATCGTATTACAAAAAAATCGAATTAATTGTTTTAGTATTCTTCGATATTGTGAAAGTTATTTTGATAATTTTAGTGAAAATACTAGCGCTACCCATAACCGTATGGCTTCGAAAAGGTCCGAAGTTGATTAAAGGCCAAAATGCATTAGTAATTAATTTTTAATTGAATTTAGAAAGTTTAAATGTTATTTTTTTGTGTGTGTTAAGATTACTGGCGGTGCAAATGGAATTGGAAAAGCTATTGCATTGGAACTTGCACAATTGGGATGCAACGTTATAATTGTGGATATTGATAAGGCGGCGTCAGAAAAAACTTTGGCGTTATTGCAGGAATATCATGTCAAATCATTTAGTTATTCGGTGAGAATGATTTTATTTATAATATCTAAGTTAGGTTAGTTTAAATTTGAAGTTTTCTGATATCTAAAACTGATTAAATTTAGACTGATGATACCACTATATTAGCTAGCGATCCACGGCCAAGTGTAGCATTGGATAAAATAAAGCAAAAACTTCCAAATGTGGAAAACTATTTTCTAAAAAAATGGAGACTTAAAATAAATACCGATAAATGCGGGCTAACATGCTTTAGAAACTCAAGTCATACGAAGTACTTAGGTTTAAATTTTAACAACCGATTTAGAATAGTTTTAAATAGGTCGAAAATGGTTTCAGCGATGGTAAAACCATTACTAAGCTCCAAACAAGTGTCGAGTAAAACCAAAACTCTTATTTATAAAACCTTAATAAGGCTTTCATATTTGGTTCACAATTTCACCTACCGTGTCCAAGGAAATGGAGACTTTCGAAAGAAAACTCTTGAGAATCTGTTGTGGAAAATTTAGGAAACCTGACAAAAAATATTACTCTAATAAATTCATATATGAAATAACAAAAATAACACCCCTTATGATCTATCAAATCGAACTCCTGTTAATAAAAATGGAACGAATAAATTTACACCCCAATCCATTAGTTAGATCTTTACTTGATTCTCATATTAAATGAATCCTCTCCGTAATGTTCTATGAGAAAGCATCCGCACTAAATTTTAGGGGATAATACTGATTAACAATATATATATATACCTACTCACATAAACCTTTTTTACAACGCATCAGTCTTTGGTATTCTTTGGATTATATAAACAATTATATTTTTTTAAGAATATTCAAGACTTTTGCTTCCTGTGTATTTATGATTCATGAATTAAAAAATTCAAAACTTCTTGTTAAATAGATATAACAGATAAGGTTATCCTTCTTAGTTTTAATTTAGTTTTAAGTATTAAGTGTTAAGTTCTAGTCATAAGTTAAAGTGTCTTAAAGACAAAGTTGAGCAAGGGAGCAAGTGAACACTAAAATACTAATTAATTAATTAATCTCATAATGAATTCAACGATTTAAATATTATAGACATTTATTTAAACATATTATGTAGTTGATTAAGTCAGACATATCTTTAAGTCGACCAAATTGTTAATTCTTGCCTTATAATAAGAAAAATGTACTGATCTCTAAGTGACTCAATAAAATTTAAAAAAAAATTAGATTTAGACTAGACTAAATTTCGACTTAAAGCTGCTCTGCAAGAAATCCCTCCTTATTTCACATACAAACTGGATTTCTAAGATTATATAGGCTGGAGTAAATTGGAGGATCATCTCGATGAGGTATTAACGTATCCTCTCATTTTAAGTAAATATGGAATTAAGACGAAGAGTCGTTGTTGCGGTCAGTTCTGTACTGTTCCTCCACCATCATCGCAACAAGGTCTAAGAGAACATCTTTATGGCATTCTATGTTTTCTTCCAGCAAACTGAAGTTGATTCCGCCGTAAATCTTAAATTCCTCATGCTGTTTTATACAAAATTTTGTTTTTAAAAGCGTTCAGTGCTCAAATTTTGGGAAAGATGTTATCTGCTATGTTAAGAAGTTTTGAAATGTAGTCGACATGATACTTTAGCGATTTAATGAAATGCCTGGCTCAAGTGGGATAAATTTAATTCGGAGTGGTATTGGGTAAACAAAATCATCTTTTAATAAAAACCTGAGAAATTTTTCAATGTTTCCTCACAGTTCGACCAGTCCTCTTTCGATTCATACTTAAATTCCATAATCAGAAGTACCTTCCTCCGAGTCGATTTATCATGAGTTTGAGGTGAACTCGCAACAGTATCTATATCATCGGCAAATAAGAGAGATTTGATACCAGTTCTTGAGATTCCAATTCCAACGGGTTGAAAATATATTTGATCTTTTATGTAAATATAAACAAGGCTTAGACTACATCCTTTCTTGACTCCTGTCTTAGACTTAAGCTATTCGAAAATTTCCTACCCTTTCAAGCACTTGCCACTTAGCTAGCTGTCATTACAAAGTTATAGAGTTTGAAAAATAAAGCATTACGGTCCACTGTATCAAAGGCTGTTTTGAAGTCAATAAAAAAAGACATACAGCTTCTTTTTGTCACTGAAGTTATTCGCTATACTCTGTAAAACAAAAAAAAAAACGTTATAAATTATCGAATAACCCCTCACGAATCCTGCTTGTCGCTCAATATAATTGGAGGTGTTCACTTCTAGACACATGAAAAGAACTAAGCAAATATTGTGCAATAGTATACCAACAGACGCACGATGCAATATTTTTAGGTTGCGCAATAAATATTAAAAGCGGTTTGATCTAACAGAATATATTGAACCTTGTAATATTATCTACAGACAAACAATAATATTGTGCAATATCAAATATTGCGCAATAACCCTAAGCGTCTAGGGACCGCTTTATGTACTCAATTTGTCAGACGGTTATTCGAAAGTGTTGTAAATATTTTGTGGAAGGCGAAGATTCCGTGATAATTGGCTGGGTCTGATATATTTCCCTTCTTATGTAGAGGAAAGATAATACATTTTTTAAACTGTTATGTTATCTTTAAATAGTCTCCAAAATATTAAGCGGTCCCTAGACGCTCAATATTATTGGACAATATTTGATATTGCACAATATTATTGTTCTTTGTAGATAATATTGCAAGGTTGTGCAATATATTGTGTAAAATCAAAACGCTTTTGATATTTAATGCGCAAAGTAAAAATATTGTATCGTCTGTGGTTACAATTGCACAATATTTGCTTAGTTATTTTTCATGTGTCTAGAAGTGAACACCTCCGCGAGTGATTTAATTAATAATTATTGGATAAAATATTGCACCGTCTTTGTCCAATAACCAATAATATTTTGCAATATTTTGAAGAATTATATTGAGTGTCTAGGGACCGCTTTAGTGAACATATAAGTTAATTTATCGGTCAGCGTTGTCCGTATTAAAATTGCACCTGCAGATTTACCGTCCTTCAGTATCAATATATTTTGCAATTCTTCAAAAATTATAGCAGAATCCAATACTTTATTGAAGAGAGCTGGCTTAGTGCAGTAGAATACTGCCTATGAAGACTCGGTATTCAAAAGTAGTTGAAAATGGTAGTACCACGAATATTTTTTTAAATTTCGTATCTATATAAAGTTTTTCGATTCAAAATAGCTTTTAACGGCTTTAGTCCAACAAAAATTGGCGTTTCGTCCCGCGATCGACTAGTGAGGACCTTTGTCAATACGCAATTTTTGCCAAGTTCAGTTCTTCTTACATAAATTTCGTGAAGAACATCTAGTGTGAACTATATCCAACAAGACTAGAATTCCAAATCATTAAATTGGAAATTTTTGTTTTTTGGCATTATTTATAAACGGTGATTTTTTAAGAGCTTGGTTTTTGAAAATTCAAAAAAACACAGAAACTTTGAAAAAGGAATGCAATTTTTATTTGGATCGATAAATCAATTTCTGCCATTTACATTTTAAAAATAATTTCACTTAAATGTTGCCCGCGGCTACGCTTCAGGTGGTCCATTCTGAAGGTCCAATTTTGGCAAACTTTTTCACACATTTCGGCCGGAATCTCAACCCTGCGGCCTTCATCGTCCTTGAAGAAGTACGGCCCAATGATGCCGCCTGCCCATAAACCGCACCAAACAGTGCATTTTTCGGGATGCATTGGTAGCTGCTGAATTGCCTCTGGCTGCTCTTCACTCCAAATACGGCAATTCTGCTTATTCACGTATCCATTTAGCCAAAAATGAGCCTCGTCGCTGAAACGGACGTAGCTTGCCAAACACATTTTTCACAGAGCACGAATTTTGATAATAAATTTCAATAATTTGCAAACGTTGTTCAGGCGTAAGTCTATTCATGATGAAATGGCAAACAATACTGAATCGAAATGTCAAATGTTCGTGGAATTTGTCATGTGTGATCTGTCAAAAATATAAACGTCAAAAACCAAGTAGCAAAAAAATCACCCATTATAAGAAGTTTTTTTTTAATAATACAAATTCTATATACTAATGAAATACATCAGCCAAGTAGAAGACTTAGCACTATAATATTTGGACTTGTTGAATTATTGATTCAAAATAAAATAAAAAAAAAAGTTTTTCTTCATTCAATTTGTTGATTGCTTCTTTTTCGAAAAAAATGTACTCTTTTACTCAGCATATAACCCCTTGAACTTGCAGTTTGCATCAATGTACATCCTCCTGAAATAATGACCACTATATTTCTTAAAAAACTTTCAAAAACCCTACGGAATTTCGGCGAGCTTTATACCGCATAGTACCATTTTCCATGCGCCTTATAAGTTTGACAGTATTAGGTATTTCTTATAGGACAAGCTGCTTTGGGGACGTATATTTTTCCCGGAAAAGAATTGACAGAATAATGATCGCCCGCAAAATTTTGGAAAAGTACTATTTCGTACTTATAAAAAATATTTTATTATTTCTCTACTACATATAGGTATGTAGTACTAAATTGTACTGATGCTAAAATATTTGATTTATTTATTAAATACTAGCAGACCCGGCCGCGCGTTGCTGCGTATTGCGTTCAATTATTAGATATTCAAATTGGTATTGTTAGGGAAGTGATTGGTAAAGATTCTAATTAGTAGCAATCAGTGCTCTGCATTAATTAAAGAACTAAATGATTAATGATATTACTCCTTAATCTGTCTTTCGTTAAAACGTTCATAAATTTGATGGTTTTCCAACGCGTCGGCATGCAACATACAGCTGTCTATCAATGGGAGAAACACTGTTCTTTTAAGTTCAATCCACAAATTGTTATTGTCTGCCCTTGCGGCTTATTTATCGTTATCGCGAAAGCCAAACGTATCGGGTAAGACGTAATCGGGTAAACGTAGTCTTTTGAAAGGTATTGTTGATTCTGTTGGAATCATATATATTCGAGGTAATAGGAGGACTTTTCCTTTAAACTTTCCACTCAATATTGTTGCTTCAAGTTCGTTTCTGGTATCTTATGATGACTTATCGTAATTTTGGTGGATTTAAGTTACGCAAAAGAAAGACCTTTGGACCAATTTCCAGACAGAGCTTGTTTGGCGCCATTCCTGGCATATCCAGATAATTTAAAAAATCAGTCGGAAAATTGACGATCTCATTTTCATCAATTATATTGTCAATTTACTTAAAAGTCATCAAATCACCTGGCAAAACAAATTTTAAAAGAATAATTACCAAAAATATGATTGTTTCACAACAACGACGCAGAGAATCGTACATATATTTTGTTTTGACGTCTCCCTTTTTTTGTAAATGGAATATAAAATACAATGTAAGACTGGATCGCACGTCCTTTCTCTTATTTTCTATCACATCGTATGTAAGAGATTTCTATTAAGAATTTAAATATATTTTTGAAGTCGTTTTTAATTAATTTTTTATTTACAAAATTTCTTTAATTTTTTTGTTCTAAAAAATTTGAGTGGGAAATTTAAATATTGAATAATATAAACTTAAAACGAAATTTCGAAAAAAAAATCATTAACAAGTTTTCGAAATATTAAATTTTCAGAAAAAAAATATTGTTTTTTTTTTCAAAAATCCAAAAAAAAAATATTTTCGACAATTTTCTATACAGTATTATTTATAATTCGTAGGACCTCCTATATAAAACTTTTAATGGAAATCCGTCTAGCCGTTTATGATAAAGTCGAAAATCAAAAAAAAAATTGTATTGGAGGTATCGTTAATACAATGATATTTAAAAAAAATGTATGACCAAAATGTAGACTATACCTTAAATAGTGCACATGTTTTTTTTAATCAAAATCGTTCAAACCGTTTTCGAAATAATCAAGATATTACAAAAATTTGTTACCATTATTATTAAGTATTAAGTATTAAAAACTATCCTATCTTAGGAACGCCAGCAAAATAAACATAAAAAAAACATGAAAATCGGTTAGATAGTTTCGGAGTTCATTCAACACATCAACGTGACACGAGATTTATATATAATAGATTCTGAAGATTATTGTTTTTTTTTTGAAAGAAATAAAAAAAATGTACCAACTTCTTTATTGATTTTTTTCAATTATATCTCTTCGAAGTTCTGAAAAGAAATTTTTATTAAAAGTGCCACAGACCCCCATCTGAAGCAAAAAATTGGCCAAGTGGCTTGCTTAAGTAATTTTTATTGGACGACGAGGTTCCCATGACAAAAACAATTTCCTCGTCCAAAATTAAAAATCTATAATTATTAATTTCTGTATGCTATTGGACTGAAAAGGTGTTCTTTTTCAATAATCTTGACAATTTATCATTCTTATAGGGCTCAAAAGTTTCTCTTCGTTTTATCAGATAGAACATCATAGTAGACTTAAATAATACCAATTTTATCTTTTCGATTAATACTTATGTATATTTTAATTTTTTTTTTAACCTTCAAGATGGATGTGGCCAATTCTAGTGAAGTGGAAACGTTAAAAAAAGTTGTGGAAGGTTCCCTAGGAAACGTTGATATCCTAGTCAATAATGCTGGACTAATGCCATTATCATCTCTGAGAGAAGGAAGTTCGCTGGACATCGAACGGATTGTAGATGTCAATATAAACGCAAACTTTTGGGTTAGTATTTTAATTCTAAAATGTCCAATAATACCGTGGTATATAATAATGTGTGTCTCAAAGACAATAAGAGCTTTTCTTCCAGGAATGATTAACAGAAAATCGGGTCATATTGTTCAGGTATCATCAATGTCAGGTGAAATTAACAGACTCACATGGGTTAGAACATCTTTCTAAATATATTTGTCACTTTTTACAGCTCTTCATCATATACCTGGTGCTATTATTTACACTGCTACGAAGTTTGCAGTCACAGGACTTATGCTCGCTCTAGAAGAGGAATTACGTCAAGAAAAAAATATCGAAGGTATAGACTTCACTACAGTGCATCCTTATTTCGTATCGACACGATTAGACCTCATGAATATTCTTAATATAAGGTGATTAGCCAAGGATTTGGACAAAAGCTTAGTACTTATTTTAAGATGAAAGGAAAAAATGAATACGTTCCAGTTTAATTTCTCGCAAACTTTTTTTTATATTTTCGGATAAAATTGTATTTATCAATCAAATCATTTTGTTGTTGCAAGAGAATTTTTCTTTTAATCACATAAAAAATATTAAATGGGTTCCACAATCCACAAGTCAATGGATTTTTTTGGATTATCCCATTTCATTATATTTTCAAATTGTTGAATGTTAAGTTGTGAGTACTAAGCTTATCATACTAGGTGGCGCAAAAGTTATTACCCTATCCGATGAATTTATCATTTTTGCAAATGGCGGCAAAATGTCAATTCTACTTTGACATTTATGAAATAAATTAATTCAAAATACAAGTCAAGAGGAATTGAGTATAATTATTCCGATTGCAACCAACATTAGCAAAAATTATAGGATCTTCCTTTTGCTCCACCTTGTAAAAAAGACACAAGTTAATACACAAATGTTTTTCAAGGTTTTCAGCAATTACGGCCGAATACACTGCCAAGGAGACTGTCAAAGGAATCATTCAAAGAAAAAGACGCGTTGTCATACCCCACTTTGACGCCTTCTTCACTGGATTCTTTCGCAGCTTACCCTATTTCCTGCAATGCCTGATGAGAGACTTCATCCTAAGAGAACCCGAATCAAGGGTAATCAAAGATCCCTTCGTTTATTTGTCTTTAGATCCACAAAATATAGAAGGGTTATAAAAACTATGGAAATTGCCAGGACTAATTAAATTGCTCATTAATCACAGATTTGTGTGTTTCCTTTTTTTTTGCTGCATTATTTGTCTTTCTCTTTGGATTTCAATTTAACAACAACTGACAATCTGGTTTATTCATTTCGAACTGATAAGCGAACCTGTTCTAATGATTTATCTTCTCAAGCTTTGACATCTTAAATGCTCGAAAAATATACCAATTTCTTACCAGAGCTTGTCGAGAAAATATATATGGATTAGGCTGTTGTATGTGAAATCACATCAAACCATCTTGAACTCTTGTAACAAATATTTGTCTAAAGGATCTGACTTATATACCGGAATGTCAAGTTTTGTCGCGAATAATTAATCATTTCAAACAACGACGACGAAGGAATTGGTCAAATAGAAAGTGTGCAAAGATATCAATCATTTATTTTTTTTTATCCTGCGAAACCCTTAAGACGCACATTCGCATCATCCTACCCAGCAGCAGCATCATCGTCGGCAGTATCGTGTGGCGAGACAAAACGGCTGCCAAAAGTAGTCCGACATGATGGTTTACCCCCGAATACTCGTAAAAGAGGTTACAAATTAATTCCTTTTTGGGAAATCCACACCCTTTTTGGGTTCGTTTTTGGGGGTAAATAAAATAACAACAAGTTAAGGACCTGTCTTATTGTGCGAAGAACAATTTTATTGCTGACTTCTGGTTTTTATTTGTTGACGCCGATTGAATACAAAATGATGTTTGACAAAAGGACGCAGAAGAGTTTGGATGTTGTGGGAATTGATACGATTTTGATGCTTGAAATTTTCATATATTGAATTCATATTAAATTGTTTTCATTAATTTAATTTTTAATATTGAATTTCTTTTAAATACACAATTTAAAGGACTCATTTATTATTGTTTGTCTCCTTGCAGCTTTCTAAATTAAGTGAGAAATTTCGACTCATTGTGGTATTAAAGCTTCGGATTAACTTTTTGAAATATAAGATGCGATTGTTAAGCTGACTGCACAATGGGAAAACTAATTCAATTGCTTAAATCCCCAAAAAAGTGTCCTTAAAGCCTTTCTTACAAACAACACACATTCTTTATTCGCATCCCAATAAATTCCCAAACAATAAAAGTCATAAACATAATCCTTATAGCAGAAACAACTATATATATACCACGAATGCGCACACACACTAAATCTTTTCACTAATATATTTTATTCGAATGTTAGCTGTTGCTTGGCGCCTGTAACTTGACAGCAATGCATTAAAAGCTTGAGAATTTACAACCATTTGTAACACGATTTGTTCCTAGACGCATCCTAGAGTCGCACTCGTATACATGTATATAGGAAAACATCATGTTCCCTGACCTTATGGTTGTCCCAACAAGTAACAGTAATTCCAAAGATATATAGTGTCCAACAGGCAAAAGGATAAATCAATGTGAAAAGCGGATTGTTTGTCCGTTCCTTAAAACATAGACACAACGTATCCTATCCTTGGCACACAAAGGATATCGCAGTTTTAATTCCTCCGTGGCAAACAAAATCCCATTAAATTTTTTTTAGCAGAATATCCTTAAAAAAAACTAAAAACCTTTGTTTTTGTTGTTGAAAGAAGTAAGTGAGAATATATCCTTATGCAAATTTTTATGACCATATATTCATTGCCCGCACATACTTTAGTACAAAAAAAATATAGAGAATGATTTTCATGATTTTCACAAGGATATAGTCCTTGTCATCATCGGTAGCATGGTACTTGGCCAAATTCCCCATAAAATCTGCAATTACTTAAGTCCCATATTTGTATGTGTGTACATAATCGTAACATATAATATAGCGAGTCACATACGGACATGGTGCGCGAGTTCCTGGGTCATAAAGTTGGCTCTTCGATTGGTATAATGGCGCTATTCAAATCTTTTTCGAATTTCTTCGATATGGTTAAAAAAAACACACAAAAAAAATACGGAAAAGAAATCCTTAACGTTCAAAGCTTTAGTTTCAGTTCTGAATTTTTATTGCTATGAATTTTATTGCAAATTATACGGCGCTTGGTTCCTTTGCTACAGCTTATGAGCAAAAAAATAAAAAAAAGAAGCTCAGGAGCATTAATATAAAAGTTTTATGGTTGTTGTGAACTATAAATCGCACAAGGATTTAAATAGCTCGAGAACCAGTAACTTTATCAATTTCAGTAATGGAAGACAAACACAGAGGAGGTCTTAACGTGCCACTAATTCCCTTGTTTTTGCGATTGGAACAAAAGGTGGTCCTGTGGTCAACACTCTTGACTTAAGCTATTGTTTGTAAGTAATTGTGGGTTGCATATTGTACTATCTAAATAAAAAGATTTTATTTTTCACAAAATAAGGATTTATAATCCTTTGAACGATACCACATGAGGATTGTTGTGCAAACTATAGCTTCACTGATGCAGAAACCAAATGTGGTGGCAATTTGTAATGCCAGTCGTGAGAATGGACACACCAGGCGCCATAATTTGAAATCGGATTTTAACTTTGA
The DNA here is from genome assembly GCA_910595825.1 of Philhelius pedissequus. NCBI lineage: Eukaryota > Metazoa > Arthropoda > Insecta > Diptera > Syrphidae > Philhelius > Philhelius pedissequus. The sequence continues at coordinate 38,933,129 of OU343163.1, forward strand.
ATTACAATATTTACATACATCCTGTAATGAATAGAATTGAAATTTCTCCCACTACTCTCTCATGGCGTATATATTGTTTACAATTAAAGAGCTTAAATAATTACATTGAATTGGTTACAAATATTCCAAGTCAGTGGCATGGAAATTACTGTGGTATAATAATATATGAATGTATTAATTTATATTTATTATATAGCTGTTGCTTATGTAAAGGATTAAGGCAATGTTTTGATTAACTAATAGTTTATTACCATTTTTTTTCGCTATTTAATCAATTCAGTATTAAGCGTGGCAGTTTTTTTTTGTAATCTGTTCTTAATTTATTTTCATTTAATTGTTGTACATACATTTAAATATAATTAAATTCACAAAATACAAAAATTTAATTAAAATCAATTCTAACAAATGCATCAAGTTTTTTTTTTCAAAAATATTTAAAAGGAATCATTTTTCAATTTTAAAATAAAAAAATATATGTTCATGAAGTGGACATAGCATTAAAATGAGAACGTCTTACTTTGAAGCATAGTTGAACTCAACTTACAGGAGCTTCATCTATGATAACTTACGTAAGTTGTATTAAACATTTTAAGAACTGAATATACGATTTTGTTTTCTCATCTTCTATTTTTTTTGCCTTTTTTCTTGACTTGGAAGGCCATGCTCTTTCCTTCTGGAATTGGCATCAAACCAATTTTAGAGACATTGAGGGTGATGTTTCATACTTTTATCAGTATTAAAAATAACTACATCCATAAATGACGCAATTCTTAATGAAAGCTCTAAATATTGAAAATTTTGCATATATGTATGCACATGTCCAGTTACGCAGGTACATGCCCATATGCCTCCGCATACATACATATTTTAATTTTTTTTTTGGTGCCACCTCGACTGTTCCCTATACCTAATTACTCTAAATGTATGTAAGACGGCCAAGACATACCTCTTAATCGACTTTAAATATCACGATGCTGTTCAGAAAGCCACCAGAAGTGGTTCACCTATTTCGCCCTATCCCTTCGGTCCCGATCGGACACAGTCCTACTAAACCGAAGGCGCTCCTCTCCACCTTGAGCGATGACGTCTCGACCATACAGGAGTCGCCTATCTACAGTTTTACGGCTGACGTGGTAGATAAGCGGAACCGCCATTCTATCCTGTATCAGCCCTCGATTGTCTAAATAGAGGAATGCCCCGGGAGGGATGTAGCCACTCAACCGCGCACTCTCGAAATATTCGTTATTGGGGTAATACGCCCCAAAAATTAAGTTGTTAGTTGAGGACATCGCTCTTGCAACGTGCCCCCGAATCAGCTTAAGCAAAAAATTATGTATTCTGTTTATGTTGGCTCCGTTGTATAGAATAATATCGTTTGTACTCCGACTCTGGTGTTCTGTGTAATCCAAGGCAACGTCGAAGTCACTGCCTCTCAAACACCCGAATCTTTTCCATTTGAGATGGGCAACGTTGAACCACACCGGGCATCCATGGGCAATCATCGGCCTGATGAGGACCATGTAGCAAATCACCTTCACCCTGCTGTCAAGACGACTGCTATAAAACAATCGTTTTGTCAGGGCAAAGGCTCCCCTAGCCCTGGGCAGAGCAGCACCTATATGTCTGTCGAAATACAAGTACTGACCCAACCAGATGCCAAGGTACTTTACTACACTTTTACTCGCCAGTGGATGTCCACGTAGTCCTACGATCACCAGCTTGCGCCAGTTCTTTCTCGTATACAGCCAACTCACTTCGCATCACGCCACCGAGTCCACATGATCAGATCCATTCAATGGGCATTCAAATTCATTAAATGATACGAAAAAGTGCTTTCAAAGCAAGTATGTAATCATACGAGTATAAAACTGAATATAATACAAATAAAAAATGACCAGTGTCAAAATCTTTCACATAAAAAATCTCCCTCCTTATATGAACAACAAAAATGTTGGCTTAAAAACGGGTAAGGAGAAAATAAGAAAGAACCCGAATAAACAACAACAAACTTGTGTGGCTAATAAAAGCGCTAGTCATTTCAATGCAATTGATAAAAAGAAAAACCTGCATTATCGTACAAGCTTGCTCTTGTAGCTAACAACTGTTACTTACTGTTACTTACTGATGGTAGGTAGCTAGCCTATTATAGTTATCCTATGCAGGTTTAAAGCCCATGTAGGTAATATTACCTTGATTCTTAGTATAATGAATTGTCGAATGCATGATTCAAGGAATAGTTAAATAGGTACCTACAAATGTATATTTAAATGGATTTTAATTATGTTAATTATGAGGGTAATAATGTAAATATGTACAAGTACATATTGTATATAATGAAAGTGAATAGTGTATAGTTGGGAAAAAATCGTTTTTAAACGTATTTAAACTGCCAAAACCAAAATGAAAAACAAAGAACGCCATTAGATGCCACGGGTCAATGAAAATTTTATAAAAAAGTATGTCGAAAATTGTAGGACGGGTTTTGATGAAATGCTGTTTTTTATTTTTCGTTTTTTGAAATTTTGGTATCCAAATTTTTTTAGAGACTATTAATGTTCATGTGAATATAAAATTATTTTTTTTCATTAGTTTTAAAATTATTGATTTTTCAAAAAAAAAATTTAATAAATTATTTTAATTAAAAAAAAAGTTTTGATATGAAAAAATAATTCAGCTACTTAGTTCTTCTCAGATATAAAATTTGACGGAAATCCAATCTACCGGTACCGAGAAAGCCAAAAATTAAAAAAACCGTTATATGAAAGGTACCATTAATAGACTTTTCCTGTAAACTGGGTTCATATAAAATGATATGATATTACCAACAAAAAAATTCTCAAATTTTTTTTATCAAAATCGTTGCAGCTGTTTTAGAGAAAAATAAGATTTTCCTTCAAGTTCATATGGCAGTTACCGTTATTTTTAGACCTAAAAATAAAATTTGAATTTAGCTTCTGAGGAATGTCAAAATAATTACACATACCAAATTTGAAGGTAATCGCTTAAGCCGTTTAGGCTGTAGCTCGTTATACATGCAGACGGACAAACTGACAGACAGACAGACAGACATTTTTTGCCGATCACTTTTTTAAGCTTTTGTATGATCGTAATGTCATGTTTGATTGTTAGAATTTTTTTTTTACGAATGCATAACTTGCCTTATAGTACCTATAATCGCAAGTAAAAATGGTACTAAAAATCTTGTCCTTGCAGTATGATCGAACATAAAAGGAAGTACGTGTGATCCAGTTGTGCAATTTTTTTCGGATTGAGATCCAGTTGTAAAATAATATTTAAACAGTTGTTCAAGATTTTTAACAACAAACTTGGAACTCAATTATCCCAACCATAAGGTTAGGTTTATAACCCTATCATTTTCTATTATTACATAGTTAAGTACAAAACAATAATTGATCTTCACCAATTCCGGCGCTCTCAATGCCGGATTTGGTGACGATCATGATGAGCTTAAAGATGTAAAACTTTGAATACTTGCGCCTATAAAATTATATCTATAAAAAAACAACAACAAAGTACATTAGCCTGTAAGCATGTGATATGCTATCGTTTTAAAATAGATAATATTGAATAGAGCTATGTACAAATATAAGCCAATCAAAACATTAAAAAATGTTAATCTTTATAAAAATACCATTATTATCCGGACCCTGAAACCCGCTTAACAACCACCGAGCATAATTGAATTTTTCTTAATTAAGAATTCCAAAAGAAACAATTTGTGCATTTTATGAACGCATCAATAATTCAAAATGACGAACCCTTTTACCATAACAGTCATCCCATATAGCCGCCTCAGATGTTTGATATTTGTGTAATCCAATTTTTAAACAACCTTTATGGGATTAAAAATTATTCGCAAAAGCAAATAAATAAACCGTAAATTTGAAAACTGTCCGCACACAAAGGCCAATCCCAAAACGCATTTCAAAATGAAAAAAAAACAACAAACCAAAACGAACCCAAAAGTAAAGGGTTCAGTCCTCAAACAGAAAGACTCATCAAATTATGAAGCTACATTGCGTGGAACCACTGAACCATTGCTGCCATAACAACCAAACAACCATATATCGTTGGTTATCTAATTTGCCTTCTAAGCATCTCTCATTCACCATCATTGTCACCTCATCCTTTCAATCAAACAACATCCCTGATGAATCCTGAGGTTAGGGCACTTAGAAACACTTACACTGGCTGATGTTTATTTTCATAGTTAATTGACCAAATTTGTCATCTTTGCATCTTTTGAAATCAGCTTTATTATTTCGAAACTCTGAAACCATCAACAGATGCTCTTTCACTAAGTAGCAACAGCAAAGCACCCTCTAAGGGTCTCTAAGTACAACATACAACACCACACCGCACACACCAACAAAACTCTTTGGTTTTGGGGTGTGGTGTTTTTCTTTTTTTTTTTCTTAATTTTGTATAATTCGTCTTTGATGTGCCAGTTTTGTTTTTTGAAAATGTGAAACAACAACTTTGCTGAAATATCTAAGGATCATAAACAAAACCAAGTGAGAGCATTTCTGTGTTCTTAAGGATAATCAGCAGCAAACACAAATAATATTTCCCTAACGATGGATGACAGAGCTTTCTATCTTGCGCTTCGATTAAACTTTGTTTTTTTCAACTCATAATCCTGAAATACTTCTATACGTGATGAACTATTTGATAAAACGTAAAAAAGGACATGTGTGATTCATATGGGGTGGTGTAGGATTGGTTTAAAAAAAAAATTGGAAAATAGTAGAAGAGGGTGGCTCAAAAGACTGTATCATTTAGCGAGACGAATCAATGTAGGATGCGATGATAAATTTCTTTCATTCACATGATTAGCCTTGTATTATATTAGTTACAATTTACAAAAAAGGATAATGGCCAAAAGTGACACAGAGTGTGATTTCTTTTGTATTATATGGTATAAGGATAAATTTTCTTAAATTTCAACTAAAAATCAAATAAAGAAATATAAAGAATGAAAAATTGACCGGAACTCGGTTCATTTTTTATTTTCCGACGATTTCTATGCTTTTCTATTGTTAAAATCATTGTGTATTGTCGGATGCAATATTTTAAAATGGAAGTGATTTCCTTTATCTATTTTATGTTCATTTTAAATTACGACAAAATTGATTATCCTTAGAGGAAGAAAATGTTTGGTAGAATTGTATATAAATCCCAATAATGGGAGTAGCCCGAAGAAGTCATGAATTCGCAATTACAAGAAGTTGGTTTTTGTATATGTTTTTTTTTTATTTGGTCGAGGGAGGACCTTTGGTCATGTTTATCGGCAGGAAGAACACACAAATAAATACTGGAATTTAAATGGAAAACTTTGGAGATGTTAGTAAAGGGTTACTTTTAAGTGTACAGTAGTGATTTCGTGTTGGTTGTAGGGCATGTTTCAATTGCTCAAATACGCTTTTGAAAAAATTCATTAATGCTTGTAGAAATGAGTTGTTTTATAGGAAGATTTATAACTAGGGCTAGGATTTCCATGCACTTAAAAATGCAAAATATGCATCTAAAATATGCATTTAAAACCATATCCCTTGCGAACTATGTTTATGGGAAAGTAATATTATTTAAGTTTATAACAAATTCAGTCCTTATTACCGAAAGGAACACAAAAGTACATCAATAAAAACAGAATAATAAAAGCCTTTATTTCAATAAAATCATAAATAACAACATCGGCCACAAAACGGACTTGAATAGGACCTTGTTTGTTCAATTAATTAGCGAAAGGGATACAATTGTTGGCACCCTTAAGGATTTTTCAAATTTAAATGCGCGCAATTAAAAAGTTAAAAATATGAAAAATATACTAAATTTTAATATAGAATTTTCTTTGTTTATTTATATTTAATTATTGTTATTTGTTTATTAAAAAAGAGCTAAAAATGGGATATTTAAAAAGCTTGCCAAGAACTACAATTATTGGCATCCGACTACAATTATCGGCACCCCAAAATGTACAATTATTGGCACCTATGAATTAAAGGAAAACAATATTTTGTTTTTAGTTTTTTTTTTGTTTATTTATAAGATTTGTGGTTCATTCAATTTTAGTAAAAAAATAATAAAATAAACATTTACCGCTTTTTCCAGATTATAAAAAATAAATAGATATAATAGATCTTAAGTAAACAATAAGTTAAATATGAAAAAAATAAACAAAAAGTCTACAACAAAAATAAATTAGTACGCAGTATTTTGTGGTATCAAGAAGTAGCTTTTTTAGATATGTGTCCATTTTGTAGGCCCAATAGAGCTTCTTGAACATTTATTTCTTTGTATGTTTTTCTTGTTTTCGGCATTTTTTCAAACTTAAAAAAAGTAACAGTTTAATGGTATTGTTATTGACAGTCTTGAAAGTATATTTATTGGCATTGCCAATAATTAAAGTTCCATAGAACCAGTTATTGGCACCCGAGTGCCAATAATTGGAAACCATTCCTTATTTGAACCAATTATTGGCACCCTTTTAATTAAAAAAATAGCAATTAATTTCTTAAAAAATAGTTAAATACGAATAATTTAGTATCATCTGGTATTAAAAATCATATTTTTTGTATATAATATTCATATATTAATAACTAAAAACGGTTCACCAAATCGTATGTCCTTAGCAAAAACACACAAAATTTTGAAAATTTTTCACTTTTTAAAAACGTGTTAATACTTTCACTTCCACACACCGACTGAAGAACTAATTAATCAAAACAAAGACGTACAAATGTGAGGAATAAATAGCAGATTAAGATTACTATTAAATTGGCTTGATAGTTTTTGTAAGAATCCTTATTGAATGAGGAGGTGCCAATAATTGGGTCAAAAAAAGGGGTGCCAATGATTGTAGTCGGTACGCTAATTTTATATTTTATTAATTTAGTTTTTACGTCAAACAAACACTTCTCAAATTGTCATTTTTGAGATTGCTTAGCGGATTACCACCTGCAATAAGTGCCTCACATAAATCCATAGTAGAGTTGTGATTGCGATTTGGAATAATAAATTGTTTTTTGAGTTCCGTTTGTTTAATAGATTTCGGGTGTTGGGGAATTTTATTTTTTTTTTCTTTTCTAAAAAAGAATTGTTCCATCGGTTGTTAAAGTGAGCGGGTTCTCTGAAACATATTTTATCAGATTTACATTTACAGATGTAAATACTAAATTTAATACGAACTTTTATATTAAAAAAATACAACCATTAACAAAAAAATCATCGACATGAAAGTAAATCCTGAAACTTTAGAATAGAAAAGAAAACTGGCAACAAAACATATCTAGTTCACATGAAGTGAGCATTTCAAGTTACTCACACAGAAACAAATTGAAAACTAAAACTGAAAAACATTTCGATTTGGGAGAGTGTATTTGTAAATGCAAAAGTGAACAAAAACAACTGCTGTCATGTATACACAACTAAGCTACGTGAGTTTGGTAACGTGGAAATTCCCACGCTTTTGTAAAAAAAATTCATATTTTCCTGTTAATACCTATAGGAAAAATACCCTAGTTTGGAAAACTTTGGCGAAAATTTCAAGTTACCAATCAGGCATACTAACTCGAGTAAAATGGAATACTGGAATATGGACAAAAGCTGTCGTGATAGTTGTCCACAGAAACTGATTAAAGTAAAAATTTAAAGGCAGGTGGGCAGTTTTTACTTCAGGATTATTTGTTTTTCGAAAAAATACACAAATATGCATTTATTCTTGGAAATATGCAAATTAAAGTAAAATATGCATTTATAATAAAATATACACTAACGATTAAATATTATTTTAAAGCAAATTGATTTATTCGTGTTTGTATTTTATTCCTGAGTTTCTGAAGTTTCTCAACAAAAATATGCATTTGCATGGAAGTCCTAGCCATAGTTATAAATTATTTCATTTGTTTTTTTTTTCACACAGCTAAAAATGTTTAAATAATAAGAAATAATTTGTTGAAAATAGGAAACATTCAGTGGTGCCAGATTCAATGTTTTTATAAAATCATACTTTTTATATTCAGTCCTATCACAAATTTCATCGCAATCATAAATATGCTACTTTTCACGATAAAACTGTCACAAATTAGTAGTGGATTCGAAGTGAAAAAATTGCTTACGATTCTCGAAGTTCGTATAAATTGATAATGCTGAATTCGAATGGAATGGAACAAAGTTTCGTACGAAGAAAACATTTGTGTCGGACACTGAAAGTAAGGCGTGTCGGGACGTTAACAGTTATCTTAAAGAAAAATGTAAGTAGCTATTTTCACAAATAATATTTGATTTTAAAGGACAAAAGCAAGACACAAAGTCCAATACGAAAGACTCTTAGCTAATGAACGAGACAGCCGACTTGGCAGAAGGATTACAAAACTGGCAAAAGAAGTTCAAAATGTCTATAAAATTGTAAAATACTTGGACCAAAAGAGGTTGTTATAAAATTTCAAATAATAAGCTGTTTGTCATAGATCGGGGAATAACTGTCCGTGCTGGGAATTATTACGATGGAATTAGTGATACGGCTGATTTTTCAAAGTTTTTGAATTAACAACAACAACTTAAATGTGTTATCACCAAGATTTTTTTTCCTTATTATTTTGTGCTGGAATTATATCTATTTCACGACTTGCTAATTTCGATCATCAGACTCCTTTGATTTTCTAGGGCTCCTTGTATATTTTTGCATTTTAATTGAAAACTTCTTTAGTAGTGAACCAAGACCAGCCGCCTTAGAAACCAATGCACTACGCATCACGTTACCGCGGCCACAAGGTCAGGTCCAACCCAATGCATATGCAATACCATATATATCTTATTAAAAAATAAGTTTTGTTTATGTTTCATCCCATGGAACTAACTATGGTTGATTTTAGCCAATATCAAATTCTTGTTAAGTATTTTTTGTTAATAATTAAGTTGAACCACCTAATATACAAGAGGTTGACTTACACGTAGCTATAAAAGAACTGATGAACAATAACGCAGCTGGTCCTTATGGAATAAGAACGGAGTTCTACAAATACGGAGGAGATGTTTAATACAGCATATATGAATCAAATCATTAACCAAATACGGATATAGAAGGAAGTATATCCGATAACTAGACAATTACTTACATTTGCCACATCTACAAAAAATGCCAATCCTACCTTTCAAGAACTATCGATGAATATCCCTGTGTTTTTCGGCTTGGCAGTTCGATCATATACCAAATCTTCAAAAGGCAAGGATTGAGTACATAGAGTATGCTCTGAACTTGTTCCAAACAGAGCGAGCTCTGAAGGCTCTAATTCTTTTTTAAACACATTTCAGCCACACAAACAAGAATAAATTTTCATTTTAACAATAAAAAGTATTACAGCACAAAACAACCTTTATTTGTCACATAAACAAATATCAAATACAGAAAATCAATAAGTGACCAACTTCTTCCTCCATTTTAATTATATATGATTATTTTTTCCCCACATTTTCGTTCTTGATTCAAATTACATTTTGTATGCTCAGAAATTTATTCAGAATGCTCAGACTATTATTTACAAGTACATTGAGCGCGCTCTGAACATGTTCCGAATGAACAAAGAAACACACATTCGGAGCTCTGAACGCTCTGAGTGAAAAAAAAAACCAAACGATTTTTTCTTCACAACTCAGACTCTGCTCTGAACTAAAACAGAAAAATGCCAAATATAAGAGAAATTCTGGAAAAATCCAAGGAATTTCAAGTCGGGGCGTACCACTTCTTCATTGGAATTCCGGAAAAAAACTGATCCAGTTTTGTGGTGTGACACTAGAAAATTCAGGGTGCATTGCACAAGCTAGGGGACTTCCGAGCAGGGTTTCGGCAAGAAGATGAGCCGTCATTTTACTACTTCAATTTAGTTCTGGAACAGATATTGCGTAGATTCGTTAATACGAAATCCACTTTTTTCGACAGATCCGTTCAGTTTTGTTGGTATGCGGATGATATTGACAACGTCAGTATTGATAGCAGCAATATAGTTAGGAGCTTTCCTACATTGAAATGAATATTAACTTAACGAATGACACATTTGTGGAAATCCGACCAGAATTATCTTAGCAAACCGCTAATATTTTGGTTTGCGGAGTAAATGGGTTCAAAACAACTCTCCAAGGAATGAATACAAAACAATTTTACTTGCAGTCTTTCTTTACTTTGCCAAGTGCTGGAAAATAAGCAGAAAAAGCAAGCTGATATTTTGGTCTTTCGAAAGAAGAATTCTTCTAAGGATATTTAGTTTTTTTGAGTGGAGGGCGAATTGAGGAGAAGATATAAATCTTTGCACTCAATGAGATGTACAAGGATGTCAATATTAGCTCAAAAGGTCAACATGAATTTATTGGGCCTCATCGAGCGAATGGACAAGAATGGTCCAAATAAAAGGGTCTTCGAATTCCAACCTCAAGGTTCGAAACGACAAGGACGACATAACTTCTGGTTCCCTCACCACTTCACGGAATTTTATATTAATTGGCATAGAATCACCGGCTCTTGCCTTGTAGAAGTAAATGGCACCAATAGTACGTGATAGGTGTTCCCGGCCTTCCTCGAAGCACAAGGTTCAAATAGTATTAGATAGTTTTGAAGAAGTAACGAAACTCCCATTTAGTGCATAACTCCCTCAGAAGTGTTTTTTTGGTACTTCTAATCTTTCTTTTCTCAATTTCTAAACTCGAGAGCGCAGACACAACGCAATGCAGACCAGAAACCCGACTTCCATCTGATTTTCGCATTCTCTTATCATGTTTATGGTCAATAGATAAACAAACAAGGCCTCAGAAAAAGCTGCGGCTTACAGCACTTGAAAGGGCTTGAACAGACCTTTGCATTGTTGTAAAATTTGGCGATTTAATTTTTTTTGAAGATTTTTGACTCAAAATCAGGGTTATCCTTGCGGAAAAAATTGTATTTTCAAAAATGTTTCCCAAGCCCATCGATATATACATGAATAGAAAGATCTTCTGCAGCCTCTGGTTCTCGGGATATTGCTCCACTGATTGTCAACCAACCTGCATTTGATTTGCTTTGGAAACTGATATCTCGACAACCAGGCCTCAGAAAAAGCTGCGGCTTACAGCACTTAACCCTTTCGATCCGACCGGGACACATGTGTCCCGATATAGTTTCAAAAATACCTATCTCTAAAAATTAGCTACAAAAATGGGACAAATGGGTCCCACTAAGTAGATTATATTATTTCTAACGGTTTTATTTCAAGTAGGCGGCCAATTTGGTGGTGGGTATTGTTGTATTCGTCCAAACAAAGAGATAATTTGCACGTGGAGTTTCAGTGCGCGAGTAAAATTTATTAATTTTATTTATTTAGAAGTGGTAAATCAACATAAAATAAATATAAATAAACATTAGTGCAAGGCTTCTCCTCATTATCTAAGACTAGTAGGTACCTTTTTTTTGTGTAGGTTTCAAAGTTATTCGCCTATTTATGTGATCGGGACGTATTTGTCCCGTCAGTATTTTTGTATGGGCTATAATTGTCTCAGTTGGGGTTTTGAGTAAAAAAATTAAAACACTTTACAGAATCTTCAATATGCCAAGACCACGAAATCAGCCCACCACATCCAATTTTATTGAGGCATCTGATGATGATGATGATGATGATGACTTCTCTAGTGACAGTGGGGATGATTATGAGCCTACGGATTACGAAATCGAATCTAACGAGAGCTGTGCAGGTGAAATGGATTCTGATGATGGCCAAGGCGTTCAACTTAGCAATAGTCAAGCCGAAGAAACATCTGACGAAGAGGATGAAGGACAGGAGCTAGAAGAAGTCCACCCTGATGCTAACACTTCCAGGCATATTTCAACTGTTTGGTCAACACCAAATGTCGATTTCACTCCAAGAAAAACCGTAAGTAGTTCTCGACTTCCTAACATAAGCCCGAACTTCGAAATGACTGATGATCCGCTACGCATATTTAGTAAAATTTTTCCTGAAAGTTTGTTTGTTTTTTTTTTTTTTTTTGTAAATTCATTTTTATTTTATATTCACTTATAACTATCTTAAAGCTAGACAAAAATGTTTAAAACTAGCCTACTTATCAATAACTTACAACTAATTTACTGGCCCTTTACGGGCGCTCTAAACTAAACAATAACTCTTAGAACTAATGTCTTTCGACCTAAAAACTATTTTAATTAAATCTAATTATTTTATTTTATTTTATTTTTCCAAGGAAACTTTTAAGAAAAAAACTTGGTATCTGATAATTTTTTTTTTTCCTTATAAACTAAACCTAAATATAGATTAGAAATAATTAAAACTAAATAAGACTAACTTATACTGCCTAAAAATAACTTAAACTACTTAAAAATACCTAATAATACTTAAAATTACTTAAAAACTAGAACAGCCACAGCAGCATTTTTTTCGTTTTTTAATTTTTTTTTTTTTTGTTTATTTTTTATATGCATGCAGCCACACAGCAGCATGCAACCCACCCATACATGTACATACGCACATACATATACGTACGCACATACATGTACAGGCACGCAGTTACATGCACGTATGCCCCGCATACATACATATTTTTAATTTTTTTTTTGGTGCCACCCCGACTGTTCCCTATACCTAATTGCCTAAATCTATGTAAGTCGGCCAAGATATAATATCTTCATCGACTTTCAATATCACGATGCTGTTCAGAGAGCCACCAGAACTGGTTCTCCTGTTTCGCTCTATCCCTCCGGTCCCGATCGGACACAGTCCTACTGAACCGAAGGCGCTCTTCTCCACCTTGAGCGATGACGTCTCGACCATACAGAAGTCGCCTATCCACAGTTTTCCGGCTGACGTGGTAGATGAGCGGAACCGCCCCTCCATCCTGTATCAGCCCTCGACTGTCTAAATAGAGGAATGCCTCGGGAGGGATGTAACCACTTAACCGCGCACTCTCAAAATATTCGTTATTGGGGTAATAAGCCCCAAAAATTAAGCTGTTAGTTGAGGACATCGCTCTTGCAACGTGACCCCGAATCAGCTTGAACAAAAAATTATCTATTCTGTTTATGTTGGCTCCGTTGTATAGAACCTGGTTGGAATAATATCTTGTGTACTCCGACTCTGGTGTTCTGTGTAATCCAAGGCAACGTCTAAGACATTGCCTCTCAAACACCCGAATCTTTTCCATTTGAGATGGGGCAACGTTGAACCACACCGGGCATCCGTAGGCAATCATCGGCCTGATGAGGGCCATGTAGCAAATCACCTTCACCCTGCTGTTAAGACGGCTGCTATAAAACAGTCGTTTTGTCAAGGCAAAGGCTCCCCTAGCCCTGGCCAAAGCAGCACCTATATGTCTGTCGAAATACAGGTACTGATCCAACCAGATGCCAAGGTACTTTACTACACTTTTACTCGCCAGTGGATGTCCATGTGGCCCTACGATCACCAGCTTGCGCCAGTTCTTTCTCGTATCCCTTGAGGCGCTAGACAACGGAGTCCTAAACAAAATAGTTTCTGATTTCTGGAAGTTGATTTTCAACTTCCAGTCATCACAATATCGCTGAATCTTGTCGAAGTCACTCTGCAAGAGACTTTTGATGACCTCAACTGTATTAGCTGTTCTGTACGCAATTAGATCGTCGGCGTACGCAATTACCTGAGTTAGACTACCTATCAGATCGCTGGTGTAAATGCTGAATAGAATCGGCGAGTTAACCGCTCCCTGCTGAAGACCATTATTAATATTAAAAATTGCGGTAGAAGTTACATTGCCACTCTTGACAACAAACTTTCTACCATTTAGCATGTCATAAAGCATATACAATAGAGGTTTACTTATACCTAGTCTGGTTAGCTTTAGATAGAGACCTTTTAACCATACGGTGTCGAAGGCCTTCTCCAAATCAACCAGACAGGCACCCGTACACTGCTTTTTAGTTTTGTTCCATTGGATATCAGAAACTAGTTTAGACGCGGCATGAATTGTATCATGTCCCGCCTTAAAACCGAACTGATTATCCGGGATGATATTTTTGTCCTCCGCCCACTTGAACAGGGCTCTATTAATAACCTTTTCAAATACTTTGCTGATACTCGGAAGAAGACTTATCGACCGGAGATTCGCCGGATTGGAGTTGTCCTTTCCCTTTTTTGGGAGAGGGTGCACCACAGCTGTCTTCCACCGCACTGGATAATATGCATTATTCAGCGCGTTGTTAAACAGTGTGGTATAAATGTCAACTGCTTCTTGAGGCAAATGTCGTAGTACAACGTTGGATATACCATCGACTCCTGCAGACTTCTTTTTCTTTAATGAATCGAAGATGAGCTGGAGCTCATTCTTCGAAATTAACAGGGGACTGGGCCCATTTCGGTCGGCGATTATGGCATTTGCCAAATCTTCATCATTAAACCCGGTAAAACCAAGGTTCTCAGATCGCCATTCGCTTATATCGTTTCGGAGCCATAAGTGATGAAGCAGAGCTCTGTTCTCCAGGTCATGATTCGGGCGAATGCTAGCATTCACCTTGTACACTTGCTGGAAAGCAGCCCCCACAGCCTCCACCTTCTCCTGCGGATCTTCGATTATGAAGAGGTCATCGTCCAAGACGGCATCATCTGGGTCTATGCCTGCTGTCAGAAGTACGTCTCTGTTTTGTGTCGTCCTCTGGAGCTTAAGACACGGAAGGTCGTTTTGATCGTTTCTTCTGAATATCTTATTAATTTGTGGGAACATACTCGGGTCGGTAGCGTTCACGGCCCGAATTTTGTTGTCCCAAAACAAATTAATGGACAACCTATAATTTTCTTTGATCAATTGGTTGATGTTTTTGATGGACGACTTCAGTGTCCTTATCTCCAGATCTCGTGTGTCAGTAAACCGTCTGTACAAGCGTTTTAGTCTCGTCAGTAAGCCACTTTTTTGTCTGTGTAGTGCATCAATTGTCGCGTTACGGTACATGTCAGTTGCGTTACGTTCTTTGTATTTCGGTATTGTCCTGTTCATTGTTCGTTGAATTGTTTCGTCCATTTGTTCTAAGTATCTGTCAATTTCAGTATTTGTCATGTTCCTGTCATTTGGTGGGGATATACCATTTGATCGTAATTCGCTCAATAAGACGTTCGAGAAGCGTGGCCAGCGCACCTTACTGTAATTGTAAGTATGCACCGGTACATACTCCTCCAACTCTATAAGCGAGTTCGGAAGTTGTATTACGGTGGCGAGTCCGCAGTGGTCACTGTCGTACTCGATCGTTCTTAAACAATTTTTAGGCCGATGGCCCACAGTATCAGTAATTGTTAGTCTTGCGTCTTTCAACAATAGATCCAGATAGGCACCGCTTCTTGGAAACGATGGCCTGTCTGTAGCGAGAAGTTCAATGCGATACTCCAGGTTGTATCGACCCATCCAATTATACAGATGGTTACCACGAGGATTTTGTATTTGATTTCCCCAATCTATACGTTTGGCATTCAAATCACCAGCCAATATGTAGTAGTTTTCTTCCGAGCTCAATCTTAAGCATTCAAAAAGCTTTTCAAGCTCTGTTATAAACTGTGTGGGCTGAGGTGTTTCCGGTGCATAGGCAGCGATCACATACATTCGCTTCCCCTGTTGGAGATGAATGCATATGATGCATGCCTCTAACGTCCGAAATTTACGCACATCACTATTATATATTACCTTATGACTAATGCCTTTACGTATAAAGATTGCGACGCCCCCTCCTTGAGTGGAGTTGGGTCGGTCTCTCCTTACGATATTGTAATTGTTGTTAGTCAATTTATGTTTATGGTTAAGCTTAGTTTCGCTAGCCATAAACACATCTGGACTTATGTCTTTAAGCAATTGGAATAAATTCGCTCTACGTTCGGTCCTAATCAGTGAATTTACATTCACAGCTAGGATCTTAAAGGGCCTCTCCGGCAGCGCGCCCTTAACCTCTAAGTTGCGTTAAGCTCGGCAAAACAGAGTAGAGATAATCCACCCTAGTCGCCTGCTCCCTGATCTGGTTTTGGAGGCCGTTCAACTGGCCCTGGATGGCCAGTAGAACGCCCATAATATCCGCCTGTGCCGCCGGCGCCTTAGGCACGGGGGCCTGTTGGGCGACCTTTGGTGTAGGCTGTACCGTGCTTCCCCTTCCTGACGCCATTTGGGCGTAAGAAATTTGGGGGTTGACGGACGTTGTTGTAGGAGGGCGCACTGTTGGACGCTTTTCTACCACTGTTTGCTTTGCTGCTTTATTGTTTTTTATAAGCTGAAACGTCGGGCATCCCCGATAATTAGCGGGGTGTCCGGCGCCTCGGCAGAGTACACATTTAAGCTGGGTCCTATCTTCGACCCGTTCTTTTCCTAACTTGCATTCATCTGCATTGTGGTTCTCTCCACACTTAACGCAGCGTGACTGCATTTCGCAGTTTGCTGCGGCGTGGCCGAACCTTTGGCAGCGCATGCATTGAAGCATGTCGCCGCGCCTTTTTAATTTGTCCCAAGTTACAACCTGGCAGTTGAGGACGGATATACTCCTCAAACTATCCAGTTTGCTGCTGGGTGAAAGTTGAACGAGGAAGAAGGGAAGACTCCGCTTCTCCCGCCTAGCTCTAACTGTAGCGAACGGCTTGACCCCGATAAAGTCGAGATCGTCATTCGCTTTTTGGCGGAGTTCATTTAAGAGCACCTGTGGTTCCGTGTAGGAATCTATGCCCTTCAAAAGGACCGTTTGAAATTTTTCGGTTTTAGGGGTGAAACTAAAGAATTCGGTAGTAGTTTCTTTCAGCAACTCTTTAATTTTTTTGTGCTGTTCCAGTGTGAAGCACTGGATAGCATGCCTATCGTTATTTAATCTTTTAATAGTAAAATTTTGACCTATGGTCAACTTACATAGATTTATGGTATCCTGTAACTCCATTTTATAAGTATTAATGGATGGCACCTTTTCTTTTTTCATAATCGGCGGCTGTGGCTGCTGCTGCTGAGACTGACTTTTCTGCGGCTGTTGATTCTGCTGCTTTTGAATCTGCTGCTGTTGTTTTTCTTGTGGTTGTTTCTGTACTTGTGTCTGCTGCTGTTGCTGTTGTTGTTGTTGTTTTTGCCGTTGTTGTTTTGGCTGCTGCTGTGGCTGTTGTTTTTGTAATTGTTCTTTTTTCTGTTGTTGTTCTTTTTCTTCGAGTTCTTTTAGTTGCCTCGCTCGGCGCGCTTCTTGGCTGGCCTTAACTTTGCTTTTTATCTTTTCGATTTCTGCCTCCAAAGCTTCAATTTGGGCGACCATTCTCTGTTCCTCGTCCTCCTCAGCTGACGACTCTGATGTGGAGAGGTTCACGAAGGCAGTACTTTCGCCCGTCGTGAAGTGCCCTTCTCCTTCTTCAGACATATATGCTATACCCTCTTCGGGTGAAGTATCTAGCTCGGTTTGTCTTGCTGCCTCTGACGTCTCGTCTATATCGGACGTATGCACCCCAGCTGGCAGCTTTGCTGAGGTGGCCGTGGATCTCCTTTTTACCAAATTTGGTGCGCACTTGATCCTCTTTCTGCGCTTTTGATTAGCATCGGATGATGTTGCCGTTGTTGTTATTGCTGTTGATGTTGTTGCTGCAGAATCACTGCTTGTAGTTGGAACATCTTTCGATGTTCCCTCAGCTGATGCCATCGCTGGCCTCATTGGCCCTAGGACACCTTTCGATGCCCCGGTGCTTAAGCTCCTCCTCCTTTGCTCGTTTTCCCAACCAATAAAGTTTTCCACTTCACGGTTGTGAAAAAAAGCTTGCAAAGTTCTGATGCCCGGCTGGGAATCGAACTGACGACCCTCGGATTCTCGGTCGGCCACTCTACCTTTGTGCTACTGCACCACTTAAGAAATCTTGATTTAATGTTATACTTAAACGCACACACGAAATTTATTTGGAAAAAACTGGGAAGCCGAAAACGTGTTAACACCTCCACAGTACGAGATCGACTGATGAAAGTTTGTTTGTATATATAACCCAATGCACCAATGAACGAATTGAAATTTTACGCAAATCGAAACAAGGAAATCGAAATATAAAGCTAACCGATGCTGGAGAAATGAAGATAGTCGTTGGATGTATTATTATTATGTCGTACAACCATCTTCCAGCTTTTAGGAACTATTGGTCTACACACCCTTCTATGGGAAATGATGCAATAAAGTCTGCTATTTCAAGAGATCGTGTTCAACTGTTGTCCTCGAAAATGTACTTTGCTCCCCCTGAAAAGCCAGAGACAGCATCTAAGTTATATTATGTTGAAGATATTGTTCAATGTTTGAAATTTCGATTTTTGCATGCCAGAGAAGACAGCAGCTTCCAAAGCATTGACGAAAGCATGACAAAGTTCAAGGGACGTTCATCCATGAAACAATATATGCCTTTGAAGCCCACCGAACGGGGTATAAAAATGTGGCTAACATGTGATGCTCTTACGGGCTACACGTATGATTTTAACATTTATTGCGGTAGAGAAGAAGAAGTAAATGAAGGTACTCTGGGTGAACGGTTTGTTAACCAATTAGCTGCTTCAATTCGAGAACCTGATGTAACCTTATGCTTCGATCGATTTTTTACGAGCGTCCATCTCCTAGAACCCATAGATTACGCTGCGTTAGGAACAGTCGTATCCAACCGTAAAAAACTGCCAGTTGTCAATGGAAAGCTTCGAAAAGGAGAATGCGTTTTCCGAGAAAGTAACTGGCACGATACTAAGGAAGTCATCGTTGTGAGCAATTGCCATTCATCGGACATGGGCACAGTTGACAAAAAGCTTAAAGATGGCCAAAAAATCAACATACCATGTCCGGAAATGATAAAATTTTACAGGCAAATAATGGGTGGAGTAGATCGAGCTGACCAAATTGCAGCGTATCACAAATAAATGATAACTTATTATTCTTGTTCAATGAACTTTTATATTTTTAATTTCTTACTATGTTCCTACTTACTACTAAAATTAACTATAATAATAAAATAAAATAAATTTTTGTATTAAAATAGATTCGTTTACCCTTCTTAAATTTGTGTCCATAAATAACTGACCGGGACACCCTTTGTCCCATTGAAAAATACGGTCGGGACATATATGTCCCGGCCCCGCCCTCCGCCCCCAAAACTATTTTCTTCGCTTTGAAAAGATAAAACGTCTTAAATTTTGCTATTGTGATGGCGCAACCCAACAAAAATATTTTTTTTTACTATAGCGGCTTTCCGGATCGAAAGGGTTAAAAGGGCTTGACCAGACCTTTGCATTGGTGTAAAATTTGGCGATTTAATTTTTTTTGAAGATTTTTGACTCAAAATCAAGGCTAATCTATTTTTTTTTTTTGAAGATTTTTGACTCAAAATCAGGGCTAACCCCTGGCGGAAAAAAATTGTATTTTAAAAAATGTTTCCCAAGCCCATCGATATACTTATGAAAAGAAAGGTCTATGAAATACCTATCCACACCTGAAAACCAAACACTTTGCAGATCCTGGTTCTCGACATATTGCAATCCAAAATTGTTCCTGTTATTGTCAACCAACCTGCATTTGATTTGCTTTGGAAGCTGATATCTCGACAACCAGGATTCAGAAAAACCTGCAATTTTCAGCACTTGAAAGGGATTGAACAGACCTCTGCATTCGTGTAAAATTTGCCGATTTAATTTTTTTTGAAGATTTTTGACTAAAACTCAAGGCTAGTCCGTGATTGTCAACCAACCTGGATTTGATTTGATTTGGAAGCTGATATCTCGACAACCAGGCCTTAGAAAAACCTGCGGTTTTCAGCACTAGAAATGGATTGAACAGACTTTGCATTGGTGTAAAATTTGCAAATTTATTTTTTTTGAAAATTTTTGACTAAAAATCAAGGTGCGGAAAAAAAATTGTATTTTCAAAAATGTTTCCCAAACCAATTGATATATACATGAAAAGAAAGGTCTATGAAATACTTATGCACACCTGAAAACCAAACGCTTCTGCAGCCTTTGGTTCTCGAGATATTGCAATCCAAAATTGATCCCGTGATTGTCAACCAACCTGCGTTTGATTTGCTTTGTAAGCTAATATCTCGACATCCAGGCCTCAGAAAAACTTGCGGTTTTCAGTACTAGAAATGGATTGAACAGACCTTTGCATTGGTATAAAATTTGCAAATTTAATTTTTTTGAAAATTTTTGACTAAAAATCAAGGCTAACCCCCTTGCGGAAAAAAATTGTATTTTCAAAAATGTTTCCCAAACCAATTGATATATACATACATCAAAAGAAAGGTATATGAAATACCTATGCACACTTGAAAACCAAACGCTTCTGCAGCCTCTGGTTCTCGAGATATTGCAATCCAAAATTGATCCCGTGATTGTCAACCAACCTGCATGTGATTTGCTTTGGTAGCTGATATCTCGACAACCAGGCCTCAGAAAAACCTGCGGTTTTCAGCACTAGAAATGGATTGAACAGACCTTTGCATTGGTGTAAAATTTGCAAATTTAATTTTCTTGAAAATTTTTGACTAAAAATCAAGGCTAACCCCCTTGAGGAAAAAAATTGTATTTTCAAAAATGTTTCCCAAACCAATCGATATATACATGAAAAGAAAAGTCTTTGAAATACCTATGCACACTTGAAAAACAAACGCTTCTGCAGCCCCTGGTTCTCGAGATATTGCAATCCAAAATTGATCCCGTGATTGTCAACCAACCTGCATTTGATTTGCTTTGGAAGCTGATATCTCGACGTCCAGGCCTCAGAAAAACTTGCGGTTTTCAGTACTAGAAATGGATTGAACAGACCTTTGCATTGGTATAAAATTTGCAAATTTAATTTTTTTTGAAAATGTTTGACTAAAAATCAAGGCTAACCCCTTGCGGAAAAAAATTGTATTTTCAAAAATGTTTCCCCTAACCAACTCATATATACATACATGAAAAGAAAGGTCTATGAAATACCTATCCACACCTGAAACCAAACGCTACTGCAGCCTCTGGTTCTCGAGATATTGCAATCCAAAATTGTTCCCGTGACTGTCAAATAACCTGCATTTGATTTGCTTTGGAAATTGATATCTCGACAACCGGGCCTCAGAAAAATCTGAGGTTTTCAGCATTTGAAATGGATTGAACAGACCTTTGCATTGGTGTAAAATTTGCCGATTTAATTTTTTTGAAGATTTTTTACTAAAAATCAAGGCTAACCCCTTGCGGAAAAAAAATTGTATTTTCAAAAATGTTTCCCAAACCAATCGATATATACATGAAAAGAAAGGTCTATGAAATACCTATACACACCTTAAAACCAAACGCTTCTGCAGACCCTGGTTCTCGAGATATTGCAATTTTGATTTGGATTTGATTTGGAAGCTGATATCTCGACAACCAGGCCTCAGAAAAACCTGCGGTTTTCAGCACTAGAAATGGATTGAACAGACCTTTGCATTGGTGTAAAATTTGCAAATTTAATTTTTTTGAAAATTTTTGACTAAAAATCAAGGCTAACCCCTTGCGGCAAAAAAATTGTATTTTCAAAAATGTTTCCCAAACCAATTGATATATAAATGAAAAGAAAGGTCTATAAAATACTTATGCACACCTGAAAACCAAACGCTTCTGCAGCCTCTGGTTCTCGAGATATTGCAATCCAAAATTGATCCCGTGATTGTCAACCAATCTGGATTTGATTTGATTTGGAAGCTGATATCTCGACAACCAGGCCTCAGAAAAACCTGCGGTTTCAGCACTAAAAATGAATTGAACAAACCTTTGCATTGGTGTAAAATTTGCAAATTTAATTTTTTTTGAAAATTTTTGACTAAAAATCAAGGCTAACCCCTTGCGGATAAAAAATTGTATTTTCAAAATTGTTTCCCAAACCAATCGATATATACATGAAAAGAAAGGTCTATGAAATACCTATACACACCTGGAAACTAAACGCTTCTACAGCCTCTAGTTCTCGAGATATTGCAATCCAAAATTGTTCCCGTGATTGTCAACCAACCTGGATTTGATTTGATTTGGAAGCTGATATCTCGACAACCAGGCATTAGAAAAACCTGCGGTTTTCAGCACTAGAAATGGATTGAACAGACTTTGCATTGGTGTAAAATTTGCAAATTTAATTTTTTTGAAAATTTTTGACTAAAAATCAAGGCCCTTGCGGAAAAAAATTGTATTTTCAAAAATGTTTCCCAAACCAATCGATATATACATGAAAAGAAAGGTATATGAAATACCTATGCACACTTGAAAACCAAACGCCTCTGCAGCCTCTGGTTCTCGAGATATTGCAATCCAAACTTGATTCCGTGATCGTCAACCAAACAAAATTTTATTTTCAAAAATGTTTCCCAAACCCATCTACGCATACATGAAGAGAAATGTCTAAGAAATGCCTATACACCCTGAAAACCAAACGCTTCTACAGCCTCTGGTTCTCGGGAAATTGCAATCCAAAATTGATCCCGTGATTGTCAACCAACCTGCATTTGATTAGCTTTGGAAGCTGATATCTCGACAACCAGGCCTTAGAAAAAACTGCGGTTTTCAGCACTAGAAATGGATTGAAAAGACCTTTGCATTGGTGTAAAATTTGCAAATTTAATTTTTTTGAAAATTTTTGACTAAAAATCAATGCTAACAGCCCCCTGCGGAAAAAAATTGTATTTTCAAAAATGTTTCCCAAACCAATCGATATATACATGAAAAGAAAAGTCTTTGAAATACCTATGCACACTTGAAAACCAAACGCTTCTACAGCCTCTGGTTCTCGAGATATTGCAATCCAAATTGATCCCGTGATTGCCAACCAACCTGCATTTGATTTGCTTTGGTAGCTGATATCTCGACAACCAGGCCTCAGAAAAACCTGCGGTTTTCAGCACTAGAAATGGATTGAACAGACCTTTGCATTGGTGTAAAATGTATCGATATATACATGAAAAGAAAAGTCTTTGAAATACCTATGCACACTTGAAAACCAAACGCTTCTGCAGCCCCTGGTTCTCGAGATATTGCAATCCAAAATTGATCCCGTGATTGTCAACCAACCTGTATTTGATTTGCTTTGGAAGCTAATATCTCGACAACCAGGCCTCAGAAAAACCTGCGGTTTTCAGCACTAGAAATGGATTGAACAGACCTTTGCATTGGTGTAAAATTTGCAAATTTAATTTTTTTGAAAATTTTTGACTAAAAATCAAGGCTAACCCCTTGCGGCAAAAAAATTGTATTTTCAAAAATGTTTCCCAAACCAATCGATATATACATGAAAAGAAAGGTCTATGAAATACATATGCACACTTGAATACCAAACGCTTCTACAGCCTCTGGTTCTCGAGATATTGCAATCCAAAATTGATCCCGTGATTGTCAACCAACCTGCATGTGATTTGCTTTGGTAGCTGATATCTCGACAACCAGGCCTCAGAAAAAACTGCGGTTTTCAGCACTAGAAATAGATTGATCAGACCTTTGCATTGATGTAAAATTTGCAAATTTAATTTTTTTTGAAAATTTTTGACTAAAAATCAAGGCTAACCCCTTGCGGAAAAAAAATTGTATTTTCAAAAATGTTTCCCAAACCCATCGATATATACACGAAAAGAAAGGTCTATGAAATACCTATGCACACTTGAAAACCAAACGCCTCTGCAGCCTCTGGTCTCTCAGAAAAAGCTGCGGCTTACAGCACTTAAAAGGGCTTGACCAGACCTTTGCATTGGTGTAAAATTTGGCGATTTAATTTTTTTTGAAGATTTTTGACTCGAAATCAAGGCTAATCTATTTTTTTTGAAGAATTTTGACTCAAAATCAGGGCTAACCCCTGGCGGAAAAAAATTGTATTTTCAAAAATGTTTCCCAAGCCAATTGATATATAAATGAAAAGAAAGGTCTATAAAATACTTATGCACACCTGAAAACCAAACGCTTCTGCAGCCTCTGGTTCTCGAGATATTGCAATCCAAAATTGATCCCGTGATTGTCAACCAATCTGGATTTGATTTGATTTGGAAGCTGATATCTCGACAACCAGGCCTCAGAAAAACCTGCGGTTTCAGCACTAAAAATGAATTGAACAAACCTTTGCATTGGTGTAAAATTTGCAAATTTAATTTTTTTTGAAAATTTTTGACTAAAAATCAAGGCTAACCCCTTGCGGATAAAAAATTGTATTTTCAAAATTGTTTCCCAAACCAATCGATATATACATGAAAAGAAAGGTCTATGAAATACCTATACACACCTGGAAACTAAACGCTTCTACAGCCTCTAGTTCTCGAGATATTGCAATCCAAAATTGATCACGTGATTGTCAACCAACCTGTATTTGATTTGCTTTGGAAGCTAATATCTCGACAACCAGGCCTCAGAAAAAC
The DNA here is from genome assembly GCA_910595825.1 of Philhelius pedissequus. Lineage (NCBI taxonomy): Eukaryota > Metazoa > Arthropoda > Insecta > Diptera > Syrphidae > Philhelius > Philhelius pedissequus. Next base: position 38,957,509 of record OU343163.1, read on the forward strand.
CTGCGGTTTTCAGTACTAGAAATGGATTGAACAGACCTTTGCATTGGTAAAAAATTTGAAAATTTAATTTTTTTGAAAATTTTTGACTAAAAATCAAGGCTCCCTTGCGGAAAAAAAATTGTTTTTTTAAAAATGTTCTCCAAAACCAATCGATATACATATGAAAAGAAAGCTCTATGAAATACCTATCCACATCTGAAAACCAAACGCTTCTGCAGCCCCTGGTTCTCGAGGTATTGCAATCCAAAATTGATCACGTGATTGTCAACCAACCTGTATTTGATTTGCTTTGGAAGCTGATATCTCGACAACCAGGCCTCAGAAAAACCTGCGGTTTTCAGTACTAGAAATGGATTGAACAGACCTTTGCATTGGTAAAAAATTTGCAAATTTAATTTTTTTGAAAATTTTTGACTAAAAATCAAGGCTCCCTTGCGGAAAAAAAATTGTTTTTTTAAAAATGTTCTCCAAAACCAATCGATATATATATGAAAAGAAAGCTCTATGAAATACCTATGCACACTTGAAAACCAAACGCTTCTGCAACCCCTGGTTCTCGAGATATTGCAATCCAAAATTGTTCCCGTGATTGTCAACCAACCTGGATTTGATTTGATTTGGAAGCCGATATCTCGACAACCAGGCCTTAGAAAAAACGGTTTTCAGCACTAGAAATGGATTGAACAGACCTTTGCATTGGTGTAAAATTTGCAAATTTAATTTTTTTGAAAATTTTTGACTAAAAATCAAGGCTAACAACCCCTTGCGGAAAAAAATTGTATTTTCAAAAATGTTTCCCAAACCAATCGATATATACATGAAAAGAAAAGTCTTTGAAATACCTATGCACACTTGAAAACCAAACGCTTCTGCAGCCCCTGGTTCTCGAGATATTGCAATCCAAAATTGATCACGTGATTGTCAACCAACCTGTATTTGATTTGCTTTGGAAGCTGATATCTCGACAACCAGGCCTCAGAAAAACCTGCGGTTTTCAGTACTAGAAATGGATTGAACAGACCTTTGCATTGGTAAAAAATTTGCAAATTTAATTTTTTGGAAAATTTTTGACTAAAAATCAAGGCTCCCTTGCGGAAAAAAAATTGTTTTTTTAAAAATGTTCTCCAAAACCAATCGATATATATATGAAAAGAAAGCTCTATGAAATACCTATGCACACTTGAAAACCAAACGCTTCTACAGCCTCTGGTTCTCGAGATATTGCAATCCAAAATTGATCCCGTGATTGCCAACCAACCTGCATGTGATTTGCTTTGGTAGCTGATATCTCGACAACCAGGCCTCAGAAAAACCTGCGGTTTTCAGCACTAGAAATGGATTGAACAGACCTTTGCATTGGTGTAAAATTTGCAAATTTAATTTTCTTGAAGATTTTTTACTAACATCAAGGCTAAACCCTTGCGGAAAAAATTGTATTTTCAAAAATGTTTCCCAAACCCATCGATATATACATGAAAAGAAAGGTCTATGGAATACCTATCCACATCTGAAAACCAAACGCTTCTGCAGACCCTGGTTCTTGAGATATTGCAATCCAAAATTGTTCCCGTGATTGTCAACCAACCTGGATTTGATTTGATTTGGAAGCCGATATCTCGACAACCAGGCCTTAGAAAAAACGGTTTTCAGCACTAGAAATGGATTGAACAGACCTTTGCATTGGTGTAAAATTTGCAAATTTAATTTTTTTGAAAATTTTTGACTAAAAATCAAGGCTAACAACCCCTTGCGGAAAAAAATTGTATTTTCAAAAATGTTTCCCAAACCAATCGATATATACATGAAAAGGAAAGTCTTTGAAATACCTATGCACACTTGAAAACCAAACGCTTCTGCAGCCCCTGGTTCTCGAGATATTGCAATCCAAAATTGATCCCGTGATTGTCAACCAACCTGGATTTGATTAGATTTGGAAGCTGATATCTCGACAACCAGGCCTCAGAAAAACCTGCGGTTTTCAGTACTAGAAATGGATTGAACAGACCTTTGCATTGGTAAAAAATTTGCAAATTTAATTTTTTTGAAAATTTTTGACTAAAAATCAAGGCTCCCTTGCGGAAAAAAAATTGTTTTTTTAAAAATGTTCTCCAAAACCAATCGATATATATATGAAAAGAAAGCTCTATGAAATACCTATGCACACTTGAAAACCAAACGCTTCTGCAACCCCTGGTTCTCGAGATATTGCAATCCAAAATTGTTCCCGTGATTGTCAACCAACCTGGATTTGATTTGATTTGGAAGCCGATATCTCGACAACCAGGCCTTAGAAAAAACGGTTTTCAGCACTAGAAATGGATTGAACAGACCTTTGCATTGGTGTAAAATTTGCAAATTTAATTTTTTTGAAAATTTTTGACTAAAAATCAAGGCTAACAACCCCTTGCGGAAAAAAATTGTATTTTCAAAAATGTTTCCCAAACCAATCGATATATACATGAAAAGAAAAGTCTTTGAAATACCTATGCACACTTGAAAACCAAACGCTTCTGCAGCCCCTGGTTCTCGAGATATTGCAATCCAAAATTGATCACGTGATTGTCAACCAACCTGTATTTGATTTGCTTTGGAAGCTGATATCTCGACAACCAGGCCTCAGAAAAACCTGCGGTTTTCAGTACTAGAAATGGATTGAACAGACCTTTGCATTGGTAAAACATTTGCAAATTTAATTTTTTTGAAAATTTTTGACTAAAAATCAAGGCTCCCTTGCGGAAAAAAAATTGTTTTTTTAAAAATGTTCTCCAAAACCAATCGATATATATATGAAAAGAAAGCTCTATGAAATACCTATGCACACTTGAAAACCAAACGCTTCTACAGCCTCTGGTTCTCGAGATATTGCAATCCAAAATTGATCCCGTGATTGCCAACCAACCTGCATGTGATTTGCTTTGGTAGCTGATATCTCGACAACCAGGCCTCAGAAAAACCTGCGGTTTTCAGCACTAGAAATGGATTGAACAGACCTTTGCATTGGTGTAAAATTTTTGACTAAAAATCAAGGCTAACCCCTTGCGGAAAAAAATTTGTATTTTCAAAAATGTTTCCCCTAACCAATTGATATATACATACATGAAAGGAAAGGTCTATGAAATACCTATAAACACCTGAAACCAAACGCTACTGCAGCCTCTGGTGCTCGAGATATTGCAATCCAAATTTGATCCCGTGATTGTCAACCAACCTGCATTTGATTTGCTTTGGAAGCTGATATCTCGACAACCAGGCCTCAGAAAAACCTGCGGTTTTTAGCACTAGAAATGGATTGAACAGATCTTTGCATTGGTGTAAAATTTGCAAATTTAATTTTTTTGAAAATTTTTGACTAAAAATCAAGGCTCCCTTGCGGGAAAAAAATTTTATTTTTAAAAATGTTTCCCAAACCAATCGATATATACATGAAAAGAAAGGTCTATGAAATACCTATGCACACTTGAAAGCCAAACGCTTCTGCAGCCTCTGGTTCTCGAGATATTGCAATCCTAAATTGTTCCCGTCATTGCCAACCAATCTGCATTTGATTTTGGAAGCTGATATCTCGACAACTGGACCTCAGAAAAAGCTGCGGTTTTCAGCACTTGAATGGGCTTGAAGAGACCTTTGCAGTGGTGTAAAATTTGGCGACTTAATTTTTTTTTGGAGATTTTTGACTCAAAATCAAGACTAACCCTTTGCGGAAAACAATCGATATATACATGAAAAGAAAGGGCTATGAAATACCTATGCACACCTGAAAACCAAACGCTTCTGTAGGCCTCAGAAAAACACCTATTTATTTTTTCTAAATATATAATGGTTTTTGTATACAGGGTGGCCCACGAATCGTGCTACAAAAATAAAACGTAATAGCATTTTTTCAGTGTAAGTAATCAACTTATTTTTTTTTATTTTATAGGCTACTATTAGATTTATCCAAATGAAGGATTTGGATAGTGAAGCGATACCATCCTATGCAGTCCGTCATTTCCGTCCAAAGGGAATTTAGGATGGAGTTTGGCGATAATCCCCCGAGTAGATGGGCCATTATAAGGCTGGTGAACACGTTTGCCTAATCTGGAAGCATCGAAAGAAGACCGTATCATCGAGATCAAAATGTTCGCGTTCAGGATAGAATCGTGGCTGTTGCATCGGCAATACAGGCAAATCCAAGTGTTTCGACTCGAAACTTATCGGGCCAAATTGGAGTTAGCAGACGGTCATTACAACGGATACTTCATGATGACTTAAGCTTGTTTCCGTACAAAGTCCAAATTACAAGCAAATTAAACCCTCAGGATTTGCTGTTCGTCTGGAATTTTGCTGAAAAATTATTGCAATGGCCGAAGAAGACAACACATTGATAAATTGTTTCTTCATGTCTGATGAGGCCCATTTTGACTTAAGCGGCAATGTTAACAAGCAAAATTGCCATATATGGAGTGAATGGAGTGAATCTAATACAGAAATGCTCCATGAGACGGAACTGCACCCAGAACGCGTCACTGTGTGGTGCGCAGTTTCATCAAGGTGTATTGTCGGGCTATACTTCTTTTAAGAAAACGGTGTAAAACAAACTGTCAATGGGGACCGTTATTTAAAGATGTTGAAGGAGTTTTTTACCCAGAATTTCGCCGAAGACCTATCCCTTTCAGCAGAATTTGGTTTCAACAAGATGGAGCAAGTGCATACCTAGCCACACAAGTTATGGCGGAGCTCCAACGAAAATTCCCAAACAAATTGATATCCAGAAACTGCCCTCCGCTGGCCCCTAAGGACACCTGACCTGACTGCACCAGACTTTTTTTTATGGGGTTATGTCAAGCAGGAAGTGTACAAATCGAAACCCAGGAATTTGACTGAATTGAAGCAGTCCATTAAGACAATAATTGAGGCAATCCCAGTTTCAACCCTTCAGGCCGCAATGAACAATTTTTTGATCAGGTGCCTCATATGCATGGATGAGCGTGGAAGTCATTTGCGGTCTATCTTCTTTAAAAACCATTAGTTATTTAAAATAAAATTTAATTTTTAATCCAATACAAAAAAATTAATGAAATACATCGATTAAAATAAAAGTTATTTAAATTTCTTATTGTAGCACGATGCGTCGGCCACCCTGTACATATACAACGGTTTTTCTAAGACATCAACCACGTATAAGCCCTACAAATGCTGTTTCTGATTTATTGAATTATATGCTAAAAGATAAAATTTCATTGTTATTATGTGTCCGCATATCTGGGTTGATGCCTAGGCTTATTAGTGTTTATGAAAAACGTCAACACTTACTACAAGCAGTAATTGATGATGAAGTTTTAAAATAAATAAAATCGAGCCAGTTAGGGTACCTCTACAGTGCAATTATGAGTCAAATGATGAAAAAGCAGTTGCTAAAAGAAAATTTGTAACTTCATTATAAAATACTGCTAAAAAAATGTTCACTAATTATATAGGTTTAAAAAGTTTATTTTTTAAATAGTTTTCTATTTGTAAGCAAACTTTTAATTTTCTATAATAGTTTAGTTACGGTAAACTTATAGAAATTTTGTATTAAATCAAAAGAGCCTTTATTATCTATATTTATAATTAAAGTGCCCTTTCAAAAGTAAGTTCTCATTTTTAAAATTAATTGCTGAAATTGACCAACAAAACCCACATTTAAAAAGAAAATAACCATTTTCCTCAAAAAGTGAGTTGGCACAAGCTTTCTAAAAAATTCGAAGTACAAGTTATCTTGTATCGGTGAACATTGTTCCTGCTGCATCCAATTTTACTTTTTCTCTCTATAATTCACTATCCACTCCTAATTATCCAACCAGACACGAATTACCCGGATTACTTTACTCTAAAACAACAACAACAATCTTTAAAAAAATCCCTAGAATTGAAAGCTAAATTGAGGAACAAAAAAAATACCATGAAACTTGATCCTTGAATTTAATATCCTCTCTGAAGTAATTTTTTTTTAAGTTAAAAAAATGAAATACAACTTTTCGCATCCACGGATACAGGAACCATAGATAAAGAGACACTGTGCCATGGAGCGTGGAGCTCATTACCCATCAGTAATTCATTTCCTTTCGATCTATGCCAGATATACCTATACCAAACCAACTTACTTCTTATTTTTTTATCTATGTACGTGCAGGTAGGCACACTCTGCATTGTTAGATTGAGGCCTTTTTTTGCATAAGCTGTAGACTTTACGATTTAACTAACTATACTAATTAAGCTTATCCGAAAAATACAAGAATGTAAAAAGGACTGACAAAAAAAGATAGTAAATAGCTTTATTTTCCCGATTTAATTTCGCAGGCGAAGTGCAAATTTCATTTAAAAAAATTACTTATTTCACACGAGTGTAAAACGAAACAAAGGAGAACTAAATATATGGCAATGGTCCTTATACTAAACATACGACATCTATTAATGTTTCACTTCGATTTTAATTTCTTTTCACATTGACGAAAAAATGTATGGTGAAGTGAAATAAAAGGAGTGCTCTATTATAAGAATAAGATTTTTGTTGAAAGTCCCAGTTTTATTCCAACTTACCGACTCGTTGTGTATATATCCCTGCGTGTGTAAGTCAGGCATAGATCCTTTTTGGTCTCGTTAAATAGAAGTTAATATTGTGTATCCTGTCCTTGCACACGGTGAAAAAGCGAAATGAAAAAAAAAAGACCTGCAGTATGTAAACGGAGAAGATTTTAATTGAACTTATTTTATTATCGTCTATGGTTGTGAAATTTACGAGGATGAAAATTATCCCTGATATTTAAATAAATTGCACTTTACCATGGTATCGTCCTTTGTCGTCCTTATGCATACTTACTATATTTTCGGTTTTTTATTATTTCGATTTTCAAAACATGCAAAGGCAATAATTTACAGATAAGTTTTATGTGTGTAGATTCAATTCGGTGTCATGGACTCGTTATTTTTATTTTTTACATTTCCAGGATGTGCAAATATATAAAAAAAACGGATTTTTTAATTTTCTACCATTTCTAATGTCATAAATGAAAATTAAAGTAAGGAAAATCATAAAAAAATCACATGTGAATACGATAAAAGATGTGAAGCGTGAAAAAAGAATAATGTATCTACATATCCTTAGTATATCGATACGGTAGCGATGGTGGAGAATGGTATAGTGTCAGGGCGTCGTGTGGATGCGTTTTGGTGGCTATCCTTGGGGATAATAAGGATGCTGTTTATATCCTTAATTTTATTTTTCTTCCATCCAAAATACTGCGGAATGAAAATGGAAAGAAGTGTGCGGCAATGGGTAGTTAAATTTTTTGATTTCAAAATAAAAGCACCTTCTCAAAAAATAAATATAAGGACAGGATAAAAGAAGAATATCTCCCATTGGGGGGATGGCATTCCTTTTATGATCAGATACAGATTTAAAGACGGTCGAGGACATTAAGTTTGAATGCTGCGAAACAATTCAGATGGAATGACGGATTCTCTTAATAAGGACCAACAAAAATATATACCTCGCCTTAAATTGCACATCACCAATAACATATCTTGAAGTTCGATCTTTGAGTAGAAAACTTTATATGCCAGGCAATATAATGGGTTTCTTTTCATTTTTTTGTGCTTTGTATTTTTTATTTTATTTTATTGAAAGCAACAGTATTAAAGTGTGACACAGGGTGAAACTGGGCATTCTTCTTGTTTCGTATCGTTAAACTTTTTTTTTTAGATGTTACACTTGAGAAATTTACACATTAAAAAGAAATAAATTTAAAATTGAATAGAACCAATCAATTAAAATCGTTGATTTTTAGATTTGTCGTAAAAAGTATTCTTTTCAAAAAAAAGGATAATAGGATAAGGGTTCCTTTAAACAGAAATAGCTCTGGGAATTGTTTCGTATTTTCAAGGAATAAAGGGGTTATCTACTTATTTGGGGCTTTTTAATGTGAATAATAAAAGATATACATATAAATGAAGATACGTGTATTATACAAGTAGTCAAAAGAGCTTTAATAGCTGTAAAAATTAAATCAGTCAAGCAGATGAGATTCCACGAATATATTTTAAATGTAGAAGACTTTTTTTATTTTAGTATGTATACACCGACCTACTCCTACGTATTAACTTTATAGAAGCATTCTATTTCTTAAAGGAGTATTTATAGGACAAACAGATCATTTTTTGAAAAAGTGAAACTCTGCAAAATTGTATATGCACACAATACATTTTTGGGATTTGGTACTAAAATGATTTTGATACAAAAAAATGTATACTGGAGGTTCTTCAATTTTTGGATATTATAATTTTCGAAAAATATTAGGTATTCTGAAATACAAAAAAAAATCAATTTATTTTTTTAAAGTTTATAAATTTAGAGTACTTGTTACAATTATAGTTTATGTTTTACTTTTACTTTGTTAAGTACTTTAGTATTTATTTTTTTTGTCATTAAATTAATAATTAAAAATCAATCAATAATAATTATTTAAAAAAATAAGATTGTTTTAAGAAATTAATATTTTATAATAAAAACCAATCTAACAACTTCAGAAGTGGGATTCTTTTGGAAAGCTTGAATATTAAAACATCAGTACGACTAATAAACGAATAAATATGAACAGAACTAAGTTGCAAAATTGGTTTGAGAAACATAAAATTGAATTTTCATCAACTGCCACTTATACACAATTAAAAAAGCTGTACATAGACAAATTTTCTGAACTAGAGGAAGAGAATTTTGAAAATTACAACAATTCCGCAAATAGTCAAAGAGGTGCACTTAACCCTTTGATAAGTCAAAAAGAACTTGGAAACACCAATCAAGTCAAGGAACCTGCATCAAAAAATCGGATTCTATCTCTTACAGCAGAGGAAGCTGAAATTGATATACACTTGAGAATACTAGAAAAACGTCAACGTTTGCAATAATTGCAACAAGAACTGGCTCTTAGTCCGAATATTTTTCTTTCCCCAAAATTTTAAGATATTCAACATACCATCATACCGTTTGCTGGTGATGAAGCTTGTGATGCGCGTAAATGGATTGAAAATTTTGAAAGAGCTTGTGATTCGGTAAGATGAAAACGGTTTCCACTGCCGAAATTTTGCTTCGGGTGGATAACTCAACAAATTATGCTGCGTTTCGCAACAATTTTTTGTTAAGCTTTGGACATTCATACTCTGTTTTTTGAATTAATTGATACTCTACGAAAAACAACTTTCCAATCATCGAAGCTATCTGTTATGGGTTATATTCTTAAAATGCAAGAGTTGGCTGCACGTGCCAAAATTGATGAAACATAAGTTATTCAATTCATAATTGAAGGTTTGCAAGATAATTCAGTAAAGTGTGCTGTATTGTATCCAGCTTGCAGTTTACAACATCTGAAGCAATTTTTTTTTTAAACGGATGCGCGCACTAAAGGGGTTTTGACTACCCTTAAAATGAACAAGCACAGTGCGAGCGTTAGGAAAGTAGGGAAGGATGCAAGAGGAGATACCGATGCACATTGGTTTTGAATTTCTGAATATCAAAATGGGAGGGGAAAATAGAGCCGGGTAAAGTATTCCACATTCGCGTTGTACGGCTAAAGAATGAATCTCTGTACTTGACAGTACGTCCGAAGTTGGGCTCAAGGGTAAACTGATGAGCAATCCTAGAAGCGCGAGTATTACGGTTGAAAAATTTAAGGGGAGGAATGCAACTGGCTATTTCGCTGGAACAGTGTTTATAAAAATAGCGATAAAATAGTGAGAGACATATAACATTTCGACGATGTTCTAGAGATGTAAATGTTTCCACTATAGTTCTATCGCCAATCATTCTTAGAGCTCTATTTTGAATTCTATCCAAAAGATTCAAATGATTTTTGGGAGCTCCTGCCCAAATGTGCGAGTTATACTCCAGCTTTGGACGAATGAAGGCCTTATAGATTACAGCCAAATCAGACGGGGAGAAGAATTTCTTGCACCTTCGAAGAAAGCCCAAACACTTTGCAGCGTTTTTGGCAACATCAAATATGTGTTCATTCCACAAGAGGTGGTCTGTGATGCACATGCCGAGGACTGAAAGCTGATCGGTTTCTTCAATGCAAGTGCCGCTCATGGATAGTGGCATGGGGGGTGGGTTCTGCTTTAATGACAGAAGACAGCACTGAGTTTTTGAAGCATTAAATTCTACACGGTTTTTAATTCCCCATTGGACAATGCTGTCAAGATCAGAATTTAATGAGCTTATCATACGCTGCCGTTCCAGTTACACATCCGAAAAACAAGGAGGTGCATCTAAGAACGAATATGAAAAGCTGAGAGTACTATCGTCAGCAAAACAATTAAGTGGATTAGAAGTTCCAGATAAGAGATCATTAATAAAAATGAGAAAGAGGGTCGGAGACAATACGGAGCCCTGGGGCACACCAGCATTTATTTTGTGAATATCAGACTTGAAACCGTCCAATACAACTTGTATTGAACGGTCCGAAAGGTAATTTCTAATCCAACGAAGAAGACATTCATCGATACCAAATGCACGCATTTTCGATAGGAGAGCTTGATGCCAAACTATCAAATGCTTTTGAAATATCAAGCGCAATAATCTTACTTTCTCCAAATCGATGTAAAGATTTGTGCCACTGTTCGGTGAGATATACCATCAGATCACCAGTGGACCTATTGCTTGTCTCATCAATATAGCAAAATTGCGCTACAAACGTGAAGCAAATGAAGCATTTATATCTTCATTAACTACGAAGGCGTTTTCTACAAGACCAACTTTTTCAAAACAAAATATTGATTGTTCAAAAATATATTGTTTCAATTGCTCAAATGTTGGACATTTTGCAAATTCATGTCCTTCTCCTAAACGTGAAAAAGGTTCATGTTTTGAATGTTGTTCCAAGGAGCATAATTTTATAAATTGCCATAAAAACCTACTAATTATTAACAAGTACTTAAAATTGACATACCAATTTAAAAAAAAAAATTAAAAAATTTGTATATCAAATAATTAAGTTACAAACAACCTTACAAATATATGTAGCCGTTTCTACTAAAAATCTTTTCCATCCGATGTGATAAGAACAAGTACGTGCGATCGTGTATTTTTTTTTCTATTTTTTGGTATTTTGGAAAACAGTTCAGTTATATTTTATTTTTTATGGAGAAGCTCCCAAAAAGCTTAAACAGTACTTACTCTGATCCAAAACAATTTTTTTTTCGAATTCAAATATTACGAAAACGACTTTAATGGATTCCTTAATTTTTTTTTCTGAAATTCGCTTAAATACTAGAGGACCCCTTAGTCCTAAATTAAAACAAAAAAAACAATAGTAATAGTAACAGGCTCAATATGTGTATTTCTATAGTAGTTTTTCAATAATTTTCTGATATAAAAAATTTCTTTAATTTTTCGCTAAAACAGATTGCATGGAATTTTTTGGTATTTAATAATATGAGCTTACAAATATAATATCGAAAAAATTCGTCATCTGTTTTCGAAATATTGAATTTTCGAAAAAAAAACAATTTTCTGAATATTTTAGTACATGCTATTTATAATTTAAGGGACGTCCTATACAAAAATTTTGATCGAATTCCGTCAAGCCGCTTATAGGAAATTTCTAAATAAAACAAAATGGATGTATGGTTACGTTAGGATTAATAACAAAATATGTATGTACCTATTTTTTTGTATCAAAATCGTTAGAGCCGTTTTCGATATAATTAACATGGTAGACAAAATTGTGCGGCAGGTACCTTTAGTTTTGGGGCTAAAAAAACGATTTAAAAATCAATTTGGGATAATCAACTAAATCGCTTAAATATCATGTTTTTAGAAAATCGCTTCAGGCGTTTAGACTGTAGATCGTTGTATAGATAAACAGACACACAGTCTTATGGTTGTCTCTATCATCGTAATGTCAAGTTTGATTAAAATCTCAAGTTCGATTTTTTTCCAAATGCAAAACTTGCACTATATTACCTATGTATATTGTAGATCGCAAGTAAAAATCGTTAAAAAAAAACTCAGAAAGGGCTCCTAGAATTTTGATTTAAAAAAATCTGTGCACCTGTTATGGAATTAGTAGAGTCCGCTTTGAAAAAAATATTTCAGTTAGGTACTTCCCAAGAACAACTCTTTATATTTTCGAATTTCTCATTATTGGCTGAACCGATTTTAATTATGTTTTGTGCAGATAATCCTTAAAAGTATAATATTGCGTCTTTAAATTTTCAAAAAAAAACTGTTTTTTTTTTTATTTAAGAAAACTAAATCGATTCGGGCTTTTGAAATAAAATTTTAAACGCAGAGTATTATTAACTTTCTTCCCATTTTCCATATTTTTTTTCCTCAAAGTTGTGTACATACAAAATTAATTTATAAAAAAAACGCTCCAACGATTTTTGATTTTTTAAAGTTTTGCATTTGAAAAAAAGCGAACTCGAGATTTTGATCAACTCAACAGATTTCGATTAAAATGTTTACACAGAAGAAATGTTTACACTTCATCCCAAAATTTTCAAAAAAATTTTTATTGAATTTTTGTAAAAATATCAATATTTATTTTTAACAGTTAAAATTGATGTAACAAACTATAATAGCTAACAAATAAAAATAGGTGTGTATGACGTAAGTAAGTAATGTAAGTCAGGAAATAAAGGAATTAGATGGTACACAAACTATATTTTTTTACGAAAAAAAATTCTTTTAAGAAAGAAAAAATAAAATCAACGACTGGATCGAACGAACTTACTCTTGTAGCTAACAATTTTATTGAAGCTAAACATTGACGTTGTTTAGTGGGTAGGTAGTCTAGTTACCCTATGCAGATTTAAATCTGATGTAATTAAGATAACCTTGATTAAAAACAAAGATGGCATTTGAATTCATGGATAAATAAGAATATATCAAAAAAAAAAATTTTTTTTTTTTAAATAATTTTTTATGTATAAAATTTTAAAAACATTTTTCGAAAAAAAAATTGAAACGCCATTTTGAAGATATTATAAATATACATATAAAATTCAATATTCAAAAAATAATTTTACTGGTCTGGTTTTTTGAAAAATCGAAATTTCAAAAAATATATTTATTTTTTAAAAATGGAAACATTTTGTTTTTGAAAATTTGGGTATGCGGTCTTATTAAGACTTAGGAAGCATTTGCATAATTTTAATCGCTCCATCCGATAGTGAGAAAGATGAAAATATTAAAAGTACTTATATGGGAAGTACCGTTAATAAGTACGCAAAAATAAAATATTTTTGTACATAAAAGTGGACTGTACTCATATAAGAACACACAGATTTTTTTAATAAAAATTCTTGAAACCGTTTTTGAGAAATACATTTTTTTCTTAACGTATTTTTAACATTTGTATGGGGGTACCGTTGTTTTTTATTTTAGAAAATTTTCTTATTAACTATTCAAGCTTTTGTGAACAATTTTGGTTTTTAATAGTGTTTAAGCTTTCTGGGAACTTCTGCGTAAAAAATTTCAATCAAATCAAATTAACCATTTCCCAGAAAATCGAAAACCAAAAAAATGGTTCTACTAGAAGTACCAAATATTACCATTTGTTTCCAAAAAAAAGTATCAATAGATTTTTTTTATAAAAATCGTGGAAACAGTTTTTGAGAAAAATAAGATTTTTGTTTTTGGCCAAAAAACAAATGTATGGGAGCTAGTGTTATTTGTCGTCTTAAAAAAACAATTTGTACCAAGTTTGAAGCAAATCTATACAATCGTTTAGGCTGTAGCCTCGTGGACAAACAGACTGACAGGCAGACAGACAAACGGAATTGCGGGACTTACTTTTATAATCACAAGTAAATTTTTTGTTTATGATCCTAAATGGAATCTTATCGAAAAAATCTCTTGTCAAAGTCAAAGATTAATCCTTCGAAATGCCAAGGCTTTTTTTAAATTAATATTTCAACAGCTTATAAATAGTAGTAGTAGCCTATACACTCAAGCCATTGGCGTATTTTATTACTTAATGTTTAACAACATACAATTTTACATCTACTTACTATATAATGTAGGTACATTTCGTACCCCATCTATGAATCAACCTAATAACTTGACAAAATGTGAAACTATTATGTTTGTTGCCACTTATATGCATATCAATAGCCCAGCTATAGATACTCGAACATGAATAAACTTACATTTTATGTTACATGTTAATTTGCTATCAGCAATTTAAATGAAATTACACATCCTGTATATTGATGCAAAACATTTGGATTGAAATAATGTACATAGCACATATACACATATATACATACATATATTGCAAATGCAAGGTGTTTGTATAAATAATTTACTTAGTTGATTGCAAATTAAACTTGATACGATTAATGACAGTATCCTTATCTAATGGCATTTCAATGCTCACCGATACAAAAACCCCAATCAGGATATTAGTTCGCATTTCGCATTCGCATCTCCTTGCTCATTTCTCTGCATTTGAATTTTAAGATTACATTGCCTATATGATGCAGTTTAAACATACAAATACAATACAGCGCCTTGCAAACTAATTGCTAAATGACCGATTAATATAAGGCCTCCAAATTAATTGTCAATCTAAAGTGTGCATTCTCTTGTGCCATTTCCAATAACTATACGAATATACCAATATCAACCAATAGTCCAATATAACCAACTCTCCTGCCAAGGGAATATGTATTATTTTGACGTTTATTAAATGAGTATGGAGAGATATTGTAATGCAAATGCAGATACGTATTCATGTATTCGTATCTATTGGTATTTGTTCATCTAATGAGCAGATATCTGCAATTGATAACTAAATAAATGTTTGTGGTAAGTACCTATTTCGATATGGGTGATGGTGTATTTTTGGCATGGGAAATACAATGCAGGACGAAGTTTCTTAAAGCTCCTAAATTATAATAATAATTATAATAAAAGCCGACATTTAGATACCAATGCTTTGTGATTAGTTAGGTGGATATCAAAAGATATTGTATTCTGCTAAATGGTCAACCTTTTAAATAGGCAATTATTTCAGTTTGCAGAAAAGGGGGCGAATTGAAAGTATACATTTCCGACAGAGGACATGGACATAGTAAGGCCATTATTGTAAATTCAATATAGGGGTGGTAATTACATCGAACAAAGCCCAACAATCTATTCTATTTTGGTCAGGTGAACGCATATACTGAAACTATTTTTAATACTTCAAAGCATCATGCAACTGCTACCACCATTCTCGTCTAGGGCATCCGGTTTCTGCGTTTTTGCAGAAACAGGAGTTGTTGTAGTTGAAGAAACGTTTCTGCGTTTTCTTCACATTGAACTCCTTGAAGACTGCAATTTCAAAGTTCAAACAAAATGACGAGTGTATACTGACAATATTTTGACGAACGCTATAAACGACCATCAACAAAAAAATAATCACTTTCATACTGTTTCCACTTTTCCTGATCGCTATAACTGGTCCCCAAGTCACATAATATGCAATGATGCCAGGGCTTACATATATCCCCACAAATTATGCAAATATCTCGATTTCCAGGAACAGAAGCATCCATATTCTGGATTGCTAGACTAGTTTTACTTTCTTATTTTATCAATCTCTTTTTTACCATCTAAGCGAAATTCCTGGCAATATTTTTTACTTGTCGAAGCAATATTGGAGAAAGCGTTTAAAAAACTCCCAGCTACTCTAAAAGGGTTAATTTTTGCAACGAACCCGGCTTTCACGAAACGATTGCTTCTTTTCTCTAGATAGTTTTAGGGCTTCCTGAAATTACGCCATAGGAAATTACACCCAAAAGGGTTTTGGAAAAAAAGGCCAACAAATTTTTAAATAACGCCAAACATATTTTAGGAAAATTCGCCAAAATGTATGGAAATTTATAAAAAAATAAATTTTTGGCAAATTCGCCAAAATGTATCGAAATTTATAAAAATTTCAATTTTAGGAAAGAGAGCCAAAAAGTGAAAATGTAAATTACTCCGAAAAATATAAACTTTTTGGCTTTATTTCCTTAGTTTGTTTGGAAGAAAGACCAGAAAAATTTGTCTGGCGTAAATTCCAAAACATTGGAAACTAGGCACCAAAAATAAAAGATTGTGCAAGTATCGTTTAGACTGCGCTGACGTAATTCTCTAGAATACGGCGTGATTTCAAAATGACAAAGAGAAATAATGCCGAACATTGATTATAAAATAAGGCCTATTTCAGACAGAAGATACAAATTTTACACAAAAAACTTTGAATACACCAAAGTTCGACGGTGTCTCAAATGCTATATTGGTCCAAGTAGGAGGTTGCAGGGCTTACCCGTCGTTCCATTTAGACCTTGTGCTGATTCCAAAAGCGGGAATTTAATAAACTGGCGGTTAGAAACGGAATTTTAAGAAACGGGATAATAAGCATTTATTTCTTAAACGTTGTGTTTTAAGTGATTAAAATTGGTCAAAATTTGTTACATAGCTAAAACTTTACTAAATAAAATAAAATTTAAACAAAATATGTATTTTTTTTTTCGATTTGAAAAAGAAGCAAAACAAATTTTTTCTGGCGTTTTTTTCCAAATTATTTCTTTTGGCCTTTTTTTCATAAATTTTAAGAGAAAAAAGCCCAACAAAAATATGAAACAAAAACAAAAAAATCAAAAAAAAGCCAAAAAATGTCGTTTTTTTTTTCTAGGAAAAAAACCAAAATATTGTATTGAGTTTCTTTGGTGTTTTCTCTATTTTATTTTTTGGCGTAATTTCCTATGGCGTAATTTTAGGGAGCCAGTTTTAGGAGATGCAAAAAAGGCGAAATCCAGCGGTTGTATCCTGCGTAAAGTGTGATTTATGGTATTGACAGCATGACAATGTTGTAACACTTGGAGTGCATGTCGATTTATACTGGAACTGGCTCTTCCACCCTTGGTTTGGCATACTTTTTGAAGTTTTGGGGGCAACTCGTTAAAGATTTCTTCATCAATCTAACCATTTTTTGAGTGCACTTATAAAGTTCAACTGGCGGATTTTCCATTAAAGCATCAGGCTGTTTCACCTTTGAGCTCAGCTCTTGCTTGTAAAAAACAGTGATATCTACTGTTTAAACTCGTTCCTTCGGGTTTCAAAATAGAAAATTTCTTTCTTCTTAGAAAAGAGTTCAACAAATCATTTCCACCAATCAGGGATGCATTATTTAAAAGAGACTTAATAAAGTTTTTAAAAATATTTTATTTTTTGTGCCATTTCGGCTTCCAGAGCTGGTGTGAAAGTGGCATGGCTTTCGATTTCGCAATTTCAAACTTTTTTGCTGCTTCATGGATAAAAAAATCTTTGTCGAGAAGTTTCCAAAGTCCGAAAAAAATAAATATTAATAATTTGTAAAATTCGTCTTCAAAAAACCAAATAAATTTTAGCTTACCACCTACTAAATTATGGAACATTGTTAGAGCGTTCAATAAAAGGTTTTTCTATCGCAGATTACTGATTACATTGGTGCAAAATAGTCTGATGTTAAGGGCTTAGCATGATACTACTTAATAGTTTGCTAATACTCAAGGACTTTACTAATATTTTCCTAATTTTAAACACTTTTCAACTAGCACCATACTAAATCTATTTTCTTAATAAACTACAACTAAATACGCCTAAGATAGTGCAAAAAAGTAAGGGAACATAACTTTTGACGTTTTTAAATGTCAAAGTGGCATATGGATTTAGTACGATACTAAAAAAATAGAGTACCATTTTGTGATTTTAACTTTAGTAAAATGTTAAGAAAATAGTACAATACTAAATTGGTTTAAAATTAGAAAAATCCTCTTTTAAGTCTAGTATCACATTAAAAATGATTTAACATATTACTAAATCGACTAAAATTTTGCGCCATTGTATTTATTATGTCTGTCTTTTCTATCAACATTATGTCAGGTTTTATTAAAAATTTGAGAATGTCAATTTTGCTGCAATAAGTTTCAAAGCAGTTCTATTAATCGAGAACCAAGTTATATATCATGTCATCACACATTGCAAGGGAAACTTAGCCATCTACGTTACGGTTAACGTTAAGTCAATTTCATCAAATTTTCTGGCCCCGACACATGTTTCACTCGTATATGGATTTCATATTTCTGTTGAACAGTGGTGGCAGCTGAGCAACGTATTCATGGTGTCTCCTTACATCGTCATAGCTTTATAACTATATCTCCGATTCTATATCCATTACACTCGCCTACGAGTACATACACCATGCATATGTATGTTCTTAGACATTATCACCAAAAGACTGTCAGCAGTAGCTATAGTGGAACCCCAACCCCTTACACGTAATATATGTATAAAAACCAATACCCAATCTACTCACTTACTGGAAGCTCGTAAATTTGTTCGTTGCTGATTTTACGATTGAATTCGCAAATCCTTACTACCTATTTCATCTCATCTAAGGAAATCCGGAACAGTGAACTAAAAGACGAACACTAACACATCAACAAACAAATAAATAGAAGAATTGGAAACCATCAAGGGCTGCTGCAAGTTATATGACTCTTGCAACTGTTAAATCAATTCATGTTTTTATTGTTTTATTTGCGTTAAATAGATACGTAAATTTCGGAGTTGAGCTCTTTTGTTCCGGATGTCATATCAACATAATACTCGTACATATACGAATACCATGATACGATATAATTCTCATATCACTTGTGTGTAATAAAAACGAGTGTCAGATTCAATTAGAGTTCTTGTCTTCTTGTCACTTAGAAATCTATACTATATGAAAATGAGACTGAAATCCAAACAAGTTTATGAGCCGGGAAAGGGAAACGTAGCACCTTTTCCAATAATCAAATTGAAGTGTGGGTTTTTATGTATTATGGAGCTGCTTCTGACATTTATCCGGATTTATTAATACAAACGCGAATCTTAAATCGCAATTGAAAAATATATAACTTATCTTTTAGCACATAATATTTAGCTATATTGAACTTGATGCTTTAGTGACAAAAAAAAATTCTTTGTAAAAGTGTTTAAATGTTTATCATAGTTCTCAAATATACTAAATGGGTGCAACAATGCATGAAACCTTCATTGAAAATTTTGGGCTTATAGAAAAATAACTTAGTACTACAAAAAACATTATTTGGATCTAAATACTTACTTCAAGAAAGAAATGCTAAAGCAGTTTTGGGTATCTACCTTTCATTCCAAGTGGAGGCTTCGGCTTTGTGACAGAGCAGGGCGTAGGCAAAGAAGAAAAACAGTTTCTTTTTCGTCCTCGTGAAACCCTTGCATAAATCGTTTAAGAATCGTTTGCATTAGTTTTAGGTAAACCAATATTTTTTTGTCTGGTAAAATAGGCGAGTTCATCAGCATTACAATTTCTTGGGATTTCCTGTGCTCCGGTCCGGTGCCTGCAGAGGTGAATATCAAACTGCGCTCTTTCCGTTTGCGATAATTGACAGTTTAGAGCTGTTGTAGAATGTCATTTCCTCCCAGGTATATCTGGCAGAAATGTCAACTTCAAACTTTAAGTAGTCAATGTTTTTTGGAAATGATGCGATTGATTTCAGAACAACGGATTTTTGCTGAATATATCAAGAGGTTTTGGATGAAGTAGAGTATCTAATGCAGCGGTAACCGATACTGAAAATCCGAAGGTAAAAGTCAGTCGTATTTTCGAAATATATAGTCAATGATTAGTAAGGAGTTGTGGACCCCATTTTTTCACAATACTTTCTTTCGTGAGATGAATGATACTGTGGCTTTTTCACTCTTTCCAACTTTATACTTCTTCCCTAAAATTCGACCCAAGAAATTTACTTCGTCTGAGAATATGCAAAATCTGTAATGGGACACAGATCCCCTGTGTAGGGAATTTTATAATTCCTGGATAATAATTAATTATTTATTTTTCGGATCAATTAATTATGTCCAACAACCGCGAAAATCATAAAAGTTATCCGGGATAATAGGGCAAGTTCGCTTTTCACACCTAACTATTGCTGTAAGATTCTCTAAAATATTCTGTAAGAGTTCTTTAAATGGGACGACAATGTCAACGATATCCGCACTTTGTAGCTTTCCTCTTTCAAGCATGTCATTACCTCGTTTATTATAATAATAATAATATTTACATAGAAGTGGAGATAGAACTGCGCCTTGCGGCACACCTATGTTGACAGATCCGCTCATTTTTGAATGTATCATCAGTCAGCCTTTGACACATTAATTCTCCAAGCGAGCCTTTCTACTTTTAGAGATGACAGAACGGATGTATTGATGTGGTAAAAGGATGTGAAGACATAGGTCCACCGATTTCCTTGGATATATATTGGCCAATCATTCAAAAGTTCTTACAAGGAGTGATAATAGACTATAAATGCGTCTTAAATCTTTGGGTGTAACATGGGAGTATTTAATAGCTGTATAAAGACAACTTTATCTTCTCTCCATGAAATAGGAATGTGAAGGTTAACTAAATTGAAGGAGCCATTGAGTAATTTTTTTTTGGAATGTGTAGAATTACGAGCCTAATCGAATTTGCAAGTGTTTGCTATGGCGCCATATAAGCCTTTTTCAAACAGCTTGGCATAATTGAATTTGTAGAGAGTACTTTTCGTGATCTTGAGGATTCAGGGGCTTCATATATCTTACCACAGAATTTCCTACAAGAAGATAGTTCCGATTTTCTCAAATGTTTATTATATAATTTAATGGATTCTGTAAGAGATTCCTAATCTAGGACTTCGATTAATTTTCACTTCACTGTTTTCTACAATATTTTCCGAGTGGCTTAAATCCTGAGATCCACCACCAATAAGTAGATTATGAAATAGTCATTGGTCTTTAGGGCTAAAGTAAGATTTGACTATGGCTTCAAGTTCCTTTATGTAAGGAGGAGAAAGACTAATAGGTTCTCTATTTAATTGGACTTTTAATTGTTGTCCTGTATTTGGGCTAGTGTGCCTTTGGAAAATTTCAAAATACTGAAACATTTCCAAAATCTTTAAAGGCTTTATCTTTTTTGTGCTTATAACCCAGAAAATATTTCGATGCCAAAAAATTTAACAGCATTTTTGGGTAGAAGTAAAAATGTTTTTTTGTTAAGAACTAAACTCCCATCTTAATATCCCAACCTACCGGACAGACTAAGATACCAGAATCTGTTCTTAATCATAAGATCAGTGTCGGATAAAAAATAAATCTGATGAAAATTCCCAAAGAAAACTAAAAGGAGAATAAACATTACATTCTAAAAAAGGATAAGCATTTAGTTCCCAAAAAGAGGTCTTCTGAATAACCAAACTTCGATAAACAAAAACTTTAAATAAAAACAGTTGGGTAAATTTGTTGTGCAGGCAGCAACAAAAAATGTTAATAAACCTAAACAAACACAAAACACCCGCCTAAACGAAATGCAAAACATATTAATTCAAAGCTATAAACAAATATTCACTAAAAAAAGTATACATTTTAATTATCTAAAAAGAGCAATGCAATATGCAAACACAATGGAAATGACCATTGCATCATAATCAAGTTAATGTAAACCTTTATAAATATAAAAAGCTTTTTCCCAAATTAAAATGCAGTTGGGCCATTATTTCGAATTAAAGTCATCATCATATTTATCAATATTTTCAGTGAAGGAGGATATTCACTGGCAGTGGGCTATTATGCACATAATATCGAACACGAAATACATGATTTTGTTTACAAAGTGCACTCACGAAAAATTCGGTTCAATAAACCTGCAGGCTAAATGCATTTATAATATTGAAACACTGCATTGAATATGTTTATTGAAGCATTAATATAGCGAAATATGTACTTACATCTGCCAGTTTATGGGGCATCTGGTCAAAATGTGTATATTTATTTTTTTTTTAAATAAATTGTAATGGACTGCACTTTTGTTAAATTTTCCAGCCACATAAACTCTGTTCCCGCAGATAGATACTCTTATATAAAGGGTCATACTAATATCGATTAAATAATTTAAATTCAATTTATAAAATTTTATTTTTAATTAGCTTATTCCATAATATCGAAAGCTTCCTAATAATAACGTTGATTAAAAAATCAGAGTCCTATTATAAATACTTTAAGTATGTCGATAGATATACGCATCTAATTTTTCCTATAAAAAGTGGATATACAATATTTTTTTTAATAATATTGAAATTAATAAATTAGCGGTCGGAAATTTAAAGTACCTACAATTTTACAACGCATACACATCATAATAAATAGCAATCTTTTAAAGCTTAATTTTTTTGAACAAAATTGAAGTCCTGAAAAATATTAAGTATTAAGTTCTAAAACGTACTTGGACTAATTTTTTACTTGCGATATAATTATAGGTGTATTTTTTTTTTATTTTGCACGCGCCCAAGGGATTATGAATACCCTTTATATGTTTTTAACACACGCGGGCATCCGGTGAAAGAAGAGAAAGAAGGATAGAAAGATGTGTGGCGCGGTGTATTTAATGAACTAATGTGGAGAAAATTACCGTGTCTTATTTACTTATGTCTCTTATAATTCGCATTATTTTATTTTATTTCGTACTCATTTATGAGCAGTTTACTCAATCACATGTTGATAGTGTTATGCCTGAACAGCATGTAATGAGTAAACCAGCAACTCATTTTATGACAATTTTTAAAATTGGTTTTTAATGGAATATAATAAGACATAGACAACGGCAGGAATCGAACCTGTGACCACGAGGTTGACAGGCGAGCACACAACTATCGCGCCACGGTCACCCCCAATTAGATACATATGTACTTATGTCAGTACTATATGACAATTAATGGATAGTAAAAGAATGAACTCAAGATTTTGAAATCGAAGACAAAAAAGTGGGTCGCGCAATTCTGACAGCCTGTCGGCACGTTTACTAGTCTGTTAATCTATTTGACTGAATGGCTTTTCTTCATATTTGTTACATATTGCTTTTCTTGGTAATATGTCCACACGTTTCTTCATACTTTAAAGATCAAAAATAAGGGAAAGACTATTTTTTTAAGCCAGAAAGGTATATCTTATTTTTCTCAAAAAAAAAAACACAAACGGAGCGTATCGCTTCTTAAGAACCTGCTTATTCAAAATCCCGATCTATTATAATGCCGCTTTTTAAAATCCTGTTTAATCACACTTAGCCCAATTTGTATTTTGATAAAAGTTCTGAGTTTGGGTGTTTGCAAAAACTCGACCCCACACAAAAAAAAACAGCAAATTAATAAAGGGAAAGATTAGATTTCGTTTTATTTTGTCAGAAAATTGATTTTTTTTGTACCTAAAGTAGAACTTTTTCCGATTATGGAATACGGTTGAGGTTTTATTTTATAAAATTTTTTATTGGTGGAGAAGGTCCTAAAAGCTAAAACGTTTACACAGTACTGATATACGTGCCATAGGCCAAGTTTTGCATTCGTAAATAAAATAAATTGAGATTTTGATCAAACATAATTGATTACAACAATTTCAGCCTAAAAAGCTGAAGGGATTTTGTTTAAACTTGATAGTTAAAAGTTTTAGGTTGTAACAATTAGATTTATAACTCGATTTTTAAGCCCAAAAAATATCGGTACTAACTACACAATTTTTTTTGCGATCTTAGTTATCAAAAATGGCTCTAACGATTTTAATAAACAAAAATCTTTGCACTACTATAGACATAGTCTACATTTTGGTCTTAAATTTTCTTTTGCATATTTTGCTATTAACTGTGCCTGCTATGCAACCATTTTTTCTTTATTTTCGCCTCTCTCATATATAGCTCGATGACGTATTTGATCAAAATGTTTACACAGGAGGCCATCTGAAAATTCTGCATACCACAATTTTCAAAGAATAGTTTTTTTGAATTTTTGAAAAAAAAATCAATTTTTTCAAAATTCAATATTTCGAAAACGAGTAGACGATTTTTCTTGAAATTATTTTAAAAATTACTCCTAAAAAACATATTTAGCTTTTAATTAAAAATCTTGTGCTTAAGATGTAATGACAAATAAGAGCATTTTTTTTAAACTAAATATTTTAAAATGGAAGCCTAGTATTTAGTATTATTCTTTGACATATTCTGGATTGCTTGAAAAAAAAATATTTTCTTAAAACAAGAAATATATCTACACCTACCATATAAATGTTTAAAAAAAAGGTAAAAAAAATTCTAAGAATCTGCTCCAAGAATTTTTTTATGAAAAACTGTGTATATATAAAAGAAAGAGTATTTAATTTTGCATTCATATTACCGGTACTTCCCAAAGAAACATTTTTTATATTTCAAACTTTCTCATTATTAGATGAAGCGACAAAAAATTAATTTTTTTGTGTGATTATCCTTTAAATCATAAATATAAAAAATTAGGACATAAACAAATAAAATCAAAATCAACAAAAAATCAATTTTTTTTTAAAAATGTTTTTCAAACGTTTATGAGCGAATATTTTGGATTTTAATACGTGGATTCCTGGGCTCCGTTTCACAGATCATACAACTCATACCATGAATTGGTTTTAAAATAAAAATTATTCATATATTTTATAGGTTTAGTTATATATGTTATGTTTATTTTAGCGTTTAAAATATTTCCAAATAAGCGAAAATATTTCAATATTTTAAAGTAGCTTGTTTTATATTTACCTTATTATTTTAATATCTTTGTTTTTTTTTTTTATTTATAGATAAAGCAAATTCTTGTTCTTAAAGAAATATACGAAAATTAAATTTTGTGCTCTAAATTTATTCTAGGTCGTTTTCTGACAGTAATAATAATTTTCATCTTCATAGCCACTGAATTCAGTAGCGACTTTAATCAAGGGGATTCAAATCACAAGATATTGGAGGCATTTCTATTACTCTAGATCTAAATTATGAATATTTATCGAATGTTTCCTGTTTCCGCATTTTTCGTGATGTAACAACTTTCCAATAATCTTCTGTGGATTATCTTCGCTTCAAATAGTAATTCCAATACTAATCTTTATCTCGCAGGCGTTCAAAGCAAAATATTTCCGTAAATTTTTCCATAAAATCGAAATGTAAAGACTATTTATTATTTATTTTATTTTATTTTATTTTATTTTATTTTATTTTATTTTATTTTATTTTATTTTATTTTATTTTATTTTATTTTATTTTATTTTATTTTATTATATTTTATTTTATATTATTTTATTTTATTTTATTTCATTTTATTTTGTTTAATTTAATAAAAGCTTTATTAATCCAATTTAAAGAGTAATATATATATATAAATACAAATTTATAAAAAAAAATTAAAAAGATAAATTTACATTAAAATCTAAAAACTGATCGTCACTGAATCGATAAATTTGACCCCTCTTAAGAACTCTCCAGAATAGTTCAAATTTTCTCTTCAACGAATAGTAAGGAATACGTAAAATTGTGGTGTCAGATGGCCGAGATTGTTGTATGTAATATTGAGGAAGTATTGCTCTATAAATTTTAATCTCAGATCTATAAATTTGGAACTAAATAAAATACAATTAACGTATTTAAAGGCGTCCAGTGTATTATCATTTTGACAGTTTGAAATAAGAGAACATCATGTTAACTTATAACTAAGTTACATACCGACTGATATTGACCTGTCAATGATATTCCTAGTTCAAAAAAAAAAACTTTAAACAAAGACAAAACTTGAGTTTTATCTATGTTCGCATTGTCATATTAAATATTTAGTTAGCTTTGTACATTCGTTTCCCTTACATTTCAATTAGACCAAAAACTCTAATTAAATGATTAAATTAGCATCATTCCAAAAAGAAAGAACAACCATTTAAACTATCGTCCGACTGAATGTACACACACCCATACATATATACGAGCAAAACAATCCCAGAACATAATTTCCGTTTAAGAAATAGTTTAATTAAAAATTCACTACGTGCACTTTTGGGTGCAATTTTCCTTCTTTTTTTGTTGTTGTTTTGTTTTGTGTTATTTACCTAATACTCTGTAATTAGCACACAACGTAGAACTCCATCAGGAAGAATTCCAAAGGGAAAAAGGACAACAAGTGCAAAATTTCATTATACAAAACCTTTTGGCTTAGCAATGTATATGTATGTATGTATCTGCACCCAGATAAAATAAAGAAAATACTAAAGTATAGTGGTCTCGCCTTCACTAACACGTCCACTCACAAGGACCTGGATATATTTTGTATTTTGTTAATTTTCTCTGTGAAAATACTCCTCCAACTCCATCAAGGAGTTCGTCGTCGTCGTTGTAATTTCCTTCACAACGAATACATGTTTTTTTTTTTACTTTTAATAAAACTTTCCTGCATAAACAATGTCTTTCAATATGCAAATTGGTATACAATTAAAATCAAACTACACAGTCGTGGACAAACCAAACCAAAACGAAAACGAACAAAAAGCAACCAACAACAACAAACAACTGCATTTAGGTCCAACGTCGTGCATTTAAATTTGGAAGCAAAAACAGAAGTTTTACTTCGTCTTAGCAATACTAACTTTTTTAGTTTATGCTTTGCAGTAATTCCCAAGTGATGCGCCACATGAATATTTTCCATTCCAGATCTCTGCAGAAAGGTGAAGACCACATCAAAATCCTAAAATCCAAAGGATATTACCTTGGAGCTTATGAAATAAGCCATCATCCACCCTGTCCAAACCATATCATCCACCACCCACTCTATGATGCAGTACGTTGTACAGTTGTATGGCTTCTTGAATAGTGATAGAGACAGAATAGCTTAGGTATATCCTTAAGAAGGTTATCCTGCAGTCCAATATGGTGTTAAAGGGTTGTAAGCCAGCAGTATTTCAAATATGTGTGGGTGCATTGCAGGAAATGCGAATAAAATATCCAATTTAAATTTTATTTTACTTTAACCCCTCCTTGGTCGTATAAAACGCGCGCCGCAAGTAATTAAAGATAAAAAGCGGTTAAGTTATAAAACTTCCAGCTACCACGGCTGTGACCAGGAAAATACTAAAAACTTATATATTAAATAAATTTTTCCTTCTTCGTTCTATAAGTCCGACGAAAGCCAAACATGAAGAAGAGTTATTGTGGACGAACGAATCTGTCTTTATCCATCTGCCATATCACGGAATAAGGATTAAGAACAGGGGTGGATTTTAAGAATAATATGGTGTATAGGCGGTATGAAAGATTTTGGTAAAATCTTACAGAATCTAATTTTGGAATAAACATTGATAGACGAAGATTATTTTTAATTTATAAAATTGTCTTGTTTTGAGTAAACCTTAAATGTGAGAAGAAAACCAAAAAATTCCCCCTCCGATTCCTGCCTTTTGACTTCTTATATAAACTAAGAGTTGCTAGACAGAAAATCACCATGTGTGTAGGGTCGCTAATGTTTTTTTTTACAGAAACAAATTTATCTACAAATAAATTAAAAAAAAAAGATCATGCAAAGTAAAGTGCCAAGTTTTGGCACACAACACCTTTTTACAAATTACATTACAAATTCGTAGTATCTGCTAAGCACAGATGTCTCAAACATTTCATCTCATTAGCTATTGTAGTTCCTGCTCCAAAAATTGGTAAAACTGTAACTGATCCACTCACTAAAGATCGTCAACATTATGGAGCCCTTTCCGACATCGTACAATCCTGTATTTTCGCACAGCAGTAGGTCCTGTATTTGTGAAGAATATAAAATACACCTACATGCTCTTATATGATCACATCGATTCTTTTGAAAAAAAACTTAAATATATTTTTAAAGTTATTTTTTACTAAATTTTTAAATTTTTTTTTTTTTAATTTTACACTATATAAATTAAAAACAAAATTTAGAAATGCTCTACCCGTTTTCGACATTTGAATTTTCAAAAAAAAAAAAAACGATATTTGAACATTTGGGTTTGTAATATTGCTTATTCTATGTCCAACAAAAATAATCAGTAGAGCGCTCATTGATCAGCTTTTTTCAAAGTAGTGGCACCTGTGTATACTGTCACCACACTGAATTGAAAAAAAAAACTATCACTGAAAAAGTTTCTACCAACTGCCCAATTTACACAAATTATTGTGGTAATTTCCTACATCGTACACGGCACCATGACCATCCTCATTGCATGCCCAAATCCAAAGCATACTGATCATCTACTGCTTTCTGCTTTCGCTGTATAAGTTGAAAAAAAATACATTTACATTTACATTCCAACAGAGTTCCCATTACCCATTGAAAGCAATACAAAGGATCTTTTTCAGTGGTTTTGTACCATTTTTCAGTAGCTTTCTGTTTTTAAAGTTTTTGAGAACAAAATTTAGTAAGGTGAGGAGGAGAAGTGTTGTCGCTTTGATTTTCTCCTTTTTATTGGGTTCTATTTCTAAATAGTCCGTTAAAATGCAGTTAATTTTTTCGCTTTCGTTGTTTTGGCAGAAAAAGTTATTTGTGTAAAGTACCGAAACGTCCAAAGCAAATTACGTGGATATTTATTAAAAAAGGTTTTATAACGGGAAATTTTATTTTATCAACAGTGAATAATTGATATTTATTGCATTTTATTAAATAGTGAGGCAAAATTGAGTTTAAATAAATAGTAAAGTGATATTATATAATTTCTAAGGCTTTCGCGGATACAGTTAAAAAACGTGCCTATTGGCTCACTGCTCGATTTGTAGTTTGGAGGATGATAAATAGTTTTTTTTTATTTAATTAAAACTTTCATTGTTTTAAATAAGCAGATGGTAACCCATACACACATTTCTTTCATATTTGCGGCCAATTATAATGATAAATACGGAAACCCTATGAGAGCTTTAACTTGAGATAAGTTTATACAAGCCAATGCAACCAGAGTGAGGTGCAAATGCCATATTTTCCTCTGTTTTGCCTTTTATGCTACAAATAATTATATGGCAGGTATCGTTATTTTTGGGGCTAGAACAAATATTTTAAGGAAAGAATCTAGGCAAAAACCTAAAACAATAAGTTTGAAGAAAATCGCATCAGTTGTGTCGACCTGAAATTTTCTCTATTTTTTCAAGAATCATCTTTTAAAAGAATGCACCCAAATTTTCAGACAAATCTATATATATATTTAATAGTTTTGTTGCGGCAGCCATTGTATAGAGACGGCTACGAGCACTTTCGTTAAAATGGAAAAAAGTGAATAGCGAGTGATCATTAAACACTATGTTTTTCGAGAAAAAAAGTACCACGCAAACCAAACATATACTATGGGAACTCTTCACTATTGACTCGAAAAATTCACCACAGGTTTATTCAATTTTTGTGCTGAGGTCACCACACCAGAAATCATCGACAAAATTTATTGTTTAATAATGGACGATCGCGGAGTTAAAATGCGCGAACTTGAAGAGACCACAGGCTTGGCTCAGTGATTTCACAACAAATGCATTTGTATGACAACTTCAAAGGCGTGCTTGGCAATTTTCGAGAAAAATTCGGCTGAGCGGATGAAACCTGGTTTCACAATAACACACCAGAAACGAAGGAACAGTCAAAGCAATCAAAGCTGAACAAGGCCAAGGTGGACTTGTCGGTAAATAAGTGAATGGGTATACGGGTTTGGGATGCGCGGGATTACCTTGAAAAAGGTAAAGCGATCGGATCGGACGCATAAAACGCAGAGTTACTGGATTGATTCCAAGCAGATTTGGGAGCAAACTTTCCCACTTTTGGGGAAGAAAAAAGTCATTTTTCCCCAGGAAGGTTCCTCTGTCATCCAGCGTATTTTCTAAATTTAGCTCTCCACGAATATTTCTTATTATTAAACATGAAAAAGTGGCTCGGAGATAAGAGTAGAATGAAGAGGTTATCGCTGAAATGAACGCCTATTTTGAGGGAATCAAAAAATCGTGAAAAGTTGGATGAAGTGTATCGAGCTAAAAGGAGATATTAAAAAATAAGATGTTGTTATTCCGAAAGAGTGTTTCTTATATCATTTTTCAGAGACTTAGTAACCCACCTATCATCGTTTATATACACCTAGACTTCGATTTAATTTCCAAAGGCATTACACAATATAGTATGTATCTACATCGCATGTATAAATTAAAAAAAATGGTAATTTTTCATTTATGAGGCGTGGTGTCCACCCATTTTCTAAGAATGGAGACCAATCATATGGAGCACTTTCGATTGTCATAGAATAATGGAATTTGTTAGAGTGGTTGGTCTTGTGGTAAAATATACAAAGGAAAAAAAACCGAACACTTGTGATTTTCAAAATGTTGGTCAGTAATAAAAAAAAAACAATAAATTTCTTTTAAAATTTTGGAGTTGTTCGATTTTATACTATAGGTATAGAGTTTTGATATTTGATATTTAACATTCAAAAGCATAGAAATTATAGTACATTTAGATCGCACTACTTTTCACCGCTGTCTTCTAACACACAGCTTTTTTGCATACAAAAGAACTTTGCTCTGGCTTTTTTTTAATTTATTTTTTTTTTGGATTTTCTAAAACAAATTTTAATCAAATATCAAAAAGTTTCCAAAATAAACATGGCATTAAAATTGTGGTCATAAATGGCAGTAATTTTTCCTTGGGCCTAGTTTATAAATGCGAAACCAAATCTGCTCCTGGTATTACCAACAGCGATGCAGATAGTGCTGCTATACTATACAACTTGTGCAGTTCCTGTTTCTGGTCTTGGTCGGGTTAAATTAGCCAAATGTGTACTTGTTGGGCAACGCCCGAAAATCCATCTATCTTTTATAGCTTTCATAGCGGCAATAAAAACATAGATGAATACAAATCATAAAGAAAAATTGGTGTTCTCTTTTGTGTAACAAGAAGGATCGTCAGGATGAAACCGAAACGAGGGTTAGATGATTTCTATTGCTTCTATTCTATGGTTGGCTGGCTTTCACTTTGTTCTTCGGTGCGGTACGGTTAATTCTTTCGAAGTTCTTTTTTGATTGAATATGCGAAGTTAAAGGACCTCAAGCGTTACAAAATGCAGTAAAATTTTTTTTGAATATTTCATCAACTTACTCAAAGGATGATAATTCATATATATGTATCTATCCATTTAATTATAAGTGCACGAGGCATAAGTTTTATGGCAATTTAATGAGGACTTGGCTAAAAATGATTTAATCGACTCAAGAGGGTATACCCCGTAGTATCCATTTTAAACACTCAAAGAAGATTGGTTTTAACCCACTTCAGAGACACCCCTTAACCCTTTTTTTTTGTTGTTCGTTCAAAAGATAGATATCAGAAGCTTTTCATATTTTTGGGACAACAGTCGTAAAAATATTATAAAATTGTGCAATAAAAATGTTTTAATTTACTCATTCCCCAAAAGAAAAGATTGTTGATTTGACGAGCTGGTCACAGAGAATAATTAATGCTTTTTAGTAATCTAAGGTTTTACGACCGAACTGAATGATGGTTTGGATGCGTAGGTGGGTGTTATGCTAAAGGATATTTGTGCTCTAATTAAAATGTCCTATTTTATTATTTATCAACAAATTCTCTTTTAGCGCTGGGAGTGCTTAAATAGGTATGCGGCGTTTCACTGTGAAATCGGAACGGCGTAAAAGGTTATTATTATAGAAAGAGTATTTCAGCTACTCTAACTTTATTCTGGATCTCAAGTTCTATGAAATTTAATTTCACTCATGAAGAAAAGTGGAAACTGTAATTTTTATCAACCCAGGAAGTATAAAAATCTTTTAAAAAAGGTGGCAGAATATAAGGCGGTGAATGTGCCTAGACACAACTGCGACTTACAAGAATATATAAAGAATAGAGAATGATTTTGGCTAAAGAGGGAAAAGATGTACCGAAAAATCAAAAACCTGCACGATACTCAAAATTGTGTATGTTACTGTGTGCAGTGATTCAAGATTAATTCTTAGATTAGATAAAATAAGATAATTGCATTTTCATTTTCTCGTCAAATTAGTAGATTGTCAAAAGTTGCTCCTCCTGTCAGTAAATTGCTCCTTTAAAATATTTTAACATTTTAACTTCTTCTTAGAAAAGGACTCACAACATCGACGAATTGGACAGAACGTCACCATTGACAGATATAACTTTGAGGTAGTGCGGGACTTTGTGTACCTCGGCTCCGCTATTAACTCTGACAACAAGATCTCGTCAGGAATTAAACGAAGAATTACTCTTGCCAACCGCTGTTTCTTCGGGCTAAGAAGGCAATTTAGTAGTAAAGCCCTCACTCGAACTACTAAGGAGATCCTATATAAGACCCTGATCATCCCAGTCCTGCTCTACGGCGCTGAAACCTGGACCGTATCAAAAGTGGATGAAGAAATCCTTGGTAGATTCGAGAGGAAAATTCTTCGAAAAATCTTCGGTCCCGTTTGCGTTGACGGACTATGGAGACGAAGATTCAACCAAGAACTATACGAGCTGTACAGCGACATGCCCCTGGTCAAAAAACTCCGCATTGGACGTTTAAGATGGCTAGGACATGTAGAACGAATGGACACCAATACTCCGGCTCGCAGAGTCTTCGATCACCGGCCAGACGTCGGACGCAGTAGAGGAAGACCTCGCCTTAAGTGGCGCGCACAAGTAGAAACTGACCTCAACCAACTTGGAGTGCGCAACTGGAGGCAGTTAGCTAAGGACCGGGCTAATTGGAGAGGCATAGAGGCATGTTGG
Organism: Philhelius pedissequus; assembly: GCA_910595825.1. Taxonomy (NCBI): domain Eukaryota; kingdom Metazoa; phylum Arthropoda; class Insecta; order Diptera; family Syrphidae; genus Philhelius; species Philhelius pedissequus. The sequence goes on from OU343163.1 coordinate 38,990,134, forward strand.
TTGAGGCCCAGGTTCATTCCGGACTGTAGCGCCACTTAAGTAAGTAAGTAGAAAATATATAAAATACAATTTTAGACGTTGCGTGGACAAAAATGCAATATAAATTCGGTCCTCTGCTGTCAATTTTCTTGCATTACGAAGTATGATGTATGAAGGATTCCGATCTGCCATCAATATGGCCAAGGACTTTACATATTACTCCATAAACTTATGTTTCAGATGATTAGGAATTTAAGACAAAATAAAATGCAAGATTTGATCGTACGAACCAGCTCTTGTAGCTAGGAACTTTTACCTAGCTTAAGATGGACGATGTATGTTAGTGGTTCAATTATATCTTCCTTGCGGGTGGCAATGGCGTAGTAGATATAGTGATTGACTGATAATTTAGACGTGTGGGTTCGATCCGCGGTAGGCAGCATTCTTTTCTATACATCCAATTTTAATTGGATGCGGCGTGGTTTATAATAAGACAGTTAAGATCTTATTCTCACATCCACTGCGCCAACAAAAAATTCGTCCCTATCTTTCTATTCCTTCTAACTAGTGCCGTGCAATTCAGGTTGCATTTGAAAGAACTCAGGCCTTACAGGCATATAGTTATTAATATTATTATTACATGATGTCCCTTAATTCGTCAATATAATATATTTTATTTAGAGCCTATGTTACCGTAAGAGGCTGTATCCCATTCTGATACCATTTATTGAGGATTTAAGAAAAGCCTTACTTTCTTGTACCAAGATACCAATTCTGCAAGTGTGAGTCTTCTCTGCGTACACAAAAAGTCGGGTACAAATACATATTTGCGATTCCGCGAGGGTGAGGTTCAATTCAATGATTGGCAACACTGATCAGGAGCGAGGTTGATTATTTTATTTCCAGTAAATAAAAGATGACTTGGCAAATGAAATAACTGCTCAAACTTGAATGTTTACGTATTCTTATTTGCTACAAAATAGTCATATTTTTGGTGATTGTGGACCGAATTTCATGAAGCTTTGAAAATTGCGATTTGTGACAACTTACTACACGTAAAACATATTTTCATTACAGGGTGTCTGAAAAAAATGACTCATACACATTTAAGCTTTAATTTTATTCAATAATTATTCTACGGTTATACTCCGCGGTTGTAGTTGCTGTTGTAATTGTTTCTGTTGAAGATATGGTAGCTTCAAATTCCTCCAATTTTTCGGTGAAGTTTAAAAATGATTCCCTCGCTTCGTTCTCAGTACTGATACATTTTTAGAACACCCTGGAATCAAAGTAAAATACTAGCAAATTAATATACAAAACATTGTATATTGTATCCAGCGTCAAAATGTAAATTTGAGACATTACATTTATTCTCTTAAAATTTGTATTACCAGGTGATTTGATGACTTTGAAGTCAATTGACAATTGATACAAATCGACAATTTTCCGACTGATTTTTTAAATTCTCTAGATATGGCAGGAATGCTGTCACACAGTCTCTATCTGAAAATTGGTTCACCGCTCATTCTTTTGTGGGACTCAAATCCACTAAAATTATCCAACGGTGTACGATTAGTCATCAAAAGAATTACCGGAAACTAACTTGAAGCAACGATATTGAGTGGAGAGTTTAAAGGGGAAGTCGTTCTATTACCTCGAATACCTATATGATTCTGAATCAACAATACCTTTCAAAAGACTGTAATTCCCGATACGTTTGGTTTTCGCGATGACGATATAAATAAGCCTCAATGGCAGACAATGACAATTTGATTGCAGAACCCATGTTTCTGCCAAGGTCAGCTCTATGTTGCATGTTCACGTGTTTGAAAACCATCAAATTTATCTGTTTTAACAAAAGACAGATTAACCCGTAATTTTGTCCATCCTTTAGTTCTTATAATTAATGGAAAGCAATGACTGCTACTAATTAGAATCTTTACCAATCACTTGCTTAACAATACCAATTTTAATATCTAATAATAATGAGCGCAATGCAATTAAGTCGCAGCAACGCGCGGCCGAGTCTGCTAGTATGTTATAATATTCCTTGAATTAGTGGAAATAATTTTTTTTTAAATCTTCTTAGAGCTGGCTTGTGACTTGTTGGCCTACATTTTAGGAGAAATTATATGAATGTGGGAGGATATGGGATTGGAATGACCGCCAAAATATCAAAGAATAGCAATTGAATCTTGAATGGCTTTTACTTTTCTCCTCCCTCCAATCTCACCTAATCCAAAACTATCTCCTTTTCTAAAATTAAAAATAACGAATCGTTGAATTGAATTTTCGTTTTTCGCCTTAAATTCAATTTAAAACTTTCCTTTCCTAAAATTAAGAATAACGATTCGTTGAATTGAGTTTTCGTTTTTGGCCTTAAATTCAATTTAAAACTTTGAATACTGTTTAAGGACCTGATATCTTATAAACTACTGGCAAGGTATTTATTTCTTGTGAAAAGAAAGTACTGATAAACTTAAAAGTTTAAATTTTCATAATAGCAAATTCTTCCTATACCTACATCCGTTTGGGGTTGCGCTAATTTAAATGTTTAAATGACCACTGGGCTTAAAATGCCCCGATAAATCACCACAACCCTTCTAACTATAGAAAGGTGGTTTACTACATACAGAATGCATTTTCATTCATATGAGATATGTGTGTATGGTAGACCTTAGATGACGATTGTGAACTTTAAAACCCAGCCGACCACATGAATATACATTTTTGAAGCAAATTATTTACTCCTTCCGCCAAGTCACATGCGTTGTCAACCGCAATATAGGAAACCAAAGTGGTATAGTGGGTTGCTGGCTTCGATCTATTGCTCGCTCCAAAAGCCGCAAAATAACCTTCCGAAACACACAAATAAATTAAGGGTCTTCTTCTTCTTCTTCCATTGTCGAATCCTGCCGCTGTGAATTGAGTTTGAGTTGATATGGCATCTATGGTTTGGCGCAATTCTATAAAGAGTGAGTAAGTGGGTGCTGCCAAGCCAGTTAGCAGTTAGCTTGACGTCTGCATGTGAGCATCCATGTGTGAACACATGTTCATATATTTTTCACCACCCATATTATTGTAGAAGACGAGCGAGGAACCCTTCTGTCGAACAACTCTCGCAAATACAGTTAAATCAACTTCTTCGTTAGAGCCGGAGTGATTCGAGGGGGATACTGTCAGCGCCCACACCAAGAAATCTGCATCTGTAACATGATGTATTGAAGCCGGATTGGAAATGGACAAAAAAAAAACGTTTTACATCCTGAATACACACACACGAAGTAGGTATGTGTAATGTATCTTGGCGCACTGCTTTGCATATGTTGACATGTGGTTATGATTTTTCGATTAAATTTATGGATTGGTTGGAGCTTCTGGAAACGGCCGCCACGCCGCCGTGCATCGGTTGCTGATGTATGTATAACAGGACGAGACCCCTTTTATGATGCGCACCACCCAGGGTGAAATGAAAAATTGGCAATTTTTGTTTTTCGGCTTCGGTATGATTGTAAAACAAATACAATAGTGGTTAGGGTATTTTTTACTGCCAGTGCCACCAATCTCAGAGTCCAGGGATTTGTTTGAAAATTGACGAAGACGAACAAACAATATGTATATGAACGCGCGGGATGGTTAGAGTAGTTACATACTCGTATATCGGGATAACTCCGCTTCGAGTTCGGGTTCCAATTGAATTGAACTGACATATTTTGGCTTTCCGGCTTCCTCCACTTGGGAAATGATGACGGTATTCAAAACCCTTTTTGTATTTATAGATATCTACTGTGATGGTTTTATTATTTTTTGACTTTTTTTTTTAGCTAGGTATGTAATGTATGTAAGTGGAGCTCATTCATAAATATACATTTTTCACAACATGTTGGAAAATTATTTATAGAATTTGCATGAAATTGATTTTTTGTTTTCATTTGTGTGTTGATTTAATTTCTTTTCAATTTTGATTTTAATAACTGACGAAATTATTACAAAAAGAAATAATTTTGACAGTGAACGGCAGGTTGAGCGCTATATGTCAATTATATAAACGGGCGTCTGCGATAGGGAATTTCATGTGTAATTCATGTGTTCTTTAATAATATTTTTATCGTTAGTAGATCTAGATATGTATACTTAAGTGAATTATCAAAAAGATGAGGAAAATATTATATTAGGTGCAAAGTCTTATAGGACACACATAAATGATCAACGGTATGACAAATACTTAGTAGCTATTCTTGTTGAAACCACATGTCGGTATTATCGATAAGCTCAAGTTCTAGCCTTACAGATTCAATTGAATTGCTCCTTAATAGGCAACTCGGCTTTCAACTTCTCATTGCGAAATAAACGGTTAGGGTCCTACGATGCTACCATGCAGTACACCACACCAAACAATGAGCTTTTCAAAGTAAAACTCTGATTAATTTAATTAATTGTTATATTCATACTTGCAATTTAATTTGTTGAAGAATCTGTACAAATTTACTGTCAACAAATATTATACATACCGAAAATTCTCTATTCAGAAACTATAGGCGTCTATTCAAATGACCTATACTGGCAGAGCATTATCCTAGCAAATTCTTACACTCATTTAAATGCGTGAGAACGTTTCATTTGCCAAAAGAATGAATAATCATAAATATCCAAAAACGGGTGTTTTGAGGGTTTTCTTCGTATCATCGATACGTAAGCACAACATTTTTAGTCTAAGTATATTTTTAAATTCATGTTTACTTAAAGACATTTCAAAAAAAGCCTGGTGCAAATTTTAAAAATTTGCCAAAATTTCACAAAAAACGTCCACCTTATTTCGAAATATTGAATTTTCAAAAAACAAGGCCAACAAATATTTTCTCGAAAATTTTATTATTGAGAATTCGAAGAATTCGAACGACTTCATGTATTAAAATGTTGGTCGAAATCGGTAGAGCTATTAATGTGAACTCAAAAATTAAACCAAAGATTCTATCACAGGTTAATAACATTTTATGTTAAACATTTTTTGACTTAAATTAAAACCATAATATAGCTACAATTAATAGTACACACAATTTTTATTTGGAACTTAAGTGTTTTAGGCGATCGTCTCAAATAGATTTTTGAATCGGTTTTTAGCCCCAAAAATTACGGTACTTGCCATGCCATGAAATTTTGTCTACCATTTTAGTTATCTCGAAAACGGCTCAAACGATTTTGATAAATAAAAGTATGTGCACTACTTAAGGTATATTCTACGTTTGTTATCAGCAGTACCTGCCACACAACCCTTTTTTAGATCTACGGCTTTCGCAGAAACTGCTAGAGGGATTTCAATTAACATTTTAATGTAGGAGGACTTTTAAATTATAAAAAATAATACTGCAAAATAATATTTTATAAAAATATTTTTTTTTTTTGGATTTTTGAAAAAAGTATTTCTTTTAATTCAATAATTCGAAAAAGCGTGGTTGTTTTTTTTTTGTGAAATTTTGTTTTTAAGGTTATATTGTTAAATATTTAAAATTGTCATACCATATTTTTTAGAAGAAAATTCAACAAATTTTTTATATAAAAAATTAAATAAAAAAAACTTCAAAAATATATTTACATTCTTATGTGATCGAAAATAAGAGCAAGTACGCGTGATCAACGCAATTTTATATATTTAATAATATAAGCTTACGAGTATAATTTCGAAACAAAAGTATTGAGTATTGAGTATGAAGTATTATTTATAATGAAGGACCTCTTGGGTAAAAATTTTGATCGAAATCCTTTTAGCCGTTTATGAAAAAAGTTTATAAAAAAAGATGGTTGTATGGCAGGACCGTTAATAACAATATGTATAATGTATATGTAAAAAAAATGTACCAAAATATATAATATGTACCTACCTTACCTATAGTAGTGCATATATTTATTTTTATCAAAATCGTTAGAGCCGTTTTCCAGACAATTAAGATGGTAAAAAAAATTGTCTTCTATATTTTTGGGGCTAAAAAAAACTATTCAAAATCTTGTCGAGATGCTGACCTAAAACGCTAAGCTTGAATACCAAGTTGGAAGAAAATTTCTTCAGCCGTTTAGGCTGTAAGTCGTTGTACAGACAGGCAGCCGGAATTGCATTAATCGCCACTTCGTTGGTGTTCTCTACCATCGCCATGTTAAGTTAGATTAAAATCTCGAGTTCGATTTTTTCCAAATATGTACGAAATTTGCCAATAATACCTTACCTATATAGCAAGTAACAATAGGCGGGCAAACATTACACGAACAACTCAGCTGCTAGAAATTGTAACAATCCCTCTTAAATCCGTATGGCACTTTGACATTTAGAAACGCCAAAAAGTTATGTTCGCTTATTTTTTTGCACTCTTTTAGGCGTGTTTAGCTGGCAGTTTAGCAAGAAAATATGTTTAGTATGGTGCTAGTTAAAAAGTGTTAAAAATAAGGAAAATGTAAATAAATTGCTTAGAAGTATCATGCTAAGCCCTTAACAACATGCTGTTTAAAATTTGAGCTATCTTTCTATGTATAATCAATAATCTGCTGCGAGTTCACAGTAACGGCGGATATTCTCGTCCAAACATTGCAGACTCGTCTTGGCCTCGTTTCTTATATTAATAAGCAGTTCGAAGGGGACTGACTTGGACACGAGTCCAGCCGCATAGGTTAGTAGCCAAGCAAACTACATATACCTACATCCACTGCTCCGTTTTTACCCAACATATATATGTTAACATAATTACAATTATTAAACACAAACAGTATTTGCCTTGAGCAAAACAAAAGTACACTCAAAAAAGGTTTCGAACCCAGCCGTAACATTTAAAGCGAATCCTTAATTTAATTTATCTATATCATTGCTTGATGATTCTTAGAATTCCATATAAAATACTGCCTTATGTGATGCCAGAGGTGTCATTTAATAATTTACCATAAGTCCCTCACATTCCCCAAAACCATATAGTATTCTTTGCCAAGAAACTTTATCAATAAATATATTATTTGAATTTAATGGAAAATAGTTAAAATTAGTCGTTGATAAAGATAAGAAATTATAACTCATTTCATCCCCTCAAATTACATATATCTAAGTTTGGATATGTAAATATTCTACAATGTAATGCGATGCCTATGGGGTAGTTACCCTATTTGCTCTGGGGGACATTTTGCAATATTGACATAATCAACAGTCGACCATGTTATGACAAATGTTCCAACCCAAACCAGTTCGTGTAATACATCAATCGGTTAACCGTAATGGATTCCATCAGGTGTAACTGTAACTGTACTAACTTACCCCATCACAATATAGTTTGTGTTCATCTCCATCCCCGACGATGAAACGAAAACACATTCAATAGATATCTCTCTCGCATATTAAGCTAGCTGTGTAATATTCTGTCTGCTTGTCTGTTTGTCTGTCCATTACCATTAGTATCTGGGGCTCATGTTGATATTTAATATGCAAGTGTGTCCCATTTGTTAGATTTTGTTATTAAATTCGTCTCTATAATCGCACTGTTATGTGTGTATAGTGTAACTGTTTGTTACCCATAATACATAATATCTGTAGCGATAGCGGTAGTAAATTATCTGACATTTGATGTGGTCATAATAATTCTCCAGTTCGTACTTTGTCTCGTTCTCGAATAATTGTCCAAAAAGGGATGAGTTAGCTATATATCCTGCAGGAAAGTGAGGTTTTTGGATCTTTCCTTGTTAATAACGCACGCAGTATGTTGGTAGATATACATATGCAATAAATTGTCAAATGTTATTTCGTAATAAACTCACCTTAATTAGAATGATTGCTGAGCACAATGTTGCTACTATAAAGGACGTTTGTTTGTTAATAATAATACTGAACTGATGACGATAATAACCTTTAACTGGGAAACACTTACTGATAAATTTTATAGTTTAGCAGTCAAAGTATATTTCTAATTAGTGTTGCGAGCTATATTTATTTTTCTTGTTGCTTAAAGGGAAGGACGGTGTGCTAGATAAATTTAAGATTATCCGATCACAATGCTTTTGATTGCTTTTAGGACGAAACTAATTTATTCCGTGTTATTTGTGTTTTGTGGACTTATTCCATTCTATGAATTTTCAAGCAATATATTTATGATTTCATTAGTAGCCCGTGGCGTAATGGAAAGTATGTTGGACTATCATCCAGAAGTCTGAGGATTAAATCTATGTACGCAAGTGTTTACTCGCGATGTATCTATCTCGAGTTCTATTTTTGGTAAAAATTTTGAATTACAATTATAGACAATACGAAAAAACTGGCCTCACAATTCCGTCTGTATGCGAGTACCTCCAACAGCCTAAGCCGGTGAAGCTATTTTCATCAAACTTTGTACTTAAACGTCTTAGGTGACTCCTTTTTTTTTAGCCCTAAGAAAGCTAGTTTTCTAACCGATTTTGAGCAACACAAAACTTAGCATACAATGCTATTAACGGCTCAATAACGGCTGTAAAAATTTCTATCAAAAATTTGTAACATTTAGTCCTTTAAATTCTAGATAGTACTGCATAGGTACCAACATTTTCTAAAAATCCCTTTTTTTGAAAATTCAATATTTTGAAGAGGTCTGAGCGATTTTTTTTCTTGTAGATGTCTTAATATTTATTTATTCCAATACTTAAAATTGTTATACCAAATTTTTTTAGAAAAATTTTGAAAATATTTTATTTATACAAAATTAAACGTCGACCTTAAAAATATATTTAGCTGTTTGTATTAAGAAATTGAACAAAATATGTATTAAAAAAAAATTCACGGAAAAGTACAGGAATTTTAAAAATAAAGAAAAAACATGTGAAGAAAACGGAATGACAAAGAAAATCGATGTAGCCGCTTAGACAGTAAATACTGAAAAGGCTGTACCAAAATTGCGGAACCCAAGTGTTTTTCCGCTACAAATTTAATATCAATGTTAATCCATATCGTTTTTTTTTTTTGAATGATCAAGTAGCAATTATAGTTATCTACAAAAAAAAATAATGAAAATCGCTTTCATTCGTTTGCATCGGCACTGCAGCCTTAGTATTTTCAGTTTAAAATTGCACATTATAAGTTGGTTGTGGTCCTTTTCCGCCCCTGAGCTGTGTGAAATAACACAAATGTTGGCATTTTACTTACATGACGCATACACTTTGTCGTCGCACAGTTGTTGTGTTCCACACCCTGCCCATACTGCTATCTGACCCAATTGGCCCCAATCCGTTCACAATTCTGTTCCAGACTTACACCCATGAGCAAAATATTTCCCTTTCTTTAAAATGTCTTATAAAAATGTCAGGTTGACATTTCGGATAAAAGAAAAAAATTGTTTTGTTAAGCAAATGAAAAGTAGTAAAAAAAAAGAAACTTAATTAATTTAAAAATAAATAAAATCCACCACTGGATCTCACATACTTGTTGTTATGTTCGATGGCAATGAGAAATCTATAAGATTCTTAATAGAAAATTTTTATAAATTCATAAAATTTCTGCCAGCCGTTTTCGAAAAATTGATTTTTTTTTTAAATAAAAAAAATATTTTTCGAAAATTTTGGTTTGCAGTCTCATTTAGAATTTGAAAGTCCTCCGGTATAAGATTTTGATAGAAATCTGTACAATCGTTCATGAGATTGCCGAAAACTGAAAAAAAGTTGGATACATGGCAGATACAGTTAATAAAATTTCAACAAAAAAAATCATTGGACGCATTGATTTTTGTTATCAAAATCGTTAGACAAGTTTTCTAAGCTATTAAGATAAATACAATTTATAGTTTTGCCCCAAAAATTTGTATAGCAAGTACCGTTATTTTTGAAACTAAAAAAGATTTCAAAAAAGACTCGAACCAATTACTTAAAACCCTTAACTACCAAGTTTTTAGAAAATCGCTTCAGGCTTAGGCAGTAGGTCAACCTAGAGACAGACAGACAGAATTGCGGGACCCACTTTTTTCTTGTTCTCTTTAATCGTAATATCAAGTTTGATTAAAATCTCATGTTAGATTTTTTTTCAAATGCAAAACCTCCCCTTATCAAAGTAAAAATATTTTCAAGTGGTAAAAATGTCAATCAAAGAAGAATATACATTTGAGCCATTTGTGAAAAATTTTAGCATCTTCCAATCCAATAAGTTGTACAAATATTTAAACCTTTCGTTCAGGTTTGGCTTAAAATCTTAAACCAACAATTTAGGCATATTAACCGAACTATGGTTGAACTTCAGTTAATCCTCCAAAAACGGCGAGTGAAACTTCTTGAATCAATAATCCTAACCGACCGTTTAGATACTTGTAATTGAGAAAATGGGTTTCTTCTAAGCCAAAAGAAGTAATGGTTCGCAAGAGTTATTATTCACTGTCGCTGGATCTTAACGGTGGCATCGTTCCAAAAGTCTGTTGAGTAGTTCCTGACTAACTCAAGCTATAGCTGCCGTTGGTGACTTTCTGTCCAAGACATGGAACTTGTTTAACCATTTTTTTATAAGTCTATAATGAAAAACGAAATTTGTAAGAATGTATATACCTGAAACCGTATTTATTTTTTTAGAAATAAAATATTCTTACTGTTAAATTTAAAAAAAAAACAAACACAAATAAATATTTTGTATCCTGTTCTTTAATGTTAAACTAAATTTGTTAATTTGTTGTGACAATTTTACGTACCTATAAGAATAAATATTATTTTTCCTTCGACATTTCCTCTACCGCAACTTATCCAAATATTTCATCAATATTTCCCAAAAAAATACAATGGATTGTTATCACATGTATAAAATTATCAAGATTTGTTTAAAGTTTCATCAAATTAATACCATAAACACCTACTACAGTTATTGGACCAACTTTAATTAAATTTCCACTCGATGTACCAATACAATGCACATTGTTTTCAAAGGGTATTTTCGATTTTCATTCATTCAAAAAAGAAGGTGTTGTTTATAAATCGTATAGAGCCAAATAAGTAGGTAGATTTCCACTATAAAATTGTGTATGTTTGTATATCCTTTATCCTTGGTTTGGGAGAGTACGTTTCGTTAGCAATAATAAAATGCCCAAAAGTAATTCCGTTAAAAGCCATAACAAAATTTTATGACAGCTTGTAAAAACTATATCTTTACGTGCAAGGCTGTATATCCTGCATTCATGTCCTGTCTGGTTGGTGGCTGGGGCATGCGGCAAGTATGGTAGTATGGCGGTGTGATGTATAGGAGAGGCACACATTCAACACAAAATTTTATTGGATATCCCATTTAAATTGAAATGCAGACTAAAGGGTCCTTTTTTGTGATTTAACTATTGCAAATATAATTACTATGCGCTACTAACAATTTTACAATGCGTCGCATCACCTCTCATCCTTATGGCCATTATACTCGTAGAATAAAATGTTATCTTTTGTTTGGGCGCATAGGAAGCACCGCCGGCAGCGACGAAGGTTTTTATCGTTTGCGTTTCGAAATTGACAAGGATATTAAAATGAGGAACAATAAATGGAATAGTATTATACAATGCTAAAAGTAGTTAATCGTACACGCCTATATTCAGGGACAGAATCTATGAAGTAGACATTATATATTTGTAGGCAGACAGGACATAGATAACGTCCTATATGCAAGAATAATAAAAACGTTGATTTAATACGGCTACGAATATATGTTAACTATTTTTGACTTTGAGTAGTGGAATCAATAATTTGACACATGATGTGCATATAAAATTTAAGTACTTCTGTCTATATGGTCATGTTAAGAGTCCTGAATCAACAATAATAAAAATAGCTGTAAAGAGAGCTTCGTAGACTAATTCTGTGCATGATTTGTACGTGCATACTAATAGATATAGGCTGTTACTCTTCTCTGTGTCTCTCTGGATTCTAGACAACCCGTTATAAAAATTATTTAATAACCTATTCTAGGACATAATCGACTATTGTTCACAATTTTATAAGAATTCGTCCAGCCGTTCGAGCGAATAATAACCATACCATCATACTTAGTATTATACTACTAAACCTTTTTTTGTATTGCAAAGTGAAAGATCTGCTATCGAAATCGAGAATGGCTTTGTTAAATAAAACAATGGCGTTTTTCTCTTTTGATTTAAATCAGGGCTCTAGACAAACTTCGAGATCGTAAAGTATGATCTGTATTTGTTCCGAAAAGAGCGAACCCCAAATACTCTGATAATTTTTTTTAAATACACTTGAAGCATATTAGCTCTCATTAATTGACATTTTGTTAATTCAATTCCGTCTTATTGTATTATTTATTTAAACAAAAAATCCTGCCAACTTTTAACCCTATTTTAATGACATAAAGTACATATTTTTATTTTTGACAGTTGGTTTGCTCAGCAATTGAGTTAAAATGCTCAGTCGATCTTGTCTGAGCTCATTAAGTGCGCTCTGAACATGTTAAGAACGATAAACGAAACACACATTTGGAACTCGGAATGCTCGGATTGAAAAAGAATCACAAACAAACTTTTTGATAACTCGCACTCTGCTCTGAAATAAGAAACGCCTTATATTTGATTAGACACATAAACAAACTGTCATTTCAAGTGTCATTGTTTTCAATTGAATATAAAATATCGCTTTTCTAGTTTTAATCATACACATTATTGAACGTCGCCATCTTACAAAATGGCTTCTTCAAGCATTTATCACTTTTAACAAATAATCCGACTGAGAACTTTAGATGTAGGTTCATGTGTTTTATATCTCCACTGCCTTACGGAATCAAAGCAACGGAAGAAAAATATTGCGAAAATATTGCTCAGAATTAGCCATCGGATGGTTTAAAAAGTAGGTATAATGTCCTGAACATATCCAATATAAGTAAACTCAAAACTGCAAACACATTCGTTGAACGCGTCCATTTTTGTTTTTGACGTTTACATTTTTCACCATTGAAATGTGTTTTATTATTTTTAACTCAACAGTTGTTTTGTAATAATAAATTGCTATTGCTTTTTAAAATTGCCTCTTGAATTCAAGACCATATAGAATTAAAGAAAGTGTAATTCCAAAATGAAAACGAAATAAAACGACTTTTAATTTGACATCTGTCAAACGAAATATGTACATATCCAGTTTTGTATGATTACATACTTGCTTTTAAAGCACATTTTCGTATCATTTATTGACTTTGAATGCCCAACAACAACTTGAGTGTGCTACCACCAGGTTTTTTCTCAATTATTTTTGGCTGGAATTATGGTCGATCATCAGATTCCCTTGCTCTAGTGGCTCTGGTCTACTCAGAAATATGTTGTCAAACAACTTGAAGAACCAAAACCAATATGCTGTCGACGCCAAGTATATTCATGCCTATTACCGAAGTGGTCTCGTGTTTTTCGAAACTGTTGTTTTTTATGTCGTGTCGTTTATCAAGTGGTATTCCATAACTTTTACGACGCGACAAATCTGTACCAGATTTCTGAACGATGAAAAAGTTAAAGCTATCTGTCAAACCCAAATGAAATTGAAAAACAAGTCATGGGACGAAAACAAATTGGGTTTAATTTTATTATTAATAAATAATTAAAATTAATAGTGCAGAAATGATTCCATTTCTTGGAAAACGGACAGCTTTTTTAGAAGCACAGCTCTTTCCTCTTTAAAAGCGTAGTGTGCCGTCGTTTCTTTGTTGCAAGCTCTACATTCTCATGTTGCGGTTCTTGATTTTGCTGTTCCGAAACTTTACCTTGAAATTCGGCGACACTATCACATGTATTATATTTATCTTTTAAATAGCGAAGTGAAATGTCTTCAGCCTGAGTTTTGTTCAGGTGGGTTCCGAATTCCGATGCAGTTGACAAGGGATTTTAGAACAAACTGAGCTGCGACATCCCGATCCATTTGGATTTAACCACTTTTTGAAATTTAACAAATTTGCTACAGCATTTTCCAGTGGAGATAAAGCTTGCACCTGATTTGGGCCTCCTCCAGTTGTATTTATTTTCTTAATTGTGATCAATTATCAACTCTGATTTGCAAAGCATCTCTTCTTGGTCTATGAGGATTGGGTTATTTCTTAATCCGCTAAAATCTAAGTGCATTGTGATCAGTAGAAAACCCTTGATTTACCATACTTTCCTAACATAATCTTAAATGAATCTGTCATTCAATACGTGGAAAATGCAAAAAACCTAGGTATGACGTTCAATAGGACTCTAAGCTGGGATACTCATATCAACCAAGCTGTTGGAAAAACATATGGAATACTTCGTCAACTTCATTTATCACAGCATTTCACACCCCTAAAAGCACGCCTAATGCTAGCGAAAACCCCAGTTATTCTGAATCTTACTTATGGCTGTGAGTTATATTCCAAATGTGATGCCATAAGTAGGCGTAGGATCAACGTTGCGTTTAACAACACAGTGCGCTATGTTTACGGCTTAAAAAGATATGATCACGTTTCTCATTTTTCAAGCAGGATCTACAATTTCTCCTTTGGCAACTTTCTATGTCCTCATCTTTCAGGTCTGTACAGCTTTTCCATCCTCGATTTACTTAACGTCCGAGCGTCAGTTCTTCATCAATGCAATTCGCTTGTGGAACTCCATACCGCAGAACATAAGGAGTGTGCAAAGCACGGTTCTTTTTCACAAAAGACTATGCACATACTTTCGACTTCATTCTTGATAAAATATTTAAAATGTAATTAAAAATCATTTTGTAAAACATTTTATTTTCAACACGCACTCATGTATAATTTTTTTTAATTTAACATATTTTAATACTTTTGTTCAAACTTTTAATATAAATTAATTTATTTCTGTTTTTCTGTATTTCATATTTGTATATTTTTCAAAATTAACGGGCTTGTAAAGCTTGTCACTAAATTATAAGATCTTATTATCTTAATGTGTAAGTGTAAGCAATCTTTAATAAATAAATAAATAAATAAAATAATTTTCTTTTACTTTACTTTAAAATTCACAGATCGGCCAAAATCTGAAAAAGCAACAATTTAGAACTTGTATATTTATACAGCCATCTCCATATCTTACTGGGGGACCTTTGCTGTTCTGCTGCTCAGCTAATAAATCCCATTGCCTTTTATGCGGACTTTATGTACTCTCTTCAAAAAAAACCTTCAATAATAGACATGTTTGTTATACTTTCGGGAAAAATGTAACTTTCCAAGAGTAATTGCATACTTTTAGAAGTAAGATTCAGCTTTAGCTTCTGAAAATAAATATACCTCAATTCGCTGTAAAATTTAACAAATAATACACAATTGAAATCATGCATCTGTTCGTAAAGAATGTTATTTTATTTTAATTCTTTGTATCTAAGTATGTACTTATATTACACATTTTAAGTAATTATTTATTATTCAAATTGTATTGTGCTAAAAAAAAATGTTTGATAACCCCAAAAAACTCGCTTACCCACCTCGAATTAAGTACACCTGTTAACCTTGTGCCCACACAAAGCATTAAAATTGATCTAGAGTTCACTTCACGAAATTACTTCCACTCACAATTTAGTTTTATAAAAAAAATTCCAATTCTATCAAAATTATTTAATATAAGAAAGAGGTTTGTTGTTGTTTTTGCTGTTGCTGCTGGTTCTGCTGCAAGACCTGTCTAAATGCGTTAAAAACCACGCACGCACATTATCTGTACATCGGGCTTTATACGTGAGTCAAGAAAAATAACAACAAACAGCTGACATAAAAAAAAGACAGGTAAGAAAAAGAATACACAATTTATAATTCAGGTGATAGGTAATGGTAATACGTTTGGTATGGTTTGCTATATAGTAGTCAAGTTAAGGTTGTAAGATTGTATTACCAAATTTAAAAAAAGTTATTTGTAAACAAAAAAAAATATCAAATTCTTAAAAGGCCATGATCTTCATTTAGGCTCGTTTGCTGATACGAATCATAAATATTTATGTTGAACTTAAAACGCTTATGGGCTACTTTTTCCTTTGCGAAAATTGTCACATAAGTGCGCTTAAGTAGAACTTAAATGCTTAAGTTGTGTATCAGCAAACGGGCCTTAACACTTTATATTTTATCATAGAATGTTTTCTATATATTTTGGGGAAAGTTATAACAATTTCATACTTCTGCTTTCAAGAAAAATTTAGCTTAAAACTGTATATCAAAAAACAAATAAAATTTAAAAATAAATCAAATTTTATTTTTTAATAATACAAATTCTATATACTACTGAAATACATCAGCCAAGTAGAAGACTTAGCACTATAATATTTGCACTTGTTGAATTATTGATTCAAAATAGCTTTTAACGGCCTTTAGTCCAACAAAAATTGGCGTTTCGTTACGGCGATCTCACATGGACTCATCAGTTGACTAGTGAGGACCTTTGTCAATACGCAATTTTTGCCAAGTTCAGTTCATCTTACATAGATTTCGTGAAGAACATCTAGTGTGAACTATATCTTTAGATGTTCTTCACGAAAATTGCGTATTGACAAAGGTCCTCACTAGTCAACTGATGAGTCCATGTGAGATCGCCGGGACGAAACGCCAATTTTTGTTGGACTAAAGGCCGTTAAAAGCTATTTTGAATCTATAAATCAAATTGATTTTTAATTTATATTATTTCGCTACAAGAACAGCTCGCTCTTTTCTACTTAAATTATTTTGTTAATTTTTTTGTTGTATCCTCGCAGTATTGCCAACCGGCATTTATTCTATCTTCATAATTTTTTTTTTTATTGAAGATTTTTAAGCAGCGACTTCAAAAAGCAAATGATACGAGTAAATAACAATTTCTTTGACAATCAATGTTTTTTTTTTTTTTTTAATTGATAAATGTTTGACTAAAATACGTTTAGAAGTAATTCCTTATGAAAATTAGTGTAGAACATCTGTAATTACATGCATCTTATATATTGTTACTAGAGATGCCGCGAATAGTGAATCGACCGAATATCGAATATTCGGCAGCCGAACATTCGGCCAAAGCAACTATGTGTATCCATCTCCTACGTGACTTTTGACATGTTATAACATGCCTTATTGGATTGGATTTCATTTGGGCAACGATGTGTTTGAGTTTGTGTATTTATATTTTCTTACTTCGTGAGTTTTGACGTGTTATGACCTGTCTCATTGTATTGCATTGCATGTAGGCCGAAAGTTTGGAAGTATTTGTTTCCATTTGCGAGTAGATCGTGTCGTAATCGTTTGCTACCAATTAATGCCGAAAAAGTAGTTTTTATTCACCACAACTTACCATTAGTAGATTTTAAATACTAAAATACATATTTTTGAATAAAAGAAAACACTCATTGTAAGATAATAAGCTTTTTTTATTCTCCATTTCTTATTCGGTATTCGGCCGAATGTTCTGAACTATTCGGCCGAATACTGAATATCAAAAATACAGGCCGAATGCTGAATGGTGGCCGAATATTCGTGGCATCTCTAATTATTACTCTATACGAATGCCCTTAATGGCCTAAGGTCCATAAAAGTAAATTCGATCAGTACATGATCATATACCGATCGTTTACCCATAATTCAACACTACATTCCGGACTATTACGAACAGACAGTCAAATAGTCAGAGAATTATGCATTCACCTCGGATTGGGAGAAGAGTGGGGGGAAAATAACATTCGCACAGGTAAATAAATGAACTCAAGCTTAGTATACAGTTAAGCCGCGTGAACGTTGGACGCCAAAGTCAAACTTTTATTTCCACTTGTTTGAATTATTATAAGTAAACAATTCGTTTCGGTATTTTGGTTTTGTGGCAAACAATCTAAATGTTTTCACTTTAACCGAAATGGTTTTGAATTATATTATATGTATATAGCCGCGTTTGACCTTCAAGTACTGTTTTTTTATTTATAAAAAAAAAGAAAGGAAAACAATACTTAATCTTAACAAAGTCCAAGAACCCTTTCAAAACATAAATAAACATATAAACATGGATAACGCTTGGACGCTTCGCATAATGTTATTTGCTGCATTGGCCTTGTTCATTTTTGGAGACTTTTTCGGATATGGCAGCATAAGGGGAGTAAAGTCCGCCTCCAATCAAGGATCGGGTAAATTTCAACAGAAACAAACCGAATTCGAGTTGACTGATGATGGTAAGACAAATTGAGAAACCATAAAAGCATAAAATAGTTTATCTAACCAGCGACGCAATGCAACGCAACATTGTGCGCTTATGCAACTGGTTTTCATTTTTTTTTTTTTTTTTGAAACTTGTTTTAAGTTTTTTTTCCCATCAAACCCCTTTCGTTTTTGATTTGTCTAATTTCATTTTGCTTTAGATCTTGTGTCTTGTGTCGAATTCGAATTTATTGTTGTAAAAATTCTCAGAATGTGATGTATAGTCATTGGCTAGTGAAAGTGAAATTGTGGTGCAAATTAACGCAATCTTTTCTTGAAGATACTTTACTATATTTCTTATTGTACCAGAAAAAAATATAAAGAAGATCGGAATATGAAAAATGAAATTCAATTGTAATTGTCTTGTTATATATTTATGTACATTTGTATCTACATAGATATAATGTATATAATTTTGGTTTTCTAGACCAAAAACGTGTGTGAAATAATGAAAGTTTTTCGTGATATTTTTTTTTTGTTTAAATTTTTAATCCAGAATAACATTAGTAGCAGTTGTAAATACTGTATTTATTAGACTTCGTTGCTTATATAACCGAATTTTCCCCTATTAAATTCGTTTTGGACTGAATAAGTTTAAGCTGTGCAAATAGTGAAGTTGTTTACGAGTATGTGTGGTTTCGCTCATGCTCTTTGAATAAATAGAAGCTGAAATGCTTAAACGTGCGACGATCTGATTATTGTATTTTTTTTATCAAGCATTGTTACTTTTTTTCATAAAAATCAACAAGTAACAGACAGTCTTAAGTCAAGTTAAATAAAAAAAAATTACATTAATTAAGGTCTAGTAATACATTTTTCGTGACGCAATATGACTTATTACACTTAACAGGTTAATTTCGAAAACAATTTTTAATTTTTACCGCATTAAAATTGATTTTTTTTATCAAAAATATTTATTCATAAGTTAAGAATACTTAAAAAAAAATATGGTCTTTGAAAAAAAATTTAGATATAATGTATTGGGTTTGTTTGAGTTAGATACTGAAATAAACATGAAGAATACGATAATTCAAACTTTAAACGACAAAGATTGATGACTGATTTGTATAGAACAACAAAGAAAAATGTTTTCATTTTCTTTCGAAATGCTTAGTTTGAAATAATTTTTGCAAAAACTTCTTGTAGCTATTCTTTTTATTTTTATTATTATTATATTATTTACACTATTTATAAATCGTAATTTACAGTAAATGTTTTGCATTTACATTATAGAATGTGACGGCTTAAGCAATTATGAATTCAGTTTTTATTTTTATTTTACTCTATAGATTTTTGTGTAAGAAATAACTTCTGGTTTTAATCAAATTTCATATTTCAAAAATTTTCGAATACGCGCCGCGCACGTATGTACGAGTATGTACTTCATGTATTTTACAAAAATTGAGCTACAAATTAATTATTATATTTGTTTCATTCATGAAATTGGAATTTTAGTTTAACTCATTGTTTTTTTTTCATATTTATTTTGACTTTGAAAAACCTTGCATAGTTTTTATGTCTAATGATTTTAGGTTTTTGAATGAGTAATCTTTTATTAAAGTTTTGTTAATTTTTTTTCCAAAAAGTGCTTCTAACTTATGTTTACTTGCAATTGTACATAATGTACATATATTTGTAAGTAAATGACCAAACTTGACTTAAGATGATGGAAAACACCAAACATTTGGGTCCCGAAATTCTGTCGATTTGTTTATGCTTCTGTGTGTATATCAATCCGTAGCCTAAACTGTTGAAGTAATTTTTTTCAAGCTTGGTCCTTAGCATGTTATGTGAGGGAGCGGGTCAAAATTCTGGCTTCAAAATACTACTTTTCAAAATTCCGCTTTTAAAATGAAAATTCTGCTTTTCAAAATTCTGATTTTTTTCATTTTGTCTGCTTTTCAAAATTCTGCTTCTCAAAATCAGTCAACAAAAAAAGAAGAAATTATGCTCGTTTTTTTTTTAATTTTTAATTAACTTTTTTTATTTTCAAAAGCAAATGATAAACAAAACAATCCATAAGGCTTAAGTATGAAAAAACAAGAAAAAAAGCAAAAACCATAGAAAAAATGTTTTTTGAATGTGACTTCGATCGGTTCTCTTTTTTATACTTCTTTTTATTTGTTTGTTTTTCGAAACACTTTTCCTTCTTTTCTTTAATAACTGAATAATTGCCTTAAGAAGTTGACCGACAAAAAAAATATTTTTTTTATTAAACTCTTAAGAAAGTAAGAGAGTTGCTTGTCAAAACTCTGCAAATAAAAAAGAAAACAAAGATTTGGAAAATGTTAAAAAGCGCGCGATTGAGAATTTTGACCCCGGCAGAATTTTGACCGCAACCTGTTATCTGATTGTCTCAATTAGATTTTTCTAGCCCCAAAAATAATAGTACCTACTTGCAATACATTTTTTCTACAATTTAAATTATCTCGAAAACTGCTCTAACAATTCTGATATAAAAAAATCTATGCTCTAGTATAGACATTGTCTACATTTTGGTCCGATTTTCTTTTACATATTTTATTAGTAACAAAAGAAGGCAAATTCTTTTGATTTTAAATTTTTTAGAAGAAAATTAAACAATTTTTGTTATAAAAAAATTAAGAAAAAAAATATAATTAAAAATATATTTAGCCCTTTCTATGATCAAAATATTGAGAAAGTACGTAAGTCTTATTTTTCTCAAAAACGGGTTCAACGATTTTTATAAAAAAAAAATCAGTTAATTACTAAAGGCACAAGGTACTTCTTAATTTTTGTTTTTCAAATTTGATCTAGTAAACCCATTTTTCGGTGTTCTGAATTTTCTAGAAGGCGATTCAGTTGATTTTTTTTTTGTGGAGAAGATCCTAACACGTCTAAATGGTATTGTAATCCAAAACGATTCTGACATTTTTGAAATTAAGAAATACAAATGTTTTTTCTTTGTAAACGCTTTTTGTATTTCGTAGATTTTTGACATTTTCTTGAATATTCGAAAATAACATTTTCTCAAAAAAAAAAGATTTTTTCATACAACTTTTAAAAAGTCTTAAAAGTTATAAATACTTTTAAAAAATCTGAAAAATGGCCTAAAAAACATTTTATTTTGCTTTATTATTAACGATACTTCCCAAAGAATCACTTTTTATGTTTTCGACTTTCTGATTATTGGATGATTCTATTGAAATTATTTATTTCTGTGCAGTTGTTCCTTAAGGGTACTAAAAATATTGAATATTAAACTTTTCAAAAAAGGATTTTTAGGATTTAAAAAAAAAAAACATTTTTTAAATAGATTTTTCAAAAACTGGTCAATGAGTAAAAAAATCAAATACAAAATTTAAATTTAATAGGTATATTAGTAATAACTTTAAATATGCGATCTAAATTTTTTCCCGAAAATATTTTCAAAATTTTATATACCAAAAAATGTTATATACCACAAAAAAAAAAACGCTGTCCATAAATTCAAATTGCTTTTTTCTCAAACTCTAACAGCTAAGAATTTTAAGCAATTTTATTATGTGTGTTATAAATTTATTAGATTTTTGTTTGCATTAGGTAACTGATATTAATTCTCTTATTTTAGCTGTTTTGCGAAAAATCAAACATTAAATATGTGTATTTATTTTTTTTGTATACGAAAAATTCGATAAGATTAGGGTTCAAAATGTTATGATCGCAAATAAATGTATAATAATGTAAGCCGGCCGACTGATTTGATGTCAGCAACCTGTTTTATTTTTCATGATCACAATATATATCCATCAATCTGATAACATGAGCTCAACTCATGGTCAGAGTTTCTTCGATTATTTAGTTTTTATTTGTGCCCTCTAATAGAGGCTTTTTTAAATGAACCCAGTTCATTTTAATTGAACATTTTATGTTAAAAACAAGTAGCATTTGCTTTAGTATTCTATTTCCACATTTCAATGCATGTATTTAAATTGTTTAAGTTAAAAAAATACAAATTAATATAATTATTTATTGTTAATAAATTGCATTAAGCTTGACTGACTTTGAGTAAATCATTGAAGTATAATTATTGTTATTTTTATAGCTCGTTCAATGTTCAGCTTATTGCCAATAAAGTATTTTCTACGAACTATTAATTATAATTAATTTTTTTTCTTTTTGTCAAAAATTCATAATGGCTATTGTATCCTAAATAATTCCTAAAATTCGATGATTATTTTGAAAAATCAATTCAAATGTTAAAAATCTACTAAGGTAATACGAGTATATTATAAAAAAGAAACAAACAAAAAGTCAAATAAAGAATGTGTACTCACGTCATAAATAAAATTACCATAATCAAATATGGTTTGAGCTTCTTTTTAAAAATTAAAGAAAACAAGATTTATTGTTCAGCCGACATTTCAAAATAGTATTCAACTAAGTAATAGTGATATTTGGACAAAACTATAATTAACATAATTATGTTGTTTTAGCCGAAAACTAAAAAAAAATCGTTATACAACACGATTCTACTATTTTTAGGAACTTGAAATTTGGATCTTAAATTCTAAATCGTCATTTCAATTTATAATGATGTTTTGTTTTTTGTTTCTTAATTGCCATATATGGGGTAGTGATTTGTTAATCGCAGACGAATATTGTTGTGAATATATATATATGTTTTTTTTTTTAATATGAAGTTTATTTGTTTTAGAAAATTATTTTTTTTTACTATTTGGAATACAAGAAATTAACGTTTTTTTTAATTTCCAATAACTAATCATAAAAATACAAGTGAAATAAAATTTAAATGAATTAGAGACATATATTTGTTTGTTGTTTTTTGATTAAATGTAGATAGGTATTTATGTATATAAACCAGTCGTGCTCGTGCAAATTATTTATATCTTATAGATATAGACTGGCTAATCATAATCAAATATAATCCAATTCTCAGACATAGATCCAATTTTTATCAAATATAAATTTAGTTAATTTTATTTGAGAATAGTAATTTACACATTTGCAAATAGAAATTTGGAAAGTTTCTTATTTGCAAGATTGGTTAAGATATAAGTCGACCCAGTTCTTGTTAAACATATATAAATTAAATCAATTCTTTAGTAGAATAATAAATAATATATTATCTAATTCCAATAAATAAAATCAAATTGGGAAAGTTTATTTATATTATATTAATTTTATAAAAAGGTTAATAAATATGTTTCAATGAACTTGCTTCAGGACTATATGACCAAGTGACTGATCAACAAATTGAATACATACATAATTTTCTTATTAACATATTTGTATCCTTAATCAAAGGAGTACAATTTACGCAATTGCACGCCCCTTCTTCTCAAGCTCATGGAAACGCTGATTAATTATAAGCTTGAACAAATATCTTCAAGAACAAAAGCTTTTTAATGTCCGGCAGTACGACTTTCATAGCAATATTTTCACTAGTAGCACCAATCTTTACATCATTTTAGAGAAAGTTAAATTATTGCATTTGATATTTCAAAAACATTGGATAGAGTTTAGCATGAAGCTCTCTCATCAAAAATGCGTGTATTTGTTATCGACGAACCTCTTATCCGTTGGATTAGAGAAAAAATTAGCTTTCCGACAGTTCAATACTAGTTCTAATGGCCGGTTTCCAGTGGGATTATTATATAATAAAATAATTGCTGGGGTGCCACAGGGGTCCGTTTTGTCTCAAACTCTTTTTCTCATTTTCATTAATTACCTATTTTTACGAACTTCTATTTCACAAAATTATTTAACAGACGGTATATTGATTTCTACTATAATATTGTTCTAAGATTCACCTTCTTGTTCTTCGGATTTCAAATCCCCAGGTATCATATGCTCATTAAATTCTGATCTTGACAACAGTATCCAATTGGAAATATAAAACCGCATATAATTTAATTCTTTAAAAGCTCAATGTTGCATTTTATCATCAAAGTCCAACAATCTTGCTAGTTTTTAGACTTTCTTCGAAATTGCAAGAAATTCGTCTCCCCTTATGATCTAAATGTAATCTATAAACGTTACTCCCCTGTCCAAGATTTTAGTATTGGGCAAAAGCTCCTAAAACAGAATTGAATCTCTTGTTTAGAATTAAAAATAGAGCTCTAGAAATAAAAAGTTATAGAACTTTAACAGAATCACTTCATCTGTCGAACAAAGTCGTTTCATGTCTTTCATTATTTTATATAGCTTTTTTTGTTAAGCAATGTTCTATGAAACAGTCAGAAAGGACATTTTTTCTCTTAAACTATGTAACCATACATAATAGTCAAACTTTTAGAAATGCACATCAGTTTACATTTAAGCCTATCTGTGGACGCATACTGTCAAGATTTTTTCTGTAGCCGTACAACACAAGTGTGGAATATGGTTCACATTGTTCTATTTTTCCCTCCCATATTGATAACTACTCAGAGCTCCAAATCAATGTGTATTTTATCTCCGTTAAATTCGTCTTTATTTCCTTAATGCTCGCACTGTGCTAATGCTTTTTAAGGTTAGCCAAAATCCCTTTAATACTCGTAAGTTCGCAATATGAAACAAAATATAAAATAAAAATTAAAACTAATTGGAAGAGTTTTTTTTTCTTCGATTTGCTTACTTATAAAAAAAACTGAAATTTTGAAATTCAATATTCATTACCAGTATCTGTGTGACAAATTTAAACAACATTATTAAGGAGATTTTTGGGAATAACCCAAAAATACAAGAATTTTCTTTAAAAATAATGTAAAAACCCTTCTTCGAATATCTGTCCTAAAAAATGAAAAAAAAAACAATACTTTATACACTTACGGTTAAATGCCTTAAATATTGATAAGATAAAGTGAATCATTCTCCATTATTTGACAACCCCGGGTTATCACATTAGAATTTTGAGTTTGGTATTTTATTTTGAAACAAAATAATTAGCATATCTGTTTAATGGTATTTTTTTGTTTACTTACATTGCAGAAGAATCTGATTTGCATAACCTTTCACCAGCTGAATTCAAGAAACAACGAATTCTAGCAAAATCCCAACTCACTGATGCCATTCGAGATTCCTGTTTGCCAAAGATGCTCTGTGAAATGGCTTCCAAACCAGAATATAACCTCTCAGAAAAGGAAAAGGACTTGCTCCATATGATACGGTATGAATATTTGAAATACATTAATATAACAGTTTAATGACTAAAAATTCAATAACAAATTTAATAATCGTAATTAAAAAAATGATCTGGGTTGTTTAAACAAACCAGTTCAGTCTAATTTTTATGGCGCCCTCATTTATTTTTTTTATCACACAATAGACCGTGTGTTCATGCATATTAATGAATTGCATATTTAAAATTAATTGTTTCTATTTAATGTTAATTAAATAAAAGTTCAATGTTTAACCTTTTCTTTATGTACTTGGTTCACAGATCCTCAACAATGTCATTAGCTATGAATAGTCCACCAAGTAAATGGCATTTTGCAGCACACATGGGAGAACTACTCAAACATACTGCCGATAATCTGAGCGGACCGATGGGATGCGCAAATCTTTGGCCCCATTGTCCAATAAGTTCGAAAAAACTTATGAAACTTTCCTATAAAGTTAATTTAAAGTAATATTGTTTAAAAAAAAAGTTAGTTTTTTTTTGTGTAAGAAAAACATGAAAAAGACAAACATTTAAATGTGATTTTTTTACTTTGTGTAAATATTGTACTTAAAAAGATATATAGTGATAATGACTGAATTTAGTTTATAAGGGTTATTTGCTAGTCGTCTTTAAAAAAAAATTGTAAAATTTGTGGATTATGCAATGAAATTGTTAATTATTAAAATAACACTTTTTTTTAATTTAAGCATTAATTTAAAATGGTTTGCGACTAAAATATTCGAGTTTTGTTAACTTATATATTAGTAAATTTTTAACAAAAAAGTGCAATAAGAACTTTAACAACAAAGTTGTTAAAAGCAAATAAAACTATATTTTAACAAACAAATTTTTTTAATTTTTTACTAAAGGTTACGGTTTACATTTAAATATACGAAAAGCTAAAATTGAAATAAAAATACATTATTCGAAAATATATTATATTATAAGCTAGTTTTTTCAATAGGATGTGACAGTACATGTCAAAAGTGTAACAGAAAGTAGAGTGTATGAGGCTTGTATATTTAAAAGGACATTCGATTTCCAGAAATTAGTTGTTTGATTTAGAAGCCCACCAACCGCGCGTGGCGTGGGGAATATTTTTTTTTTCCATATTTGATATTTGATATTTATTTTATAATTTATAGTTTATAATTTCATATTTAGATATTATCTTATATTTTGTGATTGGTTTAATTAATTTAATGCAATTTATTAAATATGATATAAGACAATACATTTTTATATATATAGTTATTTAAAAGTGAAGTACATTTTTTTATTATTTATTATAATTTTATTATTTATAATATTTGAATTGGATTTGAAATATTTATATCATGCCATAATTATTGGTCAGCTTTGCGTTTATGATTCTCCCTTATTTTTATGGGTAAGGATTTTCATTGTCGGGTGACATTGACCAAAAATGAACATTCGTATTGCAAGTAGTTACTAAACGGTTAGAACTGAATTATTAAATTTTTATTCAAATTTTTCAAAAAGATGATCTTTTTGATTTAACTTCAAATGTTTGCTTAAGAATTAATATTTTTTTTCTAACATCTATGTTATTAATCCAATGACTATACATTAGCATCGATAGGTTTAACAAAACCTAGCAAACGGTATGCAGAGAACATTCAATTTTTTTTTTTAATTTTGTAGTAATTCTGTGTTTTTTTTAACAAAAAAAGGGAACCAAATCTTACGAATATGTTCTAATTGAACGACTTAATTGTCACAACTCAAAAAACTGTATTTATTTAGTTTTTTAAAAAAATTTGTTCATCAAAATTTCAACTGAATTTATTTTTTATAAAAAAAAATAATTCCAAATAATTTTTTTATTAGTAGAAAAATATTGTGTATAATCTAAATTACCTAAGAATATTGCTTTGAAAGATACAATAATATAAATCAAATTTTGAAGAATATTTTTTAATTTTATGTTGCATTTAAATTTCTCTTTATTTTGTCCAAAGTTTTGTGCTTAAATGTAAATTTTTTTTAAATAAATTTCTTGAGTTGAAAGCTTAGAACAATTTTTATTTTTATTGGGTTCAGTAACTGCTTTTTCAAAAGACAAAGAACACAGTTATATAAGAAAGTAATCAATAATTTTGCTTGAATAAACATTTCAGTTACCATTTTAGATTTGCAATTTTAGGATGTTTAATAAGCTAAAACCAGTAAATAATTTGAATAATGAACCGAACCGAACCGAAATGATAAAAATAAAATTTTATTTTGATATAACCTTTATTAGGTTTGATAAGATTCTTACATGTGATATTCTTAGTAATAATCATTTGTCATTTCAAATTGATATGAAAATTTTGACACTATAGTGAGCTAGAATTGGCTTTTTTAAAAATCAAAATACTAAGTAATTCTACTGCTTTCAAGATCTCAAAATTCGCTTCCGAGATATGTTCCACTGTTGCCTTAAGCCGATAATATATTTGAGAATAGTTGTTGCGCAAATTATATTAATCTTAAAACATTAAAGAATTCCTAAAAATTATACCCAACACATATAATATTTAAAATAAATATTAAATAAGAAATATTTAGAAAAAAATTATAGTATTATTTTTTAACAAATAAAGTTAATTGTTACTTCTATTATGTATTTTGGATTCCAATGTTTGAATTTTCATGACCTTTTCTTTATGCAAAATATTTTTTTAAATTATTGTTTTTTTTTTTTTAATTATAACACATTGAACATACGGGCATTAGGAAATATGGAAATGATGTAGAAGAAAGTTTCGGTGCACATTGACTTTGAATTTTTGAAGGGAAAGACCGAGTTTGGGTATATTCGAGTAGTTCGGTTGAAGATAGAATATCTGTATACTTGACGGTACACACTATCGTCTGAACAAAACTGTTTTTTTTTTTTAACAAAAGGTTCTGAAAAAAAACAAAACAAACGCTATTAAGGAATTGTGACCTATAGCCCAAAATGCGTTTCGCCCAGGCAAGATAGTTGGGCTCGAGCCCAGTCATTAAAATCTTCAATTTGGCTTTAACCCCTACAGTCCACAAAAACAAAAACAAAAGTAATATTAAATTATTATTTGCGTTTTCTTCAAAATTATTAAGGAATTATTTAATCATTCAACACAGGGATTGTAAACAGGACGATTTGAATAATATACTACACAATGCTTAAGTAATCGAAAATACGTACAATCTGGCTTTTAATATTAAAATCTACCTTTTTTTTTAGATCAAAAGCTCATATTATAATATGATTTGCTTTTAGGTTCTTCAAAAAAAAAATGCACGACTGGATCGCACGATCTAGCTCTAACGACCTTAATGTAGCTAAACATTGACGGTGTTAGAAGGTAGGTCATCCATTTATCCTTTTCAGGTTTAAGGCCGATATATGTTACCTTGATCCTTAGTATAATGAATTGTTAAACGGATGATTCCAGGAATTGTTACACAGGTACCAACATTTTTAGAAAAAAAAATTGAAATATAAAATTTTAGTTTCACAAAAATTCAGTAAATGGTTTTTGAAAATCGATTTTTCAAAAAAAAAAAAAAATATTTTTTTTTTAAATCGAAAAACCAATTCCTTGAAAATTTTAGTATGCAATTTTATTTCCACTTTTAGGTAGCATTTGCATAAAAATAATAATTTTAATCGGTTTATCCAACAATTAGAAGTAAAATATGAAATGCAGTTAACAAGTAGGTCCGCAAAATAAAATATTTTATTACTGAAAAGTGGACTGCCCTAAATTAAGAATAATCATATATTCTTAACGGTTTTTTAACATTTTTATGGGAGGTTCCGTTGTCTTTTTTTAAGAAAATAGATTTTTTCATTATTCAAGATAAGGTCAAAAAGAAACAAAATACAAAGTTTAAAAAAAAAACGATTCAATCGTTTTCGAAATTTTGAGCTAAATAAACATTTGGTTTACATCAGTGTTTAAGCTTTCTGGGAAATTTCGAATTGTCGGTTTTTCACAAAATCGAAAACCGAAAAAATGGTAAAAGAGGTACAAAAAAAAATAATTTTTTTTCCGAAAAAAAAATTATCCAAAACTACCTTTTCGCTTCAATAATTAACTGATTTTTTTTTATAAAAATCGTTGGAGCCGTTTTTGAGTAAAATAAGATAACAAAAAAATCAATGGTGGTAATTTGTCGTCTTAAAAAAATAAAATGCACGTCAGGATCGCACGTGTCTGCTCCTATGTTCGATAACATTATATGCAAAAGATTCTTAAAAGAAACGGCTAAATATTTGTTTAAAGTCGATTTTCAATTAATTCTTTATATATAAATTCTTAGTTTAAAAAAAAAAAAAAAAATAGTATGAACATTTTAAGTATTTGATAATATAAAGTTAAAACAAATATTTCAGAAAAAATCATCCACCCGTTTTCGAAATATTGAATTTAAAAGAAAAATATTTTTTCAAAAATCCAAAAAAAAAACTATTTTTCAAAAATTTTGATATGAAATATTATTTAGAATTTGACGAAGCTACCGCATACAAATTTTGATCGAAATATGTTGAGCCATTTATGAGAAAGTTGAAAATCAATAAAATTGTTGTATGGCTGGTACCGTTAATAACACAATATTTTTAGAAAATGTTTGGCCAAAATGTAGACACATCAATTTTTGTCAAAATCGTTAGAGCCGTTTTCGAGATAATTAAGATGGTAAAATAATTTGTGTGGCACGTACCGTTATTTTTGGGGCTAAAACAACGATTCATAAATCTATTTTGGACAATCGCCTAAAACGCCTAAGCACCAAGTTTGAACAAATTCGGTTCAGTCGCTTAGGATGTAAATCCTTCTAAAGACGGATAGACAGACAGACAGACAGAATTGCGGGATACTCTTTTTTGGTATTCTCTATCATCTTGGTGTCAAGTTTGATTAAAATCTCGAGTTCGATTTTGTAATTCAAATGCAAAACTTGCCCTACATTTTGACGTTTTTACTAAAAATCTTGTGCTTACGATATGAACGAAAATTAGGGCAAGTACATGCAATCCTTTCGTGAATGTTTTTTATTTATAATTCGTTCAATTTTGATAAAATTTAATAGAGTTATTATTGATCTTATTTTTGTTATAAATATAAATAGGCAAATATGAATGAAAGCACACATGTTTCTTAAAAACAAAAGAGCTGATAAGCAAACTTTAGAAATAAGTATTATTATTTTCCTTGAAAAGAATTAAAAGTAATTACTTCAGAACTGTTATACATTTAAGTGTAATAATCTTGTTATCTTAATTTTATATCAAGCTGAAGACGCCTAGGCAAATGATTCGAAAAATGTATTATTAATACATCTTACACATTTTTAATACAGAATAATTGTATTGCCATCAAGCTATGATGTTTGGGCAGTTTAGAGCTGAATAGTCTTCAAATACTATTAACAAGAAATTATTTAAATGTATTTTTTTTTGTTTAAGGTTTTAAAGTAGCATTATTAAAAATATTGCACTGCATAAATGACTTCATTAAATATTCCTCTATTCTTATCCCAAATATACAGAGCTAAAATTCAGTTAGTTTTTTTTTGAGTTGAAGAACCAAACCAGACGTTATACAATTTCTAAGCCATTAAGAACAAAGTAGCTTATTATCAAAAAAGCTTTAATGCACAAAATATGCCAAACTAAACTAACGAACATCGTAGGACGTAAGCGATATATAATTCAAAGCACGTTCGAAAACGACAAATGACGGTTTATGTTTGGCAGAGTTTCGTACTCTTCATTATTGAAATTGGTAAGCAACCAATAGCTTATGGATATTACGCAATGTATTAACATTTTTTTTTCATATTGCAATAAATGCCACACGTTGAATCACTAAATATACACGTATTGTTTTTAAATTTACTTTTTTGTTAGTCACCATCATATATAATATTTTTTTTTTGAAAAATTCTGGAGCCATTATGTGATCATTTTTTTAACTCAGATAATTGGGTTTTATAAGCTAAAATGTTAATTCACGGATAAATTCACAGTAAAAAGAATTTTAAAAATAAAAGAGAAGTTCGAAAATTTTTGAAAAAAATATATGTCCAAATAACCATATTAAATGAAACTTTACTTCTCAAAAACTGATCCTACAGTGATTCAATAATCATTAAATTTATGAAATTACGCTTAATAATAAACAACTCTTATTTTGCACTATAATATATTTAGGTATCAGGATTACTCATGGTAAATTAGTTTAAAAAATTTCTAAGAAAAATTAAATGTTTCAATCTCCAGATAAACATCCAGTTAGTTGCCAGAGGAATAAACTAACTTGAATGTTAAACAACCGATAATAACATCGAATTTTTCAATTAAAAAAAATCAATCTATAGAATAATTTAATTCGAACGTCACTTTTTTTCCAGTATCGAACTTTTCATAGAAATTAATTTTTGTTTAACGTTTATTTCAAAGCAATCATTTTTCAAAGTGTTTTTGACATCGAAAATAGCTATTTATTTTATTCTTCGGATAACTCCCTATTATGTTCTAAATTGAGCAGATAACTATGTTCCTAGATTAAGTTGTATCTAACTGTTGAAAAAATGATATTTTCTCTTTCTCGAGAATATGTACTAACTGACTGTTTAACTAACTATTGAAAAATTCGCCCTTAGTCAATAGAAATCCAATTTGAAAAATCCATGTCACACTGCGGTATAATTGCACTATTTTTTAAAAATTAAATTAAGTATACTACGAATCGAAATCCGACTGAAACTCTAATATTGAATATAAAATATATTTGGGTACACAAATCTATCTATCATTTATCAACTTTTTAAAGTTGTATTTTTTAAATTTCGTAACTTAAAAAAAAACATAATATAACTTAACAGTTTGTAACTAAGTTTTGTCCTGCTTCTCAACAAAAAATTGTTTATTTCGCCAATTATTTAATTTTGTTTCGGCGTCTGCAAGTACCTAGCTCTGACCTTACGACTACATAAATAAGAGGCACCTGAACGTTTGCTTTTTTTCCAACATCTAACATAGATACGCAGTGCAAGTTAAATCTTTAAAGCACAGACACATCTACACTAATCTTTCTCAATTGGAGGTATTATCTCACAGATGTTAACATTTTATACCACTTATATAGAATCACTAACTAAGTGCTTCACCTCCATAATTACCGTCTTTTAAGAAAACAACTCCAAATAATGTCAAACAAATTATAAAGATCAAGGTCCAAAGAATTGAAAAGGAATTTCAATGTCGAATTATTATTCCTAAGAATTGACAACAAAACCTAAAGCCTATACAAACATTTTAACAGGAAGAAAAAAATTGTCCTTCTCTTGACTATACGGAGGAAGCATAGAAAATAATTTATTTAATTTTCAAAGACTTCCTTTTAAACCAGGAAATCCAAAAATCCATCTACTCCAATGTCTATGTTAAATCAAACCTAACAAACCTCCTACCACACTTCATATCATAACTGTAATTCATGAAACTAGTCTGCCACGCAACAAACATGCCTATAGTATAGCCTACTCCACTTCACATCTGCGCAACTAACCAAAGACCTGCATTTTAACTCGCGACTCACTTAACCACAGCATTTCAACCAAAACAAAATAGTATCCATTATGTAAGACATAGTGACTATAATTTTAGCAAAAAAAATGCAACCAAATATTCTCCGTAAAGCCTTTCTTGTATTGCTACCTGATGACCGACACTACCTGTACACTCTCCACAAAAGACACACAAGTTTATAGTCTAAAAGATACAACAGCCAACAAGTATTCTGGTTTTTTTTTTCTCGGTTTGTGGATCAACACAGTTTCACAAAATTTCAACGTCAAATTCATGCACTTTGGAAAGAAACCTCTCATCTAGGGCTTGTGTTGTACGTGTACCAATCCACATTACCAACCGGGAAAAGTCAGGAAATGGTGGATTTTTTTGGCATTCCGCCCCACAACGGCGTAATATATAACCTCTCACTCAGTAAAGTATTTCTCTTTAACACACATCAGTAAACTAAGACAGCAACGACGACGACGACGACGACGACTTCAAATCCAATACACATTAATGGCCGCCACAGAAACTTAAAAATTTCGTAACACCTTTTGACTTTAAGTGTCTGTCTTGATGGAATTTTTGTTGTGTATTTTAAAGCTCACTTTCACTATGCTCACAGATATTGACCGATAGAAGATGCATTAAGCGTAGATAATTTTTTTTATGTTTGATTTTTTTAGCCAAGCGTCTTAAATTGTCGTAGTCTTTTAAGTCAGTCTTTGTCCCCCACCTTGAGCCAAAGCGCAATTTTGAAGTTAGCCATCGTTGTAAAATTACTTTTAGTCCATAACGAAATCGCAAGTGAGAATGAACAGCAGCTTGAGCAGTCAGACAGAGTGTGAGAGTTAAAAAAAATTAAAAATAATAATTTCAATTTAATAAAAAAAAAATACAGAAAATAACCGTGAATTTTTATCAAACGTTAATTTGAAACATCAACTTTCTATCTTTTGTCGGTGTGTCAACACTTTGTGATGCAAATTTGATTTAAGAAAAAAAGTGTCGAAGCGTTAAAAAAAAATATAGATCCCATTAACACCAGTGTGCAAGAGTGGACGACCACAAACTTAACAAAAAGAGGAAAAACCTACCGCCAAAAATTAACATATCCTAATTAAAAGTGAATTTATAATTTTGCTGTCCGAAATTTGTTTGTTGAAAAAAAGACCATCATCATGAGGATGTCAACGATTCTATCACTTTCGCTGCCTGCCATCGTAATACTTCTAATCTTCTTCCTCGATATGATGGATGATGTATTGGCTCAGCAACCGGATCCACTGTTTGATCTTCCGGTTCAGTTGATTGGGTTTCCAGTGATAGTGCTTTCGGTGAGATTGTCACAATTTGCAAAGAAGTTGGCATACTCTCTAAATCCAGGTTAGTACAGTTTGGTAACAATTCAAAATCGCATGCTGCACCTGTATTATTATTTACTTGATATTTAATTGTTTCATAAGATAATTTTACTGTGAAATTAAAAATGAAAAAAAAATAAATAACCATGACCTGAATTCTGTGCGAGAGAGCAATGTCCACATGTTGGACAATTGAACTGATCAACTCGGGTGGTTGGT
This sequence comes from Philhelius pedissequus, assembly GCA_910595825.1. NCBI lineage: Eukaryota > Metazoa > Arthropoda > Insecta > Diptera > Syrphidae > Philhelius > Philhelius pedissequus. The sequence continues at coordinate 39,024,489 of OU343163.1, forward strand.
TTTGGTTAAAATGACTTTCGAAAACTACAATCGAATGTTGGAATTTTATTATTCATTGCTGAATCACATATACATATATTGTTTATGAAGATTTATTTATGCGATTGAGCTGGTGAAGAAGAAATAGCAATATGTATAAATATATATATCTAGGTGCGGTACGTGAGTGGTTTACTAAATGCAAATATCTACACGTTGTCGCTGTTTGTAGTTTTGTATGAAATTTTTCAAGTGAAAACAAACTTTTTTCAAAGTTACGAGAGTAATTTGGTATGAAATTTTTTAACTCAAATGGAAAATAAAAAATTTTGGTTTGAAAATAATTCTTAAAAAACGTTGTACTGTTACTTGTGCAATCAGTTCTTTCCATCAAAGTGGTCGCATGATCTGTATTCGAATCCAACAATAATGATTGAAATAATAAAACTGTTTTCATTTCGAAGGTTGACTACTATGAATTTTTTAAATATTTTTTTAAAATAAAAAATCCAAGGTATACGCCTTCTTTTTATTGATTTTACGGTCAAAACGGCCCAAAATTTGAAATTTAAATCTGTATTGCTTTTCTTGAACAGACCTTTAACTAACCCGCCCTAACATTTATACAAAAATATCATTAGATGGTGACGAAAAATTAAAATAAACCGCATACTAGTTTTGCAGGCACTAGGGCGTATACGCACGTTTTATTTGCGATATAAATTACATAGTGCAACATTTGCATTAATAAAAATCGAACTCGAGATTTTAATCAAACTCGACATTACGATGATAGAGAACACTAAAAAATTGGGTCCCATAATTCCGTCTGTTTGGCTGTCTGTAGGCCTATCTTGATTAGATTTTTGAATCGTATTTTTTAGCCAAAAAAATAACGGTACCTGCAATTTTTTCTACCATCTTAATTATCTCAAGAACGACTGAAACGATTTTGATAAAAAAAAAATATGGATTACTAGAGACATAGTCAAACATAATAATTTTGGTCAAACATTTTTTTTACATACAGTAGACGCTCGATATAGTGAATTAATAAAAACCAGTATTTTGATAGTGTTCGCTATTTCGAGAGAGAATTTTAATTAGTTTTTAAAAGCTAAATTAAATAAAAACTACATATATTGTGTAGTGTGTAAAAAACATAAAACAAAGCTCTACAACTCATAAAAACAACAGCAAAAAAATTGATAGAAATTAGTATTAACTATCGGTAACCAAGGTAGAAATAAAGATTTTTAGTCGTATAACAAAAAATTAAAATGTGGAAAAATAAATTGTCACTTTCGTTTGAGGCTTTCTTAATTTTAAATTGTGTTTTTGTAAATGTTTTAAAACTAAAATGTCAGAATAACTGCATTATTATGTACCGCCCATTCAATGACCTTATCAATATAAATAACAGCATCTATTGATGAAATAGGACACAGAAACAAACGTAGCAAATTTGAAGAGTTTATGGTTAAAACGGCATGAAGCTATGAACACATTGTAGATGGAAACTTTAGAGAAAAAAATCAGTGTTCACTATATCGAGATTTTTCTTGTTCACTATTTAGAGTACCCTGTAGAAAATTTTGTGTGTTTACTATATTAGATAGTTCACTCGAACGAGATTCACTATATGGAGCGTCTACTGTATTTTGTATTAACATACAATCATTTTTTTTTTATTTTTTAACTTGATAATAAGCAGCTAGATGGATTTCGATCAACATTTTCAAAATTGCAAAAAAAAAAAAATTTTTTTTGAATAGGTACGAGTATGTATCCAAAAAATTAATTTTCCAGAACTTTGGCCGATTTTTTTTTAACTAAGTTTTAAAAATCAATATATTAGATGCTTTTAATTGTCATAGCAAATAATTAGTTTAAAAAAAACAATAAAAAATATTGTATATAAAAAAAAAATAAATAAAAAATTACCCCATAAAATAAATTTAGCTTTTTTAATTAAGAAACTGGTGCTTACGATATGATCGAACATATTATCAAATACGTGCGATCCAGTCATCTATTTTATTTACTAATAATTATAATCTTAGTATTTTTATTTAATCGCAACGGTTGATTTTTAGAAAAAAAGAGTTCTCATGATAAAAGATCGAAAATTTATATGTGACATTTAAAATTTGCTTTTATTTAATTTTCAACCATATACAGGGTGTCGCATGATAACAATATGATGTTTTTGAAGAATATAACTCTTTTCGATTTATTTAACCTCAGGGACTTAGATATTTGTTTGGAAATATTTTAACATTTATGTTTTAAAGATAGTGGAGAATACTTTTAAACGATTTAGTTAGTTTTAGTATGAACTTAGCTAAAAAACAAAAAAAAATTGCTAATTTTACAAGTTTATCATCAAAAAATCTTTTAACATTTTACTAAAGCTAAAATCCCCAATAGGCTATTTTATCTTTTTATCATTTAACTAAATTCAAATGACAGTCTTGACATATAGAAACTGCAAAATGTCAAACAGTTTTCTTCGCTTAGTTGTTTGCACTCTTTTAGGCGTGTTCAGCTACAGTTTAATAAGAAAATAGTTTTTTTTTAAGTGCTAGTTAAAAAGTTTGAAGACTTAGTAATATTTAAGTAAATTGTTTAAATATTAGCGAATTTTTAACTAGTAGGATGCTAATACATTAATATCAGGCTGTTTTAAATGTTGAACCAATTTGGTGACCATTGTTGACGTGGACCTGACTTATTCTTTTCTGTGCATTTTTTTTATAAATTTCAGGTCTTGGGGATCTGACTTTTTCACGGATATTGGCATTACGATTATGCATGGTTCTTGGGCTATTGGCATACACCTAACTTGTTAAATGGTCGCAAAGAAAAAAATCTGGAGCTGTTAAATGGGGGGACGGGAATCAGAAAACCCCGATATTACTCAATTACCAGGGATTTCCCTTTGGAAAGTCATAGTTGGAATAACTGTGCCTCAATTTTGTTTGAACTACAATTCTAAATTGCTATAATACCTCCGCTTTTTAAAAGAATTTCAATCATTGTATTGAAAGCCATCCACATTAACCTTTATTTTTGAAAAAAAAAAATGGTCCAATGATCCTTGTTGTAATGTTTGATGTTCAATCATTATTTTTTGGATTTTTGATGGCCCAGATTCTAGAAATTCGTTTATTCAAGTGAGGTAAAATGGGCATCATCGCGCTCATTATAAAATTATGTATAAGATCGTTGTTTATTCGGAGAAAATTCTTTAAAGCGACAGGCATACTAAATGCCTACTTGTTGACCATTTGCTTTCAACTCGTGAACTAATTGAATGTTGTTTTGGAAAACAGTGTAAATGCCGTTTATTTATTCGTAAAGACCGTCTGGTAACACCAATCGCTGAGAATGTCGCTTGATGGAAGTTTCGAGGTTTTCCTCAATACTTGCTTGCAACTGAGATATATTTACATTATTTCGAACTGCACCAGGTCTTAGGGCACTCCAATATCAAAGACAGTCACTTGTTGCTATTAAAACTGGACCAGTCGGTCAATTGTTGGACCACTGGGGCATTTTAAAGACTACAGACATTTCTATATGATCTGTGTGTCTGAATAACTGATTGTCGACTTTCAAAATTAATTTAACTTTGGTCCCTTGGTCTCTACTGATTCCTTCCATTATAAATTTTCCATATTTTTCAAAATTGATTCTGAAAAAAATACGTAAGCAGAAAACTTATTGAATAATTAAATAATTACGAGAGTTATCCGTCACCATTTAAAAATCAAAATTTCCATAGCAAAAAAAGAGAGTGATCAATTCTCTGTCTGAAGAACTTATACTTATACTTAAGAGAACAATTCAAATTTTATATTTTTCATACACAACCACATTTTGGAACAACTTATACATATTCCCCTTTATCTGCAAGTATAATATGAATTCAAAAAAAATCCAAACTAACCTCTCAATACAAATTTCAACGCTTTTCGTTTTGCCCATTCTCAAAAATTCAAATTTGAAATATCGGTATCAAAGAAATTTAACTTAAAAAAATTGCAGGTGTATGTAGCTACTTAAGTTAAATAAATCAACTCTACTAATTCGACCTTTCTTTGATTTATTAATAATTTTTAAGTTTGCTTTAAGTTTTATATTATTTTCATATTTCTGAAAAAAAAACGCCAGATGCATGACCAAAAATAATTTTCTTTCAAAGCGGTTATTATTGAGAACGTCAAAATAATTGTCCTTTGGATTAAAAGTTTTTCATGTCAAAAAGTGAATTACGACTATATAAGGATGCAAAAAAAAAAAAATAGCTTAAGAAGTTTGAGTAAATGGGTGTTAACTTTTCTTTGTAAAATGCATTATGTCTGTTATCTTCTTAGCAAGTTATAATTATAACACAAAGCCAGTAAATCGCTAAAAACTCAAAAACTCGCTGGGTACCACATTGTATGAATATTGAATAAAAAATAATTTTCGAATTACAAACTTTTCATAAGAAAATTAATAACAAACATTTTTTATACGTTGTCTCCGAAACCAATTTTCAGAAAAATAAAAAAAATGTTTGAAACCAAAACAAATCTGAAGGTAGCGTTACGATCGTTTCTAATAAAAAAAATATGTAGAACAATGACGAACAAATACACAGTTTATATTCATGTCAGATTTACTTACGTATACCTATGAATATATACCATTTTTGCTTTGTAGTTTCCTAATTTTCATAGATACACACATTATGTAGATGATAATTCTGTATTTATTTTCTTTTAGCAACCTACCGAGCACGAACGAAACGCGACTTACCATCAGAAATATACCTTTCCCAAACGGCAGCTGATGCAATTGTTGCAGAAAAAGAAATCATGATGGAATTCGGTCCGAAGGCATGCATCCTTGAAGAACCATGTCGTTTACATGCAGCACGTCCTGGAAATAGAGGTGCACAACCTGACTGGCAAGAAATTCTAAGGTTAGTTCTTGAAACAAAACAATACCAAATTAAAAAAAAAAAACACAATAAAATTTCATTCGAGTTCTTTATTGTTCATTTATTTTAATGCTTGTCGTCATTTTCTCCATTGGAATGCATAAAGTTTCTCAAACTGCAATTTCATAAAATCCATACCTAGCTATATATACACATATGCATATACATATGTATATAGATACCTTTGAATATTAAGTAATAACAAATCCTTGTTCTCAAATCGAAACAATAAAATGATTTCCAATCAAAAATTTTTATAACAAAATGCTAAGTCATCTGTAAATGTTTGTCAGTTTCATCTGTTGCACAATACTAACTAGTATATATAAGGATGCTATGATGAAAATGCTGCGACATCCTTTCGTGTGTCGTGTCGTATCATGTCTTTGTTTCCTTAACGGAGGCAAAGAATGCAATCATCATTGTCCAAATCATCGTTACAGAGATGTAGATGTACTTCGGTTTTTTTTGTTTGTTTTTCTTTCCGAGTCCTTGACGCCAGTAATAAAGATTTTTACTACTATTCTGTGCAGCAGCAGCATCTCCTCAAACCCAACAAAACGTTTCAATTTAAACTTACTCCGTTGCCGTTCATGTCCTGCGCGCCAACATTAAATTGAATAAGTTTTATTTCTGTGCAGTTTTTCTGCGAGTCGCTTTGCTGTGATTTGCAATTTTTTTGTTCATAAATTTTTAAAATGAGTTGCATTGTATAATTGCCACAAAAAACTTAAATTCATTGATGCACTCTTTCAGGGAAAGTCAAGCAAGTGCTTAGGTGAATTTTACAAGCTGTAAAACTTGTCAGTCATGAATTAATTTAACTTCACAGAAGAAACTTTATTAAAATGCTTTAAAAAGGTTGTCATATGCTTTTTCAAATTTGAAGTTTGTTAAAAAATTAAGACAATAAATTTTTACAATTTGAGTATGTTATTTTGCTTGAAAACTTGAGGAAGTACTGTTTTATTTAAATTCATATTGCCCTTGGCCTTAAAAAAATGAAATTTGGAAAATGTAATATCTCGAAAACAGGCTAATTTTGATTTTAATCAACCCACCAAAAATTGGAATAACAACCATTTTGTTTTTTTTTAAGGTTTACGAATTAATTCTAAATATAAAAATATGTAATTTTGAAGAGCTGTGAATGATTTTTTAAACACTTTTGGTGTAAATTCATATTTATTCAAGTGATCGAAACCCAAAAACGCAATTTTTGACACACCTTCCTTTGGTGAACTCTTAAGATTTTTTTATTTTTTTATTTTTTATAATTAGCTCAAAAACTACCGGAATGTCGAAGAAATTTGTAATAAAATAAAATTTTTAGGCAAAAATTCACACAATGAATAACAGACTTGTTATATTAATATTTTTTTTTGAGAAAAATGTTTAAAGTTTTGTGGGCTCCCGGAAATTACGCCAGAGAAAATTGCTCCAGAATTTCTTTTTTTTTTAAAAAAAGGCCAGAAATTTAGAAATAATATCAGTAAACTTTGGCTTTTTTCCTAGAAAGAAGGCCAGAATTTTTTATGAAGAATTTTCTGGCGTTTTTTCCAAAAAAAAATGTGGCGCAATTTCCGGGAGCCTATTATGTGGATATTTCCGAAAACATCCTCATCAAATTTTATTCTTTTTTATGCACATTGGGTACAGGTACCTTTGAATATTACAACAAAACAACAACAATTCTCATGCTGAAATTCACCAATAATAATGCACTTCAATAGGTAAAAGTACAAGTTTCAGCACTCTGAATGAAGTCGAACTTTTTTCACTATGAAATTGCCAAGATGGGTCTTCGGACGAGTATAAAGTTCATCTGAAGTTCAAACATGTTAAAATCATTTTTATTTCAACTTGTTTTGCCATACGACTAACATTACACCGCACTCCCACACAAAAAAAAAATAACACACAAAACAGACTTGCCAGTAGAAGAAAATACCTCAACTGCTGCGAGAAAACTTTTCCAAAAACTTTTAGAGCTGCTTAAATTTTACGTATAGCAAAGTGACGGGTATTATACATACTATACACATTAGTACTTCGACTTTATACCTCCAGAAGTTCAAAAACTCGGGTGTTATTACAAATGATACAATGTGAGTCCTTGGACACCACTCTAGAGATTTTAATAGGTTTTCGTTTCGTAAAATGTTATCTTCGTTTAACAATTGCCAAAGCATTGTACTGGCTGTTTCTCATGAGATAACAAGTAAATTGTATCTAGTATAACCGTGTCGGTTGTGTGGTAATCCTTGGATATGCATAATTTTATTTGCACTCCCAGTTACATATATGTGAAGTATACATATACATACCAAGGACCTACCGACCTATCATCATATTCTGATATGAGGAACTTTGCAACGAAACAAAACTGTCCGAAATATTATAACAGCACATGCATGACTGGTGAGTTAGCAGTGCAGGATGTTGCCCGGATGTGTCAGGAGTACTTTGTCGTCTAATCAGTTTCGATGCATAAATTCTGATGAAAAGTTCTCACTCTCGATCCCTCTCTCTGAAACCCTTATCCCTAAAAATGCAACAATGCACAAATTGTTCCAATTCTAATTTTCAGGATTCTCATTTCGTCCTTGATGTTAGTGTGCATATTCAAATGATGTCTGTGTTCAGTCAAGCGAGCGTATTACAAACGAAATGAAAGTTTAGCCTCAGTTGGTGTGTTTTGGGTTATTATCAGGACCAAGATAGGTTTTCAGGACCATAAAAACGAATTGGTGCAAAGTGTGTTTGGCATTTCATCGTTACATTTACCTTGTTTTCTCTTGTCAAAATTTTGAAGAGCTTTCCTTTAATTTATGAACTCCTAAAACTTTATTATTTTCATGGGGATACATTTTATTATCTACATAAATATATGCACATACTCGTACATGTTTTTCTAATTGATTTTTTTTTTTTTGTGATCCATGCAGTTGCAATTTCGTTATTTTAATATTATTCACAAAAGGATGCCCTGTTTATTATTTTTCATTAACGATTTTCAAATATAAAAGAATAAATACTGACTGTATACTTACACATTATTAATATTAAAATAAAAATGGAAACAAAAAACAAAAAAGTATCAATGCTCATCAAGGACTTTCTATTGTTCAATCTGCATTTGTTTTCATAAAATTAAAACCAATTCAATATTCCAATGACAATTTATTTAAAATGATATTATATAGATGAAGATATTTGTTTACATATTGTAAGGAACTAATAAATTAAAATGTAATGACAGAGGAAAATTCACAATATTTTAAAAATCAATTCAATATTTTTTCATGAGCAAAAAGAAATACATATTAATTTTCATTCAATGCTTTATCTCCAAAATTATAGAATGGTTACATGTAAAAAAAAAACGTTAAAGGTCTTAATTAAGCCTTTATAACGATTTAAATTAGAATTGATTAATATAAAAACTTCTGTTCTGGCCAGTCGTGGTCCAGTTCATTTTCACGTGTCTTTCTCCAGTGGCCTTGTGTAACAGGAAGGAATTTATCCACAGAAATTATCCATTGAATTTGTGTGAGTCAAAAGTATGAATTTGTTGAAATGAAATAAATCGGAATCCATTGATTTTTTTTTATAATTATGCGCGCACTTAAGGGGTTTTGATTACCATTAGGAGCGTTATGAAAGTAGGAAAGGATGAAAAAGGAGATACCGATGCACATTGGTTTTAAATTTCTGAATATCAAAATGGAAGGGGAAAATAGAGTCGGGTAATTTATTCCACATTCATGTTGTACGGCTAAAGAAAGAATCCTTGTACTTAACAGTATATCTGAAGTTGGGCTCAAGGGTAAACTGTTGAGCATTCCTAGAAGCGCGAGTATTATGGTGGAACAGTTTAAGGGGAGGAATGCAACTGGCTACTTCGCTAGAACACTGTTTATAAAAATAGTGATAAAATAACGAAATACATGAAACATTTCGACGATGTTCGAGAGATGTAAATGTTTCCACTATAGTTCTATCGCCAATCATCCTTAGAGCTCTATTTTGATTTCTATCTAAAACATTTAAATGGGGTTTTGGGAGATCCTGCCCAAATATGAGAGTCATACTCCAACTTTGGACGAATGATGGCCTTATAGATTACCAGCCAGATCAGACGGGGAACAAAATTCTTGCATCTTCGAAGAAAGCCCAAACACTTTGCAGCATTTTTGGCGACATCCAATATGTGGTCATTCCAAAAAAGGTGGTCTGTGATGCATATGCCAAGGACTGATAGCTGATCGGTGCCTTCAATGCAAGTGCCGCTCATGGATAGTGGCATGGGGGGTGGGTTCTGCTTTAACGGCATAAGACAGCACTGAGTTTTTGAAGCATTAAATTCTATACGGTTTTTTATTCCACATTGGACAATGCTGTCAAGATCAGAATTTAATGAGGTTATCATATGCTGCCGTTGCAGTTGCACATCCGAAGAACAAGGAGGTGCATCTGAAAACGAATATGAAAAGCTGAGAGTACTATCGTCAGTAAAACAATAAAGTGGATTAGAAGTTCCAGATAAGAGATCATTTATAAAAATGAGAAAAATTGTCGGAGACAATACGGAGCCCTAGGGCACGCCAGCATTTATTTTGTGGATGTCAGACTTGAAAACGTCCAATACAACTTGAATTGAACGGTCCGAAAGGTAATTTTTAATCCAACGAAGAAGAGATTCATCGATGCCAAATGCACGCATTTTCGATAAGAGAGCTTGATTCTATCAAATGCTTTTGAAATATCAAGGGCAATAATCTTACTTTCTCCAAAACGATGTAAAAATTTGTGCCACTGTTCGGTGAGATATACCATCAGATCACCAGTTGACCTATTGCTACGAAAGCCATACTGCCGGTCATTAAGGAGCTTTCGTTCTTCAAGATATTTCTTAAGCTGATAGTTAGTCAGCGTTTCCATGACCTTGGAAAGAAGGGACATAAGTGCAATTGGACGGTAATTAGAGGGTGAAGAAGATTCGCCTTTTTTAGGGACAGGCTGGACAAATGCTGTTTTCCCACCACTCGGAAACAGACCTGTAGAATACGATAGATGGAAAAGCTCACGCAGTGGTTTTGCCAGCGCTAAAGAACACCTCTTCGGAACGATGGGAGGGATACTATCCGGTCCAGCTGATTTGTGTATATGAGGACTTTAGCAACTGCACGAGTGCGAAAGATAATTCATCCCATAAAATCGCTTACGCTCTCAAGTACTGGAGGAGTCATAACACTTTCTGGCAGCGTCGAATCAACAGCGAACTGCGCTGCAAGCAAATTGGCTTTTTCACGAGAACTGACAAAACGGGTGTCATTAAAGACGAGCGCTGGAACCGAAGACGAAATTGAGCTTCGAATGTTTGTTTACAAGTGAACAAAAATTCTTACTACCTTTGGGACATTGTAGTATTTTTTGCCTTAATTGTTGGTCATGCAAAAATTTAGTTCCCACGATTGTGAATGTTGCAAGTCTTTCTAGCTTGTTGAAATTTTCTCCGGTTTTACTTTTTTAGAGTTCATTGCAACACTTAATTGTTATGAATGATATTTCTTGTCGTGTCGTATTCCATTGGATATTTTCTGCTTTTTTTTTAGTTTGTATTATAAGATTATCACTTCGCTGACGGGATTTATGGAAAATCCAATAAATTTATTAATCAAACAAAATTACTACTATTAGACAGGAATTTTTAATTTAAAATTGTATATGTCCTTATTTTGCCCTGTCAGAACGTCTCGTTTGTTAAGATTAACATATGGTTTTATAGTTTGCTTAAATATTTGGGACCACAATCGTAGTTAGTTAAATAATAAACTCAGAGATATGTACTGGTTGCTCGGGAAACACTCTAAGCGCAGTATCGAAGATAAGCTAATTTTGTACAGGCAGGTGCTTAAGCCTGTATACTTTACGGTATACAACTCTGGGGTTGTACGCGAGATTCTAATTTAAATACCTTACAAACATTTGAAAATAAACTCCAAAGATCATTTGTAAACGCACCTTGGTACATTAGAAGCGAAGATCTCCACAGAGATCTCGGGATTCCCACGGTTCGAGATGAAATAAAAAATTTTGCCCGAAATCATAGAAAACGACTATTACAACACTGCAATAGTAATATAATCGAAATTATCGATGAGACGAATTTAGTACGCCGCCTGCGAAGGACAAACCTTCCGATCTGGTGCACTAAACGAGAATCCGCTTTAAAATCGCGGTATAAGCAGGAACTATCACCGGATAGTTGACTGCAACACGTTAATTAAATTCGTTAAAAATAAATTGCTAGATAAGTTTCAACTTAGTTGCAATCGGGAGGAGGAGGTGTTTTTAGTGCAGTAAGAATCTCACACTCCTATGAGCACGCGTTTTTCGGTCCTCATAGAGCCTTTTGAAAGTTTTACACCTACCCACGGCGTAGTTAATTCGTCTTTTGATATTTGTTAAATTGACAAAAACTAAATGCCGTCAGTGCATTTTCATTCCAGAAAGCGTAGGCCAACATTCAAAAAAAAAACTTTGTGTACCTAGTGGTTTTTACCTACCAGAAATCGCGTTGGATTTTTACCATCACAGTGATAGATTAGTTTTTTTTTTAAATGGGTGTGAATATTATCGGAAATCATTTATTATATATCTACTATTTTATAATAAAACAAAATTTCAGCAAAATCGCTTGAGTCATTCCGATATTATCGAACTCAGACAGCAAATCAACCAAAATATATCCCAGAACAAAAAGATGTAAGAAAAATGTTTACGGGCGAATGGTTATCAAAATAGCATTATCTGTACATTTTTTTGAGCGTACAACCCAAATTATTGTGAATTTTTTTAATTTTAATAATTTTCTTAAACCGTCAGTTTGCTTAAAATCATTATTACGTTGTTTTTTTTTTGTATACCATCTATAATTATAGATTATAATAATAGAAGAATGTGACATCCAAATCGCTTAGTTAGTTCAGACTGTATTTAATTACGACCGCATCTTCATAAGAGTAAAAACTGAAACACTGTACAGTCGAAGTCTCAAATACAACTTTTACATTAATAATATTTTTTAATTTTTTTTTTCTTCAAAAATGCTAGAAATATTTTTTTTTCGAAATTTTTAATACATATGTTTAAATTTTTCGAATTTGGTGGACCTCCTACATAAATATTTTAACTAGAATTGATAGTGCAGTTATTAAGAAAGTTAAAAATAAAAAAAAAATCATGGCAGGCATTGTGAATAAGATTTTATGTTTTAGGTACAGAGAACTTTTTTATCAAAATTGTTTGAGCCGTTTTCGAGAAAATTGAGCTTTGTTGGTAACGGTTGTATGGCGGGTAACATTATTTTTGTTGCAAAAAATATCAATTTCTTAAGATGTGTAAGTACATATACTTAGTTTAAAAAAATCACCACAGAGATGTGGCTGTAGATTGGAACAAAATACTGACAGACATATTTCAATGCTTATATATTTAAAAGAAATAAAATGACAAATTTTAGCAAACAACCCGTCGACAAATAAGGGCAATGAACTAAAAATCGAATCGAGTTCGAGAACTTGACTTTACAATGATAAATACCAGAAATGTGGGTCCGATAACGGCCGAAACGATTTACTTCAAACTGGAAACTTTCCCGGCTCTATCCCTTTTTTAAATCTTCTTTTAACCTCCAAGTAAATGCCATTTGGGGGTGGCCGTGGCGCTATAGATGTGTGCTCGCATGCCAACCTCGTGGTCGCACGTTCAATTCCTGCCGTTGTCTATGTCGTTTTATTTTTCATTAAAAACTAATTCTAAAATTGTCATAAGATGAGTTGCTGGTTTGCTCATCCATGCTGTTAAGGCATAACACTAACAGCATGTGATTGAGTAAGCATACACCCATACAATATGACAACGTAATAAATAAAATAATGCGGATTAAGAGACCGATAAATAGAACACGGTAAATTCTCCGCTTTAGTACAGCCGCCATTCCTGGACATAAATTTGAGGCAGCAACCAGCTCTAGTCTCAGAGCATCGCGCCACATATCTTTCCTATCCTTCTATCTCTTCTCTCTCACACCCGCGCTGTGTTAAAAATCATATAAAAGGGTAACATTATAATCCCTTAAGCGCGTGTAAATTATAAAAAAAATACAAGTTTTTGAGGCAAAAATGTAAATCTCAATTATCTCGAAAACGGCTTTAACGATTTTGATAAAACAAAATTCAGTGCATAATTATAGGTATAGTCTACATTAACCAAAATTAAATTCTTAATTGAAATTTTATTAGTGGTACCTGCTATATAATAGTTATTTCGATTTATGACTATATCATGAAAATCTCAACTGATTTCGATACAATTCCTTAAACGGTAGGTCCTTCAAATTATAAATGATACTTCATAACAAAATTTTTGAAAAATATATTGCTGAATTTTTTAATAAAACAATCAATTTTTTTCCGAAAATTTAATTTTTTAAAAACGCATAGAAGATTTTTTTTTTGAAATTATGTTTTAAAGTTTACATTATTAAAAACTTATAATTTTCATACCAAATTTAAAAAAAAAATTATAGAAATTTGTATATAAAAGGTAATTAAAAGACTTTAAAAATATATTTAGCTGTTTCTACTAAGAATATTGTGCTTGCGATATCGACATAAGAGAAAGTATGTGCGATCCAGCCGTGCATTTTGTTTTTTCATAATTTTGTATTATAATATTAAATTTTGTACTGTTTGTTTCCCAAAATATTTGCCTGCAGAGTAAAATCACTAAAAGGCCAGAAAACGTATACATACTTGTGTGGAAGGAATATTTTTTGCTTGCCTTCTCCAAGATGGAGGCTCGGCTTTCTTTAGTGTGTAAACTGGTATGTAATGGGTTATCCATTTTGCGGTTTCAAAAGTAAACGTAAATAAAACCCATATAAAATATGTTTTTTCATGATATTTCCTTTTTGTTATAAAGTTTTAAAGTTGACATTATTGTGTGAAACACTTCATCATTTAAATGACCACCACGCGAATTGTTGCAAGCATCGATTCTTTTGAGGTAATTTTCGAACACTTTTTGACACATATTGGGCGGTATCTCAGCCATAACTTGACGAACGTTGGTTTTCAAGTGCTCAAGAGTTAACGGTTTATCTGCATAAACACGGTATTTCGATTAGCCTCACCAAAAAAGGCCAGGGGTGTCAAATCGCTTGATCTTGGTACCATTTGTTATCGCCACGACGAGAAATTACGCGGCCAGGAAATGTCTCTTGCAATAAAGCCATGTTCGCTCGAGTTATGTGGCATGTGGCACCGCCTTGTTGAAACCACATATTCTCCAAGCCGTATTCTTTAATAGAAGGCAAAAAAAGTCGGTTATCATATGAGCATAACGCTCCGAATTGACGGTGACAGTCGTTCCATCGCCGTTTTCGAAGAAGTAAGGTCCAATCACACCTCCGGACCAAAGATCGCCCTAAACAGTGACTTTTTGTGGATGTAATGTCCTCTCTTCAATTACTTGAGGATTCGCAGAACCCCAAATACGACAATTAGGTTTATTAACATTCCCACAGAGTGAGAAATATGCTTCGTTGTTGAAGAAAATTTTGTTCGAAAAATCGCCGTCCACCGCCTGTTGTTCAAGCACCCATTCGACGTATCTAAGACATTGTGAATGGTCAGCTGGCTTCAGTTTTTGTGTGAGCTGGACTTTATATGGATGTAGGTGTATATCTAAATGCAAAATACGCCATAATGTGCCGTAAGATAGTCCTAATTCCTGGGGACGACGAGGAATCGACACATTCGGGTCTGCGGCAACACTTTCATTTACAGCAGCGATATTTTCAGTGGTACGAGCGAAACGATGGTGCACAGGCCTTTCATTATCTGTAACTTGTAATGTAATCGAGTCCCTTCAAATTTCTTCACAATTTTGCCAATTGCTTGCGTAGTTGGACGATTGTGTAAACCATAATCTCCTCTTAAAGCACCATATGTGGCTGTGGCAGAATAACCTTTTTTGTAGGTTTTAACAATTTGTATGCGTTGTGCGATAGTTAAGTGATCTATTTTCGTAAATGTCAGACTGTCAACTGAAAAAAAAAAATGGTTTAATAACTTAGTTTGACAGATGACGAATTCCAGCCCTATACTTTTGAAACCGCAAAATGGATAACCCTATTTCAGTTCAGTATCTATATAAATGTACCTATATATGGAAGTCTATGGATTTGTAAGATTTGAAGTGGTCATGAGTTTAATGAATAATACCTACAAGATTGAATGCACCCACAATTATTATTGCACTTCAAAGTGGAAAACAAACGAATAAGCCTAGAAAAGCCATCAGTCTCTTTCTTAATTTCCAATTTCCTTCTAAAGAAAAAAAGTAGATTCTTCTTCCATTCTTTTTTACGAACAGATTAAATGAATTAATAAAACACGCAGTCAATAATAAATAGATAAAACAAATAGTTTAAATCGAAAGAGTATTTTCGTACTGGGAAATAAGCACTGAGAACGGAAGAGATTTGCCTCCATTTTACAAACTGATAGGTTTACCAATCAATCAATATTTCAAAACTGTAAAAACTTACTACAAAACATTGATTCTGTGATAGGTACGTTTTGCGCATTTCACTTAAGAATAGGATCGGCTAGCTGACCACAGCATATGCCGATTTAGTACTTAAACATCTTCCATATTGAAAACATGCAGTTTCATAAGAGACAATCAAAAAAATGTTCCATTGATTTTCTTCTCATAATGCTCCTTTATTTTTACGTTTTAATTTGATTTTGTTCAACAAAATACTTTTAATTTTGTTTCTTATACATAACTCAATTGTTCGGGATGTATGCACTGCTTGCAACCTAAACGATCCATCTAGTCCTTTCTTTGTTTCAATTTAATTCCATCAAACCAAAGGACCAAACCGCATCCCCAAATATGTTGATTCTTTCTCAGTAGATAGACGTTTGCGATGTTCAGATTTAAGCTTGGTCCTCACATTTTTGACACTTGAAAATGTGATTTGCCTGTTTTGGAGAGGCACCAGGTATGGGTGAGCAGCAGATGAGTGATCAAAAGATTCCAAAGCAAAGTACATATAAGCTTCCCTTAACACAAAGGATAAACTCATTCCTTAAAAAAAACTTATATACTCATATATGAATGTGCATACCATGCCTAATGTGATGACTTTCTATACTTTTGTCTCTCTCTTTCTTTTGCAGGAACTACAAAGTTCAATCAACCGGCATGAAACAGTGGTACCTCCTTTCGGTCTTCATCGGTGATGTCATCCGAGATGTGCCATTGTGCAAGCACCTGGCCAAGCGTTTACAGTGTGGAACTGATGGACCCGAACAGTTCCTCCCGCCACAATTCACCAGGGATTAATATCGTTCAAACGAGAGGCTGCTGTCGGATGTGCTCCTTGTCATTTACTAGTACATACATAGCTCTGGACCATCATCACAGGATTCAAGAGTACCTCGAACGACAATTGTTGCAACAAGCGCCGCGCATCCTTCCATCTCGAAATGTAAATAATTATGTAGATATATTAAAATCCTTTGCCTTCATCAACCCATCGTCATGTCGTCCTCGTTGTCGTCGTCGTCATTTGTTTGTATGGCAGTAAGAAGTGCTTTCTGAAGTTCAGAAGCAGTGTCCGGTCAGAAGCTAGTCCCATTTATTCTAACGCGTTTCCATTGCAATTTCCAGTGTGACAGCGGTGGCGGACTTGTAGTGTTTGCCAAAAGTATTTTGGGATGCATAAACCTGGTTTTGTACACAATTACATACATACATCCTCACATTCTAGTCTTTCATTTATTTCATTCAATGTGTACAGTACACAATCATCCAACCAGATCCAGGGATAGAGAGGTACAAGCGACTGACGACGACGGACGCGACGATGCAATAAATATTCCCTAGCAGGACATTTGGACAGGACTCTGTGTTCTATGGATATTGTGGATCCATTTAGACATGGTTTCTTTTTTATGTAAGAGAGTATGAGGGTAGGGTAGGTAGTATAGTGCTCCTGATGCACGAGAGTTTCATCAGCTCAGCAAAAGGTATTAACTTGTTGATTTAAAATTTTAACAAAGTCCCAGGTTTTGTGTGCAAAGTGCAATACTTTTTTGTTGCTTTGTTCTACTGCCTTGCATTGTGAAGTTTTTTGTGTAAATTTATTGTCGTAATATTAAAATGTTTTTTAAAGGGTCCTTCTAGCTGGATGAAATTCTCTGTATGCAGATAGTATTAAGTTATATGACGTGTTTTTATGTGTCGCTATTGGTAGTACCTATATACTTTGTCGTCCCCGTTGCAGCGAACGACTTAAATATTTGTTTTTATTTAAATTTCTTTGTTTTATAATATTTATTGCATTTTTCTTTGTTTTATAGAAAATTTTTTTTTTTTAAACTGTATATGAGAATATAAAATTTATAGCTTTTAAGATGGTTTTAATAAATATTTAAATTTTATTGTTCAAAATATAAAACGAAAATGTTTATTTTTATTTTATTAGGCACCTTCCCCTTTTGACATTGTAACTTTTGGTAAGGGTCCGGGCGGACAGAATATTTTTTCAGCAGCACTGTCTCTTGAAATCTACAAATAACAGGTCCTCTGAATTTCTGCTGCCTAACACAAGATGATTTATTGAAAGATAAGGTCTGGTCACATAAGATCAACCAATGAATACTCGTTAATTTTGACATTTACAACACATGACTTTTATCTAGTTTATTAATTTAATATTAGAAATTAAAATTCATGAAAAGTTATAACCATACTTCCTTGTAAACTAAGTAAAGGTAATAGAGAATCTTCTTAGTAACAGTCTCTGCGAAATGGCCGAAAATTAGGTAGGCATAGTTTTTAGTTATTTTTTGAAGTGAATCTTCTTTTGCGGAGATAGGGGTAAAAACATGTCTATGGAACTGTTAAACCGACCTAATCTGACGTGAGCCGACATAATAGGGTTATTCACGATCCGGTAAAACTAGTCTAGTATCATTGTAAAAATGCAACAGTGCAACTTGTTTTTGCACCACAACAACAACTTACACTGACTAAGATTTTACAACACTTTTGCACTTTTGCTATACCCTAACCCAAAATACAATGGTGCAAAATTGGCTTGGTGTCATTGACAGCTTGGTAGTTTTTTTTTTCTGTCAGAAAAGTTTGTGGTCAAACTGATTTTGCATTTTTACTCCAGAGTTGCAATAGAATAAAGAAGGTGCGTTCAGGATTTACAGAAAAAAATAATAAAATTTTGCAATTCTACACCCTTTTGTTGCATCGGATCATGAATACCCCTAATGAGATGTTTGTTCGTTTTGTGGATTTTCATATATGAGTGCAGATATGTACATATCTGCATTGTGTGTGGTCGCAGATGATTTTTTTTGTTGGTATGTTTTGTGGATTCTCATTCTTTAGATACCTACATGAATTGTGTGTATTCATCAAGAAATTCTTTTTTTTTGTTGCTTGTTTTCTTTTTTAATTTTTGTAAATTCGCATAAATGAATGGAGTAGACATATGCATTGTGTTTTATTATGCGGCATATACACTGTTCAAATGCATGTCATGCATATGAGAGTGTGTTGGGGAAAATAACTCACGCATACATTGTATGTGCTTGAAGCAAAATCGAAACGTTTTGATTTTTGTTAAATCATCGAATCCACTCTCATATGCTTGACGTACATTTGAACAGTGTATATCCCACATTAGACGAAGAATTTTTTTCTTGATTCCTGTTGTTGATATGCGTATTGTGTGTATTTGGCTGAAATTTTTTGTTTGTTTTGGTGATGCTCAAAAGGGCTTGTTTTAAAAAAAATGTCAACTTCGTTGTTATTTGACTGGTTTCCATAAAATTGAAATACATTATAATATGTTGTAGCTGACTTAGAATTACGAAAGAAAATATTGTTTCAAAATAAGGAAGTTTTACTTCTAGCGCGTGTACATAAGTACAGATACTCTTTTTTTTAAAGCATTCATTCAGTTAATTAAAAGCTCGAGTTAAGTTAGATTAATTAGAAAAACATATTCAAATTATGGTGAATGTTCAATTTTTAATCAGTAAAAAGCGGTACAAAAATATAACCGATTTTTTATTTCGACAGATTTCATAATTACCCATGGTTATACATTTAAGCGAAATAAAATTTTCACTAAAGACAGTATTATTTACATGAAAAATTAAATAAAATTAAATGCCGTAATTTTGACCACACAAAAGACAAAAAAATATTTATGTTAATCAATGGATTTTATTTAAACGACACATACCGTTTTTTGTAAACGTTTTAAGCGAAGTCTATCGATTTCATTTGACTTCGTATTAGCTAAGCAACTCAAATGTATTAAAAAAAATTTAGTAAAGTTTTCATTTTCCAAAGTGGAGTGAGGAATTTATTCATGTGATTTTTGCCATTGTCATTGGCAAAACTATAAACAATTTGATTTTATTAAAATTTAGGTATAAAATAAAATGAAGAGTTGACTATCAGATTGGCGACTGTATTCTCTGGCCTTTTGGATAATTTCCCGGTGCCAAAGCTTAATGAAATTTGTAGCTAAACGATTGGGTGAGTACGTGGCCCATGTTCTGTAACTCAGGCGATATCTTTTCCTCACTTAACGCTTCTGAAAAAATGGGTTTCTGGTAAGATGAGGTGAAACCTTAAATTTTACTTTTATTGACAATGGAAGGCCATAAATTGAAAAAGTAATTTTGGCATCTTAACAACGAAACAAACATATTTTTTTTGTTTCTCGACTACCAGAATTTCATTCGCTTAATATTAAATATGCAAACAAAAAAAATAAAATAAAATGATATGTCAGCTTATTTAAAATAATTGAAGTAAATTTTTCAATAAATTCTTAAATAAAGTCGAGTTAAAGTTAAATTAACGAGATTGAACGATGTTTTTAATATTTTATTTTTGTTTTCAATTTTAATTTTTAGTTTTTAATACTTATTCAATGACATGTAGTGTAACTGCATGTTATTGATCTTATCATACCAATTTTAGAATGATGCATTTAGGTGTTGGAGAGTGCTTTCTAGGCGATGTGAAAATAAACATACTTTTAGGAAGGAAAAAGCATTCTCATCAGAAAAGAAGAAGAAATAATTTGTTAATGTTTTCAAACTAAATTAGATTAAATTTGGTGAGTTCGTTTTTTTTTGTATGTTTTTTTCTAACAAAATCTTCGTGGCTAGTATTATTATAAATTACAATCAGGAGGATGAATTAAAAACTGTTAATATAATAATAAATTGAAGTTAGGAGGCCATCAGAATTATGGGACATTATGTGCTGTAAGCTAAAACAAAAGATTAATTAAATTTCATCCAAAGAAGGTGCATACTTTGAAGAGAACATACGTCAAGAAGGTATACCATTGTGGCAAGAGGCAGAGCAGCCATGGTTTACATTTTGTGAACTAAGGAAAAATATATTGCGGCAAATAATGATGCAAGCAATTTGAATGAATGCTAAAATAATTACTTATGCTAAGTTTCCAGCGAACATTAAGCTCTTATAGATTTACTAAATCTCAAATTGTAGTAGATTTTTAGATAGTATAGATTTTATCAGTTCTATTTTTTTTCTGTGTTACAGGAAAACTAACATGGTTATTGTCTTCCTTTTTTCGTTACTTTCAACACAGAAAAAAATAAAGTCGTCATATAAACAATCGCCGGTTGTCAACTTGAAAAAACCCGAAATTGTAATATTTACTACCAAAATAGTCAATATGACAACTTTTTTTTTTTATCAATTGACAACCCGATAGTCAATAGGACAATTTTCGGTTGTCAATTTATTTAGTCAATAGGACAACACCGGTAGTCAATATGACAACTGCGATAGTCAAAAGGACAACTTCAGTAGTCAATATGACAATTTGGTAGTCAAAGATTCAACCAAAACGAAAATTGAATTTAACTAATTCTAAATTGACAATCCGATAGTCAATAGGACAATTCTCGATTGTCAATTTCGGTTGTCAACAGGACAAACGTGGTAGTTAATATGACAACTGCGGTAGTCAATAGGACAACTTCAGTAGTCAATATGACAATTTGGTAGTCAAATTCAGATTCAACCAAAATGAAAAACAGAATTTCAAAATTCTAAATTGACAACCCGATAGCCAATTGGACAATATTGGATTGTCAATTTTTGTAGTCACTAGGACAACCGCGGTAGTCAATATGACAACTGCGGTAGTCAATAGGACAACTTCGGACGTCAATATGACAATTTGGTAGTCAAATTCAGATTCAACCAAAATGAAAAATAGAGTTCCAAAATTCTAAATTGACAACCCGATAGTCAATTGGAAAATTTTCGATTGTCAATTTTGGTAGTCACTAGGACAACCGCGGTTGTCAATATGGCAACTGCAGTAGTCAATAGGACAACTTCGGACGTCAATATGACAATTTTGTAGTCAAATTCAGAAAAAAACGAAATGAAAAATTGAGTTTAACAATTCTAAATTGACAACCCGATAGTCAATAGGACAATTTTCGATTGTCAATTTTGGTAGTCAATAGGACAACCGCGGTAGACAATATGACAACTGCGGTAGTCAATATGATAACGGTAGTCAATAGGACAATTTGGTAGTCAATGTGACAACTTGGTAGTCAATCTTAAATTGGTAGTCGTATTGATTACCGCAGTTGTCCTATTGACTACCGCAGTTGTCACATTGACTATTGCGGTTGTCCTATTGACTACCGAAGTTGTCGTATTGACTATTACGGTTGTCCTATTGACTACCACGGTTGTCCTATTGACTACTGAAGTTGTCGTATTGACTACCGCGGTTGTCATATTAACTACCCCATTTGTCTTATATTGACTACCGCTGTTGTCCTATTGACTACAGTGGTTGTCAATACGACAACTTGTGATTCAATTCCTTTCTATCAAAAGTTGTCATATTGACTATCGAAGTTGTCATATTTGCTACGGAGTTTGTAGAAAAATTTCGGTTATCATATTGACTACTGAAAATTGTCCTATTAACTATCGCGGTTGTTGGGTGAAAATCAATCAAATTGACTACCAATCAATCAAATTGCCTTTCAAAATAGTCAATAGGACGACTTTTTTGGTTCTGTGAAATGTTGCACTTTTGATAAATTGAGTGAAGGGCGTACAAGAAAATATGTAACTAAATTAGATGTACTCGTATTCCCTCGTTCATTTTTCCAAAGATACGCGTACTAGTATTCGGGAACGAATGAACAAACATTTTAGCAATAATTAAACTTCTAAAGAAAAGTGTGTTTTTGAAATGACACGCGTGTGACAACTAACAGCTTATATATCTCTTCTAATATTTTTCCTTCATTTGACAATACTTATAATTTTGCGCAAACAAATTTTTTGGGCTAAAATTCGCAGCCTGGGGAAATATTTTGGTTTGCGTGAACACTTTTTCACAGTTTTTCGGTAGAAATTCGTAGATTTGCGCTGTTTTAGAGAATACGGGAAATTTTCGAAAAAATTATTTTTATTATTATTATTATTGTGGATTTTAGAAAAAAAAATAATTTTTGTTTTGC
Organism: Philhelius pedissequus; assembly: GCA_910595825.1. Taxonomy (NCBI): domain Eukaryota; kingdom Metazoa; phylum Arthropoda; class Insecta; order Diptera; family Syrphidae; genus Philhelius; species Philhelius pedissequus. The sequence continues at coordinate 39,047,115 of OU343163.1, forward strand.
TTATATGTGATCTAACACGTACATAAGTCCGAACAAGTCATGCAGATGGTAAGGTTTCTCAACAAATAATTAATTGAATTAATTTAAATGTTGTAGGTAGATTCAAAGGAAAAATAATTCAAAAAATATTGGTGACAAAACGTATGTTAATTCATTTTATTTTCAGGTAAGAATTAAGGTGGTTGTGAGTACATACTTAACAACATACTTGCTGTTTAAGTACGTCATTTTAATATCATAACCCGGGTGACCATTGATTAATGAGTGCTTTCAAAAACTATGAAGTAGAGGTGTCACAAGTTCGTAACGACGACGTCTAATCATACAACCAGAACAATTACAATTTCTCTGTTAAAGTGTGCAATTTCGGCCACAACCGTCAGTCATTAAGCTCCTAGGCTTTCTAAGGTCAAAGCCACATTAGATAGTTGTAAACTGCTTTTAATATATTCAAATTGATAATTAGAGTGACTTATGTCATTATTTCATTTAAAGTTCCATCCATATTGTGGTTCCGAAACAACACACTTTAGATTCAAATTTCATATTTAATGAAATGTATCTTTAATAAAAATGCCCTCAACTAATCGGGCAATAACTCAATAAATATTCGTCTTTAAAAGGTCAAATTTGTGCATAAATACAGTCTTAGCATAGGCCAAGAAAAAAAAATTGATTGTAAAAAATATACGATCTTCGTGGTTCCCATCACTAAAACGCGAGATAACTTGTCCATGAAATGTATCTTGCAATAAATCCAACACGTGCCTTAGATGTGTGTCAATCTTGTTAAAACCACAATTTTTTCACATTCATTTGATAAACCAACAAATCTGATTAACATGATGAGAATTGATGGTTACACCTTCCTCATTTTTGAATTCATTTATAGACAAATGACACCCCCAGACCAAATTGTATACCATATTGCCTATTATTTTGGATTTCCACTTTCAAATTTCATAAAAATTCGCCGAGTGAAAAATCTTCTGTTTAAAATTTGGATGACCAAAAACAGTGAGTTCAACCATGTGAGTTCAATTTTTGAAGAGTGAACATATTCCCATAAAATCCGATAGATTTGAATTTTTAGTAAATTAATAAAAAGGAAAAATTAGGCCTTTTTCGCCTGAACTTTTTATACCTACTATATATAATGTATGAACTGAATTATCCAGAAATTCAACAAATTGATGCCAACTCTGTTTCATAATTTTGCACAAGCAACCTTTTGGCAAAAGCTATACAATATTCATAGTTTAAAATTATTTCTTCATCTAGTTTGACGATCATCGAGGTACCTAATCGAGCATTACCCTACTAAGCTTATATAGCCACAAACCTAAAAGGCAAAATTGTTACTTCATAACTCTCTTTTAAGTGAGAAACGCAAACAAAAACACTTAATAATATTATGTGATGGCAAAACCGTACATAAATTATAACCAAATTGCTGTTAGGTTCAACTTCTCAGGCAACTTTCACTAACACCCAATTTGTACCTTCCACTCATATGGCATCGTCGCAATTTCCCACTTCACAAGTCACAACCCATTAACTTGGCCAAGACCCACGAGTGAAATGACTAAGCGGTGTAACTACTGGCTTTTAGCACACAACTAACTAACCATTTGTAAAATCTGGTTTAGTAACTATACACTGTCAGAATATGCCGGAACTGGCTAAGACATCAAAACAAAACAAAATGTAAGTATATAGCCGCACCGATTTTTATGTTTACATTTTTTTTATCCACGAACTACGAATTTCGCTGAGCAAAATCCCTTCTCCTCGAGACTGAACTTAAAGAAGAAAAAAAAATTATCTGAAGTTCAGAGTCGGTCGTTGGCGAAGAAATGTGCATGAAAAACTTTGGACTGCTCATTTGGTAACTACATCTTAAATTCAACGCACGTATCGCGTTCAACAAGCTTGAAACTACTTTGACGTGCTGCCTCAAGATGATGTTCGACCTAAAGTGACATTATTTTTTTTTTATTTTCTGATGATGTTTTATTTTAAATCTATTTTTTGTTATAATTAAGTGAACCCATACCTCATGAGCTGTGTGATCCTTGTAGAACTGAATTGTCTCGGGGAATTTATTCATATAGACTCTTCGACTTGGTTGAAGACGACGACGACGCACGGGGACGCGACGTCGCGGACGCACGGAGAAGTTGATGTCTACCGGTGGCAGTGGCATAATTAACAAAAGTGACGTGCAAATCGTAGTGAAATATTTCTATTTTTTATCATCCTTAAGGACCTTAAGGAGAGTTTTCTCTAATAATACCACAGAGTCGAGTGTTTGAGTTCGAAGCGAAGTGAAGGTAGCGCCTCTTTGTGTGCATAATATATATGTGAAAAGCTATTGTATCTTGGATTGCAAGTGCTTCGCAGATGTTTCACGCTATTTTTCCACCAAAACGTACAAAAAAAAAAACAAAACAGAAAGAAAAACTCATCTCATTTCGTCGTAGTTGTCGTTAGTCGTTATTCGTTGTCGTCATCGCGTCGTGTCGTTAGAAAATATTATTATGAAAGCAGAAAACTCAATTTGATTCCACGTGAGAATAATACCCTATAGAAGCATAGAAAAGTGAACGCTGAGCTTTTAATCAGAGACATTCTACTTCGTCCTTTTTCTTCCTACACACCTACATAGGTTAAAAACTGAAGCGTTACCGTTAAGAAGTTATATGATATCAACCAGCTTCAGTTTGTGTGTATAGCTAGCTACTGGAGTACTGAAATATACAAATACGAATAAGTGGATGTGATTTTCTTGGGCATCAAATTAAGTTTGAACATTCAGAATGCTCCCTAGAATTATGCATCATTGCGCATTCTTAATTATAACGTTTTCATCTTCGTACATTTTGTGCATACAAAATGGAAAAACTGTTTCGTCGTCATCGGTTGACAAACTAAAGAGGTGAGTTAGTGTGAGTTATTTTTATAAATATATACGAGTGTGAGTGAAGAACTTAATTTATGAAATTTTTTTTAAGAATGATTAAGTTTGAAAAACTAAACAGATTGCGTGCAATATTAAGAATGAACCAGAAGAATAATGTGAAAACTTCAAGTAGTAGATTATTATTAATGAATATAAGTACCCACCCATATTCCCTTATGCCAATTATGTCATGAACAATCTGTTGACAGAAAGGTTGACGATGAAAAATTCTCCTGGATAATAAGAAAAACATTGTATTAAATGCGCGAACTTGTTTTTGCGGTTCAAGGTTATAAAGTGGATATAGAAATTTATTGTTTTATTGTTGGTTCCTGCGAATAAATACGAAAATTATCAAAAAAAAAAATGAAAGTAGTTTTCATTCAAATCGTTATAAAATTTATACTTACAATAACTTATAAGAGGTATACTCTTACAGCCTAATGAATAAACATGGACAAAGGAAGGTTTTAGGACTTCCGTAGACAAAGTGCGAAATGCTATTAATAAAACTGAATGTCTGCTATTTGACGTTTACCAACTTAGTCCTTCGCTAGACCATCAAATACGGTGGTCTAGTGAAGGACTAAGAATTGACATTTAAGAATAAAATTTTTAAGGACATAGAATAAAAAGAGAGAATAACTCTTATTCCATGGTTTTGTTAGTCCATGGATTAAAGGTGGACTAAGCTTTTTTAATTAATAGGGTTGTTAATGTTCATTGAATTCAATAAACATAAACATAAAAAACGATTTTTTTTGTTGAAAAAAACATATAGGTGTGCAAAATCTCTTGCGTCATTAAATGAAGAGTGTTTCCAACGAAACCGGCCACTAAGATATTACTTATTGTTATTGCCAGTACAAAAACTTCTGACACAATAAAATATCGGAAAGAAAACACATAGGTAAACTTTAAGTCCTGAAATATTATAGGGAAAACTACAAATTTCTATTTATCATAACACCAAAGAATTTAAAAAAGTTAACGTTATCAATTGTGAAGGCAAACTGCGAAAAGTGTTTTAACGAGAATGCATGAATAAATTAATTAATATTATATATTAATATATGAATAAATTAAAAATTAATTAATTATTCGATGAATGAAATATTACATCAATAATTCTTGCTGCAAACTAGAAGCATATTTTCATCAGGCGAAACTCTCCAAAAATTACAGATCATAATTTAAATCAGCCCTTAAGTTCAATATGCTTTCAGATTTGTATTATTTCTCGTAGTAAGTCGTTGTTCGATATAGAATTCTTATTATATTAATAAAGGATAGTTTCAAGAAAAGACCCCTGATGAACTCCAAGATTACTAGACGTACAGTGGTGTGCAAAATGATAGGCGCGAAAAAGAATGTTTGAAACCTTTAATTATATTAAGAAAGAGTGAAACAAGTGCTACTAAAATCACTTATAAATATGTCGCCCCACTTTTGTATTCTCTTGTTGCTGGCGTACGTGCATCCAGCCGTTTTGATTTATTATCCCTTATTGATACATTTGTTAAATTTTGCTATGTAAAAAAATAGTTGTATAATTCTAATACTCTGATTCGTGGTTTTAAATTAAGAGAACTAAGTTATTAGTCAGCTTAATCCACTGATCGACAGATTTCAAGAGCTTTTAAGACCAACCCAACATTTACAATTTTTAGCGTTCTTGATGATTTTTTAGCACACACCTATTATTTTGCACACGACTGTATATGGATTCGTAAGAAAAATCAAACACGAGATTTTGATCAAACTTACTAATACGATCAGAACAAAAACGAAAAAAGTCTATCAATGTAACTACAGCTGGATAGATTTTCTCCAAACTTGGTACATATTGTTTTTTTCTGTAATAAACCCAAAATTTCTTTTTTAACTTTTTTAGACCAAAAATAACTGTGCCTGCCATACAATTTCGCTTAAACAAAAAAACGGCCTCAACGATTTTGATAAAAAAAATTCAACTACATAATTAACAAACCGAAATGCTATTCTTTCATAATATTATTAAAAAAATTGTTACTTTTCGTACATCTAGTAGAAAATTTAACAGTATTATTAGCCAGAATTTTTCCAAAACTTCTTTCGAAATAAGAAAAAAGAAACAATTTTTTTAAAAAATCAATAGATATTTTCGAAACTTTGTATCTAGTAATTTTCTGACATTGTCTAGATGACTAAGAAAAAAAAAGATAAAACAACAAACAAACAACGGCACCTACCTACCACATATTGAAAAACTGTTAGGGCAATTTATTTCAAAAGTGTCTCCAAAAATTATGATAAGAAACATGTGTACACTTTTTAAGAATGGCATTTGTGTTACAAGACAATTCCGACGATCAAAACAATCGTGTATGTACTTGACGTCCTTATAAAATGTTGTCCAATGTAAAACTAACTTTGCTCCTTAAGCTTTCCAACAAACACTGGTTTCTTTGAAAATCTTAAATGCGGCTCTACTCTACTAGAACCCCGCAATCAGGCACTTTCAGGTATTACATTAAAAAATATATTTTATTGCAAAATCTATCTGCCTATACCAACAAAAACGTTGCAAATATCTTTTACACAATTGGATTTCGGAGTTCCTCAAGGAATTCTCTTTGGACCATTGCTGTTTTTTTTCTCTTTATTAATGATATTTGCCTTATGTTAAACCATTCTAATTTTTGCACATTTGCTGGTGATGCAAATTTATGCAATTGCGGAAAACAAATTTATCCGCCATCTTCATTGATTTTTTAACCACAACTGTATTTTTTTTCTAAATTCCGTAATCTTGTCTACTTTCTTCTTGTTTTATTTCAAAATATGCATGTTATTTCCTTCAGAGACAGATTCAAATTCTTCAATTTTTCAAATATATCGCACAAATACCCTAGTTTTAGCAAAAATTTTGAATCGGCAAAGAATTTGGAGTCTTACATTATCCTCTTCTTGTAAAAAAGTTTGCATTTTTCACGTAATTCGAATGAACGTAATACATTTCCATATTGAACTACACTATCATACGCTATCATACACATCCCTATGGATGGTGCAATGGGTCGACATAGCTATCATCATATTTGCGATATTTCCGCTTTTTTGCTGCTCCGCCACTTGTATACGGTTGAACAGATTCTTTGCATTTGAACCGTCGACTTACCTATATTTATATTTAACAAAAATTTGTCCATTTTGACGAAAATACAAACAGAGCGACTTACCTAAAACAAATTAAAGCCACGGTCAGAAAGAATAATTGATGTAGAATGAGAGAAGACAAAACAAATGTCAAATCAAATTCGTAGGGTGTGTTCAGGCGAAATGATTATTAGTACGCGTTCAGAATGTATGGTCACTTTGCATGGTGCGCCTCTGCGATGTTCACACTTTACTACGGGTAACGTTTACATTCCTTGGCTACATTATTTGTTTTCAATGCTTTTTATTAATTTGGTCCATCCATTTATTAATTAAATATCAACCCTAGTATCCACTACAGCATACAAGAGCGTCTTACGGCGCCCCTGTATATTCTCTACGGCGCACATTTTGGGAAACCCTGCTTTATGATATACAACTGAATTTCAACTTTGGCCAATAAATTACCAAGGCTAACAAGCCCTTGGTTTTATAGGTCAAAGAATTCTCAACGAAGCTTCTTTCTATAACCCTATAGTAAGAACTCTTCGTGAATCTGTAAGCCATTTTTTTCTACCTTTTTACCTTGTTATCCTTTTAAGGAAATCATTCGCTTCGAATCGAAGGTGCTCAAAATCGGTTTATTCGATTTGCTTTACGCGGTGTTTCTTGGGAATAACGTTCCAATTTACCTTACAGCTTATTGAGTTTCAACACTTAGCAACGTGAAGACAAATCATAATATTGACTGTGCAAACTTCTTAAGTGATATTCACCTTATTACTAACTCCATAGCCTTCATTCTGTTCCCCTTTTCTTTCTTAATCAAAATCATCATCCAACTAACTATAGCTACTCTGAATCGATGCCTAGAATCTTTCGTCATTCCAACAATGACCTGTTCAGTTTTAATTTTATAATGAATAAATCTTTACTGAAAAATACCCCCCCCCATCACCTTAAACCATAAAACTTTCAGTAGCTTACCTCTTTGCTAATTCTTTTTATTCCTGGCTGCTATCTCATATTAATCATTGTACATTGATACAGCTAATGGAGGGAGTGCATTTAATAATCAGTTTTTCTTTTGATATTTCAGAAGACAGGTTTATTCCCCCCAAGCCCGCCAATCGTTCTTCCGTCAAAATGACTACGACAGTTCGGGTTTCCAACCATCAACTGAGCTGACCGGTTTTCGATTTCCTGACAAGCATCAATTCAACACAAATAGGCCAAATGAGCTGCTGTCATCATCATCACCATCATTTGGACACCAGAATCCTTATCCAAACAATCGGCAAGTGGCAAACAGCAATGAGGGACCAAATCCATACAATTCAGCCTTAAACACGAGAGAATACTCAGGCAACAATGCTAATAATCTCAATAATTATCCATATCAGCAACATGCGCATGCAATTGCCGGCTTTCGTGACTCACCTAAAGTCCCGAATGCAAATGATATCTATCTCTCCCATCAACAATCACCACCGTACCACTACAACTTAAATAACAAGAATCCTTATTATCCCACTCCACCACAACAACATCATGACTATCAGCCAATTCAACGAAGGCCCATCTATGCCCATGCCTTTGGTAATTATTTGTATAACGGACAACCCAATTACAACCGACGACGAAGACCCACTCCTCCACCACCGCCACCACCACTGGGGCCGGCATCATCTTATAGTCCTTATCAGGACGGACATTTAACGGCGGGACCTTATCCTTATGACGATCTAACATCACCGTCTGGGCCTTCCACCCACTACCCATCCCAGTATGCGAATCAATTTGGTAATTTCGGAAATGTTGGTGGTGGTTTCGGAACGACTGCTACAACGGGGTCATCTAATCCCTTGGGTAACCTATTAAACAGCCTTGGAGGACCGTTTGCAAACCGAAATCATCTTAGTATGCAAATCATTCAAGCATTGGAGAATATTGCACGCAATGACGACTTGCAATGTGTACCCAAGGTGTTGTGTCAAATGCTTGGCTCACCCACCCGCCGGGCGCAACTGCCCAGTTTCATTACTTCGCCTGCATTAACAAGGTAAACAATATATTAGATTATGTAAATATATGTAAGTATCTTAGAGATGCATATGTGCATATAATATTCTATAATTTATATGTAGACTTTACTAATTAAAAAAATTGATACTGCTTCTATATAAGCATATACAAACATATTTTTTATCAAAATCGATTTAGCCGTTTTACATTCAATATTTATTTCATCTTATAAATAGAAATTGCTAATCAAGATTTCCCTCTAGTTTTGTCGCATCATTGCCATCTTTTTCACCGGCGCTTATCTACGGTCGAGCAGCGCTACTGGGTCTCAGTGGTGGCGAATACAGTTGTGCTCGAACTTACAACAAATGTCCACAAGACGAGGTAATACCTAGCTATTTGTGTATGTTAATTTAAAATTCCATTCAAATTTTTAACTTGACATCTCTTCCCACAGGATGATATTCTGTTTTATCTGAACAACCATCGCGGTGGTTTCTTTAAGTTCTTCAGCGAACCTGATAGCCAAGATGCTCAAGACACTCAACATCAGTACACAACTCAACCACCATCATACCAGCAACAATCGCCAGAGCCATCAATTTTTAATTTCCTGACAGGACTTGGTCCCACATCCTCCACTTCCACCACTAACAATCAAGGAAACGTGAATTCTTTTATGAGTGATGGCGCAACGAATGGAATTGGGAGTCTTTTCGGCAACATCCTTTCGGGCTTCTTGAACGGACAAGGAGCAACAAGACGCAATGATGACGAAGATGATATTGATGTTGAAGGCGATGTTGATGAAAATCCAGAAAAATATTCTGATTTAATTGAATCGAATTCCACGACAACAGAACCACCTGACGAACAAGAACAAGTGGAGGGACGGATACTTGTCAATAAAAGCAATATCCTGGCCTATGGCGAAGCTGTACAACATGTTAATCCAATAAGTTTCCCCCCAGAGAATGAGGCTGACAATTACGAAACTCAACAATTCCAATCGGAATTTCGATTCCCCAAAACTCTTTTTAATAGGGATACTGATGATGGGCAGCAAAATGTCGGTGACTACAATAGGGGAAAGAGGGTTATGTTTATTGATTCGCAGGATGATTTTCGTCGTCCTTCTTCTTCGTATGGCACTAAAATGATTTTCCCCGATCGAACTGGCACTGGGAATTTACGATTCGACAATGATGAATATTTTCGAGTGGGAAAAATCCTTAATCGTCCCTCTGATTACAATCGGGGTTCTAGGGAGCGGGAGAGCTATAGGAAATCAACAACAACCACTACTAGGAGGCCTGTACATTACTATACCAGTCAGAATTCGGCAGCAAACCTTAATCGATATGCTTCGAGTAACTATTATAAGCAGGATTATAATCAGTATCAAAATGGGGGAAATGCAGAAGATACTTCGGGAAATGTGTATGTGACGAATGGACAAGGAGTTATCGAATATTACATCAATGCCAATGGAAAGAAAATATATGTTTAAAAAACTAATATCCTTTCTGGTATAACAAAAGGGCGAGGCCAGAAGAATGGCAATTTATAATAGTTTTATAACAGTTGTTTACCTTTTATATTAAATGAAATATGTATTCACAGCTCTCCGATCCGTTGTGGAAATAGTTGAAAGCAACTACGTTCCGAAAATGGTATACTTGCATAAACCGAACTGTCATAAATTAGCATGTCTAGAGTCACTCACACAGCAAAATAAAGATTTATATTAAGTCCTTTGGGAGATTTTTACGCCATTGGCATTTTTTGCATGAAGAGTCCATTTAAAAGAAACTAGAATTAAGTCTAATCTAGTCGTAAATTTGTAAATATTTATTAAGTGGTTCTAATAAATTAATCAGAAAGTGGGAGAAATGTTTTCTTTTCTCCAAACAAACATCTTCGAAAAAATTAATTCGTCAATTGACACAGTTTCCATATTAAAGGTATTATAGCTAATTCACACCAAACTCGCTTAGCTCTTTCGTTTACTAAAACGAGTAGAGCATTCACACCGAACATTTACTTGTTTTTGTTTGACAGTTAAGTTGGTTTTTGAAAAAGCTGTCAAAACGTTGATACAATACAACGTGAATGCTAAGCAATCAAATCTTATAATGCCGCATGAAAAGAGAGCATAACTAAATATGAGGGTTTAACCAACTTTATTTTTGAGCCAGAAGTATCTACAAGCAGGAAGAATCGTCTTCTTCATTGGAAAATAATAATTGAAATTATAAAAAAAAGAAAAATAATAGTTCAAAATTGTGCAACGCATAGAAGCATGTGGACAAAGGTGAGCTTTTAATAAGAATATTCAACCCAAAGTTCGATCAAGAACTCTTAGTCCGCACTTCCCCAAATTTGTTTAGTATTTTTCTTTTGCATATCCTGTAAATAAAAAGAATTCATGCATTAAAAATTTATTACAAATAAGTATTTGAAAAAATGTGCTCACCGCTGCTATAATTGTTTGAACTATTTGAAATTAATTTTTTTGACAGCAAGCAATCAGCTGTTCTTGTTTTTTCTGAGGGCCTATTCACAATCATATTAATATCCCTTGACTGAAGATCTGTTCATTTAATTCATCTTTGAATTGCAACTCGTTTTCAAGTCGTTTTATCAAAAATGAGTAGTTTTGCAAAACAAGTCGTTTATGAAAAATGTATTGAAAAACGAGTAGTTTTTAGTATTCGTTTTGAGGAAAACGAGTAAGACCTCGTTTATGGTTTGGTGTGAATAGGCTATGAGGCTAGTTCAGAAAAATTTGATCTCAGCTATTTCTTGCATATGAACAAGATTGCTCAGCTAAATTTCTAAGTTTAATTGTCAAACACTGAGTTAAATGACAATGAAAACATTTTTTTTTTTTAATTTTGACATGCGCAAACTTGAAGGAAAATAAAAATTGGGATCAAGTTATCATCAATATGTGTTCTGTGGAAATAGAAATTTTCCAGTGAAAAGTAGCGAAAATATCGGAAACTTTATAGATTATATCTGTTCAACTCCAATCCGTAGAACAAGTCCGAACTAAATGAAATTTTGTTAAAAACTTTTGCCAACAAAACAAAGAAGGAACTAAAGAAAATATTAAAACTAATATAAAAGCTGAGTTCATAATATTGTAAAATATTTTCGGTAACTCAACCGTAATGTTACTTTAAAACTTTTATGAACACAAAATATACATTATCATTGCAGTATAGGAACTTGGTATAAACTTTTTTCATCGAAGTTTAAAGTAATTATACCCATTGAAATTTATTCAGATTTATTTTTCGAAATGAGTTTCATTTGAAATGGAAATAAAAAAAATAATTTTTAATTTTATTTAGTGTTTTCCTTTATGTTTTAAACGGATCTAATTTAAGAAATTTGCATCTTTTGTTCTTAATCGTAGAAAGAGAATGCTATTAATTTCTAAAATATATTGTAAGCCAACGTTAAGGCAGATTCCGAATAATACAGATTTTCTAAGAATAATACACGAATATCCGAAAGACGTTTTTAGAAGTCGGTTTCGTATGACTTCGTCGAAATCTTCAAATTGATCCAATTTGTTTGATTGGGGTATGACCTGAAATATTTTAATTATATTTGTTGAAACGTCTTAAGTAGTATAGATTGGTAGGTTCTGGCGTTCGTAAAGTGGTGCAAACACCACCCTATGGATTGGTAGGTTCTGGCGTTCGTAAAGTGGTGCAAAACACCAACCTTCTTGTGGTTTTGATTTGATTGACAGTTGGATGTTCCAATTGTGGTTAGGGTGTTCCAATTGTGGTTAGGGTGTTCCAATTGTGGTTACGATGTTCGGATTGTGATTATGATGTTCCAATTGTGATTTAGTTGTTTATAGTTTTATTTATATATTATGTTTGATGAATCACATACAAACTATGCATGAGGAGATCTTAAATCATTGCGCGGGTTGTGGCAAGAGATTTACTAGGAAATACAAATTGAAGGAGCATATGTTGAAATGTATAGTTTTGGTTGAGCAGAGGAGAAAAAGTAATGAAAAATTACTTGTGACATCACTAGCTACATCAACATTACGAGTAATATCACCGTCGGAGTCATCATCATCATCATCATCAAAAATGATATGCAAAGTGTGTAATATTGAAATTGATAAGAAACGATGGAAACAACATCAGCGAAGCAGTGTACATAAAATAAAAGAGCAAGTGTTCTGCAGTGATAACGTGTATAAAATATTGACATCATTTAAAGATCGAATTGTGTCATATTCCATCCAAAATGAAAAAGAAGACGATTTGGACGTGAATTCATTTTTTGCAAGGAAGAGAGCAAATATTAAAAATCTTTTGCAAGAAAAAGTCGTAGAGAATGGATCAATTAAATTCAATTTGGAATTATTCGCCGAATTTGTGAAGATTGTTAATGTGGATGATATGAATTTTGATGTAAAGTCAATGATGACACGTATGCGAACTCTTCTTCCATTTGATAATATTGATCAATTAATATCAGAAATGGAGACAAATATAATGGAGAAGCTGGAAGAATTTCAGGAGCGAGACAGTGGATGGACTCTTATTAAGATAAAAGCATTGGAATTGAATATAAATAGATTTCAGTGTTTGAGGGGGTCAAAGCACTTCAAATTACCAGCTTTCATTAATAACAAAAAGGCTGTTATTAATATTCAAAACAATGATATATACTGTTTCAAATGGGCTATAATATCAGCTGTGAATCCAAACGTGTCGAATGCTAATTCCCCATATGCTTATAACATATCAGATATAACTAGTGATTGTATTCCCATTGCTAATATGGTTTTAAATTTTAAAGATCTTGTTTTTCCTTTGGGAATTGATCAGATATACAAATTTGAAGCACAAAATGATATAAGCGTAAATGTTTTTGGATACTCAAATGAAGAAAATAGTATTGAGGGTCCATACTATTTGACTAAAACTGAAAAACCGATTCATATTAACTTATTATTTTGCAAGGCTAACGCAATGTCACATTACGTTTGGATAAAAAGTTTAAGTCGGCTTCTACGCGATAGGATACTTAATGCGAAAGAGAAAAAACTATACTTTTGCAATAGTTGCTTACATCATAATTACAGCGAGGAAAGTTTGCAGAACCATAAGAAAGAATGCGGGGGTGTTGTTACACATATGCCAAAGGAAGGAGAAAACTGTGTAAAGTTTTCAAAAGTTGAAAATTCTATCAATGTGCCTTTCGTGATATATGCAGACTTTGAGAGCATTTTATTACCTGTCAGTACTTGTACTGAAGACTAAAACATTTAAATTAAAAACTTAGGTTTTAATGTATATGTGTGCACTCATTATTAAGATGCGTTTCATTAAACAACAAAACGATCTTGTTGTCCGCAACAGAGATTTTTCAAATACTAATAGTTTATCGAAACCGAGGCATAGTTTACTTTTACCAAACACAATAAGAGCTTTGATAGTGGGACCATCAAATTGTGGAAAAACAAATGTTATGATAGGTTTAATAGAAAGTCCAAATGGAGTAAAGTTCAAAAATATTTATTTATACATTCTCTGCAAATGAAGATGTTCTACCACCGGATGAAGCAAAAAATAATTCTATTATTATTTTCGATGATGTTGCATGTGAGAAACAAAACAATATTAGATCATACTTTTGTATGGGGCGTCATAAAAACATTGATTGTTTTTATTTATGTCAAACATACACACGAATTCCTAAACACTTAATACGAGATAATGCCAATATGATTATCATGTTCAAACAAGATGAAATGAATATGAAGCATATATACAATGATCATGTGGGTGCAGATATGAAATTTGAAAAATTTTCAAATATGTGCACCGAGTGTTGGAAGGATAAATATGGATTTCTTGTTATAAACAAAGACGATCCTATCGATGCGGGTCGTTATAGAAAAGGGTTTGATATATTCATTCAACAATAAGTATTCAAAATTAATCAATTTCTGATTAGTATACAATAGTATGAGACTAGGTCAATCTGTTAATCTGATCTGATAATTACAAGCTGATCTATTAACAACCTGATCTGATATTTAAACAGCTGATCTGATAAAGCTGATCTGATAAAGCTCATCTGTAAATAACCTGATCTGATATCTACAAGCCGATCTGTTAAGAACCTGATCTGATCTGTTAAGAACCTGATCTGATATCTAAAAAACAATAAATATTCAATATTAAACCGTTTCTGATCAGTATACAATGTGCTGTTGCAATAGCATGAGAGTAGGTAAATCTATTAACTGATCCGATAATTGCATGCTGATCTGTTAACAACCTGATCCGATATCTTAAAGCTGATCTATTAACAACCTGATCTGATATTTAAAAAGCTGATCTGATCAATGAAAAAAATGAATAAGAAAATAATAAGAGATGTTATAAACACGAGAAATGTATTGCGGAAAAAGTTCAATAGTATTAAATTACAAGAATTAGATGCAGCAGACTTTTTGGAAGACACTTTTAAGCCAATCACTAAACATCTCAAAGACCTCGTTAAAAATTCAAAGCCTAGTTATGATTATGGTGAAAATGAAGAAACCAACCTTGAACCTTTACAATTCCATCTAAAAGGTAATACAAGTACACCCCTTAAAAAGAGCAACTCACCGGTTGATCATACTTATAAAAAAGATGATGATAATGATGATACGATTTTAATCAATTCAAATGGTTTAAGTAATGAAGATACCTTCTATTCACAAAATGATGACACTAACAAAAGTGGTGTATATACAAATTTGAATTTGACAACATTGGAACAGAAAAACAAATTGGATAAATTATATGGTCCACATAGAGATTCAAATGCTAAATGGAAATTTGGTAATAAAGAATTCGTACTAAAATCAAATCAAATTTCTATAGACGATCATATGTGGTCTTTAACACCCGGACTCTTTGAGCTTTTGTTTTACAAAACACCATCTAAAAACTATAATAAATCCGATTTGCAAATTTACAAAAAAATTCTTATTATAACAAGTGCACATAAACGTCAATATGATGAAAACGAACAAATTAAAGGAACAAAAGCATACAAGTACAGAAGTATTATAAAAAAGTTATTCAATGATAAACACAATGATAAAACACTCCATAAAGGAAATGGTATCATGACTGTAAATCCACAAAAACCTAACTATATTTTTTGGGATGATCCCAATGAAATCGTCGATAGATTACGACTTTTAATTTCATCACAGTCGGCAGGTCATACAGGTCACAGTAATGAAATTGTTTCCATTATTGAAGAACTTAAAGAAAGCAATATAATTGTATAAATATAAATGTATAGAATCATTAACAAAATGAGCGTCGACAAGTTTGGTCACTTTTCTAATAATAATATAGTACGACAGGATAGACTAAAGAAAACCATTGGATTTAATTTGGACCGTGATCGAAATATAAACCTTCATTTTAAACGATTGAAGAATATAGCTTTCCCTATTGAAGACAATGATGCAGTGTCAAAGCAATTTGTCTCGGAAAGTCTGAGTCAGTTGTCTTTAAAATCAAAACAAGAAATCACACTTTTGAGAAACAATATTAAAGATATTGAAAAAGTTATAAAAGATTTAGAATCCAAAATAAAATCAAACAAATTGCTGAACGAAAACCTAAACAATGAAATAAAAACACTTAACAATTATATTGAAGATAGGTTCAGAGGGTTTGAAAATTATATGTTTAAACAAATTGATGGAACCAAGAATCTTGAAAAAATTTGAGCAAAGCCATTTACCAAAGCAATGAATTTAAATATAAAAAAAGGATTAGTAGATGAGCTTCATAGACAAGCGCGCAGGAATTTCCAACGTCGTCGAGTAATAATGAAAGGAATCGATGATCTTTGGCAAGCAGATTTAGTAGAAATGGGTATCTATTCAAAATTTAATAAAGGTCATCGCTTTCTTCTCACTATCATAGATACATTTTCGAAATTTGCCTGGGTTGTACCTCTTAAAACTAAAACTGCTTCTAGTGTCAGTGAAGCGATGAAAAGTATACTTATTGAGAGTCGTCGGTCGCCAGCAAACTTACAAACTGATGATGGAAAAGAATTTTTCAACAAACAATTTCAATTTTTAATGAAGCAGTACAGGATAAATCATTATTCAACATTTAATATTGTAAAGGCATCAATAGTTGAACGTTTCAACAGAACCTTTAAAGGTCTAATGTGGAAGGAGTTTAGTTATCATGGGTCATATCAATGGATAAATATTTACAAACAATTGATTGAAAGGTACAATAATACAAAACATAGAACCATTAAAATGTCACCAATCAGTGTAAATTCTACAAATGAAAATATGTTACTAAAAACTGTTTACAACAACTTGAAAATATTTAATAAACCAAAGTTTCATAAGGGAGACAGTGTACGCATTAGTAAATATAAACATGTTTTTGAAAAGGGTTACACACCAAATTGGACGACTGAAATTTTTAAAATCAAATCAATTCAAAATACTAATCCAACTACATACATTTTGGAGGACTATAAAGCTGGTTGCTGTGCCTTGGAAAATAGTTTTTTAATCCGCAGTTTTGTTGATTCAAAAAAAAAATTATTAAATAAAAAGTCATTTAATTATGTTACATTATATGTAAAAGAAAAATTTGTTTTATTTATTTTTTTGGTACAATTTTTATTTTCGAGGATCTTCCTATAGGACCTAAATAGGCAATTTTTATACATTTATTGATTTTCATATTCAATTTTATAATGTCCCCAAGCTAAAGTACTTATATTATTTTTACATATATATCTTTTTGTATCCTCAAAGTTCAATGTCATCTTATTTAAATTTTGTGTATAAATTATATGAAGCTTATTCCTAAAAGTAGTCATATTCTTATAAATAGAGATTTTATCAAATAAACAGGTCTTATAGTTTTCTATAGTTAGTCTTTTTGTAACATACTTCTTGATCCCTTTACATTTCTGAATTGAAGTACCATCATCAATTGTAAAGGAGTACATTTTTGCACGTAAGCCAACAAATTGTACCATTTTCTTTCCACTATTCTCATCTTTAAACATACCTATTTTTTTTGCATTAACAATCGGAAAGTTGTGCACATTCAAGGGATTGTAGTCAGAAGTATCAAAATATGTGACTAAATCAGTCAAGATATCAGAGTAAAAATCTTCTGTATTTATAGTATATATGAAAGAATCTGTATCCATATAATTAAGAAGCAACCTGTTATCAAATTTTACTTTCATATATTCATAATGAAACTCATACATAAGTAATTTTGAAAGTTCTAAGACAACGAAGCCCAAATAAAGAGGTTTATCATAGACAACTTTTACCCTTTTCATTTGTATAGCAATCATATTTTCAGAAAAAATAGATACACTGTGAAAATTTGGTTTTGCTATTAGATCCCGTGCACCTTTTCTTTTACCAATATTCTCCCAATATGTAAGAATTTTAACATCAGTTCTTTTATCAACGTTTTCCATTGTCTTACCATAGACACTATTATTCATTAATTTGAAAAATTTTTTTTCGAAGGTATTTCTGGCTTTCTTACGATGGTTAGTATTCAATTCAATATACTTTTGAAGCCAATTTGATTGTTTAAATTGAATGACTCTGTGAACTTTTTTTAATATCAAACCGTGTTTTAAGGTTTGCTTCAAGTTTTCTATATGAATAACATATTTACGTTTATCATAAAAGCTGCTTACCAACTTTTTAGATTTGGTTCCCGGAGTGCAAATATTTTCTGGGCAGAATGGTAAGTCATTGTGAACATCATGTAAGGAACTGGGATAATCCAAGTCTACTTCCAAAACGTAACCAATGTCTTTATTTTTGTAAGATGTTATATAATTTTTGGTAAACTGCTCAACATCAGTCACCCACTGAAAACCACCATAGGGAAGAGTTTGATTCATAGCCCAACCATAGAGATTATTAACATCCAGGTACATCAAATATGATGAAGGTAAGTTTGGCATATATGAACTCATAAATTTGTTGTTTGCTTTCGAATATCTATGACAACATTGAGTTAAACCACCTCTAACACCCTTTTGGAAAAATTTATACATTTCTAATTCGGTTAATAATTCCAAATCAATGTCTGTAATTTTGAGCATTGCATCCCAAGATAAACCTGGTGCTGTATAATAGTAGCAGGGATCTAATTTATAAATTTCTTGACATATTTTTCGAAAATTTTCAAAGATATCGGCAAGCAAAACAACATCACTTTGTAAATAAATTTGCATGTATTCCTTCATATTCTTACAATTGAAATATGACCACATTTTATTAGCAACTTCATATGACTCATCGGAACATTCCTCATCAGTTAGTTTGTTAAAAAAATGATATTTTTCCGGTAAAGACTTCATTTCTAAGCGATCCCATGAATTAATATAATCATAGGGAAACACACCCTTTCGTTTAATTAAATCGAATTGATTATCACAATTAAAATATGATGTTGTTAATTTAAAATCATCTTTACCTAAATTTTGTGAAAGGGAGTCAAGACTTTCGTTCAGAAAGCGATATGAATCAAGAAATCTCATTTCAAAGTAGGTCTGTGATTTTTCATCTACAAGTATCTTTTTAGATATTGATACATATTTTTCTTTATTCAAGGCAATGACATTTATTTCTCCCTCCACTGCATTCAATGAAGAGAAAAACAAATGACTGTCATAGCCTGTTAGATTGTGTAAGAATATTGGAATAAATTTGGGAAGACCTGATCTTAAATTACAACTATTATGACTAGGTCCTCTATATTCACCTGTAATATGACAGTGATCTCTTACTCTATATTCAAATTCTACAAACTTTTTCTCACATAATATGCAGCATTCTTTGTTCTCCTGACACCATTCTTGTTGCGATGTGAGATCTTTCATCGGTACAGCATATTTGTAATAATCAGCATAAAGACGTTGAATATCTTCACATAAACTAAGAATAAATTCCTTCGTACAATCTGGCCCTATAAAAAACAAGAATATTTAAAAAATAAAAAAATAAAAAAATAAAAATATAACATACCAGTAAATGTCCTCATTAAATTATTTCTTTTATCAAAGAAGCAATTAATGTAGTACGCAAATGCACAAGGAACATGCTGTTGAGTTGTTGTTGTTGATGATATGGTTGGATCAGGAAGACAAGTACTGACAGGTAATAAAATGCTCTCAAAGTCTGCATATATCACGAAAGGCACATTGATAGAATTTTCAACTTTTGAAAACTTTACACAGTTTTCTCCTTCCTTTGGCATATGTGTAACAACACCCCCGCATTCTTTCTTATGGTTCTGCAAACTTTCCTCGCTGTAATTATGATGTAAGCAACTATTGCAAAAGTATAGTTTTTTCTCTTTCGCATTAAGTATCCTATCGCGTAGAAGCCGACTTAAACTTTTTATCCAAACGTAATGTGACATTGCGTTAGCCTTGCAAAATAATAAGTTAATATGAATCGGTTTTTCAGTTTTAGTCAAATAGTATGGACCCTCAATACTATTTTCTTCATTTGAGTATCCAAAAACATTTACGCTTATATCATTTTGTGCTTCAAATTTGTATATCTGATCAATTCCCAAAGGAAAAACAAGATCTTTAAAATTTAAAACCATATTAGCAATGGGAATACAATCACTAGTTATATCTGATATGTTATAAGCATATGGGGAATTAGCATTCGACACGTTTGGATTCACAGCTGATATTATAGCCCATTTGAAACAGTATATATCATTGTTTTGAATATTAATAACAGCCTTTTTGTTATTAATGAAAGCTGGTAATTTGAAGTGCTTTGACCCCCTCAAACACTGAAATCTATTTATATTCAATTCCAATGCTTTTATCTTAATAAGAGTCCATCCACTGTCTCGCTCCTGAAATTCTTCCAGCTTCTCCATTATATTTGTCTCCATTTCTGATATTAATTGATCAATATTATCAAATGGAAGAAGAGTTCGCATACGTGTCATCATTGACTTTACATCAAAATTCATATCATCCACATTAACAATCTTCACAAATTCGGCGAATAATTCCAAATTGAATTTAATTGATCCATTCTCTACGACTTTTTCTTGCAAAAGATTTTTAATATTTGCTCTCTTCCTTGCAAAAAATGAATTCACGTCCAAATCGTCTTCTTTTTCATTTTGGATGGAATATGACACAATTCGATCTTTAAATGATGTCAATATTTTATACACGTTATCACTGCAGAACACTTGCTCTTTTATTTTATGTACACTGCTTCGCTGATGTTGTTTCCATCGTTTCTTATCAATTTCAATATTACACACTTTGCATATCATTTTTGATGATGATGATGATGATGACTCCGACGGTGATATTACTCGTAATGTTGATGTAGCTAGTGATGTCACAAGTAATTTTTCATTACTTTTTCTCCTCTGCTCAACCAAAACTATACATTTCAACATATGCTCCTTCAATTTGTATTTCCTAGTAAATCTCTTGCCACAACCCGCGCAATGATTTAAGATCTCCTCATGCATAGTTTGTATGTGACGCTTCAATGTATAATCTCGCGAAAACACTTTACTACAGATATTACACTTCATTTTTTTCTTTTTGTTTTTTATTACACGCTTCTTTTTTGAAAAAAAAATCAACTGTCCTTTGAATTGAAAATCAATTCAACTTATACCGTTTGTAACCATCATCAATCAAAATAAATTCTAAAAATAGATCATTCATCAAACATAATATAAAAATAAAAGTATAAACAACTAAACCACAATTGGAACATCCAACTGACAATCAAACCAAAACCGTGTTTTGAACCAATTTATGAACTATACCGTTTGTAATCATTATCAGTCAAAAATAAATTCTAAAAATATATCATTCATCAAACATAATATATAAATAAAACTATAAACAACTAAATCACAATTGGAACATCATAATCACAATCCGAATATCGTAACCACAATTGGAACACCCTAACCACAATTGGAACACCCTAACCACAATTGGAACATCCAACTGTCAATCAAATCAAAACCACAAGAAGGTTGGTGTTTTGCACCACTTTACGAACGCCAGAACCTACCAATCCATAGGGTGGTGTTTGCACCACTTTACGAACGCCAGAACCTACCAATCTATACTACTGTCTTACGTTAAATACACATTGTGCAATATTACTAAATGCGATACTTAGTTTTCTCCTTCTAGGAGAATCACTGTTACAGAAAACATCACATCCGTAAGTAACTTGCTTATGTTTTAAAATGCCCACCCATGCACTTATAAGTAAAAAAAACATCCCCGCTTTCGACCAACATTCGCTTCTAGCTACGTTTTGTTATCCATTTGTCATTGCTTATTTAAATAAAATGCACGGTTGGATCGCACGTACTTGCTCCTATGTTCGATCACATTATATGCAAAAGATTCTTAATAGAAACGGCTAAATGTAAAAAATTCTAAAATGTTTTCTCAATAAAAATTGGTATGAACATTTTAAATATTTAATAATATAAATTTAAAAACAAAATTTTAGAAAAAAATCGTCCACCTATTTTAGAAATATTTCAAAATCCAAAAAAAAACTAGTTTGTGAAAATTTTGAAGAGCAGTATTATTTAGAATGCGATAGACATCCTGCAAAAAAATTTGATCGAAATCCGTTGAGCCGTTTCTGAGAAAGTCGAAAAACAAAAAATGTTTGCATGGCAGGTACCGTTAATAACGAAATATTTTTAAAAAAATGTTGGCCAAAATTTAGGCCATACCCAAATAAATTTTTTTTTACAATTACCTAAAACCCTTAAATATTAAGTTTGAAGAAAATCGCTTCAGCCGTTTAGGCTGTAGAGTTGTACAGACAGACAGACAGGCAGGCAGACAGACAGCCAAAATTGCGGGATCCACTTTTTTGGTGTTCTCTATCATCGAAATGTCAACTTTGATTAAAATCTAGAGTTCGATTTTTTTCCAAATGCAAAACTTAACCTATAGTACCTATATCGCAAGTCAAAATGGGCAACTATGAGAACTATGCAAACAAGAAGACAACTCATGCTTAATTGCTAATATATCAAAGTCAAGTAAGTATAATGGCCTACAAACTAATATTTAAGAAAAATGCCAGTATGCAACGTACGTACCTTGCGCAGAATATTCGTTCAGTCTGGTTGGATCATCGGCAGTTGAATCTTGCCCTGGCTTGACCTTGGTTCAACAACGAGGACGTGACCATTTCCATGTTAATGCCTTTTTACCGAAATTCGGTGTATGAAGCAGTAACCACCAACTTCGCATTCGTATGTAAACTGAACCTGATGTCTGAAGCTGAAGTCAGAGTAATACTGCTTTCACACAAGGAATCTGAGTTGCCGGCAACTGGCAGTTTGTTGGCGAGAAGGGCAGGAAGTAAGGGGAATGAAATAATCTCCCCGGTCAACGATTTGAAGAGATTTTTTTTTGACGTTTTGCTTTGCATTCCAATTAGCTCAACATAATCTTCCCAGTTTCCTCCTCAGTTTCCTAGTGCCAGTTTATTCGTGTAAAAGATACAAGGCAATTAAAGGAAAACGTCAAAAAAATCCCCAGCAACTGGTTTTCCTGTGTGAAAGGGGACTAAGTGCCAATACAGTGTGAAAAAGTTATACCCAATTGATCTTGCGGCTGAGCTAGAAGAATAATTTGTTCTTTTAAAAAATGTCTTATCGTCCAATAAAAACATGAGCTTAAGACAGCTTTACCTCTTTTGTAAATTTGTAAACAGAAAAGATTTGAAGAAAGCTTTCCATGCACAGAAATAGCTTTGCGTATATATAACTGCACTGCAGTCACAAATTGTAGTGAGGAACGTTCGTTTTTCGTTCTAAAAAGAATTAAAAATTATCTTTTTTCAACGCTAAGCGAAGAACGACAACGATTTTTGTTTTTTTAATTTACCTATATGGCTGCAAAACGTATTAGCCCGGGCGCCAAATCTTTAAATGCACCACATTTTTCCACTAATGTTTCTTGAACGACTTTTTAAAAGAAAAGCTGTATGGTTAAGGTATTTTTGAATTTCTAATTAGAAGTTGCAGGTTTTCTTTCGATTTATATTAATTCTTAATATATAATATAAGCTGTGTAAATTTCCCATTTGTTAGAAATAAATCGACAAAATACTTGCATTTGTAGGGTGAATATTTTATTTCACAGTCCGATTTTAGTTTACTTTCCTCATTTTTTCTAATCTTAAAACGCGATATAGAGACAATGGCGCAAAATTTTAAACGATTTAGTAATATTTTAAATCATTTTAAGTATGATACTCGGTTAAAATGGGGATTTTGCTAATTTTAAACGAGTGTAGTATCGTATTATCTTCTTAACATTTTACTAAAGTTAAAATCACCAAATGGATACTTTAATCTTTTAGTATCGTACTAAATCATAATGTCACCTGATATTATATCAGCCTTGCACGTGGGAGGCCCAGGTTCGAATCCTGCTGGTGGACATTTTTTTTTTTTTGTAAATAATGAAGTTAAATGATTAAACTATAAACATCGAATACATATTTAGAGCACATGTTGGGTTTCCATTTTATATTTAATTTACAAAGCCTAAACACAATTATTGTGTTCATTAAAATCCAAACCCTAATAATGCCTTGCTAACTGGTTAATTAGCATTTTACTGGATATAAAAGGTTTAAAATTTATGTAAAGTTAGTAGACTACTATGTATATAGTAAATTATTAACTTGTATCGTGTTAAGGCCTTAATAATAAGTTGTTTAAAATTTTGCGCCAATATATCTTTGATACAATAAACTAAAATTCAGATTAAAAATTACCCCATAACTAAATATAATACTACAATAACCTTTAAATAAGTTTACCTATTATCTCTGTAGTATTTTCAACGTACAAAATTTGCAAAATCAGATAGATTCTTACTTCTACATACAGTTGTAGAAAAGAATCTATCATTTATTTAATGCCTGGAAGGGAAATTTATTTATCGTTTTCTCCCACAGGATTTATCCCTTTTTCCCACACTCTAAACATCCCATTATCATCATCAAAAAAAAAAAATAATAAAGGATGTGATATTAGAATAAAAAGGATAACAGGCCATTAGATCTGCCACGGTACATGTCATATTAGCAAAATATCCGTATCAATGGATGCTCAGCAATGTTCGTCGTTTAATTTAACAAGGATTTACATATAAATCCAAAAAAGAAGAAGAAAAAAAATCGTACATATACCTTTTTACATCAAAGGGAGTGGCAGTATCGTTTCACGCAACCACCTCAATCACTACTATTGTCAAACGCAAATCCTTTTTAAATGGGTGTCAAATTATGCTCCTTTGATTGACAGATTTGTTTTATTTTTCGCAGTTGGCATGTAATACGCACAGCGTCGACATTTCCGACATGAATTTTGTATGCTTGTTGCATGTAATCGAATATCAGGACCTTGCGGGTAAATTTGAAAATTATTAATAACTAATAATTGCAATGTGGTTTCACTTACTATAGTTTGCGAGACAGCCAACGACGACCGACGACGACGTTCAGATTCTCATTAAAGTGTAAGTATAGTGAGCATTTCAATCTAACAGTGACATAAACCTCCATATTAGAGGACAGGACCTTTGAGCTAGGCCACATGAAGCTGAAGGGGTGTGGCGCACTTTGAACATGGCCGGTGATATGTCAATGGTCTCTTGCTGCAAACCATAAGGATAAATATAATTGAGATTTTGGTTTCCAATTCTCATTGCATGTCAGAGTGTAATTTTTTCGAGAAATTATTCTAGAAAGAAGACGAAAAATAAAATAATAACAGTAAACGACTGTGTTATTGAAATTCGAGACGTTAACGACAACCTTATAGTCGATATTTATATGACATAGCATAATCATGCATGCATGTCATAAGCACGTCACATAAGGACATGGTGAGTCTAAGTAAATTAGGTTATTACAAGACTCCTGGCGATTAGGATTTATTGTTATCAAGTTTTGTGCGGCGAAATTTGTAACAAAGAAAATGGTGGTGGTATGGTGATGGTGATGGACATATAAACGCACTCATGGGTTATGCGGGTGCTTAAATCCTCCACCTCTTTTATGTTGCGTTGGGATAGATTAGGCGTGTATGCGGATTCATTACGCGCCAGTGAAGTTTTATGTGTATAAGTACAAGTAGACCTAAAAACAATATTGAATAGTTAAGGGTAGGAAGAAACGGTCTTGGAGTGTTGTTCTCTTCTGGGGTAATCCTCTTATGTGTTATCAAATTAGGAGGGATATTTATTTTATATCACAATGGGGTGGGCTGATTGAAAATAAAGGAAAACAAAACCTTACTTTCTGATTGACAATATTTCGAGGTATTTCTTTGGTAACTCGACAGACTGATTAACGACTGATTGGGTTCATTATTCTGAATGCCAAAAACATAAACGTGAGGTTGGTTTTGTTGCTCGGTGACCAGTGGAATTTTATTTTTTGTCAGTAAAAAAAAAACACTAGGTGTATCTTAAGAAATGTCTACAGGATTAAAAATTAGTGTATTAAAAAAAATACATTGAATATGAGGCAACGGTGGTGTATACAGTATGATGCTATTTTTACAAAGGCTGAGCTAAGCTCGTCGGTGTCCAGGTGCCCTACTCTTTATTTCGTTCCGAAAGTAAAAATTGCCGAAAACGAATATTTTGTACTCTCTATTTGTAAAGCGGAATGAAATCTACTACTTTAGGAATGAAAATTCTGAAAGTGGAATTTTTGTACATGGCAACACGTTTCCGAAAGTCAAAAACATTCTAATATGGCAAATTTGTTTCTGTACAACTAATGTGATAACGGAATTGAGAGGGAAAGTCTTTAAATGTAAAATTTTTTAAAGAAAATCTTAGTTATAATAACAACTTAAGCAAATTAATTTAATTACAGGGAAAGAAATACAAAACACATGCAATTTGTTATTTTGATGGAATTCATGTGTGCTCACTCCGATTTGGACAAGTGACATTTAAAAACCCCAGATGCCAAGCAAACATCCAATAATTTGTGGCAGAGACTTACATCAGAGTTAAATGCAGAAGGACCACCGATGCGGGATGCTGCCGCTTAAGTGCCAAAACTATGGTTACTAAAAAAAAACAAATAAATCAAATATATTTTTAGATATGGGCAGATCTTAAAGCCTATATATAAAGGCAAAGTTGAAAAAATAAAACCAGCATTTCAGGAACAGGTGGTGGACCTTCCAAGCACTGCTCCATCACCCCTTCAGAGTAGCTGGTAATTACTCTGTTAAAAACGGACGAGTCCGTAAGCGGAATATCGTCCCATCCACTCAGACAATACTGAACGATCAGTAGCTGAATCAACCGAATCAGTGAATGTCTATGAGCGCGAGCGGGATATTTCAGCACTTTAAGGAAGCACAGCAGCAAGTCGGGCTGCTCCCCGGGACAAGGAAAGCTTTAAAGAAAAAAGAAGTTGAAAATCAAATGGAGTATCAAGAAAATTCGTTTCGCACGTCGAAATTAACGAAAATTTAACAATTATCGCAAAACATCAAAAAGAAATTACGATTTGAAAGAAGAATAAAATGCACGACTGGATGGAACAAACTTGCTCTTGTAGCTAACAACTTTAGTTTTACTCAATGACGCTGTTGGTCGATAGCTAGCCTATATAGTTATCCTATGCAGATTTAAAGCTAATGTAGGTAATATTACCTTGATTCGTAGTATAATGAATTGTCGAATGCATGATTCAAGTTCTTTAGCTAGCTGCCTCTATTTTCACACGCGCAAAGTTGACTGAGTTCCCCTTCTAGCTTCGGTCTTTCTCTACAACGCTGTACCTTCGCGTTGGATTCGTAGATTTTCCCGTCCAGAGCATAGCGAAGTGTAACCGCTTTTCATGACCCAAATGTGTTTTAACTCTTTTGGCCAGCCCGGTATCATCGTATCATCCTCCACTCAAAATGGCCCAACACTGAACTGAATAATATTTCTCTCGAAGGGACCTACAGCATCCACATTCAGTTTTGATAAAATGAATGCATTTCAACAAGAAAGTATATTCATCTGGGATGATTAAGGTCTTATAAGCCAAGATAGACAAAGTCACTAACTACCCCAAAATGTAAGGTACCTACTGGTGGGTCAATAATAACAAAATTAACACAAATTGTGTCGTCACCTTAAATCAATTGTTTTTTTTTTCTCAAAAATCATCTTTCAAAAGCACGCACCCAAATTTTCAGACAGATCTGTCAAAAATCTTTGTTGTGGCAGCCATTGTAAAAGTAAAGATGAATCCTGGATTCACCACAACACCATAAATTAAGGAAGATTAAAATAAGAAGGGACCTCTCCTGGTAAAGCGAAGCCGAAGCAGGTCAAGATGGGTTTGTCAGCAAAATAGATCTGCTGCATTTCGCGAAGAAAAAGGTTCTTTTTCACCAGGACAACACACCAGATTTAGAGCCCTGCGCTGATTTCTTGTTTCCAAATGTGAAAAAAATGATCGGACGTAAGGGATTTGGGTCAAATAAAGGGGTAATCGCTGAAACAAATGTTTATTTTGAGGGCCTCGTATTATTTGAAGGTCACCAAAAATTGAAGAAACGTTGGATGAAGTGTATGGAGCTAAAAGGAGACAACGTGAAAAATAAAATTTGTTCCTTATCTAATTTCTCACGGACTTATGTATGTTGATGATTTGTTCAAGAAACCGCTGTTGTGGTTGCTTACTCGGATAATTATTTAACCAAACTTTTGGGCTCCCTTCAAATTTGCTACAATCAATAGTGACATTTTATTATAGCTTGTTGATTATTGTTTGTGAATATTTCTTACATAAATACCTACGTATAAAGTTTCATCCACATTTACATCAAAGCCATCAAGTTTTCACTTGTACAATCGCCGACATGGAAGAATTTCAATTCCTCATAGAATGCAATATTTAGTTTTATAGAACTTCTTTTTTTAAACAAAGCAAAGCTCATATTAAGATTTTTAATTAAACCCATGAACATTTGCAAAAAAACACACAAACAAAGTTGATATGACAGTAATATTGTTGCCAGTGAAAAAGTACCTTTTTATATTATTGCAGAAATAAGTTTAAAAAATAATATATGCTTGTCGGGCATATACTCAAATCGGAACTAACCAAACCAACCAATTTACTCATGTGTGCGCTCGACAATAAAACCAAAAATCTAGTATAACAAACAAATTACTCCTACACACAAGCAAAAGCTCCCACACATCGGATGTCTGTGCAAACATAAATTTTAATTAAAAATTTAGAAAAACATTCGCGTAAATACTGATTTTTATTTTTGACTAAAGGTAAATTTCCCTTCCACAAAAAACATACACCACTAACTATGAGTATCTGCATATATCCTTATTTTTTGTCGTCCTGAAGGATAAAAAATAGACAAGCAATTTTATTCGTTACATCTCGCATATTTACCCTGGCCAATTTCGGAATGTTTTTTTGTCGGTATATTTTTTTTAACACCCCTAGGGTAATTTTAAAATTGGAAGAAAAAAACAAGAGTTTCCTGGAAAATGGAAAATAATTTGAATGAAAAAAACATGGTTCCTATTAATTTGTGTTCTTTTTATTCCTTTTGTGGTATCCAGCTGTGGGTATTTTGTCGTTCAAAAAGCTGTTTTTATATTTTTGTAAGTTCCACCTATAGTAATTGACATTTCCTTCGTAGCTAACAAAAGGTGGAAAATCTCTCACCGATATTTTTTTTTGAATTTTTTTTTGTCGACAAAAGATTGCTCTACAATTGAATTTAATAAAATTGTAATAATCTACGCCCTTCATAGACCACCTATTGTTCAATTCACGTGCACACTTCAAGTGAAAGTGTGTCGGATTTCGAGCGTTTTTGTTTAGCATCGGGGAGCATTGTCAATAATAATTCTCCAAAGAGCAATCTCTGTGTGAGGACACGTGGCATTTTAAAGACAAAATTATATTATCAACATCAGGACAATTCATGATAATATGTAGTTTGTGGCAAGCGGTTGTGCGCAAAACGCTTCAATTGCAACACCAATCACAGGAGATTTTTCTTAATCGGATTGACAGCAACGTTTTGGCAGATAATGGAATAAGGATTTCGGGTTTATTTGATAGCTATTGACCACCAATACTTGGAAGAGCAGGTAGGTTACATAAGGCGGGACAGAGTTATGGGTTTTTGAGTCCGTAGCCATTTTTTTAGAGATAAAGAACAACATAAATACGAACATACAATGACGCCATTTGCAAATATTATAGCGCATTCATATTAGATGTTTGTCTTTTTTATTTTAGAGCAGTGTGAGTGAGTTGTCAAAAAATGTGTTTGTGTTTCTTTTTCACTCAGAGCGTTCAGAGCTCCGAATGTGTGTTTCTTTTTTAGTGCTGTAGGTACATGTTTAGAGCGCCCTCGATGTGCTCGGAAATAATGTCTGTGCATTCTAAGTAAATTGCTGAACACAAGATATGACATGTGTGTCAGGAAGGAAATGTGAAAAAAATAATCAGATGCAATTAAAATGGGAAAAAGTACAGAAGTAACGCTCAGCCACAAGATTGTCAGCTTGAGTTGAGGTTGTGAAAAAAGGCGAAAGATTTATTCGACATTGAAGAGAAGCCAGAGTAACTGGCTGTCAAGACGCTACTGAAACAGAAACCATTAAGCACATGTTCTGCGACTTGAGCTGCGCACGCCCCTCCTAACATAACCTAACTTATCCTGAGGTTGTGAAAGAGTTTACGAATTATCTACTATTAAATCCCTATCCACTCCTGAAAACTAAACGCTTCTGCAGTTTCTGGTGTTCTCAAGATATTTCAATACAAGATAGTTCCCATGATTGTCAACCCAACTGCATTTGACTTGCATTGGAAGCTAATATCTCGGCAACCAAGCCTCCTCGCAAAAAGATGCGTTTTTCAGTACTTGAAAGGATTGAAATGACGGGTGTACAATTTTCCGATTTAATTTTTTTTATGATTTTCGAAAAAAAATTCAAGGCTTAACCCCTTGCGAAAAAAAATTATATTTTAAAATTTTTTTGCCAAATTCATCGATATTAACATGAACTGAAAGATCTATTTTCTAAACGGATTACGAAAGTCACTAAAAGACATATATTTTATTAATTTCACTTTAACAGATGAAGCTCGTGTAAATATAAATGACATTTGACAAAATTTAAATCTATCCTAATGCTTTCGATTTGATGTAATATTCTGAATGATAAGATTCGATATGCCACTTAAGACGTTGATTTCAAAACCTTATAGCCTTTTCACAACACAAAACATGGTTTTCGCCAAATTATCGGTTTTGGCAGAAAATGTAAAGGGAAAACACAAGTTTTCTCATACATTTTTGATAAACCACTCGTTTTGATAAACTACAAATTCTAAATAAAACTTGTCGAAAGCATGTTGAATTTGCAAGATGAACTAAACAAACACACCTTGTGAAACATTAGGTGCTCAATTAATCGTCACATAAATAGCTGATAGGTTGTTGCCAGATAAAACGAAAAATAAAACAGCTGTCTGGGGTAATTTCAATTTCAATTCACAAAGTATTTGTTGTTGTTTGTGGTTCCAAACTAATTAAAATGTCAAACGAAAACTTGTAAATGTTCAGCGTGAACGGTTTTCGAGTTTTCGTAAACTTTTAGCTGAAAACCCGGTTTTGTGTTTGTTGTGAAAAGCCTATTAATCCTTTGTTATCAGATTTACAAGTGATTCTGACCTACTGGGATAGCAGTTCAATCAAATTCAAAACCGTTGTGAATAACTCAATAAAATGTTCATTATTACGCGGTAAAAAATTGCTGTATTTTCAACAACAACACCACACTTTCAAAACTATTTCAGAAACCTTAAACACTACACATTCTAGGTGTGTCCCCGTACTTCCTTAAACTCTACAAATATATGCTTGTCAAATCCCGTACACGAATTTTTCATATTTTTTACAGAACAGAATGCTTACAAGATATAGCAAAATATTTTCCCATGCTGCGAAATTCACTCCAAGAAATTTCTTGTGACCAAATTATGAAGACTGTCAGATGAAAAAAATAATACAAAGCTGTCAGTTTAGTTGACGGGTGTGTCACTGCCAAAATTTTATCTGACCGGATTCATTGTTTCATCGGGTTTTTTCGTATGCAATAAATTTATATTTTCTATAGCAATTTCTTCATTTTAAAAACTTTTTCACAAAAAACGTTAAATATTTTCTAGACCAATACTCTTGTTTTGGGGGTTAAGATGGCTAAAATTTGTGGTCAATGCGTTCCGTACTTTTATGAAGCTTTGCCTGTCTTTGAGAGATTTTGACTCTAGCTCTAGAAAAATTAACTTCGTGAAATTTTTGTGCACCAAGTGCGAAAACACCAGCTACTAGCACTGCAGTGCTGTGTTAGTGTACCGATTCCGAAAAGTCCCAGTGGAAGTGAATTCCATTAGGTGCGTAGAATTAACCAAGAAAACTGGAGTTTAGAAGTTATACAACTAAAGTGCGGGATCACTAATGTCGTTTTCTATTCATCCAAAATAATCTATACCTCAGGGATTTTTTGATCTCGAACCAGTTTGGGCGTTCTATTCTACCAAATAATCGATTTTTAATTGATCCATGTTTAACAGAGAGATACTTACAAGTAAATGCAACATGCACTTGCACAATGCACATACACCAACGTAAAGCTAAATTTGCTGAAACGTCAAACGGTCTTGTTTATTCTTCATAATAAAAACAAATTAATACACATATGTACGATTAAGAACAGAGATTTTGCGTAATATATGCCTAGAGAAATCGTCAGTCACTGATCAAAATACGACATAAGAGTCTAGATAAATTTGGATTAAAAAAGCTTATTTCTATGAAGAGATCGGCAGTCTTTTATGCTAGGAATCGGACAACAAGGCTAATGTTCTTAAATTGAGAAGATTGTCTAAAGACATACATAAAGATTCGCTAAATATATTGTGAAATTTTGTCAAAGCATCGTTGTCCAAACAATGTATCTAAGTCTATTCAGTAAGAAAGCAAAACAAAATACTTTAAACGTCGACAAAAGGTCGATACCGCATGTAAAGGCTATACAAATAGCTGCTTTTGTGACAAACTAGTATACATATTTTCGTTTTCCATCTAGATCTTCTGTAAAAGAATCACATTCAATTCATTAAAATCAAATATTATTTCTAAACACAATTGAATTATTTCTAAGCAAAATCTAGTTTATGTTGTCAAAACAGATGTTTCATTTTTAACAAGATTTCATCGATTTTTCACCCAGTCTAACAGTTCCCTTAAGTCAAATTGAAAATCTTTATTTTCCCACAAAAATATTTGTTGTTGTTTGCATAACATTGCCGCTATAAATTAGCACATTTAGACAAAAAAAAATCCAAGAAGATAATAAACAAGGAGAAAATTAAATGCACGACTACTCTTATGATCGATCTCAACGTATGAACAACATTCTTAGTAGAAATAGCTAAATATATTCGTTCGCTAATATAGAGATTTTGTGTACACCTTAAGTGATAATTTTTGTGCTGAACACAGCCATGTCAAAATTGTAATGAACGTTTAGGGTACTTTCCTTTTCTATCGTTATCTAGCTATCCCTTTTATACACTTCAGTCAATAATAGGTCTGATCCACACTTTGCCAATTGGCACAAATTGGCACCAATTTCTGCCAAAACCTGTTCCAGACTTACAAATTTGGTAGTTTTTGGCAGAAGAGAGCGCTCTTGAGAGAGTAAAGTATTTCCCCTTCCTGACAATTTCTTGCCAATTCCTGCCCAACTAATTTTTGTAGGCAGCAATTTGTGGGCAGAAAATTTACAATTGTCAGACTGACGTTTGCCATAAACGAAAAAAAACACTAAAATACAAAATAATTAGTTTGAAGAGAAAAACATGTGAATTTACAGCAAATAAAGAAATAAAAAAAAATGTGTGACGTTTAAAAATTGGCAGAAAATTGTCCTCAAGCTGTTCCAGACTATTTCGGACTTTATTTCTCAATGAGAGAATTTTATCCCCACTCTTCAAGTTTTGACAATCTGCCAATTTCTGCCCAAAAAAAGTCTGGATCAGACCTAAAAATTACAAGAGTTGATTTGTATATCTCTGTTGCCTGGTAGAAAGGGGATAAGTCAGAAATACTAGTTTTTCCGCAAAATGAGATCTAAGTTTGGCTATTCACTTGCAAATCCAAATATTACTTTTTCAAAAAATTAATGATGCAGAATAATAATCAAATGGGTATTCTGTAATAACATTAAGCTATTGACAACAAAATATGAGTACCTACCCGGTTTTCTGATGGCTTATCCATCTGTTTTTTGTGCACCTGTTTAAATTACGTTTTTTCTAGGAGCTTAGATCAAGAAAAAAATCTTTTTGTACATCATTGTTGTACTCAATTGAATTGAAAAATATACTTTAAAAAAAATGTATTCAAATAAATGATATTTTATTTTGGTCATCTTCTAACAAATCTGATTTATAATCTGGTGCCTCTTCCGAAGTTGCTAAATTTTTGTTAAAGTCATGAAAAACAGGTGGAACTAAGGTTAAAAGTGAGCACAAATCCTTTTTGAATTTGAACTCTTGTATTTTTTTTTAGCACATTAACGAAAATATTATTATTTTTTGTTCAACTTAGAAATGTGTATCCTTTCTATCGCAACCGACTATGCGACGACTTAAGCCCTTCGGAGCAACAAGATTTTTGAATTATAAGATAACTTTAGCCTTTAAAATAATTAAATACAAGTGGGTTAAGTCCAACTACACCCTTTATACCAAACAAAACTGAAAACTTTCTGACTTACACCCTTTGTACCGAAATATTTATAAAGGAGGGAGTAAATGAATGATATAGAAAAAAAATATGACTTAAGTCTAATATAAATCGAAAACCCGATTTTTTGTCTTAACCCCTTTCTACCAGACACCAGAGATATTACCTACGAAGACGAACACGAGACGTTTATTTCGCTCGAAACTTTAAATAAATATTATATATTTTTTGTATACAATTTTTTTTGTCTAGAAATTCAAGGGAAAACGAGAAACTCTAAGTGCCTAAGCCACAAATACGCGAAACAATGGCGCAAAATTTAAAACAGCCAGATGATAAGGGCTTTAGCATGATACTACTTAACAGTTTGCTAATACTAAAGCACTTTATTAATATTTTCCTCATTTTAAACACTTTTTAACTAGCACCATACTAAATCTTTTTTCTTAATAAACTACAACTAAAGACGCATAAAATAGTGCAAAAAAGTAAGGGGACATAATTTTTGACGTTTGTAAATGTCAAAGTGGCATATGGATTTAGTATGATACTAAAAAAATAAGGTTGCCATTTTGTGATTTTAACTTTACTAAAATGTTACGAAAATAGAATGATACTAAACTGGTTTAAAGTTAGCAAAATCCTCTTTTTAGCCTAGTATCATACTAAAAATGATTTACCATATTACTAAATCGACTAAAATTTTGCTCCAATATTTTTAAAGTCGTTTTTCATAATTTTTTTTTATACACAAAATTTCTTTAAATTTGTCTAAATAATATTTTTTTATGGAAATTTTATGTAATTACTAATTTAAGCTTAAAAATTGAATTTTAAATATATTTTTTTTTTCAAATATCCAACAAAATATTTTTTGAAAATTTTGGTGAGCGAAAATATAGAAAAAATTGTATGGCAGGTACCGTTATTTTTGGACTTAACACAAACGATTCAAAAATCTATATATCTACTTTTAACAAAATCGGTTCATCCGCTTAGCCGTTTTACAGACAGACAGCCAGACGGAATTGCGGGATCCACATTTTTGGTGTTCTCTATCGTAATGTCATGTTTATTAAAATCTTGAGTTCAATTCTTTTACCAAAAGCAACCTTGCCCTATAGTACCTATATCGCAAGTAAAAATTGGAAGAAATTGATTTGAAATGATTTTAAGGAATTCAACATAAGTGTCGATTAGTCTGACAGTTATCACGTCGGTGAGATTTTCATGATTAAATATGCGTATAGAAGTATAAAGTCGAAAATGCGTTTAAAAACAAATTTATTTTAAAAACGCATGGAGTCGCTTTGACTGACATTAATAATATGAGTTGAAAAATCTCTGTAGAGCACTTGTAACTAAAACAGAAGTGACTTCTATTAATGCTTAACTAGCAAAAAAAATGTTTCCTCTTGGCTGCTGTTATGTATGCAAAGTAGTAGAAAATTAATTTCACACAACGACTCAAAATTAGAATACCTATTAAGCTTTCTTCATATATGTAAGTATTTGACATTGACAAACAAATATCAACTAATTTTATATCCATAACTATTTGCAAAATTATCAAAACAAAATTATGGATACGTTTTTAAATACTCAATCAGCATATCTTAAGTTAAAAGACACATGATTAATTAATGAATTAACTATACTCGTTTTCTCCTTGTATGGCAAAATCAAGCTACAGGTGCAGAAACATTAAAATCTCGTATGCAAATGCTTAAACTTGTACGCACAAGCTTCCATGCCATCCTGATGGTTTAACTAAATGATCAAATAATTACCAAACAAATTCAATATCATATAGCTAGAAGTTATGCTCATTAAAAATTCATTAGATACACCAGCAGTTCAGCTTTTACATCATGCTCGCTGATGGGAGGTAAAGTTTTCAGGTAATACCAAAACTGACAGACTTGCATCAATATTGCGGCCGGCGTCACCGACGACACTCAGTGGAATTATTAATATTTAATTATTTATTTTACAACTTCAAGCTGAATAGATGGCGCTACAAATAGATGTAGTTGAGCTTGAGCTATAGATATGCAAATAACTCTTTAAAAGCAAAAATCTCGACTTTTTGTAATTAATATGTTTTTTACAACTGTAGCAAGCGATATACTCGTAATAAAGGTAGGTAATAATAATTAAGGATTCCTCATTATTTTGATATGATATTCATATAAACATGTCCTATGCAAATATCAGCGTATTATTTATTCCAACTTTTTAATAATAAAATAACTATCTAGAGGGCTTTTTTATATATGTATGTAAGAAGGATGATGTTGATGATTATGAATAAACGAAAGGTTAGGACGTTTAGTCATTATGCGTGATGGTCATGTTTGCACTCCTTTTTCAATTGACAAGGACATGTCTAACATCCTTTGAATATTATGAATTGTGTGCAAGAAGTTTTCCGCATCGGATATTTTACGATTATGAAAATAACCCAAAGATATATTAGATATTTTATTTCAGGAAGGAATTCATGGATGTGAGATGAGATGTGTGTTCCTCTAATAAAAGTATCTCAACAGACCGAATAAATAACGAGAACGACCATGATGCAATTTAATATAATATGTTAGGGAATATTGTATGTGTCCTTAACATGATGGCATGTCCGGTTGTCCGATAAATGAATGACAGATTATGATGCGACTGAGACCGACCGAAGCTAAAGAAAATTACTCACCGTATATTTAATATAAATCTTTGACATGATATTTTATTATATTTTCTTTCATCAAAATGACAAATCTTCAGTACCTATTACTGAGACGGAATGTTGTATTCTATTCATATGGTATTATGAAAAGAGGTATAATAGGACATGTTCTTAGGTTAGGTATACATATGTATTATATGAAAATTTCTATTTGGCAATTAATTCTGAATGAATGATCCTTGATAACTTATGGTCCTCTAATGAAAATATGTACATATTAGATATAGTTTTTTATTGCGAAGTTTGATCGTTATCCTTTAAATTAAAAAATATATAAGAAGTGGGAGTCAAAGGGAATTCAGATTTTTATCCTCATTATCATTTAATCCCAAAAATCACTATTGTGTATTATTAATGTAAAATTAGTGTGTGAAATCTAATTACAAAAAAAAACAGTCATAGCTATTTCAATGTGTCTAAAGATTTTCTGGACAAATGTTTTTTTTATTTTGACAATCCCTCAACTATTAATTTGTTTAAGTTCAATTTCAAGGAGTTGTGTGCATAACTTTACAGGATTGTTTTCTGGATCGCACACACACTTATGTTCGAAAACATCGTAAGTACAAAATTCTTAGTAGGAATGGCTATATATATTTTTAAATATCTTAAGTTTTTTTAATTAAATTTTGATATACAAATTTTCTTTATTTTTTTTTTCTTAAAAAAAAATTGGTGTGGCAATTTTAAGTATTTAATAATACATTTTTTCCAAAAAAAAATTCAATCCGTTTTCAAAATATTGAATTTAAAAAAAAATTCAAACAAATATTTTTGGAAATTTTTGGCATGTAGTATCATTTAGAATTTGAAGACCTTTTGCATACAAATCTTTATAGAAATCCATTGAGCCTTTCATGAGATAGTCGAAAGCGAAAAAAGCAGGTACATGACAGTTATCGTAAATAATATTTCAGTAAAATATTTTTAGTCCCCAAAATGTAGACTGTACTAACAAAAGTTCACTGAATTTTTGAACTTTTTTGATTTTTTTTTTTAAATCACTAAACCCGTTTTTGATATAATTGAAATTTACAAGTTATGCCTCAAACATTTGTATGAAATGTACCGTTAATTTTGGAACTAAGAATAAGATTTTAAAAAAAGAATCCAGCCTGGCGACGTACAGATAGACACACAGTTGGAATTCCCCTACCAACTTTTTTAGTGTTTAATTGAAATCTCGAGTTCGATTTTACTTCCAAATATAAAACTTATCCTATAGTAGGGACCTACATATATCGCAAGTAAATATCTTTAATAGTAGTTTTACTGTAACAATTGTGAAGTATAGAAAACTGTCTTGAAAAATTTATTTTATACCGGCTGTTTTTTTTTAGACGTGTGGTTTTCAATCTGTCAATACTTTTTTCAGAGTTGGACTTTTGGACAACCGTCACTGATTAATGCTCAGTTTGATTTGCCATTTCACAATGAGCAGACTTACTCTTGAACAACGTTTGCCGAACGACCAGTAAGTGAATCGCAGATAGCCACCGATCCCGATTTTCAGAAAAAAGTTTTGTTCAGCGATGTAACTTACTTTTACTTAAATGGGTACGTTAATAAGAAAAATTGTAGTATTTGGAGTGAAGATAATCCACAAGTCATTATTGAAACGCCGTTACATCCTCAAAAAGTCACTATTTGGTGTGCTCTATTGGTAGAGAAATTTATTGGTGCATATTTCTTCAAAAATAAATCCGGCCATAGGTTTACAGTCAATGGGGAACGGTATAGAGCCATGATTGATGACTTTTTAGTGCCTGAATTGGAATATGTTGATGTGGACGACTTTTGGTTCCAAAAAGACGCGCTTCATGCCACTTAACCAACGAAACAATCAATTTATTGTAGGAAACTTTTGGTGAGCGCATTATCTCGGGTCCAAAAATGGTCGAAAATTGGGCCTCTCGGCTATAATTTATTTGAGCCAGCCGCGGGGACCACTTGCTAAAAATAATTTTTGAAACATAACGGTAAGCCCTTATCCTTATAATAAAATTAAATTCTTTGCCAAAACATTATATTCACATATGCTCTGCATTCCGAGTGAAAATGAATTCAAAACTATTTTCAATATCTCCTAAAATGAAATAACGTGTTCTGCATTTCGAGTGAATTCAATTCCTACCAATTCACTTCGAATTCATTTTCGAATTGTCCAAAATTACCTGTTATAGACAATTTGTATAAAAACAGTTCATATTCGGAATGTAGAACACGAATTTTCATATTCAGAACTCTAAAATTCCGCATTCGGAATGAGCTATTTAAAAACTTTATTTTTATGTGGAATACAGAACATCGAAA
The DNA here is from genome assembly GCA_910595825.1 of Philhelius pedissequus. NCBI lineage: Eukaryota > Metazoa > Arthropoda > Insecta > Diptera > Syrphidae > Philhelius > Philhelius pedissequus. The sequence goes on from OU343163.1 coordinate 39,086,254, forward strand.
TTCACTTTCGTTCCTCATATTCACAAAAAGTGCAATACAGAACATGTGCGATTATATGCGTTGTATTTCTTCTTGAAAAACACACGTCTAAAAAAACACCCGTTATGTTTTTAGGCAATATAAATTGTCGACTGCTATAGTCGTTTGTATTTGGCAATCCCGAAATCTTCTGGACTCTGCTGAAAGTGTTCTCTTTGGAATAAATGACAGTTCTGATTTTGAAAATAAGAGAAAATTGTTTCTGATTTGAAATTAGAATCAAAACCTGAAGCACTCAAACATTCATATACCTACTTGAACGTCAACTTCAACAGATGTAATTTTTTATATCCTAATTGTGGAACAAATATTATATTTAATTTAGATTATTTTCACATTTTCACACCAAACTTCATAATCGTCAGAATAAATGAATGGCCCAGTTGAGATCCCGGATCGGAGAGAGATTCCAGATTGCCAACTAAAATCGCCATTAAAATTTCGAGACTCGAATTCACATTCCTAATCGACCGCCTCGTTATGGTTACGTTACAATTACGTTTTTCGATAGTCATTTCTTAAAAAGACGATAACCCGTTTCCTTTAACTTGGTGAACTACTTATTACTTTTGACAATTATGATTTGGTTTGTATTGTATTACTGTTGCATAATTTTTATGTTTATCATGACTATCGTTTTCTTGAGTTTGTTTGATTGCCTTTCGTTTCGTTATTTGTTATATGGTTTGGAACCGGAGTTTATTATGAAAAATGATATCGTTTTGACAAATGCCATCTCAGCTATAGTTCGATAGCTATCGATTGAGATCGTTTATATTTTACATATAATTGGTCATGGCGTTGACACTGACGTTTCTACAAAATTATTCTCAACTCACAGTTTTAACATTGAGTTTTCTAATAGTGAGGGTCAATGTTAGCAGTTTGTGGCGGACATGTTGATTTGATTGCGTTGTCAACATGTTCTTAATTTTTCAGTCAAAATGATGCGAAATTATAATTTTAGGTTACATGACTGACAAACACTACTTACTGAATGATAAAGTTTAAGTTTAACTAAAACTTAAAATTCAAAAAATTCTTTTTAGGACAGGCATAATTTTGGAGGAATGGCTTTGTGAACAAGAAACTATACTTAGTTCACCAGTTGGTAATGCATCCACAATTAGTTACTGTTTCGTGTGAATATTTTACCGGTGTCGTCCACTGATGAGGTCATTAAGGCATTAACATCAACATCGAGCTCTACAGATCAATGGTAACTAATTTCTTAAGAACTGAACTATCCATGTTCATTTATTCAGATTTTTGGTCGAACTAACCTAGTTGAACCTTAAACGTCAAAATATTAAAATATTATCCACATTGATTAGATTGCATAGCCATTATTTTGCAGAAAGATCGCGAATATTATACTTCATCTTGGCCGCATATATTTTGCCATGTGAATGCGCCCAATAATGCATGGGAAAAAAATGCGATTGTACTATTCTATAAAGCCGCCCTTTCGACAGTTGCTTCCAAAGTCAACCTAACCCACCCCTTTACATTACACAAAAAGAAAAAAAGCGAATGTGTCAACTAAGCTCTTAAGCAAGCAAGTGATCTGGTATAAAATTGTGATTTGTGACATATGTCAGTATTGGGATTGAGATGCAGTCAATGCTATGACGTATAGTTCGAAAAACTCTGTCAGCAAGTCTCTATAGGATTGACAAAAACTTTCCACGGTCTATATGTTGACACACAAATTCAAGTCACATCAGGTGTCAACGTTCTCGTCAACGCACTAATTCGTTGACAATCGTGACATAGTAAGAAATATTTTGTCCCCATTTTTACCTTAGAGAGTAAACCTTCTAATTGGCCAAATTCCTAAACGCAAGATTTGCAAAGCATGTCGTATGCTAAGCAAATGCACGAACCCGATAAAAATTGAAAAGCAAGTAAAGTGCGCAACACAAGTTTAAAACTTGTACAATTGCATTGAAGTTTGCGCAAGAAAAAAGAATGAACTGCGTTTTGGGACAGTGTGTTTAGCAGAGACATTTCTGTTTGCGTTTAGGGACAGTTTGCTTAGCATATTATGCGCAAGATTTACATTTAGGAATTTGCCCATTCTAATTGTACCTTGCCAAAACGAACCGAAAAATGCAGCTTACTTCCATAAAAAATGAGATATCAAAACACATTCAAAGCAGCTTAGTCTTAAGAAGAAAGCGAGTATCGTTCTTTAAAGAAATGATTCTCGTAATACGTGATCGCAATGGAACGTAAAAACAAGGCAGTGAATTATGATATAAATGTGAATAAGTGCGCAGAGAATTCGTGGCATTTCCGAGAGTTTGCATTCAGATTGAAATTTTCCCCATGTAGGTACGATCGTCTATCTACCAAACAAGTTATTAAAATTCGATAAAACCAGTATTCGTACGGTAAATGCATTTTCCATATGCAAAGGCAATAGATTCTTTTTACAGACAAAAAGAAGTGCAGGTGACCCTGTTTTACGTGTCGTTTTGTTTTTAAGCGATACGATTTTTTTACGTCAGCTTTTGGCAGACATACCTTAGAGTTTTGACACTTATGATTATTGTGTATGCAGCCGCTCCGGTATCACATTTATTAGGGGTATTCAAGATCTGGTGTACAAAGTCTTGTAAAAGTGTAAAATTTTATTTTTTTACAACATACTGTGAACACACCTTTACTAATCTGTAGCAACACTGAAGCAAATGTCAAAATCTGTTTCACATTTGTTCTGAAGAAGGCTTAAGTTTGTGTTAAAAAATCTTATACCCTTGTATTTTTCTGTTACAATAGGGTTCGGGTATTTTAAAAGTGTAAAAGTGTAAGATTTTGACATTCAGTATATTTTGTTGTTGTAGTGCAAAAAAATGCTACACTTTTACACTTTTACAATGATACAAGACCAGATACACCGGATCGTGAATACCCCTATTATGTTTGGGGTTTGGTTTTAATGGGACAGAAAATGTATTTAAATTTTTTGTTGAGCTATCTGCTTCAATTGGTTCATCTAATAACATACTTACGTCAGCTTTTAATTTGTGTCTACTAAATTTGTATCATCATCATCATCAATAAAACATTCAATTTAAAAATGCATGAATAATATTTATATTTTTCTTTTAATATATATGAACATTCATGAGATCATAATTATGTTTATAAAGGTGCATAAATCAATTTATACTGCAACCGCATATATATATTCCTTCATCAATAATAATGCATATCTGCAATATTTTATACATATATATTTTTGTTTCATATAAAAAAATCTTATTAAATATGTTTACAACATTCAAATATTCAACAAAAATTATACTCTTATAATTAAAAAAAATTCTATTTAAACAAAAATTAAAAGAATTTACTTCTTTTCTTTTATTTAAAAAAAAATTTACAAATTGATTTACTTACAAACAAATAAAGAAAAATTACATAAGACAAAAAAATATTGGCTGCATTTTTAAAAATGCTATTATTCGTAAATTGACAATTTGATGTTGTTTTTTTTTAATCCAAACATCAAACTTTAAACATACGAACAAAAAAATTAAACTAATTTACTTATCTATTATAATATTTTTTTTATAAATGTTAAAGTATATACAAATAAAATGCAGCAAACGGCATGTAAAATTTTATAATATTTGTTTATTATTATTTTACTGGATGAATTATGCATTTTAGTCTTTTTTGTATATTTTGTATTTATTAATTTGTGAAATTTGTACAATTTGTCGATGCAAACCTTTTTGAGACCAAAAAAACAAGCTAATTTATTTTATTTTTATTTTTTTTTAATTCATATAATAATTTGCGTTTTTTTTTTCTAAATAAAAAAATGCTCTATCAACCTTTATTTAAATATTTTTGTTTTATTTTTCAAAAGTTTCATTTTTTTTAGAGAGAGCCAAATTCGAGATCATTTGAAAACTATTGCAACCAAAGAACAATATTTGTCAATTCAAATATTATTTCTTAGTCAAATGAATAAATTTACAAAAGAACAACAAGTTTATAATTGCATTTATTTAATTCAAAAGACCATATTTAGCTATTTTGTTCTTATATATTTAAGTTTTTGTGTGTGAAACCAATTTATAAGCTAAACTTATTTTATTTTTAAAAATAACAAAAAAAAATATGTACAACCGAAAATCAACACTTTAAGTGTGATTTTTGTTTATTCCTTTTTTATGAAAAAAATTTCATACAAATTTTATTTTATTTTTTTTTTGCATTTGCATTTGCTTTGTGTAAACATATAATATATCTTTTATTTATTTTTTTTTGCTTTAATTATTTATTTGTAAAAATTTGTTTTATTTTTAAAAAAAGTTTGAGATCAACATTTTTTTGGGAATTGTTTTAATATCGATTAGAATTTTTATATATTATTTTCTTTAATTCGTATAACACAAAAAATTGTATTTCTTATATAAATTTTTGTTTTTCTTTTATTAAAAATTGAATTCGTACTTTAAATATTTTCAATTAGTTTTTTTTTTTTTTGTCGTTTGAGAAATGTTTAAAAATGTTTTTTTTCTATTTTATGTCTTTTATAAATTTGAATGGAATATGAATTTGTGAGTGAGTTGTTTTAGTGAAGCTTTTTATTTATATACAATTTTAGTAGCAAAAATGTTTTATTTAAAATTTAGTATCATGTAATCATATTTTGGTCTTTTCTCGGTCCAAAAAGGGGTTTCTTTTAAGTCCTAACAATGATTTCTTTTTTTCTCAAAAAACAAAAGTTTTTAATAATATGATCACAATACGCTTCAATGAGCCTTCAAAACATTCAGGAAAAATATATTTGAAATGAAAAAAATTAAAATATAAGGGATTTAAGTTGGAAAAGTTAAAACAAAATTCGATTCAATAAACAAAAAAAAAACTAATGAAAACATTTAATGTCAACAGAAACAATATTTATTATTATTGGCGTCATAACTATTGAAAAATGGAAATGATGTTAAAAATATAATATTTATATATTTTTAAAACTTAAGAAATATATTTATATGTATGTCTGTTTTTTTTTTTTTTTTTTTAACAGTAAATTATTATTGAGACCAATTTGAAAGTCTGTTCGTTGTTATCCTTAGAGCACAAGGACATTTTGCATTTAAAGTTTTCTATATCTTTACTATTTTTATGTCGTTTAATAGATTTTTGTTCTAAGTTCAGATGATTGGATTTTTTATGATTTTTTCGCATTGCACTGAAGAGCTTTTAAATGGTTTTGATCCTTTCACAAAAAGTAAATTGAATTCATTAAATATTTATTTTTTGCAATTTTTCATTGTTAAAAAAGTGAATGAAAGTTTAAGCGTGAATACTTAGTGAACGCACTCTTAACAACATGACACATGAGGTTTTGTCTCAACGAAATGTGAATTGTGAATGATCCTGAATGACACATCATTTATATAAAACATTTTCGTGACAGGTTAGAATTCCGAAACATCAACATCATTAACCAGGAAACTGAGTGCTGGAGGTTGAATTCCAACATTTGCCATTTTATGGAATCTGTCCCGATAATGTGGATTGTGAATTTACATTTGACAGTTCGTAAAGTATAATGTTCTGAGTCGCATTATTTTTATTAAGATATTTATTCGCATTCGCTGGTCGCATCTCATGTGCAAGGCACCTTGTTGTACCCATGTTATGTTACCTCATTGGTGCACAAGTTTTCGATACACAGTGTTTTTGTTTAGTAAACGTCAAATTCCTAAACGCAATATTTACAAAGCAATAAAATTGAAAAGCAAGTGAAGTCCACAACGCAATAAACACCAATGAACTGTGTGAATGTTTATGTTTGTATTTAGGGTTAGATGTGCTTAGCATATTTTGGGCAAGATTTACGCTTAGGAATTTGCCCTAAGATTTGCTCAAGTTTTTCAACAACTGAAGAGCTCGAAATTTGAGTAACTGCAACAGAACAGAATCAAAACCTGTTAAAAACTTTGAGACTATAAATGAATCAGCTGGCTGAACTCAAAGGAGACGGACTTGACTCAAATGTAGACGGAACATTCAGTGCTGTCACACTTGTTCAGTTTTCAACGTTTTCATTCCGCATTTTGACGTTTCAAATTTGAACGAGTCAAATCATATTGATGAAGGTTTACATAAGGTTAAAAAAAAAGTTCCAATTCTCTTCAATTTCTCATAATTCAGCTTTCAGCGGTTCATTGTTTCGCCTGTTTTTTTTTCTTTCAAAAATCAAATGCCAGAAAGATCACAGCTTCATTGTGAACACATAACAAATGTCGAGTATGACACTTTTTGACAGCATTTGTGGTTGCAACTCCAGTTTGAGTTTGCAGCACTTAATTGTGTTTAGCTCTTTAGGTTGTATATTACAATTGTGATCTTCTGTCGTTGACACTAAAAAAAATAGTCACGCCGAAAAGTGATTTCTTGATATTAGGTGTATTCATTTATATTTAAACTAATTCTGTCGTTTTTTATGCGCCTGAATAATAGCGCAATGACAATCTTATGGCAAAAGCAGAAATCGAATCCGCGAAACATGGATGGTGTGGCATCACAGAAATCTTTTCAAATATTTTAATAAATGTAGTTTACTAATGTGTTTTTTATGATTTTTTTGAAGGGTTGGAGGTGTGGTGAGGGAAACCCTACTTTTGAGCTAACCAATGCTCCCTCTCATTTTGTTTTACTGTAATGTTTATATTGTTGTTTTATCGTTCAAACCTTTTTTAATGTTTCGAAAATGAAGTTTCAGAGGGGGTGACTTCACTTGACATTTTGCTCACAATTTTTTTGTGAAGGTGATTATTCTAGTGAAATAGCCAGTTTCATTTCACCTCTAAAGCTATTCAACCTTAAAACTCTCGCTTCTACCGACTTCAGAGATTCAAACCTAATGTAACTTTTTTTCCTATGCTCGTACTGTTCTTGATTATTATAAGGGTAGCCAAAGTCCATTTAATGCGGAGCAAGGAAATCTTAACCCCTAAGTCCGGAGGCAACAAACTTAAGCACATTGATTTTTCAACCTCATAACTTTAATCCTGTAGTTCGTCCATGGGAAATGGGAGAGATCTTAATGAGTAAATCCTGTCATAGTTCTCAAACCAATCTACAATTTCCTAAAACTAAACATCTGCTCCTGTCATGGCAGTATTCCTGATGTGGATTTAAAACCAAAGAACTTACATAAATTGCAAAAGGTCTAAGCCCAAATACCTTCACTGGATTCTTAACAAAAACTAAAAAATATAAACAATTTTTATTATTAGAAGTTGAATGTTTTATATTCCATTAATAGAAAAAAATTACAACTTCATTATTCTAAAAAAAAAATTATAAAATTCATGATGGCTTCTATATATCCTTTGAATCCATTAACTAAAAAAATTCTTCAATTTAATTTTTTTTGCAAAAATATACAAAAAAATACTTTCAAAATAAACTTAAAACAAAAATCTCTCCTTGTGCTTTAAGAATAAGAATCAACATAAAATTATGTATATGAACAATTTAAAATTAAAACTAAATTGTATTATTTAAAAAAAAATCAAATCGATATTAACAAAAAAAATTTCAATTCATCTACAAATCATTATAATTGATAATTTTCTACAATTCAGTGATACTAAAAAACAAAAACATACATATATATTTGTTTAGTTTTTTTTTTGTTTTTAAATAACTTTAAAAAATAAAATCATCACAATGGCAGTATATTTCAATTTTTCTATGCCGTTCAAAAATACAATAAATTGAAATAAAATTATTTTATAATATATATAATGAACTTATGAACTAAGAAAAAAAAAATATGTTTATCTTTAAAATAAGTGTGTATATAAAAAAAAATAATAAATTGAAACTAAATTACAAATATTATTTTATTTATAGAAAAAAATGTGTACTTAATGTAATATAAAATGAGAAGTTAAAGATATAATAATAACAAACTGAAAATAATTACTCTATTAAAAAAAATTAAAAGAAAAATATTATTTTAATTCGAGTTTAAAATTAAAGATAGAACATATATTTAAACAAATTGAGGGAATAATTCAAATTTTTTTCTTAGCACCTCATCATGTCAAAAATGACCAAAAAATGTTTTTTTTTTGTTAATTTTAAAATGTTAAAAGTGAAATTTTAAATATCACTAAGTTAACATTTATTTTTTTATTTAAATTTCAAAAATACTTTTTTTTTATTTAATTGAGTTTTCAATATTAATTGATTTTTTTAAGTATAATCACAATTGCTTTGGGTTTAAGGTGAATAACACCGGATTTAAGGATCGAACCGAATAACTGAAGGACGATCACTTTCGTGGAAGATATTGGAAAGAATCAACGTATCCTATATTGATTCGTGTTTGATTAAAACAAAAATTAAAGCACACCATATTCGAAGGATCTTCGTGTTTTTTTTTTCATTCGAAGACATAATTGCAACGGAAAAAATAATATTAAAAAGACAAAAATTAAACAAAATAAAATCCAAATACCTTCCACGAGGAGCTTGACACTGTGTTGTTGTTTTCACCCTGCAAAATATTTTTTTCGAAATTTTTGGAATATTTTCGACGTTTTTTTTCTCTATTTTTAATTCGATTATTTATTACACTTAGATTTATGTATTTATGTATGTTTATCTGAAATGCGATTGCTATCATTTTTGAGTGTTTTTTATAATTATAAAATTGTAAAATCAATACAAAATATTTAACACACTTCGTTTTTACTTTTAAGTATTTTATTATTTTTGTTTTTAAATTAAACTCTTACAAATATTTTAAATGAAATACTGAGTATGTTTGTTTTTATTTTCTAACTTTTGTTTTATGGCAGTATATTAAATACAAAAATTCATCTAAAAAATTAATTTTATTTTTTTCTATTTTAGTGTTTTTATTTTGTTTGTTATTTTATTGCGCAAAAAAAAACAAATTCAGAAGCATTTGTTTTTTTCTGTTATTTGTTTTGCAGACGAAAATATATTCGAAAAATTCATATAAAATATTAAAAATGTGTATGTTTTTTGTTGCTTGTTTATTATTTTGTAATTTGTTGTTAGTTAATTTTATTTGATTTATTTGTACGTAAGAGTTTTTTTTGTTGTTGTTTTGTATTTTGTTGTTGTTTTGTATTTATTGTTAGTTTTAAATTTAAAAATTAAAACAAATAAACACAAAATAAAAATCAATACTTATTATTTTGTAGGAGTCCTTTATGTTGGTGGGCTCACAGGCAGGATATTGTTATTATTTGTTTTTGTTTTCCTTTTGTCTTTTTTAATGGTATTAGTAGTGTTGCTAGATTTTATCATTCAGATTTTTGCTTGCAGTAAAAAGGAAAGTAGTGACATTTTTTTGTTTACTTTCCATGACGTATAACGTATTTTTTTTTTTTTAAATTAAATCGATGTTTTTTTCTGAATGATAATTTATTCTTCCATTGTTGGTTTGTGTTAATTTGTGGTTTCAATCAAATTCTAAAGTCATCGAGCCACAAGAAAACCACAACCCATGGCAACAACGAAGACTGTGACAACTGTTGGCCAAGTAAAGCTTTGCTCCTGAAAAATAAAAGAAAACAAAAATCAAAAAAAAAATTATTTAATACACACGAGATTTTAATTGAATGTTGTAAATTTCATAGATAAAAAGTTGGACAAATTTTTACTTATAGGATTTTTATTCCAATATCGAAGGGAATTGGACAAAGAAAATTGAACTGGACTAAACAAAAGATAGTGTTAAAACATAATTCCCTAGGGAGAATATTATTTGGCTTTTAATTCATTTTCTTAAAAAAATAAAATGCACGACTGAATCACACGTACTTTCTCTTATGTTCGATCACACTCTATGAAAAAAAGATTCTTAATTGAAACGACTAACTATATTTTTAAAGTCTTTTTTCACTTAATTTGTTATATATTCAGTTTATGTATGATTACATACTTGCTTTTTAAAGCCATTTTTCGTATCATTTGATGACTTTGAATGGCCAACAACAACTTGAGAGGGCTACCACCAAGTTTTTTCTCAACTACTTTTGGCTGGAATTATAGATATTTCACGACCTGCCAAGTTATATAATAAAATACTTAATTTTTTTTCTAAAAAAAAAATTGGTATGAAAATTTTAAATATTTAATAATATAAATTTAAAAAAAAATCGTCCAACAGTTTTCGAAATATAGAATTTTCAAAAAAAAAATATTTTTTTTTTCAAAAATCCACAAAAGCTGTTTTTCGAAAATTTTGAAATGCAGTATTATTTATAATTCAAAGGAGTTCCTGTATAAACATTTTGATCGCAATCCGTTACTCATAAGTGGGTAAATCAAAAATCAATATATAAATGTAAATATGTAAACAAATTTTTTAACCAAAATGTAGTCCATAACTAAAATAGTACACATACTTTTTTTTTATGAAAATCATTAGATCCGTTTTCGAGATAATTAAAATGGTGGAAAAATTTGTATGGTATCTACCGTTATTCTAAAACAACGATTCAAAAATCTATTTTGGACAAGCACCTAAAACGCCTAAGCACCAAGTTTGAACAAAATCGGTTAAGCCGTTTAGGCTGTAGATAGTTCTACAGACAGACAGACAGGCAGGCAGACAGACAGACGGAATTGCGGGACGCACTTTTTTGGTGTTCTCTGAAATCGTAATGTCAGCTTTGATTAAAATCTCGAGTTCTATTATTTTTCGAAATGTAAAACTTGCCCAAGAGTACCTATATTGCAAGTCAAAATTGATATCTGCATGAATGGCATCTTTTTGTTATCGGTTGTTTGTATTGATATTTTATTTTATTTCATCTAATGGCGTTGTTAATTTCCGACTTTGTGTTTGTTATTTTTCTCCAAAACGGTTCGACAATTTTTATAAAAAAAATCATTTAATTAATAACCATTTTTTTGTTTTTTTTTTTGGATTTTCTGGAAAACAGTTCATTTGATTTTTTTTTTTAAATTTAGCTTCTGAAATGTTGAATGAGTATTTTAAGCCAAAATTTTAGAAAAACTTTTTTTTTTTGAAAAAATCAATTAAAATTGTATTTGTATAGTAAAAGTTACTTTAAATCCGCTTTTCAAACTTTTGCCGTAAAAATGTTTTCAGAATTTTTCACATATAAATATATTTTTTTAAATGTTGTGGTTCTTTAAACACCAAAAGCAAACTTCACAAAAGCAATTTTTTAAATAAATCAAATTTCTTTAAAGAAAAAAAATATTATTTTAGGACTTTTGTATTATTTCTTAAATTTTTTTTAACAATACTTAACCACTTTAGGCCATAAATCACTAGATAATTATTAATGCATTGGAAGTTGTGTAAAAGTAGATTCATTAGATTAAGCTTTTATGTATTTCCACAAAATTTTGAAAATCCAGAAAGATGATTGTTCATTACCCTTGACAACCATTTTTAATCGAAATGCAAAGTCAAGACCTCTGGCTCTGAGAACACAGAAATAATTCAATTTTGTTCAATCCTATTCCAAACTATGCAGAAGCCAATGACTCTTAGATTATACTGGTTTCCAAAAACAACCCCATTTAACTTGTCAAAATAGTATGCTTGGGCTAAAATTGAAAATTATTATAATAATTGTTTCAAGTAACTAACCCCAAGCCATCTTAAGGATTAACGTAGTTTGTTTTTCCCCAAACTCTAACCATTTATCAAAAAAAAAAAAAAAAACTCCTGCAGATCTTATTAATGGGTCAAATAAAATCCACTTTTATCCTTAAACAAATAATATTTTATCAGCCAAGAGAAAAAAAAACCAATTAAGTGCCACAAAATCACTACCAACCTTTTTTTCTATAACATTTATACAAACAACCCACATCTATTGACCCTTATAATGATGTTACATCATGAAGGGAACCTAAACCTAAGCCCGGGACCAACAACAAAAAAACACACGAATATCGTGCTCTACATTCGTGTTTCCTGCTCTAAGGACGACAAGAGGAGGGTTCAGAAGTAAAAGTATCTAATAATTCATTATACAAGTTCTCAAAAAATCCTATGCACTCTCGATATTATAACAAATCATCGAGCCGACTCACAACATAGTCTACCTTCATATTCAGAGTACTCGTCGTACACACTAAAGACTCTATATAGAGGACATTTAGGATGTCCTCTTTCCTTTCTTTGTTCAGGGAACCGTAATGTGTGTTAAAGGACATGAAAGTGAATTATAGATAATTTTTTTTCCTTGTAGCAGTGGTGCTGGGAGGAGGGGAGAGACCAAAAAAAAGTGGAAAAAAATATTTAGTAAATCCCTTGGTGGTCATAATGGGTCATAAAATGAATCCAACACAATCGTTGATAATTATTTTAATAATACACTTGTGCGTTTTTGTTGCGCGTTTCTTTCTTGATTAGTTACACATGAATGGCTATATGGAATTAAAATGGACGGAAATCGAAAAAAAAGTTTGTTGCTTTCCATGATGATAATAATGGTTCGGTGTATATTTATGTATGTGTAATAATATCGAGGTGGTTGGTTTCACTGGACAGTAGTGTAGCTTAAGCTAAAAAGGGAGCACGGAAAATTGTTGAATGCTTGATTGAATGCGTAACGCGACACTTGTCCTGCACATTAACATATTAATATTTTTTGTGTTTTTTTTTTGTTTGTTATTCATAAAATCTATGAGCTTAGAGGAACCAGCATCATGAAGTTAGCCACGCGGGCGACAATAATGAGTTATTTTGAATTGTTTTGTGGATATTTAAATTTTGGTTTTTTTCGACACAAAATGTGGGTTTAATTGCATGTGAATCGTTATGAATCAACATCAGTCTTAATTGTAATTTATGAGAGAACGAACAGATGTAAGGGCATTTAACTGAATGAAATGAAAAATATTGCACAATAGGTTTTGAAGTTTGGCTTAACCAACATAAAGTTTTGAAGGTAACTTATTAGTCATTAAGGACATTACAGATCCTGCAAAAATTAAAAAAAAGACACTTTTATAGAAACATTGTTTGATAGTGAAACAAATTTTTAAGTTTGAATAGCGTCACCATTTTTCAAAAATTAAATATATTTTGTAATTGTGTTTCAATAGAATAAGAAGAATTCATACATAGTCATAGATCTTCTAGTACAATTCTCCACTCCGTTCGCTCTCATTGTAATTGCTCAGGACATGAGCACATCTAGGGATGGGTCAACATTTCAGTAACAGCTATTCAGTAACAGTTATTAGCAGAAAGCATTAATAACTTCTTATTAAAGTCTAACACTTCAATAACAAGTTATTTCTGTGAAAAATGTGTTTCGCAAGCTACGTCCGTTTCAGCGACGAGGCTCATTTTTGGCTAAATGGATACGTGAATAAGCAGAATTGCCGTATTTGGAGTGAAGAGCAGCCAGAGGCAATTCAGCAGCTACCAATGCATCCCGAAAAATGCACTGTTTGGTGCGGTTTATGGGCAGGCGACATGTGGTTCCAACAGGACGGTGCCACATGCCACACTGCACGCGAAACCATGCATCAATTGAGAGGCGAATTTGGTGAGCAGTTGATCTCACGTTTTGGCGCAGTCAATTGGCCACCAAGATCATGTGATTTGACCCCGTTAGACTATTTTTTGTGGGGCTATGTTAAGTCTATTGTCTATGGGGACAAGCCAAACACGATTGCTGCCTTGGAAGCCAACATTGAACGCGTCATTGGTGAGATTCCGGCCGAAATGTGTGAAAAAGTTTGCCAAAATTGGACCTTCAGAATGGACCACCTGAAGCGTAGCCGCGGGCAACATTTAAGTGAAATTATTTTTAAAAAGTAAATGGCAGAAATTGATTTATCGATCCAAATAAAAATTTCATTCACTTTTTACAAGTTTCTGTGTTTTTTTGAATTTTCAAAAACCAAGCTCTTAAAAAATCAGTCAACTTACAAAATTTGTTGTTATAGCTTGGCATATTTGGCTTAAATGTGATTCTGGTTATTGTTTATTTCATAGTCATCGTATAAATTCGAAAACATTACAAAAAGTTATTCGTATAAAATTGAAATAAAAACCTGAAGTTTGGCATATGCCTTGTCACAACTTATCAATTGTTTTTTTGACAACTCATAGATTTCTTCAGAAATATTTTTCTGCGGCGGTTTTCGTTTACATTTCGATCTGCATTTGAAGACCCCCGAAAAATTTAAATAAATAGCGTCCTAGCCTTACGAAAACACTTAATAGTCCATATATGTAGGTACAGCCAATTCTCTCTAAGCCGAACTTTCTATAAGTAGAACTCCTTCTAAGTCAAAATTCTCTCTAACTCCAATACATTCTTTTGGTTTTTGGCCTATTATTAGTCCCATAAGTAGAATATTTTTATTAAAAAGAAAAAGAAAATAAAGGATACAAAAATCAGCCTCTCGCAACTTGTCACCAGTCAATTGCAACGAAAGGAGTGAATTATTTTGAAGTAGATGAAGCTATCGCGAATCAATTTTGCAAACCAAAACACATTGTACTGATGCAAACGATGACGAGATTGGAGATTGCCGAAAATTACTGAAATATTAACTAAGACACATAAAGTTGAACACAGCACTTCCTCTTTAAAATAGCATCATTTTTTTTAAATACCTACCAAAATTACAATTTTGTCTTTAAATAATTTTGAAACCTTTATTCAATAAACAAACAAAACATAAAATATTAATCCCTCTAACTCCACCTAATTTTTATTCGACCTAAAGGGAGCCCACTGTACCAACTGCAAATCCTAATTGACATCTTTAGCAAATGACCACGCCTCTAATTTATTAACAAACCAAACAAAATCAACAACAAACTGTGACCATAATGTGGCTATAATTCACATCTTTAAGTGGCTTTTGTTTATTTTTATTTTCTATTAGGTAAGGAAAATTAAGAATAAACGACCAAAACAATCAGATAATCCGAAGCAATTATAAAATCCTTGAAATTCGATATACGATATACAGTAACTCAAGACACCTTTTGTAAATCTTGACCCAATCCAATCTACAGACAAAATAAAAAAAAAAACATTAATATAGAGTCAAGCCAATACAAAGTAAAGAGCTTATAGCTCAATAAATCACCAGATAGTACCTTTTAGCTTTGGGTTAACCCCAAAATAACGAACCAAAAAAAAAAAACTTTACAAAGCAAATCTCAGGCCCGTTGATCAGACTCTGTTCTGTTGTTTGTTCACATAGCCAAAGAGTAGTCTCTTCAATGACACACATGTTCCACAGCTTGATTCGAGTAATAAAACCTCTATTTAAATATCGATAGGGGTCAACGAGAGCATGCACCACAGCAAATGCACGTGTTCTTTGAATGTACGCTATATAGATACCTACAATCCTACATACGTGTATGTCTTACAACAACTATAACTGCAGCTAGAGAGTGTCTAAAGTTTTTTTTTTTTTAAACGATCAAAAGAATATAAAAAAATATAAACTCTAAACGAAGGAACAAAACCAGAAAAGATATACTCGTCGCGTCGTCCAATCTACACACTCGTGTATTACGATTTACGAACGTCCAGCGAGATATAGGTACTCAGAGCTGGGAAAATTAAAAAAAACACACAAAAGAACTCGTGTCACTCGCACGACCAATCAAATGCGCTCTAAAACGCGCAGAAAAATTTCCCCCGCCCGCCACTGCACTCAGAATGGATTTTTCATTTTTTTAAATTCTTTTTTGAAGAAATAAATTGCGATAAAACTAATTGCGCAGTACATGTTAAACGTGCGCGCATAAAATTACCCTTCTCGTTTGTATATTCATTGTCAGGGTTGCCAGATTTTAAAATATAGACGAATTCTGTCAAAACAATCAAATGTAAAACAAATCACACCTAATTGCATATATCTACTACCATTTCAGCTTACATAAGGTTTCCTTAAGGTCTTATGAAAGCTAAATTAAATAACCGAAGTCTTATCGAAGCTAAACTATTAGTTGGGATTCATAATCTAAAATTTTGAAAACCTATTTTCCATATCAAAGACCAAAATTCTCTACAAAGCCATAAGAACAGAATTTCAGGCAAGATTTTAACTCCACAAATTTAGACCTATCTATATAAAATCTTGAAATAAGAAGTTCAACAAGAATCTTGTATTGTCAGAATTTGTTTAAATAGAATTTTGACACATTTCGACCTATCCTATGGTTTTCTGCCGAATCAAACATTTTATTAAAAAAAAAACGAAATTGTAAATAATCTTGTTCAAAATGTTCGCGAGGGCAATTCTGTCAAATATTTTTTTGATCACGAAGCCTGGCAACCCTTATCAACTCGGAGACTCACTCGCGATCAAATACTTGCTCAACCACTCAACAATGAATTCGTTATACTAGGTTAAGATTTTTTTGTACACATTTTGTGCAAATAAATACCTATATATACATACCTTAGACTTGGGTTTTGGTTTTGGGATGTCCTTTTTCTTTTTACGGGGCGGTATTCGGCCGTTGAACTCTTGTAAACGTTCACGTCCCGCTGTGAAATTGTCATAACGTTCGTCGAACTCGTCCCAACTAGTTTCATGCTCGCTAAGGCATTCATTATCGTCTTCTCCAGTTGATATTAGCCTTGAACTGGAAAAAAAATATGAAGGAAAACAATGAGGTTTAGTATTTGATTTACAAAAAAAAAGTACTTCAATTTTGTTTTTTATATTTTTTAATTGAATGAGGTCAATGAAATTTTTTATCTTAAACTCAATTTGCGTTAGAATTTAAAATGCCTTCTAGAGTTCAGCAATAAAACCACATCATTATAATGGAATTAATTTAAGATTAAACTTAACAACTTGACCAAATAAAAAAAATATAAAATTAAAACTCATCATATATAAATTTACCGTCTGGCAGCATCTGTTGTATGGCGACTTATCCTCGGAGTCTGTTGTGATTGGTGTTGGTGTTGTTGGCGAAAGAAGGGCGCCTCATCGCCAAAGCTATTCCTTGGTGATCTTGGCGTACTACGTCCTCGTGGAAAGAACACATCTCCCCCGGTGTATGATCCAGGACTATGAGCACTGCACGAAGGACTTGGCGGTGGCGGGAATTGAAATACTGGAGAACCTTAAAAGATACACATATACATTTGTTAGTATTTAATTTTATATAGGAACTGACTTTATCATAAAACTATCTATATGTACTAAAATTATATGCAGATATATATTAAACCTATAAAAACAAAGCAGTTAGCAGAAGAACAATAAATGTCACTGTCTTCGCTTTAATTGTAATTAAGTAGGTACAATAATCCTTGGATTCTAAAGAATAAACTTTTATTCCAAACTAAGACCCTGATGATGAAGAAAAAGTATCTACCATAAAACTAACGTAGATACTTATTTTTTTCTTTAATTTTATTTTTCATATTTTATAGCTTTTTGCGAGCAAGATAGAGATAATAAAATAATAAAAAAGAATCCATTTAACTTCTGAGATTTTTGTTCTTCTATCTTTTGTAGGTAGGACCCTTGGAGACACATGGTTTGGTAAGAACAGCTATAGTAGAATAGAAATAATAAATTGCTCTACATGTATAATGCATTATGTGCGATGACACATAAAAGGGTGTTTTATTGCATCATAGTGGGCTATAATAAATTTTTAGAACCTTTCCTTTCAAAGTGAAAAAAAAAACATAAGAAAAGAAATTTTTTGTTTAAATTCTCTTGATGAAGTATCTTTTGGAGGACAAATAATATAGTGATGATGAATCCAATTAAAATATTCACAATGCACACCCTTTTGAACAACGCCTTTATTTAAGAGTAAATAAAATGAATTAAGAGCCATCAACACAAACTATTATGTTACCATAAGGTTAAAAAAAAATCACAGAGTACGATTATGGTGACCATCTGAGCTGTGTTTTAGTAAATAGTTTCGAAAAAAATTCGAGATAAAATCACAAGCAAAGAAGGGCTTCAGGCATTAAAGTTAAAGAAGAAAATTTGAATATTCTCAAATATAAAATTCTTAAATTAAAAATTGGGGTCTTAAGTTCTCTTTGATTTTAGATATGAACAAAAACTTGCGGTGTATTTTGGTTTCCAAAATGTTGGCTTTGCGAGTTTTTTTTATACTTGCGATATATAGGTATAGGTACTATATGACAAGTTTTGGATTCTTAAAAAATATCGAACTTGAGATTTTGATCAATATTGAAACACATTACATTTTATACTACTCTGCAGATAAATCTACGATGTAGAGACACTGAAGCACTGGTAACTAGACCATTGGCTTAAACTTTTTACATACATTAATAAACAGAGAGAGACAGAGATAGGAACAACACACCACAGAAGAAACACATGTCAACAGCACGTGGCTGGTTTCCGACGGTCCCCCATCGAAGTACTAACCACGCGCAACAATGCTTGATTTCGCTGATCTATGGGAAGAAATGCTTTCATCGTAGCCAAAGCCGTTGACATATTGAAATAAAGATGATACCGAAGACGAAAAAAGTGGGTCTCATAATTATATGTCTCTGAGTTAACAACTTAGGCGGGTGGATGGATTTTAGGTAATATCCACAAATGTATTTTTTATTTTATTTTCTAAGCAAAAATAACTGTATCAAACATTTTTTTTTTCAATCCAAAAATACTCTAATGATTTTTATAAAATAGTGCATAAAAGAGGGAAAATGTACTTTTTGATTATTTTTTTAAAAGTAAAAATGGCTGCTTTTGGTAGGTACTTCTAGTAGGACCACTTTTTTGGTTTTAATTTTTTTCTGGGTAACAGAAGTTACTAAAAAGTTTACACATTATTGTAAAGCAAAATTAAAAAAAAAATTTAAAATACAAATTTTTAAAACTCAATATTTTCAAAACGATTTCGTCGAAAAATTGTATTTTTTGTTAGTTATTTTTTAAAATTTTCGCGACTCAAAAAAAAATATAATTTTCCTAAAAAAACCACGTTACCTACCATAAAAATGTTAAAAAAAAAACAATATGAAAAAAATGTTTTCAAAAGCGGCTACAAAAATTTTGATAAAAAAAAATTAATCAAGTGTGGACTGATTGCACGTACTTTAAAAAATAAAATATTTTATTTTAAGTTCTTATTATCGGCACTTTCCGTGTAACCACTTTTAATATGCTCAGCTTCTCCTGAAGCATTAATGCATTGAAATTGGCGAGTCATATTTATTTTAATGTTTCCAAAGTTGTATACACGCAAAATTATTTCAGAAAAACCCTCCAACGATTTTTAACATTTTGTTTTGATATACATATGTATGTACAAGCAATATTCTACTAATTAATTATAATATTATATTTAACTCATTTGTTTAGAAACACTTATTTTTTCTCTGGTTTGATTAATTCTGAATATTGATAATCAGTTTATTATTTTATTGCCGAAACTAAAAGTAACATTTTTGCTACAATCTGGTCACACCTTATTTTCTCTGACATCATATTGTTAAGCTTCTTGGCATTGAAAATCTTTAATCTCTGAATTACTCTTGATTGATAGGTGTAGATGGAACAATGAGATTATCACTGTATATACGAGATGTAACTATTAAATGCCACCTGAATAAAGCTATCACACATTTGTTGCAATTTAGCTAGATGCATTTCTTGCCCATAATTAATAACGCAGGTGTGAGATGGCGTGACAATGTTTAGCTTATAACATAAGCTTTCAGAATATGTAAAGAAAAAAAAAACTGTATGTATGAATTTATGTGCTTGTTGGTTGTTAGTTGGGTGTGCGTCAACGACAAGAGGATAATCATTAGTTTCTTTTCTTATAGTTTGTAGGTATAAAGTATACGACGAACCCTATACGACATTATAGGCTTAAAAGACGTGGGCTGTCAATTACATGTTACCTATAGAGTTACAAGTTTTAAGGAGGGAATTACAAATTAGACACACATGGAATATGGTTAGGGCTATTAACATAATTTTAGCGCAATAATTTAGTGTGAAATTGTACTAGACGTTTGCATATATTATGCACTTTTATATTGAAAGAATTTTAAATGGTTTAAGATTTTAATTGAAATAATTATAAAATCAAGAGTCTAGCCGAGCTATAGGGTTTGAATGAAAAAAAAAATGAGTTGTGTGATTAAAAATAAAAAAGCTATTTATAGCATTTTTAGTGACGACAAATTGTGACTTTCATCTGGGTGATAACGTTTGCGCGTAGGGATTTTTGTTAAATAAATGCGTTTGTTTAGGATCTAATTATGTACATAATTATATCCTTATACCAATTTTGACAAAAAAAGTGGTCACGATCGACGGGGTCAATTGTCTCATTCAAATGTTTTAATAATTTTGCTCAAATAACTTTTTAGAAAAATAAATTTCGAATGAGTGGTTAAAAAAATTACAATTACAGTTCTTAGTCATTGATTAAAAATTTAGGCACCGACTGCGGTTGTCGATTAACGATTTGCTGATCGAAGAACGATTTCTTTTAGTTTATCGACCGCCGATATTTGCATTTCATATTATTTATGATCATCTGTTCGATGAGCCATTATGGAACCCGACGCACTGTTCTGGGTTCGAATCCTGCTGGGGCGACCCGTTGTTTTTTTTTTTTGTACAAAATGATAAAGAGTATTAAAGTTGAATACATATTTACAGCAAATGTTGGTTTTCGATTATAAAAAATAATGTATTTCCACCGAACATAATAATATAATAATTATTGTGTTCGTCAAATTCAAACCTTCTACAGGAGTATTTTAATCACAAGCAAGAATTTGCTCCAAAATTTTAAAAACAATTTTTTGAATTGGACTCATAAATTCTGTATATATACGTATGTGTCAAAATTCTGTTTGCGGAATTCCGTTAATCGAAAATTTGATAATTTAAAATTCTGTAAAAATCTTTGATAACGAAAAATAGTGCAAATGTGCGGTGTCAATGGAAATACATAATTATTTTATTAAAAGTACCTGTATGGCCCGATTCGCAAGCTCCAAAAATGTTACCCCTCTTTTATGGGTATTGGGAAAGTACCAACATGTTTTTATGCTTACATTACATCACAATACCTACAGTCTTTAAAAAATCATAATTTTTATACAAGATTTTAGATTTAGAGAGTTTGGAAACACAGAATGTTGTAAACCGAATTTTGAAGCATATAAACATGTATGCATGGCTTTAACGTTTATTTAATTAAGAAATATTGTCACATCCTTTGTAGACTTTTTCAACAAAAAAAAACTACATATTTTAATACCTCAGATTTTTCGAGGTGAAATAAAAAATTGAGGAACTGGAGCACACAAAGCAATTGTTGGCGCCTAATTATTACAACCTTACATTTTCTGACAACTTTCAATAAAACAATTTGCAAACTTTTTCGACATTTTAAGCAAAAAATCATATATGTATGTATATAAAAAAAATTGCAAAATGAGAATAAGTCCGTTTTTATTCATTAACTCATTAATTATAAAATAAATTCCTCCGTCGTATTTAACGCTTGTTGAAATTGTAGTTAATATGTTTTAAACTATTTCAAATTCTATCTATAAATCCAGCCAGACACACAAAACATTAATATTCATGATGCACGCTAACAAAACAACGGTTTAGTATTTAATTTTCCTAATTTATTCCGCAGGCAATTAAGTGTACCTTTTGAACATAAACAAAACCTCACATCTATATCTGCGTTTTTTTAATAATAACTCCATGATGCCAAAGTCCAAAGAAACCTCCATTAAATTAAAAAAAAAAAGTTAAGTATATATAGATATGTTAATAATATATGAACTTGTATCTAATTAATGCAATCTGTTGAAAATGCACCTGTAAGTCTCAGAGTCTAGGGTAGCCTTTATAGTATGGTTGATTGGAATTAAAAATTCTATCGCATTATCGCACCAAATCACGCAAGCTCATAATCCGCGTTAGTGTAGAGTAGATATACAAAAATGTCAATATTTTATTATGTCAATTGGGATTCGTTTTATGCGCAGACTATCATCAATCAATTTGATGCTTTATACTCATCGCATAGAATTGAGTGGTACAATCTATTATAAGGTCCCTCCTTTACCCCATAGACCGACGTACAGTCTATACTCTGTATTACAAGTGATTATATCAACAATGTGACGATGTAAAATGGTGCTACATTGGCTACTAGCTACGACTTATAGGTACTCGTATATACACCAACGACCGACGACGAGAACACTTATCAGATCAAGAGTTATTAATATTACAAATGTGTTTCATGTTCTTGAACGTGCACATGCAAGTTGTAGATACTTCTGTTCAATTTATATACATTTGTACGTAGATAATTTTTCAAAGAACGAATATATGAATAAGTTTGAAAGAACACTTGTTTTAACCTTGGGAGTCATAAATAGTTTAGAATAATCTTAAGCATACAATGCACCCGCAGGTTGTGTTCCACAATCGTGTGCAATTTAAAATATTTACAATGTCAATGGGTCGACATGGTTCATTACGTAACTGTCTTTTGAAATTAAGTCGTCATCAGTGTGCGGGTGCGCATTACTATTGTACCTGTGATGCCAATCAGGGTTGCAAGAATTATTTCTAATATCGAAAAAAAATATAAATTAGCATTTCCAAGTTTTCCATAATACTAAAATTTTGAGAAATTGATATTTCTTCCAAAAATCTTGACATCAACAAACTTGAGAGCGTATCATATTATAAATTCATACATATTTAAAATGTGTTTAGAAAAAAAAATAAAATGCACGACTGGATCTCACGAACTTGCTCTTGTAGCTAACAACTTTAATGTAGCTAACCATTGAGGTTTAGTTAGTTAGGTGTAGTTATCCTATGCAGGTTTAAAGCTTATGTAGGTAAGATTACCTTGATTCTTATTATAATGAATTATTGAATGGATGATTCAAGGAATAGTTACATAGGTACCTACCTACACATGTGTATTTAAATCTAAGTTATGGATTTTAATTATGTACGTTAAGGGAGTAAAATGTAGCTACATATATATACGCATTTATGGAACCTAAGTATGTAAGCATGTACTAATAATGAAAATGAAGGATGTATGTAGATGGGTAGGTAGCTATATGCATATAACTTTATAATTTAGGTGCAATATTCATACATAAGATTCATGTGATTTTTAAAGACATATATGTACATATAAATATATGAGGGCCTACATTGTATTTAGTATTCAGTGACATACGCAAAAATTAGTTAAAAGGGAATAATAATAAGGTAGACATAAAAGGATAATACACAAAGAATTTATCAAAAAAAAATTCAAAAATCGTTGGAGCGGTTTTTTAATAAATTAATTTTGTATGCATACAATTTTGAAAACATTTTTAGAAAAAAAATTGAAACGCCATTTTGAAGATATTATTAATATACATATAAAATTCAAATTTCAAAAAAAATTCTGTGACTGGTTTTTGAAAAATCGATTTTTCAAAAAAAAAAATTATTTATTTTTTTAAAAATCGAAAAACGTTTTTTTTTTTGAAAATTTCCGTATGCAGTTTTATTAACAATTTTAGGGAGCATTTTTATAAAAAAAAACTATTTTAATCGGTTCATCCAATATTGAGAAAATCGAAAATATGAAAAGTGGTTCTATGGTTAATAAGTACGCAAAAAAAATATTTTTATACTTAAAAGTGAACTGTACCAATTTAAGAACACACAATTTTTTTATAAAAATTCTTGGAGCCGTTTTCGAGAAATACATTTTTTTCTTAACGTTTTTTTAACATTTGTATGGGAGGTACCGTTGTTTTTTATTTAAAAAAAAATAATTTTTTTAACTATTCAAGATAATGTCAAAAAACCACCAAATACGAAGTTTTAAAAAAATCTATTGAGTCGTTTTCAAAGTTTTGAGTTTTCAAAAAAAAATAATTTCCCAAAAAAAAAAATTTGAAACATTTTGGTATACAATAGTGTTTAAATTTTCTAGGAGCTTCTGCGTAAAAAATTTCAAAAAAATCAAATTAACCGTTTCCGAGAAAATCGAAAAACAAAAAAATGGTTGTACTAGAGGTACCAAAAATAACAATTTTTTCCAATAAAAAATTATCAGAAGGTACCCTTTCCCTTCATTAATGAACTGATTTTTTTTATAAAAATCGTTGGAGTCGTTTTTGAGAAAAATAAGATTTTTCTTTTTGGCCAAAAAAAATGTATGGGGGCTACTGTTATTTGTCGTCTTAAAAAAATGAAAAAAACGTGTGGGCATATTACCGAAAAAATAATATGTAGCAAGTTTGGAGCAAATCTACCGAACCGTTTAGGCTGCAGACTCGAGAACAGACAGACGGAATTTCGGGATCCACGTTTTTGGTGTTCTCTGTGATCGTAATGTCATGTTTGATTGTTAGAAACATTTTTTTTACGAATACATAACTTGCCTTATAGTACCTATAATCGCAAGTAAAAATATAAAAAAGAGATTTAAAAAAGAAATGCATCAAAGAAACAAAAGTGGCAACACTGCATGTGGTATAAATGCCTATAAATATTTATTTTTACAGTCTTTTTATTAGTTTCAGATGAAAACAATAAAAGAGAATTTTTAGAACCATCCAACATTAAAATACTAAACCCAATAAAACAAGTTGTGCAATTGAGAAAGAAGAATTCAAATTAAATTAATGATCTTTTAAGTGTTGCCAATTGCCTATTTTCTTCTATCATTTTTTTTTTTCATTTGGTATAACTCGTTGGTAAGAAAAATCTAATTATATGTATTAAGTAAGATATAAGCATATTTGTAATCCAAACAAGTTAGTATACCAAGATTATCGACTGATTCATTAGCAACTAATTGCGCACACAAATTCATTTTGTATCTTTGTCCTTTTGATAATATAATTTGTTAGACAAGACATGCTTGTGATTATTTCAAGGTTGTGGTGAACGAACACAACAAAAACAAGAAAATGGCGGGTGTTTCTATTTCACAAAACACGTGATTGGATGCAAATGTTGCATGCTGCAGTGAATAAATTCAGCGATGACTCTGCACATTTGACAGACGAGCTCAATATAACCAAAGATTTATTTTACCATTTTGCTATAAGTATTTTTTTTTTATTTGATGCTTATTTTTTAAGGAGTGGTACTTTTGTTTCAGCACTGCACAGTGTGTCAAATCTATACCTATACAGACCTATGTACTATTAGTGTATACATAGTTGTTGTCTCTCAGTTTCATAGTATATTATTTTTTATAAAATTTAATTTATTCGAATGAAGACGGGAAATTGTATGAATGACATTGTTGGTGGTAGAGATTGATATTGTAAAAACGTGCATTGAAAATTAAAAATCAAAACGTCTTGGGTAGGTCTTCGATTTGAATCTTAGTATAAGTAGCTATATATGAGATTTTGTAAAAGAAGGATTTTCTTGTTGAAACTTGTTGTTTATGATTATAAGAAAAAAAAGGCTAAGCTAGGTATAAGGCTTAGAATGTAAATGAACATATTTAAAAGATGCAATAAAGTTTTGCATACAATTTTAGCTGGAGGGTTCGACTGATAAAATATATATCTTCATTATTCATATAGCTAACAAATAAAATATGGTTTCGAGTATGTTGGAACTACATGCGACTATAGCATCAGAGAGAAGCTTAGATCATTGTTTTATTCTTAAGAGTCAAGGATTTGAGATTTAGATGACTAAAAGATGATAATGAATAAAAAGAAAAGTTGTTATACACAAGTGATCACTGATTTAGAGTTATTATGGTGCCAAGAAATGTTTGGCTTCATGAAAGAATAAAATAAAATGCAGGACTTAATTTTTGGTTGATTTTTAATTTAAAAAATAAACACAAATTGATAGCCTTGACAGATATACAAAATTTATTCAAGGAGATACAAAAAATTACTTACGAATTAATATGTGAAGGGCACAATGCGAATTTTTGTATTAAAAGAAAAACTGTGATTATAAGTACTTAAAAATGCATATTTGATCTGAGCTTTTGAAAAAAAAATGTAGTAAAATGTTAGAGAACAACCTACAACTAAGAACTAATTTTTCAAATATAAATCAATTACCCATTTTCGATATTTTGAATTTTTTAAAGGACTTTTGTACAAATTTTAAATTATCTAAAATGTTTGACAGCTATGATCATTATAGCATTGTAAAAGGGGTTTCATTAAGTGCTTCCTATATTTAAATTTAAATTAAATAAAATGTGTGTGAGATATCATCGACATTTTTTATTCGTTTCAAAGGCATATCGATGATATTATGTATCGATAACAACATGGAAATAAAGCGCATCCGAAATATACATTTTACCCATAACATCAGTCTGAATTTGACCGATGGCATAGATTATGTTAGTTTTGAGGGCCGCTGAAGTGGCTTACTCGCAAAGACCTGCGATTTCAGAAAACCCTAAAAAAGAAAAAGTTCAATGTGGTTAAATTGTATGATATCGGTAGACATTTCATATCACCCCCACGTGAGATTGCAGAATTTGAAGAAACCACAAGCCATTGGTATCCAACTCAGGCTAAAAGAAGTTGGTAATGATCGACCTTTAGCGGTCCCCGTTGGCGGTGATAGTCTATCCAACGTCGTTCTCTAAAAAAATATGAACACATGAAGCTGACAGCCCAAAATCCACATCAAACACTGTGGATCTCATTTGGATTGTTTAATGGATGTTCCCATTTATCCGAAATGATCCTCATTGCGGAAGACCATAAAATGGACAAAGCGCAGGGAACGTTGCCCGAGATGTAGCTTCAACAATGGCCGATACCAACTGTCAAATTTGGGAAGTTCTTATTGGAAGATATTATATGGTATATAACATTAAATTGCTTAATACAATTGAAAATTCACAGTATGATTTACAATGAGATACCCAATGTCACTAAATCACATTCTGAAATGTCTCTATAGAGACTAGATAACAGTCTAAAATAGCAGACGCATACAACTCACTTGAAACCTGGGCTTGTATTCTATTGTCATTTACCATTCTCAAATTACTAATCAATTCATATTAAATATTAATTTTGAAAAAATTGGGAAAGACTCATTTCAGAACAATGAATCAAAGTTGTTCAATTTTATTTTAACTTTGTCGAAATTTCGTTCATGTTCGAAATGTGTCCAGTGGTCCGAAAATATACCAAGGTCCAAAAATTACCAAATTACAATTTACAATCGTTCCAGTATGTTCAGAAATAACGGGTTGTCTATGATCTTCCGCGTGCTGGGGCCTATAACACAATACATAAAGTGCTTGTTAAACAAGTGAAATTTAACAACTTTTTAAAAATTGTGTAACACGGAACAAAAAGTCTAGGAGAACTATAATAATTTTTTTTTTTTGACTTCATTAAACAAGTGGGAAATTTCACTAGTTCACCGTTTCTGTAACTGGAAACAACAAGAGTTAAAAAATTGATAAATTTCAACCGACCGACGGTTCCGGACTAGTTCAAAGTCAACAAGTTAGAAATAAATACTTGCAGTAGAGTTAATTTAGTGATTACATCGGACGGATCTTGACAATTTATTTAGTGGCCTAGAAAGTCTTTCCCACAAATTACGTTCCCCCACTAATAAAAGTAAATCACTAAGTGTAAGGCAAAAAATATTGATCGCTTTACATTGGTTTGGGACTGGATTTCAATACCATTTTATAGGAGAAGTTCATAGTGTTCACAAAAAGACAGTCTGTCGATATATAAAAAGTCACATATGCAATAAATACTTTTTTTCGGAAATTTTAATATTCACCTTGGTAGATTTACTTGTTCAACTGATTCAACAAGTGAAGGGAAATTTTTTCTATTGACAATTGTTACGGTTTTTATTGTATTACAGAAATGATTTTCACTTGTTGAACAAACATAGCTGAGCAAGTAATTGTTGACTAGTTGACTTGTTGTTCTGCGTTCTATGCCCCTGGAGGACCCTGTGCAGTTCGAAATGATATCAGCATTGTTCGGGTGCAAGAATTTGTGGAAGCCCGCTGGTGCAAGCAAATTTAACGGCAGTTTCACCTTTTTGAATATAACATTTAATTGTTTCGCGAGTTGAAAGCAAATGATCCACAATTACTCATTAAAATTGCTCGGCGTTTTCAAGAATTTTTTCCGACAGAAGAAACAGTTTATTCACAAACGCAAATTGAGCAATGAGTTCCATTTTCACCTAAGCGGTAACTTGTAAAAACGAACTTTCAAGATATGGGACATCAAAAATCCAAAAATAATTATTGAACACCAAGTGGAATATCCTCAAAAGTATCATTGGACCATAATACAAGTTCCGATTATGTGGATTGCTGGCAATACCGGACAATGATTGAACATTTTTTAAAGTCAGAGGTAAGGAGCAATTTAGAATTGTGATTCCAACAAGATGTGGGCACAGATTTTCCAACTATGGGTCTCCTGGGGGAAATTTTTGGCGATCGGATAATATTGGTTTAATGGCTCCCGATTTTTACTTGCGTTATACATAGGTACTATAGGGCAAGTTTTGCATTTGAAAAAAAGATCGAACTGGAGATTTTAATCAAACTTTACATTAATTACGATGATGGAGAATACCAAAAAAGTGGATCCTGCAATTCCGTCTGTCTGTCTGTAGAACGAACTACAGCCTTAATATCTGCACCGATTATGTTCAAACTTGGAGGTAAGGCGATTTATATGATTGTCCAAAATAGATTTTTGA
This sequence comes from Philhelius pedissequus, assembly GCA_910595825.1. NCBI lineage: Eukaryota > Metazoa > Arthropoda > Insecta > Diptera > Syrphidae > Philhelius > Philhelius pedissequus. The sequence continues at coordinate 39,115,075 of OU343163.1, forward strand.
AGCGTTGCTTTAGCCCCAAAAATAACGGTACTTGCCATACAAATTTTCCTACCATTTTAATTATCTCGAAAGTGACTCTAACGATGGTCTACATTCTGTCCAAAAATATTTTTACATATTTTGTTATTTGTGTGATTTTCGAATTTCTCATATACCTTTCAACGGATGTCGATCAAAATTTTTACATAGGAGCTCCATCGAATTATAAATAATACTGCATTTCAAAATTTTCGAAAAATAGTTTTTTTGGATTTTCAAATTTTTTGTTTTTGTTTTTGAAAATTCAATATTTCGAAAACCGGTGGGCGATTTTTTCTGAAATTTTGTTTTTTAATTTATATTATTAAATATTTAATATGTTTATACCATTTTTTTTAGATAAAATTTAAGAATTTTTATATATAAAAAATTAAGTGAAAAACGACTTTAAAAATATATATAGCCGTTTCTGTTAAGAATCTTTTGCATATAATGTGATGGAACATAAGAGAAAGCACGTGAGTTGTATGCCAAAAAGCCAAACACCATACAAAAGGGTATGACAAATATCAAAGAAGAAGTGAGGGAGGAGGCACTTAAAATTCTAAGAAAAGTAATGGAAAAACTCTGGAGAAACCACGTCAAGTCAAAGCAAACTATGGACATAATTTCATATTATTTTTGAAACGTAATTTGAAATTTTTTCCAAACCATTTTCTAAATTTTGATAAATGTCAAATCAGATATGTATAAAAATGTTTTTCATCAAACGTTATACTTATGCCCCACCTTGTAGTACTAAAAATCGTTTCAGCATTTAAGATACACGCTAATAACTCAAAATAAGGACAAGTAAAGAATTTACATTAAAAATGTGTCTAGAAAGGATTAGAGATTCAAATTTAATAATTACCATTTATAAAAGCTAATCCATCCAACAAAAAAACTACAAAGTATCTATAACCATCCAGCTTTGAAGGAGATTATATTTTCAAAAAAAAAAAATCACAAAGAAAAAAGCAATTTACTGCAAACTAATAAAATACCAACACGCCTGCGAAAATGACCATAATACTTAATAATTATTTCCTTTGTCCATATAATTCCCATGATGCCACCATAAAGTCAAATAGCTCTCCGCCCAGCTGAAGCGAATCCAAGAATTTATACAATTTTAAAATTGAGAAGAAAAAAAAACCAGACGCGCAGCGTGGGAACTGCAGCGGAAAATCTGTTCTGTAAATTTTATTTATAAACACGCGTACATATGCAATAGGGTATAACCTCGTCGTTAAAAACAGATATAGGGGTTCCGAGCTGACTTGTATACTCGTTGCTAATTTTATGACAAAACTTTTGTTCGCAAATCCTCATATAATCAGCTCACCTGATGTGTTGTGTTAGTCTGTTTGACGCGCTTAATTAACTCCAAATCAGGGAGTAGGTATACTCGTTTTCTGTTGTAATCGACACCAGGAAACGCATTTGTACTATACCCAATTCTGTTAGAATGTTAATTATCAGATGAGCTGAAAAAGGCCGCGCACTTCTAAACAAACGAAAGCCTTGACACATCACACGAAAAGACCCCCTTCTCCTATCTAGATACATATATGCAATGTGACAATATTGCAATTTACCCTTTTTTGAAATTTATTGCAACAACGAAAAAAAAAACAAAATCTTTGTTCGCGAGCATTTGTTAGGGCATTTCAAGTTTGGCGTAATTATTTTTTCAAACAAAGCTTTAAGGTGGAAATATCGTTTACTGCTGCCGGTCGGTGTGCTATACCTACCTACCGCTGCGATTCCATGCAACTACTCTAGGGGTTTTCATGTCGGTCATGAAAAATTGAATCAATTATTATTTGTGTGTCGAAACTTTGTTCTGGCGCAGCTAAAAAAGGAAATAGCGAACTTCTCTAAAAAAAAAGGGGGGGGGGGGTGCTATGGCTGTGTCGGGTGCTTGCAAGTCTAACTATATATCTAAACGGTGGTTTTAGGAACAAAGGTTTGTGTTTTGGTGGCCGCCCTTTGTTCTCACGACACGACATAACGATGACGAGAAAGGAATGTTTCCTTAAAGTCAAATACTGGCTAACTCGCTCCGCTGGCTGTAGTGTTCTAGCTCAACGAACGACGACATTATGTCATGACAAGGAAAAATCATCGAATGGCTTGTCACAGACAAACACACATTTTGCTCCAAAAACGGGAAAGTGATCTCTTACCTGAAAACGTATATTGGAACGAAGCGGAATAGCGACGGGGAGCCTTGCCAAAAATGGCTTGACAAAGGAATGCATCACGCGAGACACAATGTAATGTCAAGAATCGTTTTCATGAATGACGACCGACGACGCAACGTAGCACGGTGACTAAGGAGGAAGGTGTTTTTTTTTTTTGGAGGATTTAGCTGCACGATGAAGCTCGCGATTTCCAAAAGCAGAAAGCAGATTGCGAGGTTGAGGTTCTTCTGGATTGAATGACAACGAACGGATATAAATCTCCGTTTGCCGCCACCACATATGTCATGAGAGATGAAAAAAAAAATGCATGCATTTGGCGATTAACTGTAAATTGGCTTTTTTGATTTAAACTTTTTTTTTTTTTTGTTAATTAAATCGCGATAAAATAACAAAACATGGAAGTGATATTTAGTGTGTGTCGTTATTTTATGGCCACGTCGGTCGCGGCACAATTAACTGCTGATTCTGCACGCTCGGCGGCCGCAACACCATGTTGAATGTCGGGTATAGGTAATTAATCATCAACGGCGATATCTACACAGGTTTTTAAATTTTTTGGGTCAAAAACTATAATAAGGTCAATGATGTTATGCCGGCGGCGGAAATGACTTCTTCTTTTTTTTGGTGTGTTGAGCTGTGTGTGCATCAAAAAATTGTTATACATTTGCTTCGATTATAATCGTTTGCCATTGTGTTTTATTAACACACAATATCGCATGAGTAATTTGTTGATGGTGTAATATTTTTTACTGTTCAAAATAATTAAATGCAAATAAGGTTTTTTGAAGGGATGTTATCTTAAAGAATGTGTCAAAAGTAATTTAATTTGACCTAAAAGGAAATAAAAACTTTGGTGCTTAACAAATGTGATTCATTTTATGGTTTTGGGATTATTGAGCAATTTCGGTCTGCATTGATCCAATCGTTTAAGGGATTAATATGGGAATATGTCATTAAAGTTAATGCATAGGTATTGTTATAAAGAATTCTTCGAATCGATTACGAATTATGAATGGCATCGTCTTGGGGTTGTGGGAGTAGACTTTTTGGACATGAAATCAATTTTTGGACTTGGACTGTTATAAAATTGAAAGTATATTTAACCTTTCAGGTCGTCTTTGTAGGCAAATCATTTCTTTATGATTAAGAGTTGGTTTTTGTTGAAATATTGAGGTATATAAACGGTGATTTTTTAAGAGCTTGATTTTTGAAAATTCAAAAAAACACAGAAACTTGTAAAAAGTGAATGAAATTTTTATTTGGATCGATAAATCAATTTCTGCCATTTACTTTTATAAAATAATATCACTTAAATGTTGCCCGCGGCTACGCTTCAGGTGGTCCATTCTGAAGGTCCAATTTTGGCAAACTTTTTCACACATTTCGGCCGGAATCTCACCAATGACGCGTTCAATGTTGGCTTCCAAGGCAGCAATCGTGTTTGGCTTGTCCCCATAGACAATAGACTTAACATAGCCCCACAAAAAATAGTCTAACGGGGTCAAATCACATGATATTGGTGGCCAATTGACTGCGCCAAAACGTGAGATCAACTGCTCACCAAATTCGCCTCTCAATTGATGCATGGTTTCGCGTGCAGTGTGGCATGTGGCACCGTCCTGTTGGAACCACATGTGGACCAAGTTCAATTCTTGCATTTTCGGCAAAAAAAAATCTGTTATCATCGAACGGTACCTTTCTCCATTGACCGTAACCCTGCGGCCTTCATCGTCCTTGAAGAAGTACGGCCCAATGATGCCGCCTGCCCATAAACCGCACCAAACAGTGCATTTTTCGGGATGCATTTGTAGCTGCTGAATTGGCTCTGGCTGCTCTTCACTCCAAATACGGCAATTCTGCTTATTCACGTATCCATTTAACCAAAAATGAGCCTCGTCGCTGAAGACAATTTTGCGATAAACACATTTTTCACAGAGCACGAATTTTGATAATAAATTTCAATAATTTGCAAACGTTGTTCAGGCGTAAGTCTATTCATGATGAAATGGCAAACAATACTGAATCGAAATGTCAAATGTTCGTGGAATTTGTCATGTGTGATCTGTCAAAAATATAAACGTCAAAAACCAAGTAGCAAAAAAATCACCCGTTATATGCCTATAGTATACATATATGCCTAAGTAAAGTAATGCATTTCTGCCTTTTCTAAGAGCTTGGGAATAAGCTGTCTTCTCATCAGCAGAACAAGATTTATTGATACTCTTATCCACTTATATGTGCCAACTTTTAGGCAGTCTACCTCTACTGCGTTGTCCCACGGGGTTGGATTCAAAGACTTTCAAGGCCGGAGCATTGAAGTCTATTCGCTTTAGGTCAATTTTGTGACAAGGTATGTGTCGCTGTACAGTCTGTAGAGTTCGTTGTTGCATCTTCTTCTTCATTCCCCATCAATGCAGACGGGACCAAAAATCAAACGCAGAATTTTCCTCTCAAAACAGGCCCACGCGTTCTTATCCACCGTTAACAGTGTCCAAGCGTCTTATAAATGAACAGTTTAGGTGCTCGAGATAGGTCTTGGCTTCTCAATTGCCTTCCCAGCCAAAAGAAAAAGCGATTGGCAAGAATAATTCTGCGTATGATCTCAGCACTGGTATCGTTCGCCGAGTTTATAGCGGATTCTAGATATACAAAGTCTATGACAACTTCAAGCATTTAGTGCCCGGCCCGTTAGCTTCACACTATTCTCCGTCAATTGGGCCCATCATTTGTATATTCTGGCCTAATTTCCAAATAACGTTTTGGAATAAAGGCCATAAAATGTTTTAAGGTATTTCCAAACAAGACAAAGGGGGTGGATTGCGCGTCCGGTCGGGGCAGGGCCATATAACATATTGTGAAGTCTTTATTCAAAATATAAAATAGATTTCAATAATGTAAACAATAAATTTTAAAAAGCTAGACGAAAAATTCTGGCTGGTGTGAAGTATTTTTTGCAATTAGGTTCACGGCGTACAAAACGCTCAGCGCGTAAGGCAAGGCATGCTACCCCGTGCAGCCCCCTGCTATGCCCTATATACGATTTTGGGTGGGTACAAGTTTTTTGGAACTCTTTAAAAAGAAATCTTCAAATCCAAAAAAAAAATGGATATACCCAAACTTGTACCCACCCCAAATCCTATATTGGGCCAAGCAGGGGGGTTGCAGCATGCCCCTTTACGCGCCGATCTATTTGTACGCCGTGAAGCTAATTGCAAAAACACTTCACACCAGCCCGAAATTTTTTCTGGCTTTTTTTGCATTTCAATTTCCTAAAATGGAAAAAACGCCAGATTTTTTTTTTGGAAAAACGCCAGAAATTTAGGAAAAAATATCAGAAAACTTTGGCTTTTTTGTACAGGAAAAAGGCCAGAATTTTGTATAAAGAATTTTCTGGCGTTTTTTCCAAACAAAATCTGGGGTAATTTCAGGGAACCGTCATTTGTTAGCCATAATTTTGTTTTGAAGTTCGTGCTTTGATTTTTTGTTCCTTTTTTCCCAAATTTGTACACGCAAATTCGTTTTTTTTTTCGGTTTCATCGTGGTTTTTAATAATTTTATGTAAATTTAGTTGCCATTTCTTTCCATGGTTTTATAATAGAAGATCGGCGGCGAGCGAAAGTGCGCGTCTTTTCAACCACAAGGTTATCATATGGCTCATTTATTTCGATCTTACATAATTATTTCGACATAAAAGTATTTCCGCAAAATGGGTTTCGGGATTGACAACTTCAAAGCTGTATTTGGAAATGTTCCAGAAAAATTCGACTGAATTTTCACACCGATTCGTAACCGTGGATTAAACCTGGATTTACCACAACACACCAGAAACTAAGAAACAACCAAAACAATGGACGTTTTCTAGTAAGTCCAAGCGGAAGAAGGCCAAGGTGGTATTGTCAGCAGCAATCAAGGCGCATATTACGCGGAGCTTCTGGATCGATTCCAAGCCGATTTGAATCAAGAATGACCGCGTTTGGCGCTTCTTTTTCACCACGACAACGCAGCATCGAACAAGTCCGCAGTCGCAATGGTAAAATTGCACAAGTTAGGCTAAAAACTCCTACTTCATCCCTCGTATTCCTCAGGTTTAGCGCAACCTGCGACTATTTCTTGTTTCCAAACCTCTAGAAATGGATCGGCGGTAGACGATTTCGGTCGAATGAATAGGCCATCGCTGAAACAAACCCTTATTTTGAGGACTCGAGAAATCGTATTATTTGGCGGGCATCAAAAATTGGAGAAACGTCGAATAAAGTGTATCGAGCTAAAAGGAGACTATGCCGAAAAGAGTGTTCCTTATTTCATTTTTCAGGGACTTGTAAACCTACCCGTATTCCACCAGAATTTTTTTTGTTCTCATGCGAATTGGAGATCCTTATCGGTTGCCATTTTATTGAACGTTAAGGCTAGTCAATTATTTTTTCATGCCATTAAAACGTATAATTAATCCAGTAAGGAGAATATTGTAATTTACCATCGAAAGAGATTTCTTTTAATTAGAAAACCAAACTGAGTTAATTGCATTTAAAAGTACAATACATAATCATACTTTTGCTCAACTTATTTCGATTTTTGGTGTTTTTAAATTTAGAATTTTCAATATTCAAACAATTTTTACTTAATATTTTTTTTTAATTTAAAGAAAGGAAATAATTTATTTAATTTTTAATTGAGTTAGCTTAATTTTCCTACATGTTATATACTAGTTCTACTTTCTTCCAGAAATGATATAACGTTCAAGATAGCAATAATTTGAATTTAGAATTTCTTTGACTGTGATCTATTAATGAGTTAAAATCAAACTGAGTCACATACGTAGCAAAAACTTGTCATAAACGTAACAAATTCAAACTAAAATTGGCGTTTCCTCTATTTTATCGATAGTTTGTATGGAAATGTCAGTTTTTTTTATCGAATTACCCTTTCTTGTGCAAGTATAATGTCTAAGTGGGGGTCAATAGTTCTAAAATAAATTTTTTTTCTAAGAAAACAAACAGCTACCATTTTTTGAATCACCCTGTGTCTATAAACTCCAATCAAACTTGCGGACAACCACTAACTGCCTGCATGAAGTATCTATAACTCAAAGATAAAACAATATACATATAATTTAATTATAAACATATATTAAAGAGATATAAACACACCAACCTCAATCGAATCAAGAAGAAGCCTAGAAGCACTCACTATCCGAGTAGTGCGGCGGCGCGGCGGCTAAATGAACCGGCTTAAAGATAAAACGCGATAAAAATCCACACGATTGTAGTATGTCTGCGCTGCTAAACTCAAATGTCTATGCCAACAATATATATACAAAAATGCTTAACCAGACAAAGCCCCATCTAGTCTGATGAGACCGCACTATAAGCAGCTCATCGTCATAGTCATCATCACATCATTTAACTTATAACAACCATTAACATTCGGTTAACTAACATACATACATACGTATATAGATATAGAGATATATTTTAGCAAACTAAAGATGAGATGTGTGCATCTATATAGAAAACTGCAATACAATCTCTTTGAATAAAGTTCATAACCCTCAACTGTTCAATAAATTAAAAAAAAAACATACAAACCACATGCAAATTATAAAGACTGATGAGCAAAGCACCCTTTTTTCTGCTGCTACAATATTTAATATGTTTGTCGTATTTTATAAAATGCGCACGCATTAGGACTAGGAGGTTAAATTTTCTATGAATAAATTTAATTGAGACGTTAATTAGCTTAATTAACGCATTGTTGTCATAAAACCACAAAACACATTACACAAACATCGAATCTGATACTTTTTTGTTTGTTCATTAATTATTGTAGATACACATTTCTCCAGATGCATATAACATCATGTGTTTTTTTTTTTAAATTAGTCAGCATCACAATACAAAGCAACCAAAAAAAATGTAGCTAATCAAGGCAATATAGGTAAGTAGGCATGTATCTACTGTTTACACCAAGAGCATTGTTTCGATTAAGTATCCATACCTTAGAGCACACTATAGATACTCTCGTATTTTTTCAATCATTACTCAATAGTATCTATAATTGCGACTTTTCATTCATTAAACTGTCGAGTTGTTTCAAAAGCGCCTGATGCATATAGTTGACAATACAAAAACAAAACGAAAAAAAAAAACAATAATTAACAAATCTACAATAATCCACCCTTTATTGTGTTTCAATGGTGATACGACTCGAAACGTGAACGTCTGGGCGGTGGCAGTGATTATAAATCATCGGGGGCTTATAAAATTGCAATAAAATATACGCTTCTGCGGGGCGTCTCGAGATATGATTTAAAATTAAAAAAAATTGAAAAAAATAATAATAATAATTCTCAGATATATGAAGAAGCTTTTCAATATGATACATAACAAAGAAATTATATTTTTATTAAGATAATACAAAATGCCCATGAATGTGTCGCACAAGTTTGCGCTTTCAAAGTTAAAACGCAGAAGATTTGTACACAAGGTATTTCATGGGTATTAGAAAAAATCAAGAAAACCAAGTTTATGAGAATAGCAATCCGAAACGCCTTTTTTCCCTCACAATAGGAGACGCAACAATTTTTAAGAGTTGATACAATTTTTTACTTCGAATAGTTTGAATACTTCGGTCGGCTTCAAAAATTAACGGCCAGTTTTTCATACATTGGAAAAGAAGCATTTGAAATCGTTTTTATGCAATTTTATTTACATAACCTGGAAGCTTTTCTGTAAAAAGTTTGATCGAAATTGGTTGAGAAGTGAACGTGGCAGTCGAAAGCATTATAAGTGTTTTTTTTTTTTTAATTTATATTATAACTAGCGACCTCTCAGCTAGTTATAATATAAATTTTAAAAAAAATTGTCCAACCGTTTTCGAGAAATTAAATTTTCAAACAAATATTGTTTTTTTTTTCAAAAATCAAAAATTATTATTAAGAATTTGAATGGCATCCAGTTTAAAAATTTTGACCGAAATCCGTTAAGCCGTTAATGAGCTAGTCAAACATAAAACAGATTCCATTATTTTTAGGTCTAAACATTTTTTACTTGCGATTATAGGTACTATTAGGCAAGTAATTTTTTAAATAAAAAAAAAAAAATTCTGACAATCAAACATGACATTACGATCATATTTAACACCAAAAAAGTGGGTCACGCAATTCCGTCTGTCTGTCTGTCCTCGAGTCTGCAGCCTAAACGGTTCGGTGGATTTGCTTCAAACTTGGTACATATCACGTTTTTTTCATTTTTTTTAAGACGACAAATAACAGTAGCCCCATACTTTTTTTGGCCAAAAACAAAAATCTTATTTTTCTCAAAAACGGCTCCAACGATTTTTATAAAAAAAAATCAGTTCATTAATGAAGGGAAAGGGTACCTTTTGATAATTTTTTTTTTTGGAAAAAAATTGTTATTTTTGGTACCTCTAGTACAACCATTTTTTTGGTTTTCGATTTTCTCGGAAACGGTTAATTTGATTTTGTTTACGCAGGAGCTCCTAGAAAGTTTAAACACTATTGTATACCAAAAAAAAACGACTCAATAGATTTTTTCAAAACTTCGTATTTGGTAGTGTTTTGACATTATCTTGAATAGCTAAAAAAACTATTTTTTTTAAATAAAAAACAACGGTACCTCCCATACAAATGTTAAAAAACCGTCAAGAAAAAAATTTATTTCTCGAAAACGGCTCCAAGATTTTTTATAAAAAAATCTGTGTGTTCTTAAATTGGTACAGTTCACTTTTAAGTACAAACATTTTTTTTTGCGTACTTATTAACCGTAGGTACTTCCCATAGAACCACTTTTCATATTTTCGATTTTCTCAATATTGGATGAACCGATTACAATAATTTTTTTTATAAAATTGCTCCCTAAAATTGTTAATAAAACTGCATACGAAAATTTTCAAAAAAAAAGTTTTTCGATTTTTGAAAAATAAATACGAATTTTTTTTTGAAAAATCGATTTTATACTAAGAATTAAGTTAATCTTACTTACATAGGATAACACCTAACGAACTTAACCTCAATGGTTAGCTACATTAAAGTTGTTAGCTCCAAGACGATCCAGTCATGCATTTTATTTTTAAAAAAACGCGTTTTGGTCTTTACCGTAGACGTTTATGTACCAAGTTTGAAGAAAATTGCTTCAGCTATTTGTTCGACCTCCATCCAGGCAGAAGGAATGGCGGAGTCCAATTTTTTCATAATGTTTGACCAGTTAAATATTTTTTTAAACCTAAAATGTGCCCCAAGTTTGATTTTTTAAGAATCAAATGTCCAGAAAACGTAGGGTACCCAAAATTCCGAAAACCTAAAATTATTCCGAATGATCAATTCAGGATTGCATAGCGGACCAAGGGGTCAATTCCCGATCTGTGAAATTATGAAGTGATAAAAAAAATATCATTTCAGTTTTCACAGAGGTTTATCTATTTCCAACTTCATGCGATTCTAGAACTCATTGTGATAAAGTTTGTACTAAAAAGTACTAAATGATAAATTCTGTCATTTCTGATTAGATTTTTTGTGGGGAAAGGTAAATATTTAATTTCAGTTTCTAAATTTGCTTAAGAATAATGTCCGGAATAATAATTCGATTAATAAATTAATTAAAGACTTCGTACTGAACAATTCTGGGTTTTATATTATATTCAATAGTATCTCTGTTTTAAGTAGGATTTATTATTTTTTCATGTGACGATATTGAGGCTTTACCTTCGAGATGGGCAGAATCTATTCGAAGTTACAACTACGAGCACTTTATTGAACTTTATAGATTCCCAAAACATTTATGCAGGGATTTAATACGTGAATTGAGAGCATTCTTGAAAAACACTCAACTTATAAGTGGGCTTCAAAGCCATTTAAATATGGTGAAGTGCTCTGCATTTTTTTGCAATGAGTAGTTTCCAACGATCTGTCGTGGGAATGAGCACCGTCGCGTCGGCTGTTGTGAATCTGTTGATTTAAGAATTTCGTTATTTACTCGAATTAACACAAATATAACTTACTACCAAAATAAATTTGTGTATAAATATAAATGTTGCTTACTTTTCATGTGCCAAATCCTGTTTTTCTTCTTAATATTCGATTAGAAACATTTTCTTCACAAAACAATTGACTGTGATAAAAAAATTATCATATGAAAAATGTTTGGCATTTAACTTCACTTTTTCACGAATCGAGAATCGAATTAGACGTGAAAGCGTGATAAAATTTATCACTTCACATCTTCACAGATCGGGAATTGACCCCCAAGTTGTGTGAGTGGTACAGAGGACCAAAATAGGAACAAAATCCCCATAGAACCCACGAAGCGGACTGGACAAAGGTATACTATTGATTAAGAAAACTGAACATGTAGGGATCGCTAACACGCTTTTTAGCTTAAAAACTACTTTTCCAGCGCAATTTCTTACTTTATTGCATTCAATTTATCAGGATTTAGTTTGAGGGAAAATATCTCTTAATCTATCTTGGTCGGAGTGCCTGTATTTAGGGTTTTTGGAAATCTGACCTCAACCCAGTATCGCAAGAAGAAATTCTTATTACAATCAAACAAATCTTTGATGGAAAAATATTATGTCCATGTTTTTTAAATTTTTTTTTTATTATTAAAAATTTAAATCCATTTAATTGTGGTCTATCAAAGTTTATTGGTCCCATTTATGGATGTAGTCTAATTTTATACCAGTTCATTAAAACCTAATCGAAAATGTTGACTTTATTCTTTAAAAATAATCTCCAAAACTCTCACAAACCATTTACCAAGGTTCACTAAATCCTAAGTACGATTAAGTACGACTAGGTACCTAGTTACTTAACCAATTATCGATTTTTGTTCCGACATATACTTCGGACTTATCCGCGTTGCTTCTTAACTTTACCAGTGAAAGGGAAATACAATTTATATCTATAGATATAATATCCCTAACCGTTTGGACAAAGAAAATTTTCAAATGACTCATTTTTTAAAGAGAATTGAACTTCTGACAGAAAAAAATAATAAGTAATAATAATCATTTAAATCGATTTTTTAGCAGACAATGCAAAATAATACCTACCTTGCTCGCATCAAAGCTTAATTTACATTTTTCACGTTATAATTGAAATGCAACAAACAAAAAAATATATTTTTGGTTAAATATGAAAATTCACGAAAAATAAAATGTAGATTGTAAAAAGGTCATTCAAAAAAATAAAATGACACCACAAGAAAGCCAACAGACTTGATGGAAAAATTTATTTACGATTCACAACCATGAATAGTTTTATAGTCTAAATAGTTGTGTTGCAAATGAGAAAATTATGAATATTTTTAGAGTTTGTGCTAGTTTTGAAATTCCTTCAATTGCATGTTGGGTAATATTTTTTTCAAAATATAAAGCCGTTATATAGTATGTTACAATTGAATTGAAAGTTGAATGGAACTTTATGCGATTGTCAAAATTGAAAATGAAGAATCGTTCAAAATGAAGTGCGACAATATGTGGAAATATTGACTTTTTTATTATCAATTGACAACAAGAAATAAGACATATTGCTGTCTGAATCATACACAAATTTTCCTTAGGAGGAACTTTCAATCCAAGAAACTTGAAGATCATTTCATTATACTTGTTAAAGAATTCGGAATATAATAAATTCACGCATTTTTGTACGTAGTTTTGATTTTATCACATAATTTCATAATGATTCAAGATCTTCACTGAATTTTCGAGGTTACATTTTCCGATCAGACAATATGTCATGACATGAGGGAAAACCGAAAAATGATATTCTTCCAATTCTAAGTTTGAAAATATAGAAAACCTAAAGTCAAAGAGGATTTATAAAAATCATAATTAGCTTCGAAAGAGCGAATAAATATGCAGATTTAAAAGCCAGTGAAATGTTTATATACTCGTAGTTTATTTTTTGTAAATTTATCTACAATTGCATAATTTTTCCGAAGGACTTTCTAAATACATATGTATAAAGGGTGTCCCAACATAATTCACACAAATTAATAGTACAGTGTTCCCAACGGAAAAAGATAACAATGTGACAGCTGACAGATTATGTGGTTTGTAAAAATGGTCCGCAATTCTCGAACAAAATCATATTCAGTGTTGAAGCTCATTTTCATCTTGATGGCTTCGTTAATCGTCCAAATTTTCACATTTAGGGCTCAGAAACCCACGAGTAATTGTTGGCAAAAGAAATGCATCTACAATGCGCGACTGTTTGGTTTGGATTTTGGGCTGTAGGCATTATCGGACCATTCTTTTTCAAAAACCGACTAGTGAGGCATTAATATTTATTGGTACTCGTTTCGGGTGCGTGGCAATGGCGCTGTGGGTAAAGTGCTTGATTGCTAACTTAGATGTGTGGTTTCGATCCCCACACTAGGCGCATTCTTTTCTATACCTCCAATTTTAATTGGATGCCGCCCATGGGTTAAAAATGAGACAGTCAATACCTGGTTCTCAAATCCACTGTGCCAAACTAGTACCGTGCAATTCGGGTTGCATTTAAAAAGACTTTAGGTCTTACAGGCATATAGTTGAAATTAAAAAAAAAAAAGAAATTACCGTGACATCATAACCCAGTTTTAAGTACAAGATATGGATTTGACCGACATGTGGATTCAAGAAGACCATACAGCCAGAGAAACAATTCAATTACTGCATAAGTAATTTCTTAAGCGTGTTATTGACCGATTTTGCACTAAAAATTGGCAATCTTCCGATTTAAAGTTTGGGTTTTTTCTTTGTTTTTTTTTGAAGTAAAAATCCCACGACCACCAACGCCTTGAAACAGGAAATTAGGAGTTGTATTAAAGAAATTCAGTCACGTTTATGCGAAATGGTCATAGATAATTTCAATAAAAGCGAACATACTTTACCAGCAAAGCCGTGGCGCCGGTAATTTATCCGATATATAACCCCAATCTGTATACCCTGTGCATCAATACAAAATTTAAGCTTTCTTATGTTAAAAATCTGTATTTTCTATCAAAATTACATTTTTTGTGATTATTGGACACCCTTTACTTACTATAGGTACATTTTTCACTGCAATATGGTAACCTCTATTATCATGGCCACTCTCTGGAAAACAATATTCTTGTTTATTTTAAAGTAAATATAGGTACATATTTAACTATAATGCAACTCTACCAATTAGACTATTCAATAAGGAGTCGATTGTATCTGCATATGGGTACACACAATGCAATGCAATCAAAAATCTTAAGCAGGTATGATGAAAATGTACCCCCTATTACCCGCTACGAATGCGCCAAAAGTCTATTACATAGAGGAACCTCTACCTAACACCAACTAACTAGAAGAACAAAAACAACAAAACCAACAACCAAAAACTAACGAGCAGCATAAAACTTTGCATTATTTGGCTCGTGCCAATTATATTGTGTTATGGATACACAAGACAGTATGAAATGAAGTATCTTTTTGCTTGCTGCCAGCAAAAACACAAAAAAAATATACCGGTTTGTTTATATTTTTTTTCTTTTTTTATATTTTTATTATTTTCCAGTGTGCTATAACTTTTCATGTCTCTTTTTATTTTTGATATTTTGATTATGTAGGTACACAATTTTTTTTTATATTTTTTTTTTGTTTATTTTTGTAGTGAAGCTTGAGGTAGGCACACGCCCACAACACTCTACTTTTTTTTTATAAGTTATTTATATTTAAGTGTATTTTATCTTGTTTTATTTATATATCTATTATGAAATGCGCCATAATATTTTGTGGATTTGTTTGTTTCCGTGCATTATCTTCCTCGAATATTTCACATGGATGGAGATAGTATAAATGTAGGTAGCTTGGGCAAGTTCCAAGATCCAATAAAAATATGGAGGTACCTACATAATAAGAAAGGAAAATAACGTGAAAGGAGAACAGCACGATGATGTATCTTGTTCTGGATCTGAACTGAAATATGTACGAGTATATTGGGTCTATGAACTGGGTTGTAATTTAAGAAGTTTGTCAGGTCCGAGGTTATTTTCTTTCTTTTTTTTTTGACACGAAAAACGTATAGGTCCTTATATTTTCAAGGTATCGTGCGGAGCAACAATTTTGTTTGTCTGTGTTGGGAGATGGATGGACATTATTTCATAAGATGATGAAATTTATTGACGACATGACGTAGAAAAGATTTAAGTCGAAGGTAGGTAGATATCTATAACGTATGGACTTATCTGTAAGCCTGACGTTAAATGTAAAAATTGCATCTTTACATGTTGGCACGCCAGATTGTAATTTTTTTTATTTGAAATTCGGACCTTGAACTTTGAAATCTTTCACTTTTGTGATTTTAAATTATATACGAATTGAAGGCAAGATAGCTATTTTCATTAGTTGTAAAATAAAAACAACTTTTTTTAAGCATATTCTATTAAGTCTTTGAAAAATTAAAGTGAGTGTAGATAAATAATTATTGGAATAATGAATTTAAGGATAGAGTGAAAGGAATAGCTGAAACTAGACTTTTTCGAAAGATAAATATTAATCAACAGATAGGTTCAATCTTCTATGTGCGAATAAGACGAAAAAAGTGGAAAATAAAACATGAGACGGCCGGCGCGGATCACTGTAAGCTTTACGGATGTACCAATAGGGTGGCGCATAAATAACATTATGATTTTTTTAATAAATGCTTTTTTTTTGCTTCCAAATTTTTTTCAGAATTAATTTTAAAAAACTTGAGAAATTTATGATGAAAAGACGTCCCACATAATTTGAATTAATAATTAATTTTGAAAGTCAACATTATCGATATTTCTTTCATGTTCGGAAAACGCTCAGTGGTACACAAATTTAGGGATTGGTAAAGCATTTTCAGCAACAATGGGCTGTCTAGGTTAATCATCGTACTGGAACACCTTGCTCAGTCCGAAATGGAGGGAAGAAAGTTTTGAAGAAACCACGACATTTCCATCATCTCGGCAGTTGAACTCTGTTAGAATTTTACGGCAGTTTCATCATTTTCCAAGTAAGATGAAATAGGTTTAAGAGTTGAACGCAAAACAGTCAAAAATCCAAAACTGATTATTGTACAACAAATGCACCAAGTGAAATAACCTCAAAAGTATCATTGGGCCACATTTCGTCTATAACGGTGAACATGTTGCTGTAAATGTGGATGGCTTTCAATACCAACAATAACGTAAAATTTTAAACAACCCATTGTTAAGAGTTTAGCATTTTACGAATTAGCAATTTCCTATTAATATTTAAACCTTTTCTAAACTAGGAAATTGGTAATTAAGCAGATAGCTCAGCATTTGTCGGGTTTGAATTTTGATGAACACAGTTATTGTTGTTATGCATTGTAAATTAATTATATGTTGTTCAAACCCCAACATGTGCTCTAGAAGGGTATTAGTTATTTCTTTTTTCATCATTTTAACTTCACTACTTACAAAAAAAAAAAAAAAAAAAAAAAAAAAAATTGTGCACCAGCAGGACTCGAATCTGGGACCCTCGAATCCATCAAGGATATACTTGCGGATTTAACAAATTGCTAAAAGTTAAAGTAGCCATTCCATGATTTTAACTTTAGCAAAATGTTAAAATCGTTTAAAATTAACGAAATCATCTTTTTAGCTTAGTAAATTGCTAAAAGTGGGCTTAACATTTTACTAAATCGTTTAAAATTTTGCGCCAATGGCTTTAAATATTTTAAAGTCCCTGTCTAAGGTATTGAACAATTTAGAGTTGTAGTTCCATTAAGAAGAATCCACATTCCACAGCTCACACTCCTCGTCCAGTTATGTAAGTATCGGTTTTTTTCCTAATTTTAACTTGAAACCGAATTCGCGCGATTAATCTGCTCCAGATTTTTTTCGTTAAGGCTACCTAAAAATTAAGTTGTCTGCCAGGAAACCAATACCCATATAACAGCGTGTGGCCAATATTAGAGAAGAAGTAAGGAGGTTGGGACCTGAAATTCTAAGCAGAAAAGTAATGGAAAATGTTCTGAAAAGAGCACGTACGGTGGAAGCAAATAGTGGGCACAATTTTGGAGATATTATCTTTAAAACATATCTTGAATCCATAATCTAAATTTAGATAAATGCCAAATAAGAAAGAAAAATATTATTCGTCAAACTATATTTATGCGCCACCCTGATAAATAGTTCTAAAAATTCTAGAAGAAAACTATTTAGTCTATTGTTCGTATTCGTTAAAAAATAAAAAAAAAACTTGGAACAAAAATTAATAGAAATTGAAAGTCAATTTCTGTCAATTTTATTCCAAAATTTGGCGGCCATTAACTCTAATTACGAAAATCAATTATCAATTGATATTGTTGACATACATACATTATATCTACCATTTTATTTATTTTTTATGAAATGTAATTGTGAATTTGTTACTGCCAATGGATTATTTAACTATTGTGAATTTCATAGCAACCGTTGGATGATTTTCAATGAAAAGCTGGATCGTGAATTTGAAATTGACGCAATTTTTTCGAAGTATTTTTTTTTGATAAAATTGTTGATTTTGTTTATTTATAGTTACAAGGCCTGTTAAGCAACAAAGAACGTTGTTTATTTAAAAGATTAGCTTTGTCACAAAACAAAGGGCTACCGGAAATTACGCCACAATTTTTTTTGAAAAAACGCTAAAAAAAATGTTTTCACAAAAAAGATATTAGAGAAAAAGCTAGAAAACAAAATTGAGGCGCTTTTTCGGTTCTAGTTTTGGGAAAAGAGCCAGATTTTATATGAATTGCAGTAAAAAATTAACAGTTATGTTAGGCATTCCTTTTGTGGCACAGGGACATAAGTCCCAATTTAACCGAGGTGAGACATAGTCCCAAAAACTAAAGGTTTGGGTATATGCATTTTTTTTTTTGATTTAAAGATTTAATTTTAAAAAGTTCCAAAAAACCCAGGGGGGTTGCAAGGGGCAACATGACCGCTCTTAATCACCGAGCTTTTTAAAATATATTGTTCACATTTTAAATCTATCTTATGTGTTGAATAAGATTTTCACAATGTGTCATGTGGCCCGTCCGCCCGGACGCGCAACCCACTCCCTTCGTCTGGTTTGAAAATAACTTAAATCATTTTATGGTCATTTTTCCAAAACTTTATTAGGAAATTAGGCCATAATATACAAATTTTCTGGCTTAATTTCTATTTTGCTTTTATGCTCTTTTTCCTTACCTTCTAATATTGAAATTTTTCTGGCTTATTTTCCAAATAAAATTCTGCTCTTTTTCCCAATCTTGGGCCAGAAAAAATGCTGGTGTTTTTTTTCAAAAAAAAAAAAGTTCTGGCGCAAATTCCGGGAGCTCAAATACAATGGGAAAGATTGCTGTAGGTATAGCTGAATAATTTAGAAATGAAATGTGATGGCAACGTGTATGAATCGATCAAAGAAAAAAAAAAAAGAAAACGCTCAAACACAAATCGAAATATCAAACGGATGTCTTAATTCACAATAAAAATAACTATTTTCTGGTAATTCACAATGGCACCAGATTTCATCAGTTTCGGTTCTGATCTTGACGGTTTTCAATTTATTTGTGAAACACCAATAATCTTAGAAAATATATTTTATAAATTAAAAGTTGTAATTAAAAACATATTTTTAAAAGTCTGTTTCAAACTTATAAACTGTGTTTAAAAAAATAATTTTTAAGTCTAATCGACTTTTTGAAAAAAAAAGTTTAAATTTGAACTAAATGTAACTTTTGTATTTTGGCGAAAGAACGCCTTAAAAGTTGAAGATAGTTTTTTTAAGTGAAAGAACAAAGAACAAAGAAAATATGAAGGTATTTAATTTGTGATATTGATGTTGAAGAATATAATGCTATAGAATACAACAAGAATCGATGAACCGAATATATGGATCTTCACGGATAATAAAACGCAGCTAATAATGATACAAAAATGTAAATGTAATGATACCAATTAACAAACCATTTAAGTTCCATATCCATATAAAGATGAATAAGAACTGTAATGGGATAAGCGTTTAAATTTTTTTTAAATATTAAATTATGTCTCCATCATCCATATAGGTACCAAATATGGTCTTTTTTAATCAAACGAATCCAAAAAAATAGTAACAATCATCTCCATGAAAGCCTAATGAATTGTTAATCCCCGTCCTAGATTTGCATTAAATTCATTCTAAAAATAAAACTATCTGCAGGACTTACACGGTGTGCCATAATGTGAAGCCATAAAAACCAGTTTAAGGTAGACAGGCATTTACTTACTGAACAAGATCGGTATCGGTACCTATGTTTTGAATAAGATGGTCATTCCCCTTGCTCAACTTAACGCTCTTAAATTGGCTCCTCCAAAATATCAGAGTCTACAATCGTATAAAACGTGTTTCGCTAACTAATAGGACAATTAAAAGGTAATCTTTTGTAGTTTTATATAGCGACAAAAAATCATTCCATACCGCGCCGTGCGTCGGTATTGTCACAAATGCATATATTTATATTTATATGTAATATGGTATAAGGTATAGCGAACTTGTCACCATAATAATATCAATACCGTCTGATGTCTGGCAAAAGGACGTCGTTGTCGTTCTCTGCAAAGTACGCACATAGTCACATGAGGTATGTATGTCCTTTGTTTTGTGTAATGTTCTCATTTTCAAAAGCAAGTAGGTATCCTCTCCATCAGGACATTCTGCTGTTCAACTTAATTGAAAAGCATCTCATCTAAATTAGCACGAGATACTTTGTGTTGTGTGTATCTTTTTCTTTAAGTGCAGTTCTTTGCACGTTCTATACTATCTTTTTTTTGTGTGTTGACATTTTTAGATACATTTCCTTTTTCTTTTTTATATTTCATTGCTACTGTCGCTCGGGATAATATGCATTGACACGAACTAAATGCCAACACAGGCACACACACACGCACATACTAACACAAACAGATAATCCTTAAAATTCCCAAGTACCTATATGAATTAGCAGAGTGGGAGTACCTACTTGCCCAGGATATGATATGACGACTTCCATATAGGTTTAAAGGATTTTCTACCAACATGTGTGTGATTACTCATCGTCGTCGTCGTCATCATCACCAACCAACATGAGACAGGATAAAGTGTCAGCATATATATCCGTTGGACAAGTGCACAAGATGTACCTATATCCTTATCCGTCATTCTCAATGCTTCTATAAACGAGTCAAAATAAGCTTTTGGCTTCGTCTAGAGAAGCTAGATGTTTTTTTTCTTTGTGTGTGTGTTGTTGTCTGTGTTAATCTTCGTCGTGCCACTTAAAGGATGTAAACATTCACATCACAGTAGCAAAAAAAAAAATACAGAAGAGAATAAGTAAAAGATCTGCAAAGGCTTTAGGAGCAAAATAGGATGAAAGTATCTAACAAACGATTCTATGAGAATTTTTATATGGTAATTCTTTAAAATCACTTTTTTTTATGTTTTGTGTTGGAAATCTGCATGGAAACAGCTGCTTTTTGCTTTGGTGTTGTTTATATGTGAGTTCTAGGTTCGTTCGTTCTTTCTAGGCTTCGAGCTATTTTTGCTTTTAGTTTTTTTGTTTTGTTTTTTTTTTGACATTGCACATTCGCTTAGAAAAATGGAAAAGTTGGTAGGTAGGCAAAGTATGTATAAAATGTGAAAGAAAATTTATGACGAAAGTGTGGTTATGTATAAAATGTGTTTTGGTTGCCCTGTGGGAAAATTCTGAATATCAAATGAGATGTGGCGAAAATACAGATTGAGAGAAAGAGAGAGAAAGAGCACGTGTGTCCACCTATGTAGTTTTATTTTTATTTTTATTGCTATGGATTTGGATTTCCTTTTGTTTTCCTCTTGAAGATAAAAACAGTATGTATGTATCTATTTTTTATTCGTGATGTAGCTACAGTTGAGTCCGCATATCTAAAGTACGCTTAACTGAAAAATACTGTTAGTTGAACACAAAATTTGTCATGCAGCATTTTTTCACAACTTTTATACAAACTACATTGCTTGACTGAAACCTGCTTAATTGAAAGATTCGGTTAAATGAAAAAATAATTACGCGAAAAATCATTTCTTTATATTGAGACTGCTCCGCATAACTGAAATAAATAAAATGCACGACTGGATCGTACGAACTTGCTCTTGGAGCTAACAACTTTAATATAGCTAACCATTGAGGTTAAGTTCGTTGGGTGTAGTTATCCTATGTAGGTAAGATTAACTTGATTGTTAGTATATTGAACTGTGGAATGGATGAAGGAATAGTTACATAGGTACCTACCTACACATGTATATTTAAATCTAAGTAATGGATTTTAATTATGTAAGTTGGGAGGGTAAAATGTTATGTAGATACATGATGGAACCTAAGTATGTTAACATGTATATATAATAATGAAAATGAAGGATGTAGGTGGTAGGTAGCTATATACATACAACTTCATAATTTAGGTACAATATGCATTACATTAGATTCATGTGATTTTGAAAGACACATGTGTATATATAAATGTATGAGGGCCTATATTGTATTTAGTATTCAGTGACGTACGCAACAATTCGTAAAAAGGTAATTATAATAATGTAGAAATAAATGAATAAAACACATAATAAATTTTCTTATATTGCTTAGTCGTTATAATTAGAGGGAAAGCAAAGATGCAGTTTGAATTCGTTGATAAATAAGAATATATATATCAAAGAAAAAAATCAAAAATCGTTGGAGCGATTGTTTAATAAATTAATTGTTTATGTATAAAATTTTGAAAACATTTTTAGGAAAAAAAATTGAAACGCAATTTTGAAGATATAATTAATGTACATATAAAATTCAAATTTCAAAATAAAATTCTTCGACTGTGTTTTGAAAAATCGATTTTCCAAAAAAAAAATATTAATTTTGAAAAATCAAAAAAAAAAATTTTTTGAAAATTTGAGTATGCAGTTTTTTTTACCAATTTTAGGGAGCATTTGTATAAAAAAATTTATTGTAATCGGTTCATCCAATATTGAGAAAGTCGAAAATATGAAAAGTGGTTCTATGGGAAGTACGGTTAATAAGTACGCAAAAAAAATATTTTTATACTTAAAAGTGAACTGTACCAATTTAAGAACACACAAATGTTTTTTTTATAAAAAATCTTGGAGCTGTTTTCGAGAGATAAATTTTTAACGGTTTCCTAATATTTGTATGGGAGGTACCGTTGTTTTTTATTTTAGAAAAATAGTTTTTTTACCTATTCAAGATAATGTCAAAAAACCACTATATACGAAGTTTCGAAAAAATCTATTGAGCCGTTTTCGAAATTTTGAATTTTCAAAAAAAAAATTAATTTCCAAAAAATTTTTTTTTGAAAAATTTTGGTACACAATAGTGTTTAAACTTTCTTGGAGCTTCTGCGTAAAAAAATTCAAAAAAATCAGATTAACCATTTCCGAGAAAATCGAAAACCAAAAATTGGTTTTTCCAAAAAAAAATATCAAAAGGTACCCTTTCCTTTCGTAAATGAACTGATATTTTTTTATAAAAATCGTTAGACCCGTTTTTGAGAAAAATTAGATTTTTGTTTTTGGCCCAAAAAAATGTATGGGAGCTACCGTTATTTGTCGTCTTAAGAAAAATGAAAAAAACGTGCGGGCATATTACCGAAAAAACAATATGCACCAAGTTTGAAGCAAGTCCACCGAACCGTTTGGGCTGCAGACTCGAGGACAGACAGATAGACGGAATTGGGGACCCACTTGTTTGGTGTTCTCTATGATTTTAATGTCATGTTTGATTGTTAGAAAAAAAAATGTTTACGAATACATAACTTGCCTTATATGTAGTACCTATAATCGGAAGTAAAAAAGCTGAATACGTCCACCACTTATGTAGATTATTTCTTTCTTTAACTGAACGAGACCAATAAACTTCACACTTCATTTTTGTCTGTCAGTTTGACAACAAAATATTATTTTGTTTTGTTTGTTACGTATGACTTCTGAGCTTGGCAAATATAATTTCTGGAACGTGCGAGTAAAATAATTTAAAATGATTTCACAAATGGTAAATTGTTTTGTAAACCAAAACATAAATTCTTATTCTTAGATTGGATTGGGGAAATTGTATTTTAGTTATCTAAGCTCCGGTGAAGTATTTTTTTCTGTTATTCAAAGATCGCTTAAGTGAAAATACAGCTTGATTGAAAAAATTGTATGGCAAATTGACGTTTCAGTTAAGCGGGCTCGACTGTATACATTTTTTAACGCAAAAGCGAAGATTCGACGAAGAAGCGTATGAAAAACAAAAAATCAGATGAGAACATACAAAATTAAAGTATCTATGACGTGACATGTGCTCTAGCGCTTTCGAGCTACAGACTGACGTTGACGATGTATATACCTATAGCGGCTACCTATAGCTATGCGTGTGTTATGATTTTTGTTTTGATTCCATTTTTTTCAAGGTATTATGCAAAATACAAGAGTGTCTAGTACCACCTTATGTATATGTAGCTGTGTATCAACTACTGTATTTTTTTTTTTCAATTTAAAAAAAAAAATATTTTTTTTGCTTGTGTGTGTGCTTATATGTAGGTATAGAATCTGTTACCATGGCAGCGATGAAAATGCATTTTTTGCGTTTTTTTATTTTAAGTTGTGCGATGAATCATTGAATGACAAAGTAGATAGGTATGTACTAAGTAAAGTAGGTACCTAGCTATCTATGCTTTGAGCATATCAAGGCATTTGATGGGATTATCTTAGCATAAGAACTATCACTTGATTTGTGGAAAATTATCTTCTTACTATATCAACATTTTTGCAAGAAATACGCATATACTTATTCGCATATGAAAAAGAATTATATAGACATGAAGGTAGGTGGGCCTTGCACGTATTGATCTAAGTAATTTGGGTTCGAAAAACTGGTAAGGATTTTACCAGACATTTGCTGATGAAGACAAACCCATACATCTTGAGTTGAATGTAGGGTTCAAGAGTTTTAACAACCTTACAAGTACTTATTTCTTTGAAGATAGTGTACCTCCTTTATTGCTCATAATACGCACTAAATATTTAGAATTAGCTGAGATGGAAACTGCGAAAATCATGGTCTATACCAAACTCCGAAATGTACGGTTTTAGCAGAAAGCTGCTTAGTCAAGACCAAATTGTTCATAGTTTAGTGAACTAAAAGAATAAAATAAATGAAAAATACGAAAAGATTAGAAACCCAACTTTCATGTCCCTATCCATTCATGATAAGCCCAATTTTGTGTTATGAGTGACCACAAATTCGAAGTTACCAAAAAAATGCTGCGCTAAGTGTTTGAATTTTCTTCAGTTACGCAAGATTTGGCTAAAATCCACAGATCCTTTATTTGTCCAAAACTTGAGTTTTATATTGATTTTTGGGCAGATGCTCCAATAACTTCTTTGAGGATTAAAAAGATATAGCTTTAAAAATAATAGGTGATAAAAAAAATAACAAAGCCCCAGTATGTTTCTTGTTTTTTTCATTATTTTATAGCTATTTTTGCAAATAATGTTCAACCGAAATTGCAACTCAAATTCATCACCTAAAACAATACTGTTGAAGTAAATGCGCTATACAGCAACTCAGCATTACTTAATTTTAATTTATCAAATATAATTTCACTCTACAACATGATTTTTAATTAAATATTTTTGCATTCCTTTACAAAGCTTTCGATAAGTTTTATCAATTTTCTTAAATTAATTTTTTCTTAATAAATGTTCTTAAATTAAAATATAAATAAACCTTTGTTTCAGTAAATACAACCGCAATACTGGTAGAAAGCTAAGAGAGATTCTATTTTTGCCGTTCAATACGAATGTGATATACCCTACCTGGCATTCCAAGAAGTTCAAAACTTAGAGCTAACTCCTTTTCGAAAACAGATCCTTTCTTTCGAAATGCACACGATGGGTTTAATCATTTAAAGGGTAGCCATACCCCTGAAACAATCCGAAAAAAAATTTTAGATTCGAATATCTCAAGAAACCCTTACATAGTTATATCATATCAGCCCTACTTGAATAATTCCATTACTGAACTGTGAATATGAATTTACACGAAAATCATTTTAACCCCATTTCTAGAATATTCAAAAAGTTCAAAGGTTTTCACAGAAAAGGACACTATCGAGTCACTAAAGTGTCTGAGAATTTGTAATAATGTGAATTTTTGCCCGAAATGTTCTATTAGGTGTACAGAAATTAGTCACTTTTGAAATATTTAATAATAGATATAAATTTAACACCATAATGTGAAAAAAACAAATCGCCCACCAGTTTTAGAAATATTGAATTTTAAATAAATTGATTTTATTTTTTTCAAAAACCACTTCTGTATTAAAATGTTCACTGCTCGTATTTACAACAAGGCACTAAATTTTCTTTTATCAAAATCGTTATAGCCGTTTTCGTTTTTATTATTAAGATTTACCATTTTTAGTATTTAAAAAATAATTTTTTTAAGGCTAAGCAAAAGATTATAAAAAAGAATCGCTCCAATCAACTAATCAGCTTCAGCTTATAAGTACCAAGTTTGAAGCAATACGCTCTGGACCCGTTTAAGCTGTAGATTGACTTACAAACAGACAGACACATCGTAATGTCAACTTTGATTAAATGTCAAGTTTGATTAAAATGTCAACTTCGAAGTCCAAAACTTGCCCTAAAAATGACAAAAAGGAAACTTGAGTTCTGACAATTTTTCCTATATTAGATTTAACCCTTATAATTTTTCGCTCAATAGCAATGCAATAGGATTGATTTATTGAAGGACATGCAGAGTATAAGATATAATCTGTTCACGCCAACTGATGTCACATTCCTTAAAGAGAATTATTTGTAAACAAAATCCATTTTATGCTGTTAAAACAAATATTACTGAAAGTAGGTTTTCATCGACTTTACTACACGAACAATATTTTTTGCAAATTCCTTCCAACAAAAAAAAAAATCCGATCTGAGAGATCACTTAAAATGGTTGTAAGGAATTCGACATAATTTTATATCAATCAGAATCAAAAATTGTGCTTATTTCGAAACGACTATTGTATTTGACTACAGCTAATCGTATGGACAGCAGCAGCCCGTCTTATCTTCAGTACCGATCAATTCAGAAATTACAAATTCCCAATATTTGGTAAGATAGTCAAGGACAGGCTCCTCACCAAATTTCAACTTTTCAGCATTGTTTCTTCAAAAATCACAAAAACCGTAACTGACTAACTGACTGATAGATCATCAAAATTATGGAGCACTTGCCGATATGGCCAAATCTTGTAATCTTGCACAACTGTAGGTCTTGTGATGCGAGCAAATGAAAAAATCAAAAAGTTGAGGTTTTCCATTCATGATAAAAAAGAGTCAGTTTAACGAGTGTGACTAAATTTTGGTGAGTTTAGTTGGCAAGTTTTCTCTTATCCCCATTCGAGAGGTTTTAAAAACTTGACAAGAAAGCCCACCAAAATTTATTCAGTTATCATTAATTAATAAAATGCATCTCTTAATTTGTATATTGTTTCAATATTATTCTACCACCAAGCTAAGAATATCACATACTCTTAATACCGCTGCGTTATGTCGCTATCCCAAGTTAACGTTCTATTGAATAGCGTTCCTAAATTTCTAGCTTACTCAACATACCTATTCAATCGAAGAATCATTGGAATTTATGACTGGTAAATAAAAGACGTTCAAATGATTTCCACTAAACAAAAAATAAAGGATTTGGGGTTGATTAAATTTAGAAATAAGCCGTTGCTTTTATATCACAATAAAAATATTATCAAATGTACAGTACATTTTGATCCTGTAAGCCCAGTCTTCGATGAGTCCCAGCGAACAGCTTTTAGACAGTATTGAACGTAGTCATTATACATTTGGAAGATTGTTGATAAAATAAGTTAAAAAGACTCTTTAATGTAAAAGGAAAATGCAGAGGTCCAAATATCGATCCTTGGGGTACTCCTCTTACAATGGGTAGGAAACTCGACAAATTAGTTATTAGTACCAATCACAACTGCTTTTTTCCTTCTACCACAGAGATAAGAAAACAAGAGGTTAGCGCCCAAAAAAGAAAAGTTATAAAATATTGACAATTAATTTAGTTTAGGTTGAAGTAACTATAAGCGTTGCAGCTGACACAATTAGACAAGAATTCGTCCCTTGTGATACCACATATGCTCCAAAGATAATCTCCTTATTCGTTAAACCATTTGAAGCTCCTAATGAAGCTTAAGAGACTGTAGATGCCTATTTTGTTTAGATCGCTTAGATCATCCAAGAAAAATTCTTCGAGATGGAGCTTACGTCTCTCAGATAGAACAGAGCATGTACACAGGCGATGAGGAATAGATTCCACAACTTCATTGTCCATGCAGCTTCTCCAATCATTTCAATAAACGCCTATAAGGCATGTGGCCGGTTATGGAAAGTTCAGCCCAAATCTTTGCAGAATAAACGTATATTAATATTTGGAACTTAGCTATCCAACATTTTAACAGTAGGTATTTTTGAATTTAAGATTGCTCAGGCCTTTACCTTTGTACTTAAATAATTAAAAACAATCCAAAATGCCTATTTCGAAGAAAACCGTCTTAAGATATTGGCGCAAAATTTTAAACAACCTATTATTAAGGCCTTAACACGATACTAGTTAACAATTTACAATATACATAGTAGTCTACTAACTTTTCATAAATTTTAAGCCTTTTGTTAACTAGTAAAATGCTAATTAAGCAGATAGCAAAGCATTTGTAGGGTTTGAATTTTGATGAACACAATTATTTTGTGTATGCTTTGTAAATTAATTATATGTTAATGAAAACCCAACATGTGCTCTAAATAAGTATTCAATGTTTATATTTTCATCATTTTAACTTCATTATTTACAAAACTAAAAAAAAGTGCCAGACACCAGCAGGACTCGAACATTGGCCTCCCGCGTGCAAAGCCCATATACTATCAGAATCAGTGTTACCACAGCTTTAATTTTTAATGAGTCCCTGAGGCTGAAAAAATGAGTCATTTTGAAAATAAATGAGTCCCAATTTTTCAAAAAAAAAAAAATGTAATAAATGTATGTTTTTGAGTGGCGAAATTTATTGGTTTTAGTTTTGTTTGGAAA
This sequence comes from Philhelius pedissequus, assembly GCA_910595825.1. NCBI lineage: Eukaryota > Metazoa > Arthropoda > Insecta > Diptera > Syrphidae > Philhelius > Philhelius pedissequus. Next base: position 39,143,437 of record OU343163.1, read on the forward strand.
AACAAGTGTTAAGTGTGGAACCGGAGGGGCTCCGCTCCTCAAAATTCAGGGTACTTTTTAGAAAATGCTTACGACCGACGTAAGAATGAAGCTCTACACCAAAATTCAGCTTTGTCGGAATTTTTTCGAAATGAATATCTGATTTTCCTAGACTATAAAATACACATACATGTTACATACATATATACAAAATAAAACTATGTATTTTCGATAATATACAAGAATATAATGATTCAAAATTTAAAAAGTGTTAAGAACACATTTTTTAAAAAGTATACAAAAAGGAACAATTCACACACATCGCACAACATCAATTCCTTAATAAAGTTAGAAATTTGCTCAAAAAAGGCTCTTCACATGCATATCTTAATTTTAAAACATCCATCCAGAACTCTTATATGTTTTATCCAAAAGAAAGATCGAAAATAGAAGCGTAGTTCAGACTATGCATTCAATCTTTTGAAAATATTTTCTGCAAACTGAAATAAAAGTGCTTTAAACTATAAAATGACTCGTTATTAAAAAAATGAGCCAAATCTAAAAAAGATGAGTCCCTGAGCCAACCTAAAAAAAATGAGTCCCTTTTGACTCAAATGAGTCCCAGTGGTAACAGTGATCAGAATGACATGTGGATTTAGTATGATACTAAAAATTTAAAGTACCCATTCGGTGATTTTAACTTTAGTAAAATGTTAAGAAGATAATACGATACTAAACTCGTTTAAAATTAGCAAAATCCTCTTTTTAACCTAGTATCATACTAAAAATGATTTAACATATTACTAAATCGTTTAATATTTTTCGCCATTGTTTTTATAACTAGGTACCTACCAATCACTATTGTTTTTTTCCTTCTATCACACAGATAAAAAAAAAACAGAGGCTAACAGCAAAAAAAGTAGTTATAAAATATTGACAATTAGGTTAGGTTAGGTCGAAGTGTCTGTAAACGTTGTAGCTGACACACTTAGACCAGAATTGGTCCCTTGTTGTACCACATGAATCTAGAGATAATCTTCCTATTCGTTAAACAATTTGAACGTCCTAATGAAGCGTAAGAGACCCAAATTAAAAAAGACAAGGACTAGGGAAAGTTTAGTATTTATTCCGGGGACTAAGTGGGAAATGATATTAATAAAACAGAATTTCTGCTAGTTGACGTTTGCCAACTTAGTCCTTTTAAGGACTAAGAATTGACATTTAAGAACGACATTTACAGGGACATAGAATAAAAAGAGATATAGTTGATATTTATTGTAGTAGATTTTGTTCGATTTTTTATTAATAGAAATTTTAGTCCAAGGTTTTGTAAGTCCATGGAATAAATGTAGACTAAACGTTTTTTATTAAAAGGGCTGTCAATGTCTATTTTATTTAGATCGCTGAGATCATAGAAACTAAATATATTCAAAATTAATTATTAAAAATACGGGTGGCAATGTCTCAGTGGATATAATGCTTGACTGCTAACTTTGACGTGTGAGTTAGAGCCCCACGCTAGGCAACATTCTTTCCTATACCTCCAATCATAGTTGCATGTCGCCCGTAGGTTGTAATGAGATAGTAAAACACCTAATTCCCAAATCCAAAGTGCCAACAAAAATCCTTTCATATCTTTCTGTTTCTTTTAATTAGTTCCATGTAATTCAGGTTTGCAATTAAAAAGACCTTAAGTCTTACAGGCATATAGTTAAAATTATTTAAAAAAAGTAAATATATTTATAGATATATGTAGGTAGGTATAACTAAATAAAACATAAATCACCTAACTTAGCTTTTGTGAGGTTCGAATGGACATTTTAAAATTAAATTTTTTGAAATTTTTACATAACCAACGTTTCTCGAGTCAGCTAGTTATGAAATAAAAATATAGTCAATAACGTATTTCCGCCGCGTGTCGTGTCGTGTCGAAAAACAAAAGTACAATTAAATTGGATATGCAAATTAATAAGTTACCTATAACTATAAATCTTTGAAGAATAAACGTATATAAATATTTAGAACTTAGGTGTCAAAAATTTGAACAGTAGGTATTTTTGAATTTAAAATTGCTCGGACTTTTATACTTACAGAATTCAAGACAATCCCAAATAACTACTTATTTCGAAGAAAACCGTCTTACGATATTGTGATTATGGCGGAAAACCGTTGAATAAGCAATTCAATTTTGTTTATAGAAAATACCGCGAAGATAGATAACCTACCTACCTATATTTTCGATATTGTAATATTTTTGCCGCTGTTTCATCCGAAATTAACTAAACTATCCCCTTTGTGACTTAGGAACCTAAAATACCAATAACTGCCTGTTCAAAATATATACACATATGTATTTTTTTAAATATCAAACCAATTACCTATAGGAATTATTTTTTATAAAAATTAAATCAAAACCATAGGGAAAGGTAACTCACCATTAATCGAGCACCTGTAAAGGGCTTCACAAAATGCCATAACCAAATGCTCGCCGTTGACAGGACTCTGCAAGGGAGTCTGTGTTGCAGATGAAGTTGTATTTGGCGATTGGCTGGATGATGAACTTGTTCCATCATTGCCATCGTCATGTTCTGGCACGTAAAACGGCACAGCCATTTTTTTTTTTTATCTTTCAAAAATCTTTGAACACAAAAAATATCTTTCGACCAATTATATAGGTATATTCAGATTCACTCAAAAACACACCTGGTTAAATGAAAACCGCTCACTATTTTTAGTGAAATACAAAAAACCAAGAAAAATCCTTTAAAAACCAATTTTTAAAAAAAAATTGTTTTATAAAAAGTTCAGTCTTTTTTTTTAGTTGTTTATTTTTAGGACAATTGCACTAAATTTCTACCTAGTCCTGTTAGAATCAGGATATATTTGTTTATCTTCCTTTTGTAAGGATATAAATGTTTTGAATTTCTGGGTCTTTGGGTGCACGTATTAGCCAGAAACCTTTGAGATTTAATGCCATTTCAGTGTAACCACCGGTAACTGTTTTAGTTTGCATTAAGTTATTACAGTCAAAAATATAGTTTAGTTTATTTTATTGATTTTTTTTTAAATTCTCACTTGATTTCTGTTGAAATTTGTTTGGGTATTTAATTCTCAATTCAAGAGCAACAAGCCGTTCGAAAATATATCGGAAACAGCGTTGCATAGACGTTTTTTTTTTAGTTTGGTTGCTTGTTGCTGTCTTAATAGGACACACTCAACACAATTGTATCTCAAAAGATTTAGGAAATCATTAAATTTAATCACACTCCTCGTTGGGTTTATTGCAAAAAGTTTAGATACACTTGCAGCAGTAGCAAAATTGTGCAGCAGTTGCGCATCTCACCAAAATATCAAAATGAACACCCCCGTGGTTCAGTTAATTATTCGAACAAAAAACAAAACTCGGTGATTTATTGTTTTTTTTTTATTTATTTATTTAAATTGGAAAAAATCAAAATTAAAAAAAAATTAAAATCTTATATAGAAAAATTGTTAAGTTACGAAAAACTATAAGCACTCAACATTACACACGTCTTATTCGCTTCGCTGTTCGTAATCAACTGCTTCTGCTCATATAAATATATGAAAACAATTTATTTCTCTTTCCGCATCCGCAAAACGATTTTATTCTTTCTTCTATATTTTATGTGAATGTAGTCTTTTTTTTGTGTGGTGTAATTTCTCGGCTCTCTGTAAAAATGCATAACTATACCATCAAAACACAAAGTGCATGAAAAAAGAAAATTGAAAATTTAAAAAGAAACAGAGATAAAAAGATACACGGCCCAACTCTCGGACCCAACCAGACCTAGAGTCAAGCAACTTTGTGATTTGGGACTTGAGAGCTGGTGCAGTAGCAGCAGCAGAACAGCACAGCAGGCAGCAGACCTGAGCTAAGCAGGAACGATCAGAACAAAACAAAACAAGACTTGTATTGTTATCGTTTATTTGTTTGTGTTCCTCAAAACACAAATGTACAATATAGCTCACCTTTTTAGTGGGATGGTGTTGGTGGAGAAGGCAAAAATGCATAAATCGCATCATGTTATTCTTATTGGAGAGGGGGACAGACTGAGAATAAGAATAAGAAACAGAATAATCGAACAGATATTGTTAAAGTGTGTTATTCTTTTGGTTTTGGTTCAACTCTTTGCTCTTGGGAAACACCACCACACAACCGTGTTGGTACTGTCTCTGCCTCGAAGACTATATGTGCCTACATAAAACAAGTTATTTCCCCTTCCTATTTAAATTGTTCTCTTTAGATTGCAGGTTGTTTTGATTTTTTGTGTAACTTGGTTGTGTGAAATTTTAATAATCCACTTGTTTTGTGAGATAATTCGGTAAAAGAGCAAAACGCTCTGAAATTCTAAATATTCTCTTCAATGGTAAAAATTGCTATACGTTGAAAACATGATACAATAAGTATTGCCGTGTGGCAATTTGAAATAAAAAAATGTTTTAATGTGGCGTTCATCACCTGCGTCGGTCAATTATTAAAATTTAATTTTACTTATTTTATACCAATTGAATCCAAAAGTGAGTCGGGGTAATAAATAAATACGATTTTTTAATAATACCACATTAACGACTTGATCTTACCAGCCGTAATCCATTGATTGTGTTGTGGGACTAAATGTTACCATTTATACTACACTATAGGTACTATAGAGCGAGTTTTGCATTTGGAAAAAAATCTAACTCGATATTTTGATCGACATTTTGATGATAGCGAATAATTATTAAAAATTGGGTCGAGTATTTCTGCCTGTTTTTCTGTCGGTAAGAATGTTTACAGTTATACCGTAGATTCTTTTTTAAAATATTTCATTTTGACCCAAAAATAACGGAACCTGCCATAGATTTTTTGAAACAGCAGAAAGTTAAATATTAATTATTTAGAAAACCGATTTAAAGATTTTGGCGCTTAACTTTTAGCAATTTGCTAAATCCATTATGGCATCTGATAGTATATCGTCGATGGAACCAAAGGTTCCAGGCTCGAGTCCGTCTGGTGCACGGTTTTTTTTTTTGTTTTTTTTTTTGTAAATAATGAAGGTAAAATGGTAAACATAGGAATACCTTATAACTTTTTAGAGAACATGTGGGATTTTCATCAACATAATTAATTTACAGCGCATAACATCAGTAATTATTGTGTTCGTCAAAATTCAAACCCTACAAATGCTCAGCTTTGCTTAAATCAATTTACTAGGTTAGAAAAGGTTTACTGTTCTTGATATATTTTTTTAATCAATAAGTACTTAGGAAATTGATAACTAGTAAAATGCCAAGTCCCTAACAATAGGTTGTTTAAAATGTTTCGCCTTTGATTTTAAAACAATCTCTCAACATTTTGGTTTAAAAAAGGACATACATTAGTATTAACGACGCTGCGATAGAATTTCTTTTTTTAATTTAGACTTTCTTATTAACGGCTCTATCGGTTTCGTTCACAACTTTCATACAGGAGGTCCTTCGAAATCTAAATGAATTTATTTTATTAAATACTTAACATTACCATTCAAACATTTTTGTTAGAAAAAAAATTATAAAATTTGTTAAATAAATAAAATGCATAGTTGGATCACACGTGCTTGCTCTTATGTTCGATCACATCATAACTACAAGATATTTAGTAGAAATATCGCCGGTTTTACTTGCAATATATAATAATCTTGAATAGTATTAACGAAAACAGAATATCCTATTTGAAGACGCACCCATTGCAGATTATAGAGCATTTTGGACTATATAAGCTGTGTTGTCTAGGGTTGATACTTTTTACGTGCTGTAGGCCTGTTAGGTAAGAAATTATCATTCTAAGCAGTAGAATTTCAAGGACTGACGTTTCCCTGATCAGAACTTAACGTTAAATCATAGAGGTACAGTGAACTTGCTACTTTATTGTTCATTTATTGAAACTCTCTTTAACTCAGGTTCAGATAACAGATTTTTGTAATTTTTTAATTATATTTCAGGGATTGGTCTTGTGACTATATTCGCAAAAATGTCTAAGCAATTGTTTTTATTTAATTTAACATTCTTTTCAACACATGTTTGAAATGCATGATAAATCTATTTTGACTCTATCCGACATTAATTCTATTTTTAATATACGAGTATTTGTTCAAGTCAGGAAATTGAATTTAACAAATTTCGATCTGCCTAATAGTAAGCTGGCTGATCGAATACTTTTTTCCTCAGTTCTTCACAGCAAAACTTATCTTTAAATACTCTTCGTATACACGACCATGTTGAACTCAAAACTTTTTCCAATAAGTCCCTTCAACTTTATGAAAATCTCTTGATTCAATATGTAAGTAAGTCCAAAATTAAAAGGACCTTCAAGAAGAATTTGAGTAAACTGCTGAACTTTCCTTTAGGGGAGCACGAATTTTAACACGTGGATACTTTTATTCGGTAGATTTATGTTTACAAACAATAAATACATATAACAATTTTAAAGTGAGGAAGATTTTTTTTCTATTTTTAATTAATTTTTAAAGTTTTCATCGTTCATACAAAATATATGTAAATGATGACTACCGACCAATCCGCAGATGACTATCTGCAAATTCGGTATGGTAATTGTCGTGGTATGTGTATTTTGCTTGGGATAATATATAGTGATTTCAAACTACTATTGTTGTTTTATTTCATGGCAAATCGTAAAAAAAACTTTGCATACACCCAACCCTGACCCAACCCAAATCTTATAATTGCGCTAGGCAGAGGATTGCAGGGAGGCAGAGTACCCCCCTATCCTACGAGCTATTTTACGCCGTGAACTTAATAACAGAAAAACTTCAGACAAATAGCATTTTATCTATACATACGTTTTGTTTAAATAGTTTTTTTAATTCGCAACTGCTTTTTACTGATAGTAAATAGGTAAACATATATTAAAAGTGATAGCTAGTTTTCGAAAAATATGAAATTTCAATTAGATAAATGTTTTCACCTATGTAAGTTTTATTATTGACTTGTACTTTCAATTCAAAAATTGTTTCCATTAAAATTTCCACAAAAAAAAAGAACCTAGTACAAACTAAGACTTATCAGAACACTACAAGAAGGAAGAATTAACAAGAACTGTCAAAATAGTTTTTCGTTCCGGAATTTTTTATATCGTGAAAAATTATTGCAAACTTTAAAAATATGTTAAAAATAGAAAAACTTATATTTTCATATTAAAACCATTTTAATTATTATCTTTGATAATAAATCTACAGCATATAAGTATCCGTGTGTCGAAATACGTACTTATTTAAAGATACTTATTTACTAAAATTGCCAAAATTGAAAATTCAAAATTTTTAACTGATATTTAGCAGTAAGGGTATTCATGCAAAGGCAGACAAACAGATAAATCTGAGGAACCAGATAATTTTGTCTGCGCAGAAATGAACTGTCAAAGTTTGTATGAGAAAAATATTCTGCAAATTAGATAAAATTATCTCACGAATTTGATGTAGAAAGCGTAGAAATTACTTACTTACTTATCAGGGTCCTGATCCATGGAGGGTCGCTGCCCTACATATTGTCATATTACATCGGTTTCGGTCCCTCGCACGCTCTCTCCAGTCGTCAAGACCAAGCGCATTTGCGTCTGTAACCGCTTGGTCCCTGAAGCGGAGGTTCGGTCTTCCTGGTCGCCTCCAACTTGGGGGCTGGGATTCGAAGATTTTCTTGGCTGAAGCGTTATTGTCCATTCGCCCGATGTGGCCGAGCGACATCGATCTTTCAACTACATCCACACCTTGGTACAGTCGTACAATTCTCGATTGAATCTTTTCCTCCATTCGCCCTCTTCGCATATAGGACCAAATATCCTCCGAAGAATTTTTCTCTCGAAAGTGCCCAGTTTCAATTCCGCTTTTTTACTTATCGTTGAACACTCGGCGCCGTAGAGTAGAACTGGTGAAATTAGCGCTTTGTATAGCGCGCAATTTGTCTTTCAAGACAGGAGTTTTGAACCCATTTTTTGGCCAAACCGAATTAGCTGCGGTTCGCTAGGGTAATTCTTCGTCGGATTTCCACTAAGGTGTCGTTCGTGGATGTTTGTTCCGAGGTAGATGAACTCCTTGACTACCCCGAAATTACTGCTACCAACAGTGTCCTAGGCGATGGACAGATGAGGCTTTGTTTGTTGATAGCATATACTTGGTTTTGTACTCATTCCGCCTGTTTTCGCCTGTTCATAAATAGCTGTGAGTGGTTCAAGTATAGCTCACTTGGAGCGGCCGATGATATCGATGTCGTCCGCATAACCAGGCAGTTGGGAAGACCTGTTGAAGATAGTGCCTTCCAGGTGAACACCACACTTGCGTACTATCTGCTCCATGACTATGTTGAAGAAGTAACATGATACACTGTACACTTCTGCAAAAGCTCCGATGAGCTGTTTCACAGTTTTTTTGGGATCTCGAGTTCCGACATCGCCAATAGAAGCTTTTGGCGACTTATGCTATCATATGATGCCTTGAAGTCGATGAAAACATTGTAAAATTAGTTCAATGAATAGCTGATTGTTTCCTAAATTTACGCAAGTATTTTTAAGGGGACGTTCATGCAACGTCCAGCGGAAAGATATTTCTTTCTGCAAACGGAAAATTATCTCGTTGCATGAATACCCTTAGTGTTTCCTCACCGTTAAAGCTGTTTTATATAGACCACTAGCTCACTGTAAAAATATTAATGTTTTACGCGTGCTCCCGAATAAACAGTCCCAAAGAATATAGATAACTTTTGATTTCTTAAAAGAATTTAGTCCACATGCAGTAAGTTGCAGAATATCAATAACTGAGGAATTATCATAATTTATCTAGACCTAAATGTAGGTGCCTAACCTACTAAGAAATACTTTCGTATTAGTTTTGTTTATTAAATGATATTTTAGGACAAAAATGATACTAATTAGTATTTAACCGGGCTCAGATAACACTCTTTTTAGGGGGCTGCGCACAAATGACAATGCACAAAATAATTGATGCTTCAACTCTTTTGAATTATCTCAAAGAGTATATACATTTTCTCCCCAATTTCTCTTCCAAACAATACTCCCATGTTGGTCGCAGCTAAAACATGGAGAAGAAAATATTGTGTAAAGAAACATACATACACAATATACCCAAAGCCCCAACACACACCCATATTATTAACCGACCGAAACTGAAAGAAAATCCGGAAAAACTCGAATTATTCTTGGTATATAGAAAAATCTAGTAAATACAAAGCATTTGAAAATTTTTATTTATAAATAACGCGCGCGCGAATGATAAGCATAACAGAAAAGAAAAACCCGATCAAAACAAAAAGAACAAAAACAAGAAAATCGTAGGCACATCACAGAATAATTTAATGTTGGAGTTGAGAGAATTGAACGAATAAGTGGTGGACATGGAGTATTGGTACTATGGTCGGTCTCGGTCGTTTCATTGGAGTGTTGTACTGCACTATGCCAAAAACCAGTTGAGGGGAAACACCTTCACCACATCACACCGTGTTTTCTTGTCGGCCGACCAGAAGGGCCCCAATGATACATCAAAATAAAAAAAAAGAAAAGCTAGAGATACACACGATGACGATGGAACGGACAGAACAACAGATACTATATCCACGACACGACACGAGCGCTGCAGTCGGCGGTGGTGGTGAAGAGAAAGATTACTTCGACTAGCCCACAAAATGATTGACTGTACTTTACCTATTTTAGCTTGTTGCTGTTGTTGTTGTAGTTGTAGCGTTGCCTTTAATATCTACTATGGTTGCTGTTATACGGTTTGAGGGTTGTTAAATCGTGTATCCCTATACAATACAGAGCTAAATACGAGTGGGTGGGTGGAGGAGAGACTACGAGTATAACGCGATGCGTGAGTTGAACACACAATTTAGAATTTAGCCTCCGGGTTTTTTTTTCGCGAACTTCTTTTTCTCGCTAAGTGGACGAAATTATGTGCGATATGAACACATGAAATGATGATGATGAGTTCTGCTGGCTAACTGTTGCGTAATAAATATTTTTTGTTTGGTTTTGTTTTGTTGAATTAAATTGAAAGAAAGTTGACACATATGCACATGTACATAGTTAAATAAATGTGGAATTGGGCCGGCTAATTTATTTATTAAGGATGGTTTACATTTTTTAATCAAAACAAATATTTATACTACAAATTGCAGTCAGGCTTCGGGTTTAATGGGGTTTATATGTATAAAAAAGTTGAATAAACTCTTTAGAAACGACAGAGCACATATTCAAATATAGTTCAATCATGTACCAAAGTAGCTAAGTATTTTAAGGGGCATTGTTGGGCGCCATTTTTTGTTGGTTGTTTATAATTAGCATTTTGAAATGAACTGAACATTTAATACGGGTACGCATGCATGAATTAACCAATTTTGCTAAAATTTTGTTTAAAATTCACCAAAGCAGTCGAAATAATATCTGCCTAAATGTAAAATAATATTTTCTTAGATCGACATATATACCTACCTATATTATTGTTATTTACATTTTTATTTTTAACCTTGTTTTAAATAAAAAATAATGAAACTACGAATTTTCCAAAAAAAGAGTACATGGCGTATACGTAATTTTCTTCCAACAAAACAAATTTTTTACCGCAACTCTCTGATTTGGAGATTTGAACTTCATGACATCTAAACGACCTTACTTACAAATATATTTTAAACAGAGCGCAGCGAATAGAAACAATTGCTAGCTGAAAATTTAAATCAGTGTTGAGAAAAAAAAAGCAATTTTTGTGGCTTAGATTTTTATGATTCTCCGCTGCAGGAGACACACTGCATTTTATTTATGATTGGTATTTGAGTCAAAATAATTATGCTGGTTTTCCTTGCCAACGATTTTCTATCAGAAAATGCTTTTGGCAAATTCCGATTGCCCTCTTTCTTCATACACACATCTAAATACTAGAAAAAGGAAAACTTTCTTGGGAAAGATGTCAACCAATTTATGTATAAAGAAAATACTTTAATTTTATGGTTCACAAAATTCCTTGCAGGGACATTTGACATTTCCAAAGAAATATGATATCAGAATATAATTGCTGTCGGATAATTTTTTTTCAACGTTTACCCATCGTAGGGTTACAATTGCATAACATATTGTCACAAAATTGGGTATGATGTAGCGTATTTAAAATTTAATCGATTAAAGGATTCTCATGTTTTGTCTTCAAATAAGTTGTGATTTTACTCCCCCTAAGGTATGCTTTCTTTAAGGTGTCTTAATTCAGAAGAAGTTTGCATGCGGCGACAGGTATTCCAATATTTTCTTTGTTTTGTAAAATAGGTAGTAGTGTTTCACTTTAAGCGAGTTCATCAGTTTTACAATTTACTGGTCCGGGACCCAGCAGAGCGGAATATTAAACTGCTGGCTTAGGGTTCTTTTACAGATAATAGATAGAGAGTTGAAGGGCTCAAGGCAGTCTGGCTATCTGAGAAGATACAAATATCAGAACTTGATACCAGGCATTCTTTGGCTCAATTAAAGCTTTCGTTTTATTGCCAAAAGTTCTGCCTGAAATACGGGTCTACACACCTCTACCACGAAAGATAGAGTTAAGTTAAGTATTTCTAAGTGATCCGAATGAGTTCAGAATCATAGAGTGGTCTATTTCATTATAAATTACATTGTAAATAGATTTGAGGTAGAAGACTGTGCTCTCTGCTATATGTCAGCAGTTAAAAAAAATGATTATTGCAGAAAAAAATATAACAGCTGTCAAAATGTTTATGCATATAATGTATAAATGACAGTAATGTCATAATAATAATTGGCTGCCATTTTTGTTTTTACAATTTAAAAAAGTGATTACATTTAGTTGAAGAACTGTTAGCCATTAAATAAAAAGCTCCCTGTAGTTGCTTACACAGACTGAATTTTGAATAGTTCGCCGCAAAATATCGTGCTTCAAATAATTGATTAATTTTCCAAATTTGCAGTTAAGATTTATATTTCTTAAAGCTCCAGTTCAAATTCACTTAGAAAAATAACTCAGTTAATTGAAAAACCGAAGAATATTTTCTTTAAATTTTTGTATATTTTCATTAAAAACCAAGCTTGAAACATATAAATAAATCGAACAAACATAAAAATCACCTCTATTTTTTTCAAATCCATCACTCTTCATTTCTCTTAAAATGAAGTATTCCTTGCATCTCTCTTTTATGACATATTACGACGACTGTTTCACAATCACAACATTTTCATTCCAAAACTCTGTCAAATTTAAACCAATTCATGTTAATTCCTGTTCCGGCTCCGGCTCGGACTTATAAACTCGGTAGTTTTGAGAGCGATCAAGAGAGAATAAAATATTTCCACTTCCTGACAATTTATTGGTAATTTCTGCCCAATAAATTTTTGTAAGCACCAATTTGTGCGCAGAAATTTAACAATTGTAAGGTTGCTGTTGGTCATAAAAGAAAAAAAGCTTCTTGTGTTGTGCGAAAAGATTTGTTGAAATAAATTAATTTAAAAGCACTAAAATATAGAATTATTAGTTTTTAAGAGATAAAAATGTGAATAAAAAAAACAAAATATGAAAAAAATGTAGGGTTTGCGCTTAGAAAATGGCGCAGAAAATTGTGCTTAAGCCGTTCCAGACTTTTGCTGACTTTATTTATTTATGGGAGAATTTTATCCCCAAACTTCAAAATTTTATAAGCTGCAAATTAGTGACTTAAAACAAGTCTAGATCAGACCCATTATTATTTTGCGTTTTTTTGTTTTCTAAACAAACAGTTTTTTCCTTGGTTCCACAAAAATATACTATAAATGTCGGTGCAACTCGTATACCTACGTAGCCTTAGATATTTTAGCCTTGTTCTTTTGGGAAATCCATCGGCAGCAGGCAGGATTTTCCAACAGAACGATCACCAGCGGCCTGATTTTTTTGTATTTTTAAGTTGGTATTACCGACCATGTGTCAAATAACGAAATGCAAAAAATCAACAAATTGATTTGTTTTTATTGCTTCAGATTAAAGGCATATGCGAAAACTAAAACTCGGATTAAAAAATGTAAATAAAATGGAATATATTATGAAGCAGTAAGAAATAGCAAAAAGTTCAATTTTCCATATCTGTGTGCTCCGTTTGACGCTTTTTTCAATAAACCAGAAGTTGTGCCAATGGAGGGATATATCCAGATTTTTTTTTCAAGTTTTTTTTTCCTATGGCTTTTGATAGCAAAATATGAAAATTCGTACAAGATCGTACTAATTTTTACGTTACCAACCATACCTATCATTTAACTTTTAATTATTTTTGAACATCGTTTATATGCGGTTTAAAAATCGAGTTCGAGTAGAGGGGTTAATTAATAATGAGCTAAATAAAATATTGAGAGAAAGTCCCTTTTAGAATCTCGTAATTAGGGTAAATATAGTGTATTTTGGTAAAAATTATTAACGTCGCAAAAAATAAACACTGAAAAACTTGATTTTGTCCACTTCTCTGGTTGGTCAACGGTCAACTCGACTCAAAATGACGTAAGATCGTTAAAATCTGGTTTGACACGAATTTAATGGTCAAGTGAATTATCTGCATCATCCATCAATAAAATTTGACATTTTCTGACTATGCAATAAGCTATATTTTGAAATATTTAAAATGTATTTCTTGCCAAATTTCACATAAAAGCTCTAAAATACGAGTATCATCGTTTTCCGCAGATGAAACTAAATCTGAAAATTCACAATTTTTGGTTAAAACAATTGCGATTTTTTAGAAGAAATCTTAATAATCTTTCAATGGAATTCGACAGTTTATGTCTTGTACGTCTTATAAAGTGGCTCTATCGGTAAGTGCTTATTTATTACTAAATAATAGATATACACTGACTTGCTAATTAAATGCTCGTTGCTATTCCAATTTAAGAGCTTTGGTAGGGATCGCTGATCAAGTTTTAGTTAATTCATTTTTTGGCAATTTGACAGGAGCCGACACAAAGCCACTATAACATCTCTTATTAAAGTATCTTTGATCTGGCATTTTCGCACGAATAAGCTAACTTTAACTTTTACTGAAAGTTTAAGAGCGCCCACTACCTTTGCTTATTAATATAATTTATAAGGCAACAAAAATAAATAAAAGTTACTTTTAGCCTAGTCCGTTGCGTTAGTAATTTTTTTTAAGAAAATAAATGAAGTCAAAAATCAATAAGTTATGTATAACAAATAATTATTGACTTTTGACTGCTTTCAGCAGATCTATCCGCATCGTTCACAAATATAGTCATTTAGCTTAGTATCGGAGATAACTTATCTAATAAATGGGTGAACGTGCCCATTGACAGAAAGCAGAACACTACGAACAAAGACTTCGGGATTCATCAAAGTCATCGGAGCTACCAACTTAACAACATAATATCTTTCGATACTCGAATAAATGTCACAAATCTATCCAAAACAGGCTTTTGCTTTTAATTTTATCGAAAGCTTGTTCTTGTATTTGTAATGTGTGTAAATTCTGCTTTGCTGTGATAGGTTTTGCCAAAAGAACACGTTTATTATTGCTTGTGATATTAACATTGATCATTACTTGCATATACGTATTAATTTGATTTTTTGTTAAGTGTCTTTGTCGTCCTTTCAAATGTATATCACTCCATTGCTTGTTGTCACTAATTCTACACTTTTCTGGTATACACATAGGTATACTACCTAAGTTAAATGTTGCCATTTGTCATTTGACGCTGTTTGTAAGCAAATTATAACACACTCATTGACATTGCATCATCTTTGTTTGACTTAGCTACCCCAACTTTTAGAAAGTTCATTAACAATTGTGTTCTCTTTGACTTTGACTAAATGTTTTGAACTTGGTCCCATTTTATAATTTGACTCCTTTAAGAATCCTTGACATTTTTAATTCCCGCTCTTTTATTTTGTTTGTCAACAACTACATATTTTTTTTTAGTCTTACTTTAAAAAAATTTTAAAAAATCCCTTGACGTAACTCGTCGTCCTAGAATGCAAGTGAATTAAAATATAAGCTGATTTAGTTTAAAACATGTCGTAACATGAAAAATAATTCAACTCCCCATTAATCCATATTCGCGAACGACCAACAACGAGAAAACCACTCAAAACCCCTTTTTTTAACTAAAAATCGTTCTCTCCGTTTGTGAAAAAAGGGTTGAATATAATGAAAAGACTGATTAAAGACAAAAACCATTTGTTCGGAACAATAATTATTATACCTACTTATGCACACACGTTTAAAATTTAAATATTGTACAAACTCCCTATATGCATTGTGCATTTCAACATTTCGTCATCGTGCATTACGTTTTGTCATCCCACAAAAAAATTCTTTCTTCCCGATTGAGCATAATATTCCTGTTTGAACATGTTCAAGAAAATGAAATATTAGATCTGGGTGGTTTGACTAAATAAACCTACGATTTCATTGTATCTACCATAAGTGCTGAAGAACTTAGATAAGAAGTCGTGGTCTAGATACTCAATTTTTCAGAGATGATACCTGAGAGTGAGTAGGTGAGCTGGGGTGACAGTTGACTCTTATAAAATATGAATATGTACTTTTATTATTAATTTGAAACCTTCGAAGTGGGCTGATATGCTGGTGCTGGGTTTCTGGACAATAGCATTGACCTAATTATGTCTCCAAATGCTGATGATCACTTACAGGCTCTCATCACTGATAACTAAAAGTTACTTAGTGGCTTCATAGCTTCGTCGTACCGCAACCAATTTCATGTTGTTTCATTAAATCCATAACTTTAGGTATTATGCGAAATATCGACAGTTGAAAATTTGTCTACACAATTTGTCTAGGTTTAGGTATACCTACTACAATTGGGTAAATTTTGACAAACAAGATTTTGACCTCAAAACCCGCCACACTATACCATACCCCATACCCTCCAAAACACACATACACATCTACAACAAATTAATAATATATCCATCTATAGATATGTATCTATGACAAAGAGCTAGGAAAATTCATAATCGCTCTTGCAGCCAATATTTATTTTTGCCGATTGAACTAGATATTCCAATTTAAAATAATAACAACCAAGTCTGAAATCATTAAAACTAAATGAACTGCCCCAGTGCGTGGCGCGTCCATTATTGCCCTGGCTTGGCGCAAGAGTTGCAAGTCGTTGTCAATTGCAACAACAATAACTATAATCATATTGAAGATAGCATAACATGCAATGCATCGTCGTTCGCCGTATAAAACTTTATATAAAGTAATTGAACACTTGACATACAATCGTTCGCTCCTCTCTGGTAGTCTTCTTCTTTTAAAGATATTTGCTGGTGCATGTGCAACTGATGTATGCACTGGAGCAGTGGAGCTGGAGCTGACTGCGTTTCTATTTTTTGTGCAAAAAAAAATAATATATTATTTTTTTACGCAATGCAAATGCTCCCCTCTCTTTGATTCCAATCAAAAGCCACAGGATCAACCATCTGCACACTGGGTCGCATAGTATTCGGCGGCCCCTGGCCATAACCCTTGCATGCACAACATCAGCTCCATCTCGGTTTTTTTTGTTTTTGTTTTTGCTACGCACAGAGGCTAACAATAATACGGGGGCAAATACTATGCTTGTTCAAAACAAAGAGGCCAAGTGGAGATATGATGTTAGCTGTCGTCTGTCCGTTGTTGTATGATCAGTGATTCCACTTTATTTGAAATTATTATATTTAATAAAAATATGTTAAATTATAGAATGTATGACACTATTTTTGTGTTTTATTTTCAACATCATTATACAATTTTACAACACAATTTAATGAAAATATACTAAGTAATCATTTTGTAATAAATTCAGTTTAAATTTGTTTGTATTTAGAAAATATAGGAAATTAGGGTGTGGTAGTAGACGGGATTTAAAAAAAAAGGTGGGCGTGGTTGATTTCTAAAACAAAAATACAAATTTCATATTTTAATTTTGATACCCTTTTTTTAATCATTGCCGTCACCAAATTAAATAAAAAATTAAAAATTCAGTGAAATTGTTGAGCAGTTTTCGTGTTTATAACCAACATACAAGTTAGAATTCATGTGTATCTCTTACTAGTGGAGCACAGCCAACGTTGATTCGCACTTAAAAGTCATTTTTCCCGAAATAAATAAAAGACTGTCAATACTGGAGATTACGTAAACATTTGAGCTCAATTGTTTTGGATATTTGACAATCCATTTTACATAAACATATACAGTGTGTCTTATAATGAATGGATAAACCCGGAATGATTTCTAGCAGACTTTATGACCATTCTAAAAACAGAAATACAAAAAGTTGTATTCAAAGCAAAACAAAAGACGTGCGCATTTTTTCGTTCAGTGTAGTCTTATTTGACTTAATTTACAGACATATATTAAGGAATTTCTAATTTTGTGATTTTCTTCGCAACTAAAAATAAATTGAACTGGATCGCATAAAATTGCTGTTATGTTTGATCATACCATATGCAATAGATTTTTAGTAAGAAGCTGAATATTTTTCTAAATTGGATTTAAATTAATTCCTTATATACAAAAATCTTTTTTTTTTTTTTCTATAAACAAATCGTGGTGTGCCAATTTTAATTACTGAATAACATAAATTTAAAAACTGAATTTAAAAAAATATTTTTTTTTTTTGGTCAAAAATCTAAAAAATTATTTTCCGAAAATTTTAGCAGCAGCATTATTTACAGTTTAAGGAAACTCCTATAAGCATTCTGATCGAAATCCATTGAGCGATTAATGAGGAAGTCTAAAATCAAAAAACAGTGCATTTGATTTTTTATTTCATCAAAATCGTTAGAGCCGTTTTCGAGATAATTAGAAAATACAGCTTTAAAAAATGTATGACAGACACCGTAATTTTTGGGGGTAAGAAAAGATTAAAAAAATGAATCGAAGCAATCACCCAAGACGTTTCGGAACTAAGTTTCGAGAATCTCGAGTTCGACTTTTTCATATAGCAAGTAAGATAATAGAAAGCTGATTTATTCAAATTTGAATGCGTTCCAAAACTCATTCTAACGAACATTTCCGAAACAAATATTGTCTGTTTTTCAACTGGTCTTCTACTTTTTCCATAGTATGTATACTAATTTATTTTTAATTTTAGTAAAAAATTACATTAGGGCTGAATCAGCGTTTAAATATCTGTATACAACTATCCCTTAAAATAATTTAGAAAAAGTGAATAGCCAAATTAGCAAGTTTTACATTTTCCACTTAACAAAAAATCAGCTGTTTATACATTTTCCTTACAGGGTGAATATATAAAAGTTATTATAAACGTTTTATAAAATTGTATTGGCTGCGCGGGATATAATATTCAATAAAACACAAAACACATTGCTCCTATGTTACATTACATGCTAAATATTCTTAATAGAAACGGGTAAAAGTATTTTTAAAGTCGTTTTTCACTTAATTTTTTGTATATAAAAATTCTTAACTTTTTTCTAAAAAAAAAATTGGTATGTGCATTCTAAATATTTAATAGTATAAATTCAAAAACAAAATTTCAGAAAAAATCGTCCACCCGTTTTCGAAATATTGAAATTTTGAAATGCAGTATTATTTAGAATTTGAAGGAGCTCCTGCATAAAAATTTTGAACGAAATTGTCACCCAAGACTAAATAATGTCTAAATTTGTGGCTTAGGTTAGGACGAGAAAATTTTAAAATGCATAAAATAATATTAACCGCATAAAAGTGGCAATGCTGGCCCCATAAAGTCGTAGATAATTGCCAAAGATATATAGATACTCCAGTGAACTTTAACTGGGTATAGATTCGAATATGAATCTGGCTGATGCTCCGACATATCGGAATACTAAGACCAAAATGAAGAACAGAAAACTGTCTAAACAGCAACTTCGGCGCGTGGTCTGTCTTGTGTATATTTTTATAAAAACTCAAAATATGAATAAAACAAAATAACAAATATCCAAGAATAAGAAGAACAATAACACAGATGATGATGGAGACCAAACTATGCAACAACAACAACAAAAACAACAACAAGAATAAAGCTATACACTACACACGCTTATATTTGTATATATGACGTAGTTATGTATATATTCTCAAATCACTTGATAGGTCAGCGACCCAATGGAACAATAATTGTTTGCGCCCTCTGGCAACCGCTACTGTACCTCATACTCTGGCTCTGCTCTCGTCTCTCTCGGTTCTTGGTGGCGGTCTTGGTCGTGGCTCGTCGTCGTCGCCTGTGGAGAGTCTTCTCGTCATAGTGCTGCGCGATGTTCCACAGAGCTTGAGCTACACGAATTAAGGAACACTCTTTTGTATATACAATCGGTATAGAGAATAAGAACAAGCATGCATCTATTCCAGAATCCAGATGTGCAGCACCGGCAAAGGAACACACACTGAACACACCATCCAACCAGCCCCCAGCGCCTTTATTTTTGTTTCTTACATACGGTCACGGAGGAGCGGAGGAGAGGAAGGAAAAATAGAGCCGAGCAACAGCCGTTACACCGCATCCAACGGGTGGTTGTGGGGCTGTGATGTGCGATGATGATGATGTCGGCTATAGGCTTGCTGCTGATGCTGGTAGTGGTACTGCGACTAACTGCAACGATGATGCAACTTTTTTAGAATATACGTATGAAAGAAAGGAAGAGTTGTTTGATATGGTGCGGAGTTGCAGGAGGTTGGGGACGACTCCATGAGGGAGTGTTTTGTTGAAGAAGTCATCGTGTCGCAAAAGAGTGCCTTCTAGCGTATAGGCTGGGCTCTATATATGCCTGCAGGCTAAATGAACAAAATCGATTCTAGAACTAGGAGTCGCACTTGCATGGAACACTGGGCACTATGAAGTGCGATTTTATACATAACATCATTGTGAGGTAAGCCGTTTTTGTATTTTTTTTTAACAAAAATATATCCCTTATGAATATATTATATTAAGAATAATTTCAGCATTAACATTGTCATTTTGCCTTTTTTTCCTTAAAGTATCCTCGGTCAAAAGTGTAGATATTTTTAATATTTAGGGACAACTAGTTCATCACATTTGTCATCAATCTATTCGGAAGAAAAATTTCCAAATAATTTCAGAGGATTATGTTTTGGTTTAGAAAACGTAGGTACATATATGTAATTATTTTATAGTCCAATATGGTATGTTGTAAATGTGTAAGATAGTCCACAACTTGCTTATTGTCTTTCAGAGTTATCAGGTAACATAGAAATCTGTTGGTCTCGACTGAAACTGAAAAGAGAAAGTTGAAGAGCAAAATACAACACACTGTAATTTGTCTCAGTATTTTTACCGTCAAAATGGTTTGTTTTATAGTTGTTCACTTTTTTTAGTGCACAAGACTTCCTATCAAGACCTTGTAAAATTGTTAAACTTGCCCACACCCCTATTAATTTCGATGAATAATTAAGAGATGTACCTATAAACGGGGGAAAAAAATTAGAAAATCATTTTAGTAAAAATTGCCCTCTGCTACGCCTACTTTTCTTAAATCCTATTTCTTAAATATCGTAATAATTTTTGGTCAAATTTGTTTGCAAAGAGGCAATAGATTTTAGAACTGATTTTACTAAAATCCAGCCACTAGTATGTCCATTAGGTAGGTAATATCAGTCATCATTGTACAAGGAAGCGGAGAATCAGCTCGTTTGTTTCTAAACCGCCCAGGAGTATTAATGGGTCTAATCCACATAACATATAGATATTTTTTTTGTTCCATTTTTCATTTTCAATCACAGAACCATTTTTTAAGGAATTCACCTTAAAACAATCACCTGACATTAAAAGTAAATACTGATACAATAATTTTGTTTTCGCAGAGGAATTTAATATTTTTAGGGAAGCGAAATTGATAAAAAAAATTCATATATAGTATAAGTTTTTAACATAAGCATAAAAGCGGGTGTGGCACTATGTGTATTTTGCTAAAAGATCATATAAGATAAGTTTCTTCTTAATAAAACACCTTACGAAAATATCGTCTAAATAGTTGGAGCCTATATCTTGATAAAAAAAATGTTAGAAAACTGGACGTTGAAGAGGTCGGATTTCACTGAAATTTTGTTTCCGTGATATATTTCTTTCTTATAAAAACAATCCCTGAAAAGTGCATCCAAATTTTTAGGAAAGATGGGAGTGGAAGTGCGAGTGCACCCTTAAAAAGCAAGCGATCTGGATGGAATGGAATGCCGCAATCCTCTTATCCAGGAACGACCTGCAACATTTCAGCCCGCCCGCAAAATTTTCCATTTCTATTTGAATTGACAAGTATTAATATATCACAAAAAAATCAAAAATCGATGGAGCGGTTTTTAGAAAAATGTATTTCTAAAATTAAAATTAAAAGAAATTAAAGATATATAAAATTTTAATTTCGAAAAAAAATCAGTGACTGGTATTTGAAGAATCGATTTTTCCAAAGAAATTGTATTTATTATTTAAAAAACGAAAAACTAATTTTTTGGGTATGCAGTTCCGCAAGCATTTGCATTAAAAAAACACAATTTTATTCGCTTAATCTAATAGTGAGAAAAACTGATTCAATGGCAATTGCCGTTAATAAGTACGCAAAGTAAAATATTTGTTTACTCAAAAGTGGACTGCATCAAAATTCTTTTGAGAAATAATTTTTTTTCTTAACAACTTTTTTTTTATATATTTGTATGAGAGGTACCGATGGTTTTTATTTTATAGTTTTTGTTTTTTTAATTTAAGATAGTACCAAATACGAAGTTTAAAAAATCCATTTAGAGTCGTTTCGGAATTTTCAATTTTCAAAAAAAAAGTTTTCAAACAAAATTTTTTTTGAAAAATTTTTCTTTTCAGCCAAAAATAAAAATAGAAATGTACCGTCAATTGGCGTCTTAACAAAACAATTAAAAAATGTATGAGCATACAATATGTACTAAGTTTGAAGCAATCTATCCAACCATTTCGGCTGCAGACTCGAGGACAGACAGACAGACAGACCAAATGAATTGCAGGACACCCTTTTTTCGTTTTCGCTAACATCGTAATGTCAAATTTGATCAAAATCTCAAGTTCGTTTTTTTACACATCCATTATTTTCCATATAGTACCTACATTTAATCACAAGTAAAAACAGTTTTACAAAAGCTTAAGCTGGATATTTCAAAACATAGTTAATGCCATTAAATATTTTTACCCGCGATTTAAATCTTTAAAAAAATATGTTTCATTAAATGTTAAAACCATTTTTCTATAAGCTGTACATCAGAAGATATAAACGTTTAATTTGAAAAACTAACGAATTGATTTTTGGAGGTTGTCAAACTCAAATATTTCAAAATTCCCACGAGCGATCTTGAAAATATATGATTTTGAATGCCCAAAAACAACTTGAGTGTGCTACCACCAATTTTTTTTTTCAATTATTTTTGGCTGGAATTATAGCTATTTCACGACTTGCCAAGTTCGATCATCAGATTCCTTTGCTCTAGTGGTGCTGGTCTACATTTTCATTTTAATTGAAAAACTTCTTGTGCCTTTATCGTGTATTGAACCATGACCAGCCGCTTAGTAGCCAACGTACTTCGCATCACGCCACCGAGCCCACACCAGACCTTCAAAATATTTAACAAAGCCAACAAGCTAAACCCCAGTATTTGTTCGATACCAATTAATTGGCTGTACACTCTGGGCACAAGCACCATAGAAAAATGGGCCATGTCCTTTGCTATATGTACTGGACTAAATTGGAATCAAATTTCTTATATTTTTAACAAAGTCGAACATTCAAGTAATAGGCTTTTCACACCAAACCCAAAACGGGTTTTTTCAGTTCACGCTAAACATTTATAAGTTTTCGTTTGACATTTCAATTATTTTGGCACCACAGAAAATAACAAATACTTTGTGAGTTAAAATTGAAATTACTCCAGCCAGCAGTTTTTTTTATGTTTTTTCTGGCAACAACCCGTCAGCTATTTATGTGACGATAATTTAAGCGCTGAATGTTTCACAAGGTGATTTTGTTTAGTTCATCTTGCAAAACTAACATGTTTTCGACAGGTTTTAAATAAAAACTTGTAGTATATCAAAATTTTGTAGTTTATCAAAAATGCATGGGAAAATTTGTGTTTTCGCTTTAGGTTTTCATCCAAAACCGATAATTTCGCGAAACCCGTGTTTTGTGTTTGGTGTGAAAAGGCTATAAGTACTCTAAAAGTGGTCAGATTTATCGATGTTGAAGAGGAAATGTTTTTGTTCTTATGCTTAGAAGACTGTCATGACTTAAGCTATTTAAATACTACATACATAAATTTATCAATCTCAAATAAAATATAAAAGATACGAGTAAAAATGAAAAAGAGAATAGGAGCTAGAACAGATCCCTGTGTTACACCAAAAGTTAGTTTTTTTTTTAAATTTCAGACATACGACTAATTATTATCTTTTGTGATTGGTGTTAACCACTTTACAAGCAAATTTTTAACTCAACGAAGAACAAATTAGTACCAATATAATGCATCCGTTTTTGATAAATTGGTAACAAAGGCAATAAAAGAGAGGAAGAGAGTTTACTCAGAAAAAATTCGAACATCCGTTCGCTGATACAAAACTTAGATATTTGAGTTCAACTTATATCTTACAATATTCCCTTATTAGTTGTGGCTTAACTGCTTAATTGTTTACTTAAATATTTAAGTTTCCTTTTCGGATATGGACGAATGCGAATTTAGATCTTAGAAAACTGTAACAACTTTAAGAAATTTTTACTGAATTTCAAGATTTCAATTCGCCTAGGACACAAAGTACAACTTTACCTCCCCGACATGTAGGAAACTGATAAATAGATTTTTTGTAAACCAAGTATTTCTAGCCTGCTTCCCATTTCGATCTTGCCCCCTGCCGGAGCGGAGCCGATTAAATGATGAGGTTATAGTCAAGTGCATCTAACTAATTTCTTTCAATGGTCGTCTTTATTTCTTCATACCCTCACAATCTTCTATAGCGTAGGTAGATATATTTTTTTCAAGTGCTTGACTAATCGGTTCGCTGAGTACACACCCAGACAACTTTCAATCATTATCTGGATTATGCGAATCTGTCCATATGCTATGCGTATACGCATATATCAATCTTGAGAGGCCAATTTATTGCTTTTGTAATTAACCATGAATTTTTAATGAAAGAACAAAATATAAGCTTGTCAAGTAATAGGCAGTGCAGAGTTTACCTTTAGAAAATTGCGTAAATTTAGCAAAGAATTTTATAGCATGTCACTTTATAAAATGGGATGAGACGTGCATTGCATATAGTATAAATCAAAAGACGCTTTTCAACAAGCCGCATCAATTGAAAAAGCATGCGTTTCTAAAGAAAAACAATCAAAGCTATTTCTTTAATCACATTGACGATTGTTCACAGTGAGTGCATATGCTACTTATAAGAAATGTAAGAAATACCCACAAAAGACCTAAAACTTGAATAGTCAAAGGTCTCTGAGGAAAACTACACAATCATGTGAACACTGAAGGATCAAAAGTTAATGTTTTTTTTTTCATCTTTGATTAGAAAATAATTGCATTCAATGGGTGTTGCATGAGCTTTTGTATACCTTTACCTCTTGGATACAAGTGGATGGCTGTGACCAGACTTTCAGAAAACTAAAAATGCATTTTTCACAGAAGAACAAAAACTGCTTTATATTTCCTTGCTGATACAGGCTTTGCAAATTTAATAAAATGTTATGGTTCCTAAAAGCCTTTGGCGGGAAGGTGTTATGAAAGGTATAGAGCTTCCCCAAGTTAAAATATTAGGTGAAAATTGCTTATAAATTAATGACATGAAGAGCAAGGTTAAGTAATGATATATGAAGAATATGAAATGAATAGGCTCATAATGATAATAAATATAGAAACGTCCCACTTTACGTCAGTAGAGGAGCTAACCGCATACTGCTACTACTTGAGAGCAGAATTTTGTCGATAAATCATTGCTTAAATATGAAACAAAACGGAACTTTTTTGCAAGGATATTAGAAGATATGGGTTGAAGTATCTAACTTCCACAATTTACGTCATGGAGTAATACGAAAATCCACACAACAAAAATCAGAATTAATCTAGACACCGTTTTAGCTGTAATGTTTGGTTGGTATTGTTAGAGAAACACTAATCGGATCACAACTTTTCCTTGGCCATATAGCAGATAACTTAGTCTACCATCAAGATAGAGTTTCGGGATAGAACAGCTCGTTTGGATGGCCATGGAACGCCCACCTAAATCAGATTAAAATCACCTAGATTTGCATTCATGGGGATTTGTGAAGAATTACATTTAAAAAGTGGAAACAGGACGAAAGAACAGATTGAACTCGCAGTAGTCAACTTACAGGAACATTTCTGAGGTACATAAATTCAGTGCAGCCATTAGAAGGAGATACAATATTTGCCATCTAAAAAATTGGTATCACATCAAAAATGATTGTTTAATAACTTTCAATTAAAATAGGTTGAGAAATAATTTAACTAAAAAAAGAATGAATTTTTAAATCTAATCTGTTTTCTTATTTTTATTGGTTTCAAGATTATTTTTTCCTGGCGGTTACCAATTGAATTTTTTTTCTAATATTTTATTTTGAAATATATTTTTTTAAAAGCTTTTCATTAAACTAACTTTACTTAAAAATAAAATAATGTTTTACAAAAAGTTAAGTATAACATTTTCGGTGTTACCAATGTTTTTTAAATATTTTTTCTCTTTTGAGTCAGGTTACTTGCGATTATAGGTACTATAAGGCAAGTTATGGGTTCGGGAAAAAAAATTCTAACAATCAAACGATATTACGATCATTTAGAACACAAAAAGTGTCTCCCGCAATTCCGTTTGTCTATCTGTCTTTCTCGAGCCTACAGCCTAAGCGGTTGGATGGATTTGTTTCCAACTTGGTACATATTATGTGTTCGGTAACACCGCCCACATGTTATTTTTCATTTTTTTAAGACGACAAATAACAGTAGCTCCCACAATTTTTTTCTTGGCCAAAAATAAAAATCTTATTTTTCTCAAAAACGCCACCAACCATTTTTATAAAAAAACAATCAGTTCATTGATGAATCTTGAAGCTACCCTTTGGATTTTTTTTTGAAAAAATTGGTTAGTTTTGGTAACTCTAGTAGAACCATTATTTTGGTTTTCGATTTTCTTGGAAACTGTTAATTTGATTTTTTTGAAATTTTTAATGCAGAAGCTTCTAGAAAGTTTAAGCACTAATGTTAACAAACAATTTTCAAATTAAAAAAAAAAAAAACAATTTCTTTATTTTAAAAACTCAAAATTTCGGAAACGACTCAATAGATTTTTTTCAAAACTCCGTACTGGATAGTCTTTTGAGATTTTCTTTAAAAGTTAAAAAAAAACCATATTCCCAAAATAAAAAACAATGGTCTCTACCCTACCTCCCGTACAAATATTAAAAAACCCGTTAAAAAAATATTTTTTCTCGAAAACGGCATAAAGAATTTTTATAAAAATGAGTGTGTTCTTAAATTAGTACAGTCCACTTGTGTATTTATTAACGGTACATCCCATAGAACAACTTTTGATATTTTCGACATTCTCACTAATGGATGAACCGATTAAAATTAGTTTTTTTAATAAAAATGCTCTATGTTAATAAAACTGCATACTCAAATTTTCAAAAAAAGTTTTTCGATTTAAAAAAAAAAAATATTTTTCAAAAACCAGTCGCTGAATTTTTTTGAAATTTGAATTTTATATGTATATTAATAACAGCATCGAAATGGGGTCTTAATTTTTTTTTTTTAAATGTTTCAAAATTGGCAATATTGACAGGTTGACGTTTGTCATAAAGGGAAAAAAACATTTCGCAGTTATTGTCGGTTGAACAAATAAATTAATTAATTTAAAAATAATTAGAAAAACATGTGAATTTAATGCAAACAAAAGTATAAAAAAAAGTGTTGTCGTTTAAGCATTGGTGGAAAATTGTGCTTAAGCTGTTCCAGGTTTTTTCTTACTTTATTTCTTTATGAGAGAATTTTAACCCTGCTCCTAAAAATTTGAAAAGCTGCCAATTTCATTTCTCCTTATGAAAGTGTTGATCAGACATTTACAAATATTATTTTATGCTATTTTTTTTTAAATGATGGGACTTGGGAGTTATTGTTGTTTAAAAAAGGGCAATCGATGATCTTGCCTAAGATTGAAGGTGAAAATTGGTAAGTACGAAATTCTGGCCTCCATTTATTGTGTCGAAATATACTTTGGAAAAACTAATCTAACTTCGTGATTCATTCGAATAATGCAAACACCCGAGGAAGGACTGGAAACAACACTGTGTGTACTTTTTCGCTAAAGCCAAGTCTTGTAGAACAATTGGTGCATTGGAAGTGAGGCAAACAAATTTATGAATCAAAAGTGATGATTCTCCTTATACAATTATACGATTTTGGCAGGACCATTGACAGTACTTCGGAAGCATCAACAGCGATGAGACACACCAGTTACAAACTTATTTTCAGCCCACAGTAGATATAAATCCAGGAGAAGTCAAGTTAGTCAACTTGTGAATTTGCTTCAATCTGAGCCGTTGAGCAAAAATCTTAGCCTAAGAAGACGAAGTAGCCTAATCATTTTGTTCTTATATTTTGCGGAGGCAAAATTTAGTTTATTATTTGTCATTGCTAGAATTCCTCTAAGTGTACTTCGAAAGTATATTAAATGCTTTGTTAAGCTCATGACTTTAAATTGAAACAATAATTTTACTTAATCCGACAAAAGTGACAGTGCCCACGAGAATTCACACGAAAATTTAGCCTATTCTTCTGCCTTTGTAAATATACCTTCCACAAATGACATAAAAATCAATAATTATAAGTTGTCCTATAAAAGGCAACTACACAACCTACACACCTAAAAATCATGCCCCTAATGATTTATTGTATTAGGTTACATTTATAAGAGAAGTCTTACATTTCACATCACACCTGAAACTCCTTGAAAATCTGAAAACACATTCATATAAAAATCCTGTTCCCGCAGTGGAAGACTGATGCGTATACCTCGTTCTTGACAAGGTGGACAAATTTCTATTGTCAATCAAACAAACAAAACATTTCAGCACAGCGCACACACCTACTCTTACATACATTTATTTTGAAATTCATACACTCGCTGTCATTCTCGATATAGTCTGCTGCAGCTGTGCCTATACCCTATACAGAAGGTTACCATATCAAACGAACATTTTAATAAATTTAACGAGTTTTTTGTATTCAAATCGCGATGTTAATCCTTTTAATGGTCGTCTCCCTCAAAAAAGATAAAAAAAAAACACTGAACTGCTTCGTCTAATAGAAATAGATATGCATTTGATTTCTTTAAATAGAATCTTTCTTTTATTTTTTTTTTGTCAGAGCCATTCAGACGTATATCATCATTTGTACGCTTTGCGCATGTTAAGTCAAAATGTATCTGACGAATCCCATCGGGATCTTTAAGTCTGAGACTCTTTAAGTTCTCAGCGTCGCTATAGTCTCATCATAGTCTATAGACAGTCAAAGTCACAGAAGAGGATCGATTTGAAGAGTGGTTCTTGTGGATCGTATTTTGATCCCAGAGTCGTTGTGCTCTCACTTGAGCTCGAGATCGAGACAGAAGCACAAATCGTGCTCTGGGATATTTGAGGGACAAGCGAGCTGGCCTGAGGGGAACTCCTGCGAACGCCATGAACCCATTTATTATGCCTTTTGCCGCGAAACGCAGTATCTTGTATCTGGTGCAGGTATAGATACGAGTAGTTTCTTATAAAGGTAAATCTGTGCGTTTTTCATTGTGTCCAATTTTTTTTTTTTTATTTGTCATTTGGGATTTTTTTTTTATTTTTCATTTAATCCGAAACACTTGCGCACAAAACTGGGTAGATGGATTCGATGGATGGATGGATTTTATAGGGGACGTTCAATTTTTTTTTTGTGCTCTTTAAATTATGTTTTTGTGAGCCTGAGCAGGTCTGCTGATATTGCTACCTGTCTTACACTCTGAAGAAAAACTGCTTTCCACAGATGTATCTTTAGGATATGGTAGCGTAGCAATCAGTTGTAACTTTAGTAGGTACACATGTGGGTATTATGTGTGTTATTATGGTGCAGCAAGGAGGGCTGACGACGACGACGTTGATTCCCAAAAGTACTCATTTGTGAAGCACACACACAAAAAAAAACAGGAGCTCTCCAGAGCTGAACGTTCAATCTTATATCCGAAAAAAAAGTAATAAAACCCAAAAGGGCTAAATGTGAAAATATGATACTGTCGACGACGACGATGATGAAGGCGAGACGAAGAATATACGACGGTACGGCTGGACCTGGTGGATGGTGATTATGATGGTGAAAATAAAATAATATAAAAAAAAGAACATCGAATTGGAAAAAGATTAATTATCTACTCTATTTCGAATGAGATGTGATGTGGCCTTTTTGTTATGTTTTTTTTTCTTCTTCTCCTCGGTTTGGCATGACTGGTTATCTTCTTAAATTTTTAACTGACACAGAAGATTACAAGTTTATGTGTGTCAAAAACCAGACAAAGGTGAGTAAATATCCAGATGGGATTTCGACCACTTTACCTATACCTTTGTCAGTGTATATATATAAGAATGCATTTGAGATAAATTTTTTTTTTAGTTTAATGAAGTTAATCAATTAACCGCACGTTTTAAATCGAAAAATAAAGAGAAACTATAATTTAAAATCATCGAGTGCAAACATACCTATGTAGATATATGATCTAAAGGGCAGATAATCCAATCTTTATGGGTTAATATATTTGAATACTTTTTTATAAATGTCGTGATCAGGAAGATAAAATGTGGCATAATCACCTGAAAAAGTTATTTGGATATTATTGTTATCGCAATTTATTTAAGCTTGAGGCCTCTTTACAGCATTAATTAAAATTCAATAGATCTCACTTTATAAGTTCTAAAAAAATCGAATTTACACTGAGGAACGAAATGAAACTCAGTTTCCTTCCGTTGCGAAAAACAAAATAAAATGAAGCACACAATCGCTTTTGTTTGACATATCAGTGAACTAACGTCAACCGCAAAAAAATTGCAACTTCATCCGGAAGACTTTTGATTGTATTGCACTCTACATCAAATCTTGTCAATAACATTTCAACAAATTTCTCCTGTTGAGATTCCGCAACAATTCTTCGTCGGTGAACTACGGCAGATATTTAACCCATAGCTGTCAAAAATTCACATTTACACATTTCATTGCATCATTAGTATTTTGATTAAATTTTGACTATATATTAGGTAGTTTATTTTGTTTAACATTGTAAAAAGTCAAAATTGTATAGATGGTGTGCCTTTTCGATGTTCATACATCTTGGGTCTTATTCGTTCAAGTTCAAAAACTGCTCATTTTGGTAAGAAAAATTTAATTTTTTCGACGTTTTTTGAAGTTAAAGGAAAAAACAGATGCCATTTGATTTAACATACACATACAATTTTAATTTCACACAAATTCAGTGACTGATTTTTTTAATGGGAAGTAATTATTGTTGATAAGTAACTACCTACGGAAAATAAAATATATTTTTACTTAAAAAATGGATTGCACTAATAGAGAAACACACACATTTTTTTATCAAAATTCTTGAAGCCGTTTTTGAGAATAAAATTTTTTCTTAACGGTTTTTTTTAACATTTGTAAGCTTAGGAGGGAAGGTACTGTTGTTTTTTTTATTTTAGGAAAATATTTTTTTCAAGTAAATGTCAAAAAACTACCAAATAAGAAGTTTCGTAAAAATCAATTAAAAAGTTTTCGAAGTTTTGAGTTTTCAAAGAAATGTTTTTTTTTTCTTAACTACATATTTTTTTCTTTTTTTTTTTGAAAATGTTGGTTCACATTAGTGCTTAAACTTTAAAGGAGCTTCTGCACAGATAATTTCAGAAAAATCAAATGAACCGTTTTCCAGAAAATGGAAAAATAGCTATTTTTCCCAAAAAAAATTACCAAAGAGTACCATTTTCCTTCATTAATGAACTGATTTCTTTAATAAAAACAGCTAGTTGCAGGAAAATTAAGATTAACCTGTAGATTCGAGGACAGTCAGACGGAATTGCGGGACTCACTTTTTCGTCTTCTCTATCATCGTGATGTCAACTTTGATCAAAATCTCTAGTTCGTTTTTTTTACGAATCCGTAACTTGACATATAGTGCATAAATATCACAAGTAAAAAATAAATTTTGTTGAAAAAATCAATATCAAAAAATTATCAATTATCAAAAAACTTATTTAAATCTCTTGGATAGAAGTCAAAATAGAGCTCTAAAAATGATTGGCGATAGAACTATAGTGGAAACATTTACATCTGTAGAACACTGTCGAAATGTTATATGTCTCTCATTATTGTATCGCTATTTTTATAAGCTAATTGCATTCTTCCCTTTAAACTATTCAACCGTAATACTCGCACTTCCAGGAATGCTCATCAGTTTATACTTATTATATTTATCCCAACTTCGGCCGTACTGTCAAGTACAGAGAATCTTCCTTTAGCCGTACAACGCGAATGTGGAATACTTTACCTTGCTCTATTTTCCCCTCACATTTTGATATACAGAAATTCAAAACCCATGGTCGGTATCTCCTGTTTCATCCTTCCCTAATTTCCTAACGCTCACACTGTGCTTGATCATTTTAAAGGTAGTCAAAACCTCTTATAAAAAAAAAAGAAATCAATATTCAATTTAATAACAAATTTTACCCGCACGAACTAAATTAAAATTAAGCGTTTATTTTTAATTTCAACGTATTTGTGCCATTTTCAATGTTCTTCGCAAAAAGACGGCGACATGATTCAAATTCCCCAAAACACGGCACTCCAAATTCCCACATATAGTAAACAAATTTTCGCTTGATTAAAATTCGCTTGCGCAATCAGTCAATATGTCAATCTTTCTTCAGAAATTAAATTTAAAGTATAACAACTATAACTCAATAATTTTATTTGTTTTTATTGCGGAAGGGAAAAATTTGGGATTTTTGATTTATTTCAATATACCATCACATATAATCATATTCCATATTACGTTTGTCTGAAATGTCATTTCTTATTCGAAGTGAAATTTCGCGGGAAAACATTTTTCAGGTACTCAAGCTAAAAATTGTTTGTTTGAATTCTTAGAATACGCACCTAGATAAGTACATCTCTGAAAATATATACGTCATGGATTTAATAACTTCTGGTACCTATATCTAAGACAAGATTAAAAACTGAATACCTCGGTATTGAACACAGTTCAATTTTCATTAGCAAAATGCGAGATTAATAGTCTTTGTCAAATAAGATTCAAGCAGAGACGCATAATGAGATGTGAGTTTTAAGATCATACGATTTTGACAAGTCAAAAAATCACATATTTTTATATACTACCTATACCTTTGCATTAAAAAGTCAAAAAAAGAACAAAAATGGAGCAAAGATGTGGAGTTCTGTAAGTTTATTTATTTTGTTTTGAACAATTTTGGAGAATATCTGTAAAGTAAGATCTCATCCAAGTTCGTGACCACTCCTTAAAAAATTGTAGATCGTCGGATGTTATTTTAAATTATGTTTTCTGTCGAAAAATCTTCTTACAAAATGTTTGCTTAACTTGTGATTTTTTTGTCTAATAAAAATTGTATGATCATTAGAGGGATATGATGCTGTGTACGTAGTGATCTTAAGCGGGATTTACTGTTCCTTTGCATAAGGACTACACTAGACTTCAACTTGACAGGACTAGGAATTTATCGACATTAAAAGTAGATATGAGAGCATCAACGCATTTAACGAAAACAAATATCTAGCAGCGCGAAATTTAGCCCCTCACGGCTACAGCGTAGGACTCTGAGGGCCCCGAAAACAATTACCTTTAAAAAAAAAAAAAAACAGTTTAAATTGAGATACGATAACCCCCAGACCTATAATTACCGACGTTGCATAAATTCAGCCGCATCAATACAAAAAGAGTGGGATGGTTAAACCACTAAGCTACCCGTCGTATATTTCGTCATCAAATCTTACAAGTCAACCACCCCACCGCCCACTGAGCCCGAACAAAGAGCACAACATCATACTTCAGCATGATGAGTAAGTGATTTACATTTGTCAGGCTTACAGTTCACAGTGAGTTACTTGACAAATAATTACAAGAAGAGTTTAAACATTATGATGAGTGGGAAAACTTTTATACTCATTGTGATTCTTGATCTCGATCTTGACTTCCTGAAAAACAAAACTCCCATTCAATGCTGTTGGTCTTGGGAGTAAATGGTTCAGTTTGCTTTAGTTGCTGCATCCATATATCATCTAAAATGAATCCTTTTGGATCGTAAAATGTAGTTTTCTGTTGGATTAACCTTCAGGTGGAACTAGATTCCTATTCGGCTGCTCTTCCTATTTACTGCCTTTGGGCACGATCGTTGGCCAACGTAAAAGGAAATAGCCTTGGGCTATTCTATATTCCTACGATTGTAAGTGGATTTCGTGGTGTGGACGCGCTTACTTCCATTTAAAAAAAAAATCATCACATTATAACTACATAACATATTGATGGGCATATTGTAGGCGGGTTAAAGGCTTATTTCCAATATCTACATTCCCCCTCCGCAATTAGCCGTTTCACCTATTTAGAAACTAATTAGGGTCCGTCCACCTACATCCGAGGAGGAAATACCTCAAAACATGTGTAAACAATGTGAAAAACAATTTTATTTTCACAGCAACCCATCCCTATATTGTGATGTTCATCTTAGCGGAAAAACGAATTAAGTTTTTTAATGTTGTTGTTTTGAGATTTCACTTTCCGCACGCGGGAGTGACCAAACCTAAGCATTAATTTGTGAAAATTCTAACAACTGCCCCTCGAGTATATGTATACACATGTCCACTAGCGCCTCCAGCACTTCATTATAATTTTCATCTCCCCTAAATCTTTTGCACAAAACTAGCGGCGGACATGTCCGTCCGCGCGCAATGTAAGAAGAAAAAAGGAAGACGATTTTTACACGCACTGTTGGTTTCTTTAAAGGCCAAGAACAACAACAATATCAACCAGCAGCACCTACTAAGTCAGTCGTCGGCACATGGCCAATGTTCATAGTTTATGTAGACACGGTCTTCATAAGAGTCTTGCGGACGCGCTGGTTCCTAAGTACCGCTAAATGAATTCATAGAAACCTCAGCAGAATATTAAAATAATTTACTGCCGATGCGACGACGTGCCCTGGGTAGCAAAGTCCTAAAATTCCATCAAATCGAATTACCTTACTAAAAAAAAGGGGTGTGTTACACCAGGCAGTGTGTGTCGTCGTGTTTCGGTTGTTCCCACAACATTGGTGGCAGAGAGCCGCCAGAGATTCACATCATTAAGCATGGAAGCACTTGTGTTCCGTCATTATCGTCACTCGAGCAGGACTTATAATTGGGATTTGTCAAAATTCGATTTATTTTCTGAAGCCAAACCTTTTTGGTTTTTATTTTTTGTTCTTCAAATCTATTTTTCTTATTTTTTTTTTCTTTTTGACTGATCAATCGATTATGAAGGAAGCCTCTTTTCTTGTCTTTATGAAAGAATAAGGAAGACATCTCCTTGGGAAATTTAGAATTGCACGCTGGTTGAGCACACTGCTGTGCAGTGTCTATAGAATAAGGTACCTACACTCGAAAG
This sequence comes from Philhelius pedissequus, assembly GCA_910595825.1. Taxonomy (NCBI): domain Eukaryota; kingdom Metazoa; phylum Arthropoda; class Insecta; order Diptera; family Syrphidae; genus Philhelius; species Philhelius pedissequus. Next base: position 39,178,154 of record OU343163.1, read on the forward strand.
TTTAAATCTTTGTGGGAACAATCGAAAAAATAAATATCCATTATCTGATTGGACTGCGTAAAACAGTCAAGCCTGTCTTCACCTCACCTGGCTTAACCGCAAAGTGTATATTAAATACGATACTTGGTCATAGTATAATCCTTTATTTCGGTAGACATAGCCATATAATTATTTTAGATCTAGCTAGTATAATGCAGCACCCACTTATTAAAGCCAAGATTGGCACACTGACTGACTAGGTATAGTTATATGGCAATCGGTCGACGCGACTGAAAGATACAAACTCGTATAGATTAAATAACTTTCTGGACTGATTTTACGCATATTGTTGTCCCAACTACGTCCAAAAACTTTCAAATGGACAGACACACTCAAGACAAGACAAGACAACGAAGACTGATGCAATTCTATAATTGGACTCACCGAAGTGGAACTTGTACAACTCGCTGCGGGCATATTGGCGTGGTTTATATGGTTGTTTACAAAATAATAAAGGTTCCGTCTTAAACATACATACATATACATTATACTAATCAACTCATGGATGAATATTGCTTTTTTTTTAATAAAAAACTTTTATCCTCGGATTTATTTATTATTGGCACTTTAGTTGTACTCATACCTACAGTATCCCTCCTCTATTTAATCGGGTTAAAGCTAAAGCAACTTTGAGACTTGAAGCGTGGCGAAATTATGTCTGCTTGTTGTCAGTTTTGAATATAGTAATTATAGTAATCTTAAAATTAGTGTAAGTCGGCTTCCTTAAGAACTATTTTGCAAAGCTTGTTAGATTTACGAATAATAATACATTTAATAAATACATTTATATGTGCGTCTAATCAATATCCAGGGTGTATCTTTGCTGATATGAAGAATGCCCAAAAGTAGGGTTGGCTTAAACGTTCTTTCAAGATCAGTTGTACCTGATTCATTTTAGCTGTTAATTTTCAGAATATTATCCATAAAATTATAAGCTCGGCTTAAATCTTCGAATACGACTAATAATGTTAAGTTCCCTCTGTCAAAAACCAACACGAATAAAACGGAAAACCGGAATAAATTCAAGCTATGGAAAGACTGGGCAACACGTTTTTATTCATAGAAAATGTCGCAAAGGTAGTAAATATTTTTTGTATTTAGTAAACCAAATTTTACGCATTACAACTTCGTCTCTGGTTCCAACGCTTATAACACTCTTTTTTGTCAGTTTATGTGGTAAAGGTATTGGCTGTTCCGCACTTCGCTGTTAATTTGATTCTGTCGGAAACTCCTCCAGTACTTGAGAGCGTAAGTGATTTCATGAGACGAATCGTCTTTATTCTCACTCGTGCAGTTGCTAGGGTTCTTAAGGACCTCGATATACACAAATCCGCTGACCCTGATAGAATTCCTCCCATACTCTACTGGCTATCCCAAATGGATGGAAAACCGCATTTGTCCATCCTGTCTGTAAAAAAAGCGAATCTTCTTCTACTACCCTCTAACCAACATCCAATTGCACCTACATCCCTTTTTTTCAGGTTCATTGAAAAGCTCCTTAATTAACGGCAGTATTGCTTTCGCAGCAATATTACCACTAGTGATGGGTGATCTGATGGTATATCTCACCGAACAGTCGCACAACTCTTTACATCGTCCTGGAGAAAGTAAGACTGTTGCGTTAGCTCTCTTATCGAAAATGAGTGTATTTGGTATCGATAAATCTTTTTTTAAAAGCTGGATTAAAAATTACTTCTCAGACCACTTAATACCAGTCTTTTTTGTTGTTTTTAATAATAAATAAATGCTGGTGTGTCCCAGGGCTCCATTTTGTCTCCGAATCGCTTTCTCATATTAGTTAATTGTTTTGTCTGATGACAGTACCCCCAGCTTTTCATATTCGTTTATAGGTTCACTTCATTTTCGGTTATGGAACTAAAACGGAAGCATAAGATTAACTTCTGATTTTGACATCTGCATTGTAAAATTTGGAATAAAAAACGACGCAGAATTTAATCCTTCGAAAGCTCAATGATATCTTTGTGGTTAGAGCAGAACATACCAACATGCAGCTATCAGTGAAGAAACCGATCAGCTTTACATCTTTTGGTACTGCACACCACCGGTTTTTACAAAAATGCTGCTAATTGCTTAGGCATTGTTCGAAGATGCACGAAATTATTCTCCATTTCTGATCTGAGTCTAACCTATAAGGCTTACATTTATCTGAAGCTTGAGTATAACCCTCACATCTGGTCTGGAGCCATAAAAAACTATTTTGAGTCTTTAAGAAAGAACCTAAAATAGAGATCTCTTGAACAATGTCAAAATGCTTTATTCCATTTATTATATTTATAACCGCTATTTTTAAAAACATTCCTTTTGCATCTAGCGAAATAGGCAGTTACACTTCACCCTTTAAAATATTTAACTGTTCTAGGAATGCTATTCAAGTAACCCATGACTCTAACTTTGGACGCACTGTTCATTACAGATATTCTTTCTTTTTTCGAACAACATGAATGTTGAATGCTTTACCAGACTCTATTTTTCGCTCCTATTTTGAACTTCCGAAATTTCGCACCAATGTACACCGTTATCTTCTTTTAAATTATTCCTCCTTATTTCCTTAGTCCTCGAACTGTGCTAATGCATTTTAAGGCTAGTCAAAATCCTATAAAAAAATGGTTCAAGGTGTAAGTTAATAAAGAAACAAATATAAAAATAAATTTAGTTAAAAATTGTCTTCTTTAAGTCTACTTTTGACACTTCCGCGAACCTGATTTCCAAAGAGGTTAAGTGTAATTAAAAATAAGAGTGAAATATGAGAAAATAGAGTGTTCACAGAAAAGTTGAGCAAATGAAAAAGTTAAATATTTTAATAGAGATTGCTTGGAAAAAGGCCTGGGAAGGACCGACAAGACTGCTTAAATTTGATATTTCACGAAAACTTATGAGACAGTTCGGGGACGTAATGTATCTAATAGAGGTGCGAAGAGGATTGGAAAATTATTTATATTAGCGATGACGAATCAAGAAAAATAGAATCATATCCAACTACAGAGAAAGAACAGAAGCTTACAAGCCAATTGTTGATTCTATTTCAAGAAACCAGGAAATATAAAGCTGTAAGGTCCAACTATATTGAAATCGATAGATAAGAATGACATGGCTTTAATACTTTGATGCCCAGAGAACAGTTTAGTCCATACTCGAAATGCTTACTTGAAGAAAGCTGAAGATAAGGTGAAAAAGCCCTCAATTCATCAACCAAATTGGCGTGCAACACTGCAGTCATTCAGCTTAAAACTGAACTGACTGAAAAAAGGAGAAACCTATTTGTTGATATCCCTTTGTCTACCTAAACGAAAGATCTTATGTAAAATATTTTTTAATTGTCATGAATAAAACAGATAAATTTCATTACAGTAGGCTCTCCATACAAGTCAGAGGGACTGCAGAACAAAATTTAACTTCCTCCGATTTCGTAAACTAGTTAACACCAATAGAAAATATTCTATACAACCCCATCACTTTAGAAACATCTGGATCTCCTATGTATCTATACTTTCATGAATATTTCCAAGGAAACGATTAGCTAAAAATTCTAAATTTTCCTTGCTGAATAATTATAAGACCCGTAAATCGTTATCTTTTCTTATTTTGTATTATTAAGGCTTACCGATTGAAAATTGACATAAACTCCGCCATTAAAAAAAAATATGTGCGGCTCGGTACGCCCGACAGAAGTGATAACTTAAACTAATCTAAGTTGAAAATATTTAATATTGAAATTGTTTAACTTGAGAAAAGCTTCAAAAGTTCTTCGTTAATTTTGTTAATTTCAAAAGTTCTCCGTATGCATGTGAGAAAAGGAAGTCACACAGACTGGCACCATAACGCGTTACGTAACGAAGCGGTTTAAATACTGTTTCGGACTACGTTGAGCATGGGCTAACTCTCATATACGGAGCAATTGCTCATAACGATGAGCATCTGCTTCGGTTTTTTTATCCCATCCAATGGAGCAGATGCCTACTGTGCAGGAGGTTCTCATCAAACATTTACGTTGTACGTGCTCAATCTTTAACCACAATCTTTAGTATTTTTTTCATAACAAATGAAGCACCTGCTCCGCAAAGCTGAGTCTTAAGCAAATACTATTTTTTTTCTTACCACACATGCCTTTACCTTTTAACTTGGATGATTAAAAAACGTCCAATTAACCAGAGTTAGAAAAAATGAACATTTCCAATAATACCTAATTGTTAAAAAACTGACGGATCTTCACATTGACATATTAATTGACGTTCAATCACTGTTCAGGGCTTAAGTATGCATGCCTTGGTTAAGACTTGAACCTCAATTAGTACTCCTTCAAATTGGTGGTTTAAAATTTTGAACCGATACTTAAAAAACCAACTGTCAAAACACTGTTCCCTGTTTGATACACTTTGGCTAAATTAAACCTATATTTTCTCAACGGCTTTTAAGCTTTAAAAGTTGCCGACATTACATAGTTGTTGTAATTTTGTATTAGTTTATGCAAGTACCTTATGAAATCTTATATTCATATGAATTATACCCTTCAAAAATCAACTTGACAAATCATTCCATAAAACCCGATCAGAACAAGATGTCACTCATCGAGCTTGATAGAACTTATCATATTGTAGACAGCTTGGCTGCAGTTAAAGTTATATAATTAAATAATACCCCAGATCAAAAAGCAATACAAAATCAACTAACCAGTACAATGAATTAAACATTCAGAACTATACAAGTTTACCAAGAAGCCTTTGGTGCTGTTTATGTGTGAATAGGTCAGACAGCTTGAGACATACGGGCTGTCCGAGTCCGATTCTGATTCCACATAACACAAACAGCTCAAACGAGCAGCACATAAAAGAGTTTCCATGGCCAGCAATAAAATGGTAATTACAATTCGCAGAGCTAAATTACTATGGAGCTCTGTTAGACCATAAGTCCAAGATCGGTAGTCAGATGTGTTGTGCCAAAATGTAAAGCGGTCCCAATGGTTACTGCTTGCGCAAGATATCACTTTTTTAACGCTCATATTTTGTATGTGCTTGATGTTGATCTGCCAGCCATCAAGGAATCGCACAATAATAATTCGCATATCAATCTTTTTGCCAAAGTTGGAGGAAGGTGGCTGATGGAAATTACCGCAGCGCCGCACAAAAATGACTGATGTGGCAAATGATCTAAAAATTTGATCTATGTGGTTTTCGATTCTGTGTTCGTTGTTTTATTAATTCAATATGCGCAATGTGCCAAGGATGTCATGTTGACAGATCAAAGCGCAGAGAGTTCTTTTTGTTGTTTATTGATTCCGAAAGACCAATTTACAATTCATTATGATAAAACTGAAAAAAAAAATTAAAATTAATCTGCACTGCTCGCTGGAGCTTTGAAACATTTGTCAGTAATTAATTCTTGTCTTCACTTTACGAGTAAGTTTTATTTTATTGGTTGCATGCTCTTTGTCAACATAATAGATAAATAGACCAAAATCAATTCGGTTACAAATTGCTGCTGCAGTCGCAGCGCAGTAGCACATGAGTGGTGTATTATGTGATTGACAATTTGACAACATATCGCCAAGCTTTGTTGTGTTTTGTTTTTGTTGTTTTTTTTCCGTAAAACAGAATGAATGTGGGCCAAGCTGCTAGAGCCGATGAGAATATCAAATAGGTCTAATGCGGTCTTTGATAATTAATGAGGTTGTTTTTTTTTTGTTTGTAGATGAAAATTTATCTGCACTGAAAGGAGCATAAAGCATGTCAAATTAATGCTCTGAGATGGGGTCTAATTCATCAAATTTAGTTAAGAGGAATAATGAAGTCCAATTTAACTGTTTAAGCGGATAGAATTTTCTGTTCTTTTCTTATCGATATTGGGACATAGTTTCCTAGTTGTAGCACAGGTCTCGAGTGAGTTCTACATTTTGTTGGTTTTTAAAATAATTTTCTTTCCAATGTTCTCTTTATAATCTTTTAAATCCCACCCAGTGGGAGAGACATATTTAGCAGCATTTGTTTCTGCCAAGTCCTGAGCTTGGAAGACCACGCTGTGATCCGTGAGTCTAAAGGAATTGGCTAGTTTAAGGTTTTCTGAGAAGAAACCTGCATCAATCACAGGGATTCTTAATATACAAGTTTAGTGACAGACAATTTCTGAAGAATCTGAGCATGACAGATGTGGCTAGACTTCTAAATGTTATAGTTTGGTTTAGCCGTAAGGAACTGTTTCCTGTACATATATATCAATGGGTTATAAATGGAATATTGCTTCCAAATCTGCTGCATTTTTTCTAGTTGCTCACGTATAGTGGTTAGGAATTTACCTGTCGCAAGTAGAGCTACGTTAACTGCACATATGCTTATACATTGACCCTACTTTTCTTGAACTGAATAAGTACACTATTCATTACAAGAACGCATAAAATTGTTTGTAGAACTACTTTACCTTGAGGTGTTCTCCTTGACCCTGATTATTTTTTTTTGGGTGCCAGCCCAGCTAATTCACTGAAGATCACTCTGTTTCTTAATAAGCACTTGATTCAGTTTATGATTAAATGATTTACTTTGTACATTGTTGAATCCTTCTCAAATGTCCCAACAAAAACTAGAGTAGTATTCCTTCTCATGAAGTGTTTTGTTCTATATTGTCTTATGCTTTTAAGATAAGGGATAAAGTGGTCTTCACATTTATGAAGCATCACAGGAACTATGCCATCAAGCCATGGTGACTTATAAGAGGAGAAGGGCTTATCATCTCTAGATTATCGTGATAATATCAGGATGTATTAAATGTTTGCAATAGTTTGAGTTTTCGGACTCGTTCCTCACATAATAACCCCTGGACAATGAGCGCTGACAAGTAATTTTAGAGTTTCACTACATCACTCCGTCGAGTGATCGCACTGTGCTTGATTATTGTAAGGGTAGTCAAAACCCCTTTAGTGCGATCATAATTATAAAAAAACTCCGTTGATTATCCATTGCGTGGCGTTCTTTTAAAGAACCGAGTGGAGCTGGAATTTTCCGAGTCGGACTGACTCGTTAGTGCATGTGATATCGCTGCAGAATTTGTCCACGAGCTATGTTTTGTACGTTGTGTTTTATCTTTGAATTTTCTCTGACTGGATTTATAAATATCCCCGTTCGTGTGCGTTTGACTACATGGAAAAGTGCTCTAGTTTCCTTTCTAATATCGCTTAGTTCATTTTTCAACAGAGCGGTTTCTATTTTCCCATCTCTGCAAATTTAATTGGACAACCTTTTTCGAAAGTGCTGATCAGTATTCCTGAAAACTCTACAGTTGATTCGTCATCGCTTTGACAGAGTTCTTAGGACAATTCGTTATCGCATTGGACGTATTCCAACATTTTCATGCCACAATTTCAGACAGGGTCAACGATCACCTTGACATATTACTTGACATCCATGTATACCTATCATTTTTACTTTGTTGCGTAATGTTAAGAGATTTCCATTCAGGTTGATGTTGAAATGAGGGTTTCTCTGGAATTTTTTTCTCATTCGAAACTTGGGAACGTAAATCATGCTCAAAATTTTGCCTAGGAATTTATTAATAAAGGGAATAAACCTTACCATGGAATTTTGCTTTCATTTCATACTTTTTTTGTTCGAGGGAAATTTATTCTGTGGGAGATTCATGATCACAGGGAACGTTTCGAGGGAATAAAATATTCCGTGGGAAACGAAATTCCTCCAGAGATTCCAGATATTCCCCATTATGTATGAAGTACGACTCCATTCAAATATTCGCTGCGACATCGCAGAGGATAAAATCTTAATTACCTTCCCGCGTAGATCCGACACTGAATATGAGTGAAGGCCTGGTTTATTTTGACTTAAAGAAGGCTTATTGGAATAGGTCTACGCGACTTCAAAAAACGCACCATTAGTTGACGTCGCATCAGTGTGAGATATAACCATGCTCTCAAATCGACCCTACAAAATGTCAACTGTGACGTGCAATGCGTGGAACGTAGCGCCATCCTGTTGGACCATATATGTCATCTACATCCATATAGTTCAATTCGGGCCAACGATTTCATTGATCTGGAGAGATCGCAACAGACAATATCTTATTGTTGAAGCATTGCTACTTGTTGAGCTGTGGCAAAGTCACAATAGTTAATTTTTGTTTTAGTGAAAAAACCTCTCAAAATCCAGCCTCCAATTGTGTCAGTTATATGTTCGTTTTGATTTTGTCAACGAGAAAAATAATAGGGCTTTCCTTCTGCATCTGCGTTAATGCGTTGGAATATGAGTATTGACTTGACGCATTGACGGAGAGGAATAAATATCATGTTGACACATAAGGACGGCTTTTATTAATTGACACTGAGAATATTAACGCTGTAGTGGAATAGTCAAAATTGGTTTTGTGGTGACGTCAGAGAGTCAACGTGATGAACAATTACGTTGACGGTTGACCATTAAATTGTAACTTTAGACTTGTACAATATAAGTCCACAACACCATCAGGTATGTGAGCTTTAACATCAAAATGTATTTATTTCTAATCAAAACCTACATACCTAATGACTATGACCTTCCTCAATTCTATTTTTACGATGACAATATTATAAGCTATTCAGCAAACCTCATTGTCATTAGATTGATTTTGTTGATGAATCATTTCATTTTTGTTGCATCTGAATTTTAATTGCTTGGGTAATAATACTCGTAAAGATATGATGGGCATCACTCTCCGCCACTGTCCATTACCACAGCTTATTAAAAACGTCATGGACAACGGTCTTCATTTGGCAGTCGACAATAGAGATAGAGACTCAAGTACCTTCTGGGTACAAATCCCTATTGGAGACATTTTGTTTACATAACTGCTATGCGATATTAAAAGTCATCGTACTTTTTTCTGTGATGACTAATTGCAGGCTTCTCGCTCTCTTCATAACTCTTATAAGCCATTTCGAACATGCTTTACCGCATTTTTGTCTACTGACTCGCAGAATTATTTAACAACAGCCTATGAGTCATAATATAACTTTCATCCCGAGGAATGTACTTTGCAAGTTGTATGTATTTCATTCGTAAAGAATATTCATCTGCAATCAAGTTATAGGTATAATAGGTATACATAGTTCAACAATAGCTGCCTCCATATCGTTCAGCCTTTTACGAGCGAGGAGCCATATTTTGTAGAAGAAGTGTTAGAACTCTCTGCCCAGATCCCGCACTCAAACTCTGAATCATTCCCAATAAGACTTAAAGGCTTACTTGTCTCTATATGTATGTTTATGTAGGTAGGTACGGTACATATAACTGGAACTGCACTTTGTTTACTCTTCTCATGATCTCCAACATTAAACAATAATGAAAAAAAAAATCGAATCTATTATTTAAATTCCATATAAAATGTCAAGCCGTGCACTGTATCATGGGGGCTTATTGATACCAGCATTTTAATTGAAGGTGTACTCACCATAGCGCATAGTCACCATCACCACTGAAAAAAAAATATAATGACAGAAGAACATCTTTAATGGACTTTGTTCTCTGATATGCGCCTTATGACTTTCATCGGCTCCCATATATCCAGAGGGCAGCTCCCGGAGATAAAAAAAAAAACAAATTCCAACCTCATTGTTGTTTACCCTTGTCCAACAAAGAGTCCATGAGAAAGTAAATTTGTTGTCGGGATATCTCTAAATCAATTTCGACAGATTACCTCTCTGTTTTTCCATATCGCAGTAGAATGAGGAGTAGGAGGTGGATGAAGAGAAATGAGGTCAAGCGGGGTGGATACGGATATGCTGTTATATATTATTTGGTGATGGTGCTGTTAGCCGTTATAAATGACAGTTTATTAAGTGAAGATTGTAATCGTCTTGTCTTTTATTTTAGAAGTCACTTCGACCATGATATATGACTGGGCCTTTGAAAAGAATGAATTTTTTGTAGACAGTCGAGCTGACTCGCATCCTTTTTCGGAACAATATTGTTTGGTTGTCAGAGTGTGTTGTCCTGGAGCATGAGTCTAATGAAATTGGGACAATAATTCGTTGTTTGGGTGAAAGCATTTTTGGCTATTGTTAAAACTTGAGAGATTATAGGGTTTGATTGTAGATATAAGGGTATTCATAGGAAGACAGAATAGAGAAAATTTAAGTATTTTGTTAAATTAATATCCACAAGTTCGATTGCACTAAAACAAAAATATACAAGACTGCCGATGTCATAATGATAATTATTGGCTACCATTTAAAAAAAATAAACAAAATGTCGGCGCTTCAGATGGATGTTACTTTGCATACTGCTTGAACACATTGGAAAGTCGATGTACCTAAATCACAAGCAGTCAAATAAAAATCGCTCACTCATGTTGTAGCAAAATTTCCTACGCTTTTCTCTCATTAAAGAGAGAGTTGTTGAACGAACACATATAGAAATTTCAAAATGTATACTCTCGGCTTGAAGCAGAAAGTAGAACTTTCAAATTAGACAGGTACCCCAATATGCTGGGCAATAGTTATTGTTGTCAAATAATTCCTCTATCTGCCAATGACATTGACGCCATTTGCAAAAATTATGGTATGTTCACATATTTTGATATTTCTTTAGCCACATTGAACTATAGGAATAGTTGCGTTTAAATAAGTATTCTTATGCCAGTGTACACAAAATAGGCCAGGAGTGAAATTGAGTTTAAAAAAAATAAATTCGTTATGGTGTCCATTAGGGGCAATTCACATGAGAGCGACCATAACGACCGACGAATGAATGAATAAATAAACCCTATTTATGAACCCAAATTCTTCATACATACATATGTACATTCTAAACAAAATGATAGACTTTTAATTTAAATTTTGCTTAGTTACTAAAGAAAGGTCAAACTCTCTTCGTGTTCCACTTTCCATCCAGACTTCAACAAATACATTGTTTTCGAGCGACTAGCCACAAAATCAAAGGTTATCAATAATTTATAAAACACCATTCGCAATTAATTGCACAAAGTTATGTCATTGGAATGTCAAATTGAACGAATATTCGTTAATATTTTAGTTGCTCAAAGTCCCTTAATCTGATGACTCTCTGGAATCACCAAAAACCTGTCAAAATAGGTATTGACTCACCATATGTCAACGTCTCAGCACTCACTCTCATTTGAACAGAATTCGTCAGCAAATTTTTAAAAGATTTTTTGTCAATATTCAAGTACTGTGGAAAACAAATTTTATATTCTTCATCATTTTAACGGAGCGAAGTTTGTCAAATTTCAGTTTTCTCAACTGGCCAAATTTAAATTACCTTTTGACTTGGGACAGAATTTAATTTCATTTTGACATAGATAGTCAACGCGCTGACGTAAGAATCTCACACTCTTATGAGCCCGCGTTTTTCGGTCCTCATAGAGTCGGGAAAAAAATTCTTAACTCAGTTATATCACCTGGCAGTAACATTAGTCACGAAATCAAACAAGGAATCACTCTTACATATCGCTGTTTTTTTTTTTTTTTTTTGAGCTAAGGAAGTAATTGAATAAAAATAAATTGCACGAATGGAAAATTTTATTTAAAAAAAAATAACCAACTTGTTTTTGAAGAATCGATTTACTAAAAAAACAATTGTTTTAAATAAAAAACACATTTGTGTGAATTTAAATATTATATAAATTAATTAATATTAATACTTTTAAAAAGCATCTGTATAAAAAAGTATTAGTTCATCCAATAGTGAAAAAGTCGAATATCAAATGTGTTTCTATGAAAAGTGCCTTTAATAAGAACGCCAAAAGAAGATTGCACTAATTTTAGAAATATGAAATATGTTAAATTTTTCGAGTATTCAAGAAAATATCAAAGAAATCGAAGAAATCGGTTGAACTGTATTCGAAAAATTGATTTTTCAAAACAAACAACATTTGTTTTATTATTTTTATTTACAAAAAAGTTTATGAATAATTTTGACTTACAATACTGCTTAGATTTTATAGGTGGTTCTCCAAAAAAAAACATTTTTAAAAAATTCACTGAATCGTTTTCGAAAAAATCAAACGAAACATATACCAAATTTTTTTTTAGCTTTTTGAAACTCGAATTATCTACTGCTAATTTTTATTTTTATTATTCATACATTTTTTTTAATTTTTGAAAATTAAAAAAATATATAAAAATAATAAATATAAAAAATACATAACAAAAGATAGGCCAAGCAATTAGAAAAAAAACTTTTTTTTTCAATTTTTCAAAACTAAAAAAATCATTGTACATCTGGTTCTCAGTGTTGCATAAAAATTAATAAAAGCATAGTGAAACAAAAGAATTATATTAATTACGCAAAATTTTTGAAAAAAAAAATAATACGAAGAAATTCGATTTTTTCAAAAAATTCCACTTTCAAATATAATTTCCCAAAAACTTTTCACTTCAAAATTTTATTTAAAAAAAGAACAGAAGTGAAACATTAACTTTCAAAAAAGCTTTAGTATATAACAATTGTTTGTTCTTTCATTTATTCTTAATAACTTTCTCTAATATTAAGTCAATTTTATTAGAATTTGCTCCTTTCCTCAGGGTTTTAGAATAATCCCACGAATCATACCTCAAAATATCCTGCAGGAATTAAGATCGACTAAATCTAAATATTTACTGTGAAAGTGTAGACTGATGTTATGATTTTACATTTCAGTTTTACAGATAGAATTTTTTCTTCAAATAATTTTTTTTTATTTGTATAAATATTTATATATTTATTTTTAAATATTAAAAAGTGAAAGTTGATTAATTCAATACAGAGAGAAATACATCCTTTTTAAAAATGGTTTTAAAATGTATAATCCAAATATACGACTTCGAATAAGCATTTTACAAATATCTGGCAACTACAAATATGTAATTGAGAAAAAAATTTGATAAATATAAATTTTAAATATATAATAAAACTGTATTCACTATAGATGTCAAATATCAAATATCTTATTGATAAATTGACAAACGTCATATGATTGATAGAAAACGTCAAACCTATTTCAAAAATTTTGTATCATCTATTTTTAAGAAATTTTTTTTCGAATTTGCCTTAATGCAAGTTTGCACACTTTGCGAGACCACATTTTTTTTCAAAATATCATTGCTTGAGACTCAACAACTGTGCGAACACTACTAACTATACAAAAATCAGTTTATTGACTTCAATGTGTGAATAAAACGCATAGTCTTCTCATTTCCATTTTTGTGCATTCATTAAATTATCTCCAATAATTGATCCCTTAAGGCAATCATCTCCAAAGAATAAAGTACCCAAACTAATCTTTCCACACACACTTTTCTAATGAATTCGCAGAGCATTCCCCCATTTTTTGGAGTGCAAATAAATTTTATTAAATACCCTCTGTACTGACAAAAAAATCTATTTTTAAATCAACCTATGTGTGTTTTCCTGCAGGCTTAAAGTGAGGAACTCTGCCATTCTGGCACTCTGCAAATAAGGGAAATTGCTCCCCAATCTTTAAACCATCTCTTCGGTACTTGACAATGAATCCATCATCTCTTCGCATCATTCCCAAACCCCATTTGCAGTATTTCACTGCAATTTGAGTATCTTTTTGTGTGCATTTAAATATTTTCATTTCTCTATATATTTACATATATACAGCTGATCTGAATACTTGATGTGTTTTTGCATTTTGTATGAATTGAATTTAAAATTATATTTTTAGCCTTAAACAATCCTAGCTGCAAAATGAACCTAACAAAAATCTATATAGACTTATAGTGTATGGTGTATGGAACATGGACCATCAAGAGCGCACGTACTGTGTGAGTAAAATTTAATGACATGTGCCCAACCGATTGCATCGCAATCGCACTGTGTTCTGTAACGTCGTCATGTCGTCCTTTCATATGCGTATACCTACCTATATTTAGATAAAGACCACGCGCATAATTGAAATAATAAAATAATAATATAACGGTATACCTATAGCAACTATGAGGATAGAGAGAGAATATAGCATTAGATTTAGTGTGTTAATGATATTTGTTAACGAAGTGCGTTTTGGCGTGGGGCCAGATGCCCCCAGGACGCTTTTGTTCGGAGTTACCACCTCTTAGGGATATTTCGTATCTAAAAATGTATCTTGCATCTAAAGGGGTTATATTCAGAAAGAACACAATTTGGCGGTTCAAATATTTTGTTTGCCCAAACAAGCTTATTAACTTTCAACAGTCCAACAGTTTTGTACGCGTATTTGTGTGTCAGCAGGAATGAAGGGTACCAACAAATGTTCTGCTGAATCCCGAGGACATTTTCATGACAAGTGATTCCTTTTAAGCTTTTCTTTCTAGAAAATTATTGACTGCTTCGATTTCACAGCATTGAAATTGAAGGTAGAAAAAATTTGTCATATCAGAGTTTTGAATAACCTCCAAAGTTGGTAACACTAATTCTGTTGATGCTGCTTCAACTTAGGTTAAGTACCATGCTGCGCGCATATTTATGTAATTTCATGTTCAATGTTTATGCGATTTGCTGCAGCGTTTTGTCGCTTGCGCGACATTAATGAAAATACACCTCATATACTGATACAATAATGCATATACGAATATATGCATGCATATCAATATGCATCTATGAATTGCATATATTGCTGGGCGTTATGATAGAGTATTTATTGCATGTGTTTTGCGTTTATATAATGACGATTGTTGCGTTGGGCTTTTAGTGGATTTAAATTGACGATTTATTAAATTTCACATAATTTGCCAACGCAGGATTAGCTCGTTGGTCGTTGCATAAAAATGTTTTTGAAACACCCAGATATGCATACTTTAGATTTTGGTATTTTTTTAGGTGTGTTTTGTTTTGTTTAATTTTAGTTTACTGAATGTTTTTGCAATGAGTGTTATTTTATCAAGGAGGATTAAAAGCTTTTTAATGGATGCATCCATCAATGCAGTGTATGTGTACATAAGGGCACACAAGTAGGTACCTATGCCATGAAATTATACTAACTAAGCTACTATTGACGTAAATAAAAGAATTTTAACAAGCATACATATATAAGGTAAATCTAGATGATTTGAAAAAGGGGGATCTTAAGAATTCAATTAATGCTCTAATTGAGGATGTTGTAATTTTTTGCTACTCTTGAAAAATTTTATAATTTACTACTATGTAGCTTAAAGTCCATGAATGGCACAGTAGGTACATACGCTCTACGAAACTGTTGCGCTTTACGAGCGCAGAAGAGAAGAGCTGATAGTAACTTCTTTCGAAAGAAAAATTCTTAGACTGATAGTTGGTCCTGCGTGCGAAAGGCCGAATATAGAGGATATGAATATATGATGCAACCGCAAGCTCAATGAATTTCTTTTAAGGATGGGGACGTAGTCCAAAAGACTTAGACTATAGGCGTTTTTCTTTTTTCGTTCAGAGCAGATCACTGAACAGAGTTCGAACACAAAATATTTTCATTTTTAACCATAAAAAGCAATACCTACCCTTTTGTGTACACTCATACACACCAGGTACAGAAAATCAACAAGCGATCAATTTCTTTCGCCAACTTATGTATCTAATTCATTTTTGCTTCACATTTTCCTTCTTCACACACATGGCATTTGTTGCGTTCAGCAATTTACTCACATGCTCAGTCAATTTTGTTCGAACACGTCGAGTGCGATCTTCACAAGTTCAGGACGAAAAAAGAAACACACATTTGGAGCTCTGCTTGCTCTGAGTTAAAAAAAAAAACAAACAATTTTTTGGACAACTCAGACTCTGCTCTGAACTAAAAAAGAAAAGCGCCTTATACTGGTTACGTAAAAGGCTGTCTAAAATCCAAACTTATTTCATATATCTCACATCCTAAGCTTTATCCTTGTTTGTCCAAATTGCCTGTTTGATGACTTCTTGTATAGTTACTTGACATTGGGGACGTTCACTCAATTATTCTCAGCAATCTGGAATAACTTTCTGTTATTGTAATGCGTGCAAAACCACATCTGATGAAAAAACAGCTGCTCTCATGAAAGCTATCTTGAGTTATCCCAAAAAATTGGAATAACTAGCTATCCGAGCACAAATGTATAGAACCAGCTGACTGCAAAATTCGTTGGTATGCGTTTTGCTTTGATTTTTTGACAGATTTCAGCTAACCTATCTGATTCGTCCACAGATATACCCCGATAGCTTGGTATCCGAGATAACATATTTAATAAGTGAGTAACGACATCATTTCTAAATCAAAATAATATAGTATTTCTTGAAGATGATGAAATCTTGATCTACAAAATTACAAAAAAAGGTACGACAAAGGCCGCCAAATAATTTCGCCGAATTTAATATATTTGACGATAGCACAAAATATCATATTTCGCGAATTGGGTGTGAACAAATTTTTGGGCGAGTAACATAATTTGCTATTAGTCAATATTTTTTCTGAGGACGACAAAGAGAAAGAGATCAAGCATGAGAAATGGAACAGTGGGACTATTTGGCGTTTTAATAGCGATTCAGGATGATAAACAGCCACTTTGAGTGTGTTGTTCATTAGATGAGACCGCATATATCAACACCACATTGAAAGAAGATAAATACTAAACTGCATACATATTTATGTTTATAATTAGAAAAAGTGTCTTCTAACAAATTTCGGAATTTTTACCCTAATCAGAAATTACTTTAAAAATTATTGGTGATGAAGTTAAAGCAATATTATTTGCCTAAAGTACACAATGCATTGCTGAAATATATTCCAACATTTATCCGAATGCTGCAATCGGTTCTTTATTTGAATGTTATTATTTATAAAATGTTCCCGTTTTTACCGTGAATACGGTAGATCAGGCTTTACTATCTGTTGGTTTTCCTCATCTCTAGTCGAAGAATTAGCAGCAATTTAGTAGCCAACAAAATTGGGAAATGGAAACTCCTATAAAATTGGTGAGTTCCTGAATTGGCCCTGTTACTTTAAATGTCATCTTTTCATTAGAAAGTGTCCCACTATCAGTTTGTATATTACTAAGGCTTCTCAAGCTTTGTACTTTCGCAGATAGATTAAAATGTTTTTGAAATAAGCGACTAATTCAGATAAATTTAATGTTGAACTGAAAGAGATTTTCACTTTTGCAGCTAGAGCACATGTATCAAGTACTTTACTTACCGAATTAAGGACAGGTTATGGACATAAATCCATTGAATCGAAGTTAGGTACTCTATTTTTGTTAGTGCTACACTAATGTCCATACCTTGTGTGCCTAACACAATTGCTTTAAAAAATTAAAAATTTGCAACAAAAATCTAGTTAACAAGAGACAATTGCTGCTTTAGAAAACATAATCTGCGTCAAAACTGCATTTGTTACACGAAAGCTGCAAAAAACCTCGTCTGAAACCCTAAGCTAGTCTTATCTTCAGAATGATAATTACCAACATAAAATCTTCGAAAAAGTATCTTGCATGATGTTGATGTGTTAAATTTCCACTGCAAATCGCTCACTCCCGTAGACATCATGACTTTCTTAAATACAGGTCTGCGCCTATTAACCTTGTCGAATTTGTGTCCCTTTTCCTCTCAGCCTCAGACAATAGATGATATGCTATTTTTAATTTAATTTTAATTTTTTTTTTAATTTTAACTATATGCCTGTAAGACCTAAGGTCTTTTAAATGCTAACTGAATTGCACGGCACTAGTTTGGCACAGTGGCTTTGAGAACCAGGTATTGGTTGTCTCATTTTTAACCCATGGGCGGCATCCAAATAAAATTGGAGGTATAGAAAAGAATGGGCCTAGCGTGAGGATCGAAACCACACGTCTAAGTTAGCAATCAAGCACTTTATCGACTGCGCCATTGCCACCCACCGATTTCAACCGATTTCAGCGAGGCCTTTGATAAAATTTCCCATATCCTACTACTTTTACTAATTTTTATTAGAACTGTCTTCATTAATTTCTTATCACCTACAAAACCGTTACCACAGCATTCGTTTCAGATCCGCCACATATTGTCCATCTGAGCTAAATCCGATGTCCTACAAGGCAGCCACCTAGGACCTCTTCTTTTAATTTTTACAATTAACGATATTCATCAAACATTCTTCTATCTTTCTGTACACATTTGACACTGAACTTTGTAAGATCATTTCATCGATAGATGACTCTTCACTAATTCAAGATGGCAGTTCAAATTGCATAGAAGTTAGAGCTTAACTACAAATGTGATTTCCCGACACGATATCACACTGAAAGCAAACTCAACTATTGTAAAATGATGGTGCAACTGCAAGGAATTTTTCAACCCATACGTAATATTTGTTCGTCCACTTCTTGAATACACTTCTCAACTCTTAGAAACTTATACACATTTCTAGAATTGAGAGCTTTCAACGTCGCGTGTCGTTGTGCTTTTCAAAGCCTATATTTATTCCCACCTTCCTATCAACTTAAACTAATCAACTTGAATTCGATTATATACAATAACTCTACTAATTAACTGGATCCATACAAGTGTATAAGTACAAGGTTGTCTTGAGATAAGTTGTTACCTACACATACATACATGCAAAATAGTAATTTTTGGCATCCTACTTTTGGCCAAGTTTTTTAATGAAGCTCAAAAATATTAAAAGATTTTATTATACTTTCAAGAATATAGAACATGCATCTGCAGCCAGCAGCGGATGCTTGGTTTAGTGGCATCATAAATAGTTCTGACATAAAGCACTTGTATTATGCCTCAGATCGCATCATAAAGCCGTCATAGGCCCACACTCAAAGCAAAGAGCGCTATTTTAAGTGCATCTTGTAAGTACACCTCGTGTAGCCTCAAAAGTAAACAAATATCTATACCTATCTTTTTTCTTGTCTTCAAAACTTGTAAGGCTGTGGGCACTATAGGTATATTACTATCGGCTACGGAAACTGCAGCAATGGCGACAAGCAAAGTCGATGTACATGACCTAAAAATCAGGTTAAGTTTGTTTATACTCGCGCGTACCTACTAACAATTTTCAGTATAACTACCAGTAAAAAAAATACCGTACCGACATAGGTACATAGATTTCTTGTGTGCACGGGCTCAAAAATAACCATGAAGACCGCTGTCTCCCGCGATATGTGCAAACAGACGTGGGTCTGCGTTCAACCAAAACTTCATACTCAAAGTGGACACACTTCTTAACACTAAAGTAAGCCCGAGTTAATAGGTTTAAAAATGCATCAACACTGAATGTTGTCAGTGACATACATATATTTTATGTTTTTAATTAAATAATAAATCTACACAACATCGGATAGATTAATTAAAATGTTCAGATTTCATTAAAACAAAACAAAAAAGTTAAAGCCATGCAATTATGATTTTAAATGCGACTGCCTCCGACTAGGTAATGTTTGGAGAGCAAGACTCCAAGAAGACACATTTATATCTCTCTCTAGATACACTACACATGCTTATAGGTTACAAGTTTTATTGCTTGTAAACAACGGCTGCTGGTATTACACTTTTTGTGTGCGGCTGGAAAACACTTTCAACTTGCGATAAGGTGATTTTGAGCCTGCGCTAAGCCTTTGAAAGGGCCATTTTTCATTCCAGAAAAGTTAGATAGGTAGAAAAACCTACAGATGTTCCTAACGGTTCTTACAAGAATAATGCATCTCGAGGCGGTGTGCTACTTACTTTTTTCTGACCTTTCCTGAAAGATTGTGTATTTGTCTTTCGGGTCGGTACCTACACTTATGTGGAAAACAACCTTAAGGGAGAATAGTATCTTTCAGTAGAAAAAACTCCTATAAATATAATGGTCTCGTAGACTTTGTCCGTCTGACACAGCGACGACGACGTCCGGCACGTGCTAATCTTTTGAGATAAGCAAAATTACAACAAGACAAAAAAAAGTTTACGATGAAGACGCTGCTGCCACGATGACAAACATCACGACGAACACTAAACAATGATGATGTTTGATGGCTGCGAAGAAGAAAAAAATAAGCTAATTAGTTTATAATTAATTATATTGGGGACTTCTAGCTAGCCAGAGAAGGAGACACATGATGATAAAGTTTGAAAATTCATTTAAATAAAAAAAAAAACATCTAGGTACCCTGATTGTGTGGATTTGGGGGTCATTGCGCGAGCAATGACTCGGTTTCGAGTCGTTTCGAGCTCTTATCTCGAATACATTGCCCTCAATAAATTATGAGTTGACATAATTATACGACTGGCTTAATTATTATTCGAAGAGCAATAATAAAACAAAATATAGGTACATACATGCATATGTTGTAATGGATCAATTGGATGTAGGATTTTTTAAAATCATTTTAACTTTGAAGAAATACCTAATCAAAGTTAAATTTGAAGTCGAATTTTATGTTTTTTTTTCTTTTGTTTATTTTGCGTTAAGATAAAAAACCTCATAAACCGCCTCATAAAAAACTGATAACATATTAAACGATATAACAAACTTATCATCACTAGGTAGATGTGGAGAGTTTACATTTTATTTTTGGGAGAGATAAAGACGTCTACAGGGGTGAACACAGGGGGGTGGTTTTGGGGGTTTCAAGTAAATCGGTTGAATAAACTATTCAACCGATTTACTTGAAACCCCCAAACCCCCAATTTTATAAATTTCCTTATTCTTATAAGAATGTTATTGGATATTTTTAATTTGTTAAATATGTTTGTTGAATTAGAGTATTAACTTTAAACAAAATTCGTACGCTTTTTTTCGAAGTTTACCAACTAGCAGATTTTACAAAAATGAAATCTTTTGTTAAACGTCAATAGTTGTATTCAAATTTTAAGCCCTAAATCATTTCTTAACTGAGAAATAAATGTATATACAAATTATAAATTTATCAAATTTTTGCATCTATGAATTCGATTCAACCGCAATTTGTTTATTTGTTTTTGAATTTTAGTCCACTCAATTTTTCGCTTAGGGATTAACGGTCGAACAGCAAATTTTAATATTTTAAGTCTTAGTTTTTGGGAAGTAAAGTGGCTCTTAATTAGTTACTACAGTTTCGGTATTGTAACAACAAATTAACAGATACAATATAGGAAAAATTAATAAAATTTGCAATTTTTGCAAAGCCAAAAAATGGTCTGAGGAATTTAATAGAATGTGTTGTGCTTATGATAATGTAAGCATTCCTTTTATAGCCGAGCCACCTGAACCTTTAAAAAAGTATGCTCGATTGAGATCGTACACAATCTATGAAATTCCTGGAGAATTTAAGATCATGTTGTAATACACTTTTTCAAATGACATCCTTCGGTGCAAAACGATCTTGGGGAAAGTGTTTTTTATCATTGACAACTGTAGGCTATTCAAGAGTTGGCTCAAAAAATAATCAATAGATATGTATATACTTCTTCGTGAAAATATTAAAACTGCTAATCCAGAAGCTTTGAAATACGCATGTGCGAATGCATGTTCGAACGTCTATTTTTATGAAAACTGTTGCAGTGAGAGAACATTCAAAACTTTATTTGTTTACGGAAAGCATATGAAAATATGTATATACATTTTTTGTCAGGTAATAATATAGTAGAAATTGTGGTCAATCTTTGAACATTTGATATGCATGCTTTTAGTCATATTAAAAAATTTATTTAAAGCTTGCGAACGAACGCGTGGACGGTTGGGCTAGTACATAATAAAATATTAATATTTTTCGTTAATATATTTTTTGAAACAACCCCCCCCCCCCACGAATTTGTTTTGCTGCGTTCCTGCCGGGATGTCTATATTCTGTTTAACTTATATTTTCAGTACATACCTTATGGGAGAACTTTTTCAAACACATTGGTGCCTGTTGCTGAAATTCCCACTGCAAATAACCACTGAGTGACACACAAATTATTTTTGTAATATTGTTAAAACCTCACACCAAGTACACACCAAGCCACGCAAGCAGCATTGTGTTTGTGTGGCCTCACCATGCACTCAACCCAAGCCTCGTTGTATGCTTTTAAAATAAACTTATGGAATCAGAGTTACCACTGCTACGCTTGTGGTAGTTTAGTCTGCTTACAACTGCAACCCTGTAAGAGCTTTCAAATAGTACGAACTTATTGGCATCTATTACAGTCAGAGTGAAATTCACATGTACTGAAGATGAAGAGTATACAGAGAGAAAAATTATAATTTCTTCATTTTTGTTTTTTAAATGAAAATTCTGCAAGAAAGCCTTCAGCCCAAGTCTATCGTTGCGAATCCTTGTAATAAAAGTTTTTGAACAGGTAGCATGAACTGAGTCGAGTATATACTCTTAGCTGAGTATGACTACATGCTTCAACAGTGATCTGTCCTGAAAAATTTAGGCCATTAGGTCATTTATTTTATTTTGTTCTCATAAATAGCTCTTGGAACTCGAAGTCGGAGGTATACTTAACTGTGATTAAAAGAAGAAACAAAAATAAAATAAATTTTGTTTGACAGCACAACGAAAAAAGGCTAATGTTTTGAGTAAAGAGCTTTTAGAGCTTATCACTAAAGTCAATTTGAAGTTTGTATCTCTATACAAATTAGTGTTCGTTTTGATGCATTCATTAGCCCTTGTGGACTGGCATGCATAGGCACTAACCTTATATTGAGATGATATCATTATTTTTATGGCACTTCCGTGGGAGACGATACGTCATCTAATATCTTATGGTGTCAACTGCAAGAAATCGTGCAACCCTGTCGTGCATTTTTCATAATATAAATTTATTCAATTTCTTATTCGAAGCGGGTCATCAATAACAACGTCAGTTTAAGCATTCATTGACAATTCTAGATCTTAATTTTGAGGCCTTTAGATAACTTTTACTGTTTTGAATTTGAATTACAATCAGAATCTTTTACAACAAACTTGATGGTACTGTAGGTGTTTCGTTACAAGAGAATTTCCATTTTGCGTTTATTATTAAAAAGTGGGCAAACACTTTTTTTTTTATTTAAGTAAAACTTATTTAATTATGATTTGATTAAGGTACAAAGTAATAGTCTTTCTGTTGTCGACATTTTTGTTTTATGAACGCTTATTCTGTTTTTATCTTCATTTTGGTCAATAATTTTTCACAACAGTGCATTGGTCAAAAGTATCAATTAACAAACCAAACTATATTTTTATTTACTAGAAACATGTAACTTGTAACTTGTAACTTGTAACTTATAACTTGTAACTTGTAACTAGTAACTAGTAACTAGTATCTAGTAACTGGTAACTACTACCTTGTAACTTTTAACTTTTGACTTGCTAGTAAGTTAAAAGATTAAAAAAAAATCGAGCCCAATCACCTAAAAAGCTTAAGTACCAAGCTGAAGAAAATCGCTTCAACGGTTAAGCCTGTGACCTACAGAAAGCCAGGCAGACGGAATTGCCGACCCACTTTTTGGTGTTCTCTATCATTGTAATTTCAAGTTTAATTAAAATCTCGTGCTGGATTTTTTTCAAATGCAAAACGTGCCAAACAGACAAAGACTAGTCTATAGGTTCCCACCTCTAACCAAATGCGATTTTTCTATTTAATTATCTCACACACTTTTATAAAATAACCACAATGATTATTATTAATTATTCAATGAATTGGTAAATGACTCATCACGATCCCTCACTCACTGAACAACAACAATTTGTCAAACTTAAAAAAATCTATTAGCTTCTACCGTAATTGCCAAAAAAAAATTCATTTTTTATGAGGTCTTGAAACCTATTCGCATCTTTTGCAAATCTGAATCTATGTTAATTATAGGTATAAAGGTAATAAGAAATTTGCATTTATTTGGTTCCAAGCCACGATTAGCCTAATCTTTAACAACGACTTCCTATAACATAAAGTCAAGTGTACCGAAAATGAGTCATCAAAAGCATTTCTCTGTCAGGTAGGTACCTACATATCTCACTCTTCTATACCTTAACCACTCTTCAACCTGAATAAACAAATACAAAAAAACTAAGCTAAATCCAATGTCCGTCTCGGTTCTTATGGACTAACGACCCCGAATTCAGATACCGCGGGCCAATTTCCCCATAGAGAGAGACTTTGTCAAACAAGCCCCCTTCGTTTCTGCGAATTTATAACTACATTTTCTACAAAATTTTACAAGAACAGGTAGTCAGGTAGATATTTCAAAGATCCATAGAACATATAGGTACCCTTCGACTTGAACACAAGAGTCCGAAAATGACTCATTCGTCTGCTTGCACAATTTTTACTCTTATTTTTATTTTTTATAATAAAAATAAATAAAAAAAGTTTGTGCTATATAGGCGTTGTAGATCATCAACTTCCTCCACCTGAGTTAGTGGTAGTAGCAGAATGGGTAGCGCTGATGAAATATAAAAATTATTGAACAACAACAAAAAACACACGCACTCACATTCAACCATCCACGATCAACGAGAACAGCAACGACGATCGATGAGTCATCAAATTAAATAATAAAAAAAAACTTACAATCTGACCACAGAATATCTATAGTATTGTATTGATAGAATCCCTTTTTGATACCTGACTTCTTTCCTGGCTTTGGGCAGCTACCTATCAAGTTGGGACAATCAGTTAAACGCGACTAGAGACAAAAAAACTGTTTTGTAATCGCGATAAAATGATACAGTAGCTTGAAATTTATTCAAATTAAGCCCAAAGAACAATAAAATTCAAATCAGCTTTTGGATTAGACATCAACATGCGATCGTTCGATCACAAAACCAAAATAAACCAAACCAATCGATCAGTCAAATTAGTTAAGGGATCGACAAAAGGAAAAATTATCTTCAAAATTTGTATACCTAGTATCTGGGAGAGTTTTCTTGAATATTTTTTTTTTATTTTCTATTAAACTCGTCAATCATGGAAGTTTAATGGTTTTTACACGCCTGTATGTATCTACATTAGGGTTAGCTATGGTGTTTGAAATTTGAATATTCGTGATTTTATAGAGAACAATAAGATTCTGAAATCAGAGATGTAGAAAGTACGCGAACAGATCTATTAAGGCTTTATTGGAACCAAAGTCAGGAAGGGGACAAGATCAGAACAAGTTGTTTCGCTTAAAAAAGCAGTTGTAAAAATGACAAGAATGTTGCGGTTCACGATATCATAAGTATATAACAACTAACAAATTGTCTGTGTAAATAACACACATTTTTATTCGTATAATTAAACACCGCTTAATTGAAATACTCAATTAATTCAAATATGAAAATGTCGCAGTTAGTTGCATGACCCAAAGATAATCTCATTATAAATATTTTTAAATTTAGTTAAACCCACCACTGGCACGCCCACTTTTTTTTATTTCATCGTTTCTCGACTATTTTGACGCTTCAAATGATTTGGATGACATTCTTTGAGTTCCTTCTATTGTGCAAGAGCAAAATTTAAAAAAAAATGGTAAAACCCGCCTACCACCACGCCTACTGTTATCATATTTTCCTTATTTCTCGGAACCGACTTCAACGATTTGGATGCAAAATTCAATTTTTCCATAAAAGGACAAGGAGAAAATTCAAACAAATATTTTAAGTGATATCCGCCCACTGGCTCGAAAACGACTCAAAGGATTTTAATGAAATTTCCAGAGCTTATTTACATGAACCAGACAGAATAAAAATAATTTGTTTTCGTAAATTCCACCTACTACTATACCCACTTTTATAACTTATTGGTTTCTTGGAAATGGATTTAACGATTTGGACGAACATTTTAGAGCTTAGTTTGATGTGCATGAAGAAAAATTCAAAAATATTTTAAGTTAGGACCCTTGATGCAACTCCTACTTATCTAATTTCTTAGTAATATGTGTACAATACATACAAGCAACTTTTTCTACGGGAACTAATACCATAACCTTTCATGTCAAAGATCCCGAGAAGAGAAGTTTCCAAGGTACTTACTACCTATAAAATCTAAATAAATTGTAGTATAATACCAAAGTTCACAAATAGGCAGCACTAATCACTATGTATAACAAATTACAGCCAAAGACACTCCAGATATACAGATAGGAGACATTGGCTATCATTTCTATCTATGCCTGCCTACAAAATTGAAGTCCAAATGAAGCCACATTTTTGCAAGAGTATGCGTTACCTCAGCTGATCATATAGCGCTTATATGGCTGCTAACTCTATTCAAATTATATTTTCAGTACAGTCCTTATGGGAAAGCTTTTTCAAACAAAGAGGTGCCTGTCGCTGAAATCACCAAAATAATCACTGAGTTACATACGAATTGTATTTGAAGTCTTCTTAAAACCAGCCTATAATCCACCATGACATATCTCATACACATCGAAGCACACACCACACACTCAACCAACTTTACATTCGAAGATATTTGTTATTTAAAAAATGCTCAGCTACATAACTTCAGTTGACGTCGAGCGATCTTTTTCGTTGTATTCTTAAGACCGAATCGACAACGTTTTGATTTGGAAAATTTTAAGAACATTTTTTATGATATATGCATATAAAACTTTTTAAAATCAGAACAATTAAGGAAACACGATTTTTTATGCTATTGTGAATTATTGATTTTAATTAAACAAATGAAGATGTTTACGTTAACTGTGTTTTCTTGTATAAAATGTTAAATTCGTTGCAAGTTATTATTTTGCTTAATAATAAAAATACAAAATTAAACTTATTTGTTAAGGACTGAAGAAAGTGTGTTTTTAAATTGAACCGAAATTAAGTTAAATTGGTTTTAATTGCATATTTTAAATGCGTGTTTTGATTTTTAACCGCATATTTCCAGATATTAAGTGCATGCTAATCTGAACCCTAGTGAATATAATTTTGTTCACAGATACCATGTACACAGATAGGAATTTAATTCGCCCATATAATGGGTGAATACATTTTTTTTTCACGAAAAATCTTTCATGCTTGCGGTATTGGGACCCAGGCACCAAACAAACATGGAAGACTGCGGCAAAAACAAATGTGACATCGAACTCTTGAGTGTGAATTCAGTGCGCCCTAATGCGCTGCAGTGCAAAAATCAAACAATCCGTTAAAGCAGTATAAAATTCACATAAGAAACAAAAAACATGGCCTCGGCATGAACTGTCAAAACTATGGAAAAGACTTTTGATGGTTTCTTACGTATGTATTTAAAACAAAATGATAGACACACGGGAACTTGCATATGGCCATTTAAGAGAATATTACAAATTACTCTTAAATCTCTATCTGCTCCCAAGAATATTTGGTATTCAAAATAATCGATGTGCTGCTTTTAGCTGCAAGTGTAAGTATAAGCGACCAAGTAGTGCACTTTATTTTTTAGGACACAAACAAACAAAGCCCACGAGATTTTTTTAATCATTAGTATTTCTTTTTTATTTTTAAGTAAAAGCAACACGTTAGTAGTGGCTGTGATTGTGACCTACTTTTTGCGTGTTTTGTATGTACTTCAAGCCCATTGCGTGAATATTCACACTCCAGGGGTGTCATCTGTTTTTTTTTTAATTTTTGTTTTATTTTGAAAAAAAAAAAATATTTAAAAAGCACAACCAAGTTGGTATTGTAGGTATGTCGCAATCAGTTAATGTCGTCATGTGTCTCGTGTCATGTCCCACATTGGCGCAGGAATAAATCACACATAAAAAGAAGAAGAAATCAAAAGTGGTCTTGCTTTCATGTTGGAAAACATTACTTTGTATTTGGTTTGGTTGGGGTATCTTTTTGTAGTGTCAATACGGACAACTTGTCACAATTCACAAATATAGCTAACACAACACACCTATCTACTTATTCACAATCGCAAGTGGTGGAGGTAGATTTGGATTATTGTGAAATATAAATTACAGCAGGGGGTTCGATTCTTTGTTAGGTGTTTGCTTTGATATAATAATGTGTGTCGTTTTGGTTGTGGATTTTAATATAGGTCAATTGGGTGAGAGTTATTATTAACAATAATAAAACTCAGCCTTTGTTGTCAACCTGCAGCAAGGTAGGTATATTTTATGTGAGACCTTGGGAGGTCATCAAATATTTAAAACATTTTTTTTCCAACGATTAGGGATCTGTCTTGGATTTATTTGACTACAAGTAAAGCCTTTTACCTATACTTTTTTCAAGTTGGGGTTTGAATTATACATTCAGGAAAGTCTTTTATTAAAGAAAAAAATCTAAGAATAGAGTACCTACATTTTTTTCGAAAATTTTAGGATTTTAAATTTTTAATAATTTTGCTTTGAAACTCTTAAAAGTAAAAATTCTATTCTGATTTAACATCCCTGTTTTATTCGCATACGTCAATCGGAACTGTCATCATATACTGTACATTCGTACAATCGCTGAACGTGCTAAGATTGTGAAAAAAAGAAAGAATTCTCTCCAATTATGAATTTCAATAATACATTTTTTTTTATATCGAGGTAAAATATGGTCTAACTATACGACCTATTAATAGGTCTTATAATACGACCTTCCAATACATATTAACCACTTTATTAGGCGAAACAGTCGACCAACTCATGGTGTGGTAAAAAATCAAGAATTATGGAGTGTTGACCGAAATCTTACTAGAACGGAGGAACCAGTAGCAGGTAATTGCCCAAATCTTATACTCGATCAGGAAAGTGAAACAGTTTTTCATTTGAAAAACTTCACTGGTCAGATTTCCAAGGAAATTTTACTTTTACTTACAATAATTTTGGTTAAAAGTATAAGAATATATCATAGATCGATACGGTAACGCTAGTGCTACCTGGTATAGACTGATACTGGCGTCGCGTCGTCGGTCTAGTGAATTTCTGCCTTATTATATCATGGAATTTCAGCTTGTGATTTTTAAGCATCTGGATGAGGGACGTATGTTGTGACCGAGACAAAATTGCTCACATTGAAAAATTCTAGAGTTATCGCCATTTCTTCTTTCTCCTGTTGCACACATGACCTCTAGTTTTTGAATATTTTTGTATCCTTTTCTTTTAATGTTTCTTGAAAAATGTAACATATTTATACTGAGTGCGATATCTATGTAACTCTATTATGTGTGTTAAAAGCATCTTCGCAATCGAATGGAATCCAAAGCAAAAACAAAGATTAAAAATCACTTTCGTGTAAAAGCAGTCATTGTTGGACTTTGTGTGAATTGTCGTCATTTTAAATCTGAGAAATTTTGCTTCGTGACGTTTCCATTCAAACAAAACTTGGCCTTCCCAATGAAATGGGATTTGGGATTCATTAGCAATTATTGTTTCAGTACAGGTACAGGTCATCCGTACTTGTGAATCGTATTCAACGTATACAAAATTAAAACAAAATGAAGAACACTAACATGTGGTCGCTATAGATTGTAAGAAAAGACTGGCCGCTATTGGTAAACACTATAACCGTGTAGAGATATTTAGTAAATATATTTTTACTGCCGTTGTTAGTAGAATTTGCATTCCTCCCATTAAATTTTTCAGTCGTATTGCTCGCTCTTCTAGGAATGCTTATCAGTTTAACTTTGAACCAATCTTCGGACGTACTGTCAAGTACAGAAATTCTTTCTTTAGCCGTACAACGCGAATGTGGAATACTTTACCCGGCTCTATTTGCCCCTCCCATTTTCATATTCAGACATTCGAAATATGCATCGGTATCTCCTCTTGCATCCTTACCTACATTCCTAACGTTCACACTGTACATGTTGATTTTAAGGGTAGTCAAACCCCCTTTAGTGCGCTTATCATTATTATTTTTAAAAAATTATCAGTACACATTTCAACGGTTGAATAGTTATGTAGTGAATAAGCTTTTATTAAGGATGTATTCAACATTGTGTAAAATTGAATACATAACACATTTTCCTATATACCCATTTTATATAAATACAATGCCCTTTGTTTGAAATGCGTGCCTCAAACGGTGCATACGTTTTATGAATAACATTTTCGCGTTTAAAACTTTAATCAGTCTTTAAAATGCGTTAATGAATAAGGCCGTTATAAGTCTAGTTAAGTCATATTACTGTCGCTTTTGCACTTTCCTTTCTAAAAAAAAATAAAAAGGGAAAAACAACAATCCAAAAAATTCGAATTTCTTGTTTTGCTTCGCTTGAAAAATCGTGTTTTTTGAGTTGTCACGTTATTTATCCTCAACGTGCGATATAAAGGTGAAAAACTCTGTGTGCGTCATGTTCATCCATATGAGTCAAATCAGTTCCTTATTGCCTACAACTACACGCTAGGCGCAGATTCGTTGCCATAAGTGGTAGGTACACCTCATTTCTCATTCAACAGAAGTTAATTTTACCAAAGATAGCCTTAGAGGTTGAAAATTCTAATAATGTACGGATGTAATCACGCCTTGGTATAAGTATATTTTTAAAAAGCCGACCCGAAGGCTTTTAAAGAAAAAAAAAAACACATAAGAAGCGTAATACTAGGAGGTAGGCAAGGAGTCAAAACCTCTTAGGCTGATCAACTTGATAAGAACTAATATACCACGACAGACACAGACAATTTGCTGCAAAGGTGAGTGTACGTGCCTTCTTAATTATCTCACTTGCTTTTTATTTTTATTATTTTATAGATGTTTTAAATTCATTCGGAAGCACCATCAAGAGTTTTTTTTCTTTGCACATTTTATTTTTTTTTTCCATTCGGAGTTCGGACATAGTAAATGCCTTTTTGTCGCAACCATTTTTGTGTCATTGGCATCGTCTGGGTCATAAAGAAGAATAACACATCAGGTGCGGTACCGACAACCGACTCTGACGATTAGACTCATCGAAATTGTTTTTTTTTGTTTGTCTATACATAAACTCGTTGACAATTCCGCATGCACAATTGTCCCACTGTTGAGCCCATAAAAGGCTTGTGATAAGGTACTTAATGCAGACAGTAAGAGGAGGCGATTTGAATATGATGATAGTGTTGGGTGGCTTATGGCTTAGATTATGTACCTATACCCTATGGTGACGGTGATTTTATTGTTTTGATAGAATTAATTAAGAACATAAATGAGAGAGGTGGTTCATATTACGCCTATTTGTAAAAATGATTTGTGGATTTAAGTTCAATGGACGGGTCGATGTGGATAGTTTTTTTTGTCATTGAAAATCGGTATACCTAAGTGCCTATACGTTCTATAGGGTCATTCATTTTTCGGTTCCGGAAACAAATTTCAATGAAACCCATTTGTGATATAAATTTCGGTTACACTTTTTTATTTTAGCTTAGATTGTTCGCGTTTTGCTAGTATGAAAATAACTTGACGGACTCAATTTTGACAAGATAGATTTGGATAGGTATAAAGACATCCTTCTACAACGATCCAAAATTGATGTAACTAATATCTACTAGTGGTAGCAATGTGCGCAAAATGCCTATAGTTCTTGACTGTTAAATTAGACTTTTGGGTTAGAGCCTCACTCTGGTTTAAGCAGCATTTTAATTGGATGCTGCCCGTGGGTTCAAATGAGATAGTGACTAACGACTTCTAAATACGGTTGTGCAATATGATTTGCATTTAAAGTACCTTGGGCGTTACAGAAATTTAGTAAAATTATTAAAAAAGTGTTATTAATCTTGCACGCTTTATCAGGAGCTCTAACTGGTTTAACGGGAAGGAATAGTGTTACCTATCCACCTGGTATCGCAGCGGGTCAATAATTAATCCACTTCTAAATAACTTAACTCATAGTATAGTTTACAGTTGTAACAAAGCGTTACACTTCAAACGCAATTAAGCCAACAACACCCAAATACGTACCAAACCGACCAGCCAAGAGTATACCCAAACTATATAAAATGAACCTCATCCGCCTATCCGGAGTGTACCACCCATCAAGCAATACCAGTCGTCAACCACCTTCTTGGTGTCAGCAGAATACATTAATTTTTATGAATTATAATCAGAGCAAAATTGCACTGAACAGTACAGGACAGAATCGAAAACTCAGAACAAGATAGAACAGTACAGACACAGTCAATTAAACGTCAGCTGTCAAAACAATAACAACAAATATGGAACTTTTGTGTATTTTCTTCTTGTTCATGATTCAAATTTTTGATTTTATTACAAATGAATAATTATTAATACAAAAGAGCTGTCAAATAACCATAAGCCAAAAGTAAACAAATCAACAAATAAAAAAAAACTGAAAAAACAACAAATAATTTTGACAGCTCTCAAGACTGTGTTCTATAGTTTGATCTTACTCAAAAGCCAGAATAGAAAATCCTGTTTTTGTATATTCTAATATGTTCTAGAGCACTTCACTCTGAGCACCAAATGGCAATAATTTACAGAAAAAAACTCTAAATTCTCATTGACCAGCAAAAAATTGTCCTTTTCTCTCCGGAAAAGTTCCTAGCAAGTCACTGAACAAAGCTGATTTTCCGAATCGAATAGCCGACGTGCACTAAATTATCC
Source organism: Philhelius pedissequus (assembly GCA_910595825.1). Classification (NCBI taxonomy): domain Eukaryota; kingdom Metazoa; phylum Arthropoda; class Insecta; order Diptera; family Syrphidae; genus Philhelius; species Philhelius pedissequus. Next base: position 39,210,534 of record OU343163.1, read on the forward strand.
ATCGCACTTAAATCGTGCGATCACGGGTCTATTTGGGTAGGATCAAGTGTTGAACCCTTCCTTGGCAGTTCATCAGCTCTCTCGTTGCCCAGTATATTACTGTGACCCAGGACCCAGCAGAGTTTAATGTTATGCTGCGTGCCAAGAATTTTCAGCTCATTGCGACAGCTAGTTACAAGCTTCGGCTTGGTAACTGTGGCAGAAATCGCTTTAATTGTCGCTTGGCTGTCAATAAAAAAGGTGCATTTTTCACTGCCAATACCTCAGCTTGGAAGACACTACTGTGGTCAGGAAGTCCAGCGGAGTTAGCTTCTTTAAGGTTTTCTGAGAAGAAACCGACACCAACACCTGTGTCCATTTTTGAGCCGTCGATGTAGATAGTTATTGACGACTTATCATGGAGTTCGTTGTTTAGCCATACTTGTCTATCAGGGAAATAGGTTTTGAATGGTTGATCAAAGTCCAGTTTTGGTGGCATGTAGTCTGTGCACACATTGTTGCCTATAATTCTATGCAGAATCTGAGCATGTCCTAAGTGGCTAGTGTTCCAGACGTTAGTTTGGCTTACCCGTAGGGATTCTTGTACGTATACGTCAATGGGCTTCAGGTTTAGTATTGCTTCCAATCTCGCTGTGGGGGTACTCTTCATTGCTCCAGTTATACCTATACGAGATATTCTCTGTACTTTTGTTAGGGTTTTTAGGTTCGTGGCTTTTTCCAGCGCGTTCCACCACACAAGATTACCGTATGTAAGTATAGGTCTTACGATTGCCGTATACATGCACATGATAATTTTAGGATTAGGGCCCCAGTTTTTACTAAAGATTCTGTTGCATGAATAGAATGCGATCATTGCTTTTTTTAGCTCTTTCTTTGATGTTTGGACCCAGTTTAATTTCTTATCTAGGATCACACGGTGATATTTGGCTTGATCTGAGACATTAAGCGGGATCCCATCTATTGTAGGTACTGAAAAAAATGTTTTTTTCTTTTTATTTGCAAACATGACCAGCTCAGTCCTTAAGGGAGTAACCGTTAAACCACATTTTTTGTCCAATTAGAGACTTTGGTTAAAGCGCTATTAAGTTGTTCACTTATAGTGGTTGGGAATTTACCTGTCGGAAGTAGAGCTAAGTCTTCGGCATAGGCTTCTACCTTGACCCCACTATGTTTAAGTTTATGAATAGTATACTTCATTACAAGAATCCATAAAAGTGGCGATAGAACTCCCCTTGGGGAGTTCCTCTTGACTCTGATACTTTTACTGGGTTACATCAAGTTCACTGAAGATCTGTCTATTTCTTAACATGCACATGCTCCAGTTGATTATTGCATGTTCTTCACATTTAGAAAGAACTTGTAAAAAATATTCGGAGACTTTTATACGGTTTTCCTCTTTTACAAAACAAAACAATAACTAAAACTACATCTGTTAATTGTATCAATTTTCTTACCAAAGATATACCTCGGATAATGATAACGTTCACATTGGACGTAATTACTGAGAACTCTTCTTAATCATAATACAGATAGAGAGATGGTTCCATTGAAATAATCAAACCCAGAAGCAACTTGCACTCTGATTCCCCCTGAAATTATCATTCAATACCCAAAATTATAATGATTACATAATATTGTCTGGTCCATAATCGCTGATGACGACGACGCGTCGAAAAAGATAACCAAGACGCTGGAGACAACGTCAACAACGATGATGACAAAGAACGTCATTAGCATCCTCATCGTCAGCGATTCAACGATACCTTTTTTATTGCAATTACCATCAGATGAAGTGTGGTTAGGCTTGTTGGATTGTGCATTTACCTCTTTGAGTGGTTTTTATATTTTTTAATTTTTTTTTTCATTTTTAATGTCATAACATAAGCAATTCCTGCAACCGCACTTGACTTCAAGATATTTGTTCTAATAAAGGCAACTGCACACGATTTGATTTGATTCCAAAGAATCGTATTGTTATATTTTTTTTTTGAAACTGGCATACACATTAGTATTATAATGAAAATGCAGGACTGGATCGCACGTACCTACTTGCTCTTATGGAGTAAGATCCCAGGGCCGGCAGACATACGTCATTTTATCATAGCCGAAGTTTTTTCTGTGAATAGATACCAAAGTAGATAAGAACGAATGGACATTCCGAATTTTTAAAGCTGGGGCTTTCGGGGATATGAAGTGTTAAAAGTACATACCCAACTACGTTATATTATCACAGCTGATTTTTTAATATGTTTAAGGGGATAGTGTCTCTAACTTTATTTGACACTTGTCAAGCACCTACAGTGGGGAGTTTCGTCTGGAAGACACATTTAAGATGTCATTTTAAAGGTGTGTGCTAGACGAAACACCCCAATGGAGCTGTTTGCCAAGTGTCAAAGAAAGTTTGAGAAACTTTCCCCTTAAACATATCAAAAAATCAGCTATGATAAAATAACGTAGTTGGGTATGTACTTTTAACACTTCATATCCCCGAAAGCCCCAGCTTTAAAAATTCGGAATGTCCATTCGTTCTTATCTACTTTGGTATTTATACACAAAAGAAAATCAGCTGTGATAAAATGACGTATGTCTGCCGGCCTTGGGATCTTGGTCTATTATGTTCTTTTTATTAAGAATCTGAATATATTAAGTAGTTCTTTACTTAATTTTTTATACACAAAATTTTGTTAATCTTATACCACGGCAATTTTAAACATTTAATAATTTCATCTTAAAAACAACATTTTAAAAAAAACATCCACACCGTTTTCGAAAACAAAAAAAAAAATATATTTTTTCAAAAATCCAAAAAAATATTTTTCGAAAATTTTATTATGCAGTATTATTTATAATTCGAAGGACCTCCTATATAAGAATTGTTATCGAAATTCGTCGAGGCGCTTATGTGAAAGGCGAAATACAAAAATGCTTGTATAGCAGGTACCGTTAATAACAAAATATGTAAAAAAAATCTTTTGAGAACGTGTCGTGTCATCGCATCATCGGCTTGCAAATTTGTAGCCGCAACGGCACAAAAGAAGTTTTACTTCAAAAATCAATTAAATAAAAATTGAAGATATTCCCTTCATTTTTACTCGTCGGTAAAGTTTCGTCTGCAGTAGGCCTAAGATTCAGTAGTTTTTTTTTCACCTCACACTAAGTCGAAGTTCTTTTATTTCTTCTTGCATTTATAGTTTTTTTTAATTTTTTTTTAACATGATGTCGTCGATCTTTCAGAGCCCTTTCTTCTGAGTAACGGTAAAACATGAAGGTATAATTACTTACCTTCATGTTCGACAATACTACAAAACAAAGTGGAAGAAAGTTTACTCATTTTTTTTGTGCAGGTTTCTTAACCGAAGAAGGATTGGAGTGGAGTAAGTGCCCATCAGTAAGTGTGACGCATGTTGCACACGTGCATTCAAATTAATCATCATCTTCTTTCTTGTGTCTTTGGAGTTATTTATGATGGCAAAATTATTAACCAAACAAAAACATAAACTCTTGAACTCATAGATTCATTGGATTAATTCAAAACGCGATTGGAGGTTAATACTTAATACGTTAATACGTTTTTCAGAATATAAAGTGTTGCAACCCACATTTTGTTTTGTATGGATTAGGTATCTAGATTATTTGTTTAAAAAATTGATACGAAACAATAGCATAACAAATAACCTTGTCGGAAGATTTTATATAACTTCCACAAATGGCATTAAGTGTTAATTTTCCTATACATAGTATTTTTGTGAAGTGATAATATGCAACAGTCTTGGCGCAATGTAAACTTTTGTTTTTAAATCATTGCATAGCGACTCCGAGAATTCGAACATGTTCAACACTTTTTCGCTAAACATGAAATACATACATAACCATTCATATGTACATATATAAACGGTGATTTTTTAAGAGCTTGCTTTTTGAAAATTAAAAAAAACACAGAAACTTGTAAAAAGTAAATGAAATTTTTATTTGGATCGATAAATCAATTTCTGCCATTTACTTTTTAAAAATAATTTCACTTAAATGTTGCCCGCGGCTACGCTTCAGGTGGTCCATTCTGAAGGTCCAATTTTGGCAAACTTTTTCACACATTTCGGACGGAATCTCACCAATGACGCGTTCAATGTTGGCTTCCAAGGCAGCAATCGTGTTTGGCTTGTCCCCATAGACAATAGACTTAACATAGCCCCACAATAAATAGTCTAACGGAGTCAAATCACATGATCTTGGTGGCCAATTGACTGCGCAAAAACGTGAGATCAACTGCTCACCAAATTCGCCTCTCAATTGATGCATGGTTTCGCGTGCAGTGTGGCATGTGGCAACGTCCTGTTGGAACCACATGTCGACCGAGTTAAATTCTTGCATTTTCGGCAAAAAAAAATCTGTTATCATCGAACGGTACCTTTCTCCATTGACCGTAACCCTGCGGCCTTCATCGTCCTTGAAGAAGTACGGCCCAATGATGCCGCCTGCCCGTAAACCGCACCAAACAGTGCATTTTTCGGGATGCATTGGTAGCTGCTGAATTGCCTCTGGCTGCTCTTCACTCCAAATACGGAAATTCTGCTTATTCACGTATCCATTTAGCAAAAATGAGCCTCGTCGCTGACGGACGTAGCTTGCGAAACACATTTTTCACAGAGCACGAATTTTGATAATAAATTTCAATAATTTGCAAACGTTGTTCAGGCGTAAGTCTATTCATGATGAAATGGCAAACAATACTGAATCGAAATGTCAAATGTTCGTGGAATTTGTCATGTGCGGTCTGTCAAAAATATAAACGTCAAAAACCAAGTAGCAAAAAAATCACCCGTATAACCTTGGAACTGATGCTTACGAAAAATATGTCTAGTGGAATATTTGCGAAATTTTAAGTCCGCATAGTCTATAAGGACCGTTTTGCCAGTGAAATAATTTTGCTTCTAAAAAATTTCACGGACCTTGATTTTTTCAAAAAAAAAAAAAAATAAAATACACAAGTGGATCGCACGAACTTGCTCTTATGTTCGATCAAATCGCATGCAAAAGATTTCTATTAAAAATATAAATATATTTTTAAAGTCGTTTTTACTTTATTTTTTATATATACAAATTTTCTTTAATTTTTCTCTAAAAGAATGGGTATGGTAATCTTAGGTATTTAATAATATAAGCTTAAGAACAAAAGATTGAATCCTCTTAATCAAAGAAAAAATAATTAAAAATTCTGAAATAATTACTTTACTAATTTGAGCTCAAAAAAAAGTACGCCATTTTATTTCTTTTATTCTTATCTTATTCTTATTCTATTCTTTATTTGAATTTATGAGAAAAAAAATTTAAAATCTGAAAAGCGGTTTTTGAGAAAAAAAGTTTTTTTTTTGAAAAAAACTGAAAAGAATCAAAAACGCCAATTCATAGGTATTCAGCAAATACATATAATTATAATTTTTGAAAAAAAAATTATGCAGTTTTCAAAATATAAATTTTAACTAAAAATATTGGTACGCACTATAAATTGGGCAACCTAAGCCTATAAATGTGTGAAATTTCGAAAGAATCGGTTAAGTTATTATGAGATAGTCGAAATAAAAAAAAACTGTCCTATGGAAAGTACCGTTTTAGACATTTTTAATTTTTTTTCAATCACATGATCGGTCGTACCTAAAATGCTGCAGTGATTTTTTAAATAAAAGTCGTTAGAGCAGTTTCCGAGAAAAATAGGCTTTAACGTAACGGTTGTATGGCAGGTACCGTTATTTTTTGAGCTAAAAAAATTGAATTTCCCCTCTGTACAATACCTAAAATACTATATATACCAAGTTTGAAACAATTCACCCGTTTGGGCTCTAGGTGTATATACATATGTACATACAGACAGAATTTTTAGATCACCTTTTTTCGTCTTCGCTATCATCGTAATGTCATGTTTGATTGTTATCTCAAAACTTACTTTTTCGACGAATGCATAACTTGCCTTATAGATATTATACGATATATTTATTCCCAATAAAAATATTTGTAAATATTTTATGAAATTGCAGTCTTACATTGCCCATTGATTTAGTATTCTATTGTTGGTACCTAAGAAGCTTATGCTTGCCTAATTGACTTGCTGTATTATCTTTCAAACATCAACAAAAAAAAAAACCATAGCATCACATTAAAAATGATCGGCTCCGAGTTGTCCCACATAGAAGTGCATCAAAATTATTCGACAAAACACTATAATACTACATGGTGTGTGGTGCAAGTTGTTCAATTATAAATTCATAGATCTTTTATTTTTATTTTGCTATGGCTATGGCCACCTAAATAGCATGACCAATTGCTAAGCTGTTGGACAATTTTAAAACTAAATATCAGAATTGATTGCAAGTGGCAAAGTGGCAGGGCAAGAGATCAGAATTGTATATACAATATGACATTGCGTGCAAACTATACTTAGAAGCAAATCAGTAGGGTGTACTCATTTTGTATATAAAGTAAAGGAATTTTTTAAATATTATTCACATTTCTTTGACATGTCAGAAAAACCTAAAGAAATAATATATAATATAAAGCGAATTTGCTAGACCTTGTTAATTTATTTTCTTAAGAATTAAACTGCTTGACTTTTCCTAAATACGGCCTGAAAAATGACCAAAACAACTCAATACAATATTTGTTTTTTTTTCCCTAGGAAAAAGGGCCCAATTTTTGGCGTTTTTGCCTGATTTTTATTTTTTGAATTTTGGTGGGCCTTTTTTTTTCTTTGAGAATGATGAAAAAAGGAAAAACCAAAAATAATTCAAATCGAAAAGGAAAAACCGCCAGAGAATTCTCCATTATTTGGAATAAGCACAAGGCGCAAAATAAATTATGCCTAAGGGGGCCAATATTTTTTTAAATACCCGAGTTTTTAAATTAAGCGATTTTAAATAAAGAGCAATATTTTCTGAAAAATTGGTAACCAATAGACGGGGATGAGTCAAGTTGTTCAGATAAAAAAAATCATAACCCATTATCGAAATATTGAATTTAAAAATAAAGAAAATTTCGAACTTATACAATGACTGAAATCAATAATTACTAGAACAACATTGAACCGAAATAAGTAAAGAGATAATAAAAACTTACGCTCAAAGACTAAAATCAATAATGCGATCAGAATCTAAGTTTGTTAAAATCAGTAATGAAAGTTAAATTATTTGAAAATTAACACAAGGAAAATAAAAATTAAGAAAATTTAAATGTTATTTCAATAGAATTTTGAATCGCCAATAACAAGTTGTTATTGCATGTTAAATAACTGCTACTGAATAACTGTTACTGAAATATTGCGACATCAATAGATTTAAAACGTTAAATTTTCCGAAGCAATCAATGTCCCGGACAATTAAATTAAGAAGTAAAAGAGTGGGGAATTATTAAACTTAAATGAAACATTTCATCATTCAGCAGTGTATTCACTACACTGAAAATTGAAATTGAATGTTGAAATTCTGAAAATTCTATTCAATACTTCAATGGAAATACACATGTATAACGTAAAATTTTTGCTTAAAAAAGTTGAAAACTCTTGTGAAAAAACATTTGCAAAAAAGAAGAAATTTCGACAGAAAAAATTAATTGTTTACCCTGAAAATATAACAAATTCTTTTATATAGACTTCTTGTACAAAAAAAAAATCGACTAAGAAATTCAATATTCAATATTTTTCATATTTATAAATAAATTTAAAAATAAGATCTATAGACATTTAGAATTTTGGAAATTTCATCAAAATTGAATTTTGAAACTTTTTAAAGCTTTTAATGTGATTGATTTTAAATATTGTTTTACAAAAATGCCCTTAGAATCACCCTGTTTCTTCTTAACATATGCATCACGACTACAAAGTTGGATGTATCTATAATACATCTGAAAAAAATATCGAAAACATTTTTGATATCAAATCAAAAACTACGATAATTAATCTAATGATTTCATGTTGTAGCATTTTTTGTTTGTTACCAGCTTTTTTTTCTCCAACAACTATCTATAGGTACTTATTTTTTGTTGTGTTGTTTCAATGTTGTTCGCTGACGTTTTAGTTCGTTGTTGTTGTTGCTGCTGGGACAGAGATACCGATAGATAACATTATGGGTATGTCGTGTCATGTTGCCTGTCCAGAGCTACGGATGGATAACATACATATCTAATGCATGATGGAAAATAGGCATGAAAATATGTTTCCGATAGATTGATGCATATGTGTAGTAGGTAGCATGATTGTTTATCGTTATGGACACAAGCTCATGTGTAGGTATATCGTGTAAAACATATTTTATGCAATGATAAGGGCTTGTGTCGCGCCTGTTCTAATAGCATACGGTCAGTTTTACGTACACTGAGATAAAAGTTCGAATGTACTTTCCAAGAGCAAAATTCAAAACAAAAATTTAACAAATAGATCTAGGTCTACGTTGGATCGTGGAGAATAGAAAAAAAAATCATAAATAATTTCAGATCAAGGATGTTTAAATAAAAGAAATGTTAATAAACTTTGAATAAAAGTAGAATATTTCATTGTCTCAATTATAGATATCGCAATGGAAGGGGCAAATAAAGGCGGGTGAGGAAACATTTGCAGAAACATTTCATAGACATTTAAGGAACATTTCAAAAACAAACAAACATTCCAGAAATGTTTTCTGGAGCGTCCACACTTAAAGAACATTTCGGAAACATTTCTAAAATGTTTCTGAAATTCTTTTTAAACAAATGGGAAACATTTCAGAAACGTTTCCTAAGCAATGTTTCCTGAAATGTTTCTTTGGTTTGGCACACCTTAATCCACAAAGCTGTTTCAATAATGGAACTTTGTAGATCGATAAAATAGGCACTTGTTTATTTGTTTTCAAGGCGTGTTGAATGCATCAAACAATAGAACTATTTATTTCAGGAGCCTCTAAACGATCAAAACAATGTTTCGAATCAAAAAAGTGCATCAGTTTTCAAACTACCTCATTTCCGTTGGATCTGAAAAATGATTTGACTTGGGAAATTGTTTTGTTTACCTACTTGTTTAAACTGATTTCTTTGAGTGTATTTTTTTATCATAAACCTAGTGGAATATCCTCTAATAAACCCCACGGGTTTTCTCTACTGTTTGTAATGTCGTTAGTGATTATGAATCTTTTTTTTATGAAATGATTGATGGTCTGTTAATGACTCTCAGTTTCGAAGAGATAAACCCTAAAGTTATAAAAAATATAAAAAAAACAAATGTTAACTAAATTCTGTCCCTCTATGTTTGGAATATTTTGTGATGTTTTTTCTTTCCTATATAGATACTATCTGCTGTGTCTGTCAATTCATTTATGCGATAACAATTTGCATGTACACTGCAGCACACAGCACACCTTTTGGGAACAAAAAGGGGGCATGATCAACACGTGAATGAATACAATACTCAATTTAACGATTTTGTTCATCAACAGGCCGGCCTTCTATCAATTTCAAGGGTTTTGCGAGAAATTACAAAAACAAAAAAACTCACGATGCACATGTATAAATCACAAAGTGATTAAGAGGGATGGTGGCGGCGGTAAGGGTTTAATATATTTTAACAACGGAAAAAATTGATGATAGTTTTCAAATTATGCAGCAAGCAGAAGGACGTCATGGTGTAGATTTACTCGATTTTTTTTTTGTTTTTTAGTTTTGTTTATGAAGTAGTTCTCAGTGTTAAGTTAATCGTTTGTCACGTTCAGCCATAAACGAGGGGTGTGAGTTAACCTCACCTCTTTAAGTTCATTTGATATGTATCTGAGGATTATTTTGCATAATTTGAGAATATCTTTTGAGATAAGGCAAAAGGATACTGTGTTGTTTTTTTTTGTAGCAATCTCATAATACGCTGCTGAAATCATCAACGGGTGCGTCATGAATATATAATTTAATTAAATATAACTTAGAGGAGAATTTAACTGCGAACATCTTTGATTTTTTTTTTATTAAAACGCATCCTTACTTCTACTTGAATGTGTTACAAGGATTACATTCTGGCAATATTAGACATAACGATAAAATTTACTTCCTTAGCATTCAAAAGGATTGTGTTATTTATGCTATTAAAGTAATAAAGGTTTGATTTATGCAAAATTATGAATGACTAGCAGACCCGTGGTCGCGTTGTTCCGCAAAGTCTTATAAGAAAATTTTGTTTAACTAAGAATATTAGCATCTAAAAATGATGCCGAAACCTTAATCTTCTTCTGTTTTTGGAAGATTGCTCACAAGCACATAGAGAAGGTTCATTTTTCATGATTTTTTTTTTTTTTTTTTTTTATAATCTACACGCGCTCAAGGGATTATGAATACCCTTTAAATGTTTCAACACAGCGCGAGCGTGAGGGTGAGGTTAAGGAAGAGAAAGAATGATAGGAAAGATGTGTGGCGTGATATTCGGAGACTGTAGGTGGTTGTTGTGTCAGATTTTATCTCCAGGGATGGCGGCTGAACTAATGCGGAGAAATTTCCGTGTCTTATTTATCGATGTCCCTTATAATTCGCATTAATTTTTTTATCCTTTGTCATATTTTATCGGTATACTAGTTTTACTCAATCACATGTTGTTAGTGTTATGCCTAAACAGCATGTAATGAGTAAACCAGCAACTCATTGTATGACAATTATTTTTAGAATTGGTTTTAATGGAAAATAAGAAGACATAGACTACGGCAGGGATCGAACCTGTGACCATGAAGTTGACAGGCGAACACACAACTATCGCGCCACGGCCACCCGTTCTTTTGAACATGATATTTTAATCTTCGTACAAAGGAAGCCTTTTTTGTTTTTATTAGATATACCATCACAACAAACAAAACATTTCCTTAACGTAGACTTTGAATTTTAAGGAAAACGTATATTACTTTGAGAATAATTTCTGGAATCAACTAGGTATTAATTTTCATAATCTGGTGCAGCTTTTTGTCAAACAAATATCTATTATATAATCACTTAAAATATTCATACTTTCAGTGTCAAAAGAAGAAAAACTTTACTTACCTTACTTTTTAAAAATTTATTTTATTTTTAGGTATACAGTTGAATATATTCTTAAAGTCTTTCTTACTTTTTTTTTACAAAAAATATTTCGTTAATTTTTCTCTAAAGAAACAAAAACTGGTATGGGAATTTTAAGCATTTAATAATATAAACTGAAAAAATAATATAAAAAAAAATCGCCCACTCGTTTTCGATATATGTACATTAAATATTAAAAAAAATTACCTTTTCTTTAAAATACAAGAACAAAATTTCGAAAATTACACAATACATATAAAAAAGTTTAATCAAAATCCGTTGAGTCGTTCATTGGAAAATCGAAAATCAAAAAAGTGGGTATATGGCACGAAGACTATACCTATAATAGCGAACTGAGTTTTTATTATCAAAATCTTTAAAGACGTTTATGAGATAATTAATATTTACCATTTTTGGTACAAGCAATTATATGGCAGTTAGTTTCGAACCAATCACCTAAGTGAAACAATTTTTGAAGAATTAATTTCCAAACTCAAAATTTTGAAACATAAATTAAAATTGATGTTTTCCAAAATTGTACGTAATTAATAACTACTTTTGTCTTCAAAGTTCAATAGGTACTCTTATTAATTATTTTTAGTCAAAAACAAAAAAGAATTAAATAAAATAAAATAAAATACAATAAAATAAAATAAAATAAAATAAAATAAAATAAAATAAAATAAAATAAAATAAAATAAAATAAAATAAAATAAAATATAATAAAATAAAATAAAATAAAATAAAATAAAATAAAATAAAATAAAATAAAATAAAATAAAATAAAATATAATAAAATAAAATAAAATAAAATAAAATAAAATAAAATATAATAAAATAAAGTAAAATAAAATAAAATAAAATAAAATAAAATAAAATAAAATAAGATAAAATAAATTAAAATAAAATAAAATAAAATAAAATAAAATAAAATAAAATAAAATAAAATAAAATAAAATATAATAAAATAAAATAAAATAAAATACAATAAAATAAAATAAAATGAAATAAAATGAAATGAAATGAAATTAAATGAAATGAAGTGAACTGAAATGAAATGAAATGAAATGAAATGAAATAAAATAAAACAAAATAAACCACTGTTAAACCTATACATAACTTTAACTTGTGCTTATCAGCGTATCTACTGTTGCAAAATATTTATTTCTAACACTAGCTGAAAGGAATAGAGAAACATGGAATCCAAAAATATTACAGCCGTAGGATTTATCCAAATGTCCATGCTCTTGACGTAGAGGAGGTATTTCAATAACCCTGGAATTCTGCATGTAACCACAGTTTTCATTTTGCTTTCTCTAAGCTTAGTTGATAGGTACCTACCTACCCATTTTGGAAATGTCTTCCAAGATGTTTTCTATCTTTTAGGTACCTAGGGGGGTATTCGTTTTTTTTTAAATTGTAGTTAATATGTTCCACCGTTCTTTCAATAAAAATAGGTAAGTAGGTACATATATGTCTCACCCATAAAAACAGATAGTAGATAGGTGCTTGTGTTTTAAGATGATTAGCCCTGAGAAGCCTTGAAATTATTAAAAAAGAAAACCAATAAATCTTTTAACCGATAAAATACATAGCCATGTACGTAAATACAAGCAAATAATTTACTTGAATTGTAGATATGTAGGGTCCTTCCTTAACCTATCCTTAAAAGCAATCATTTATCAATTTTTTTTAAGCAAGACAAACAATAATTCAGTTTTAAATTTTCAATACCTAGATAATCTCTCTTCTGACTACTTTTCGAATGACCTTTTTTTAAATGTGCACTAAACAAATAATAAAATACAAAAAAAAAAATTGAAAATAAATCGAACTCAGGATATAACTACCTACCTAACATTGAACAGATGACTTGTGGGACTGCTCCTTTGTTGCTTGTGATATATTTCACCCTTGCATGCAGAGGAGGTGTACGACGAGTATCTCCATACATAAGTCCAGGTCAAGTATAAAGTAATCTGTCTACCTAACACACACTATCAATAGATACAAACCATGACTACACGCATTCAAACCCTATCTACCTACTATACTCTGGATCGGATGGGATATCGGATTGAAGGACCAACAAAAAAAAATAAAGAAAAAAGAGACCACTTAAAAAAGGGAAACACCACAGAATTGTCCGAAAAGTTTTAAATTTCTTGGAAATAAAAAACTTTCTATTTGTGGCCCACAATATAACAATCAATCCCAATCCCAGGCAGGCACCAGGGGAAGACCAAACCAAGCCAAACAAAATCAGGAAAAAAGGTTCTCTGCCTGTGACTGGCTGGAGATTTGAACAACGCAATGGCTCGTCGAACGGCGACGACGACGAAGACCCTCCTACTCCTCATTGCGTCGCCTCGTCTTGTCTATCCGTTGTCCGTCCATTTACGATACTTGGTTTGGGATTGTATTTTTTTTCTCAGTTTTTTTTATTGTTCCCTACAATCTTCTTCCATTTTTACATATATATATATATATTCAAGATCCAACCAAACACTGAATGTTTTTTTTTTTGTTTTGGCTTGTTGCTTGTCATGGACATGGAAAAAACCTTTTTTGCCTTTCTTGGGCTCTTTACAATTTTTTTTTCAATCCTCTGTAGGTGCTTGAGATCTGAAACCGTGCAGGTGTCCAATTTTGAAAACTAGTTCTAGTCCAGCAGCGTATATTCAATTCTTAGCATTATATCGCTTCACGTTTTCGCTTTTTTTTATTTAACTTTTTTCAATTTTTTTTTTTCAAAACAAGAAAACGATATTTTGCTTTTGGGAACAGTTAAATCTCTCAGTGTGGGAGGTAAGGCCGTATGTTGTTAGAAAAAATGTTTGAGTTTTTTTTAGAAGTGACTCCAGAGTCCAGAGTCAGAAGGACATTCGGCTTCTGTAAATTATTTTTTTTTGTCTAGCAACTCCCCAATATGAATATTTGACACTTTTTTATGAAAAACAACAGTTATAACTTGGCATTTCACTAGTTCGTCCTTGAGAACGTCTGGTTTTAGGATCTGGCCATCAACTTAGCAGTCTTACTTCTTTTTCCTTCTTAGATTAATAGATTTTCAGGTCTCCCAAAATTGTATAAGCCCAATTTTCTTGTATTTGTAGATTTGTAGTAAAAATATATTGTCGTAAGATTAACTGCATCCCCAGACTTATATATCATTTTGGACAAGAAAGAGTAAAGTATTGCCAGTATAACTAAAGTGTTGCGGATATTAACAAAAAAAAATATTGATAGCGAATTGGGCAATATTTTCCTCAAGCCCTTGTTGTAAAATTAGAAAGAAGATAACCCAATTTGCGGCCATTAAAAATGGTCCAAGTAAAGCCGGGTCCACACGCAACTGCAATCTTGACAAGTATACCTTCTTGGGTTGCACAAGTGGCTTGAGCAAGATAAAATTTTTATAATTCTTACTTTTGCATGCCTCAATAAAACAACAAAATGAATAGTTTTCGATACAATTTCGTGTAATCAATGATTATTGTTATTGTTATTACTTTCAAACAATCATAACAGACAATAACAAAGGGGTTAGAACTATAACAACATACCTGTACCAAGTAATAGTTTTTGTTACGGCTAATTTCATGAGAAAGTTCCAATAGTTGAGTTCTAATCGTTAAAACTTGTTGAAGGAATGAGTTAGATCTCAATCAAGTTCTATTTTTTTGTTCGTAAAACTGCGTTTTAGGAGTTAGAACTCTCTCAAGAAATAAGCCGTTAGTGTTTTTCTTTTAGTATTAAAAAAAAGTTTATCATACTATCGTGAACATCGCACCAGCTATCGCAATGTCGACCTTCGAACTACAAATCGGGAGGTTTTGGGAGAATTTATAAGGCGTTTTTTTTCGTTTTAAAATTATAGCGACTGCAGCTAATGTAATTAATTCACTTTCTTCAATCGACATGATTCAAAGATAAACTGATAACTGACAATAATCCACCAACAAATGTGTGCCATGTGGATGCCCTACAAGTATACTTGTCAAGTTTGCGTTTGTGGACCCGGCTAAAGCATAAAACTTGATTTATTATTTATGTAATTTCCAAATACAAAATTATTTTCCAATGTTTTGATAATTAGAGATTTTACTGTATTTGGTAACGTATTTTATGGTAAAACTGGAACGGTTTAGGTTGTGTGAGCTCTACTATTCTTATATTCCTCCACCTTCTTCTATAAGTAAATATTGTGGATTGTGTACCTTTTTATCCCTGATTTCTGAATATTGTGTTGAGTGTTTGGTTGGCTAAATTGTTGATGCATATATGGATACGCTACGCATATAATTCGATTTAATATGGGTGCTTCTTATAGGGAAGATAGGTATACCCAAAAGGATCCTGTATGAGGAAACCTCTATGATTTCCCTTCTCTCTCTCGCTCTCTCTGACTCCGATAAGTGGCTACCCATATAATGTAGGTAGTTTAATCAAAGTGTAATAATTATCATTTTTATGTTTTTTTTTTGTATTTTTATTTTTGTTCCTGTTTTTTCCCGCCTTTTTTTTGCTTTAAAGGAAGCTAGGCATACAAATGAACAGGATTTTGTTATTATTTGTTTGTATCTTTGTTTGATTGCCAATGAATTTAATTAGGGGTATGAATCATTGTGAATTTTAATACTTTATCTATATAACCTATAGGCGTTACAGGTTAACATATTCGCATGAATTGACACAATAAATGCGAATTTAACAAAGAAAACTCTAGGAGAATATGCAATCAAAGAGAATTAGTTTAATGAAAAGATGGTCGTTAAAGGATGTTTATAGGTATATAAATATATCTACCCATATAATCCTGATCGATATTTTACTGGTTTATTGAAATTAAAAATATATTCATTTCACCTATAACTACCCATTATCTACACAATTATATTAAATATGGGATTCATTAGATAGAGATACGTATCGTATACGTAGTTAACTATAGGATATGCATACGTATATATATATCAAGCAATAATTATTTGTTAATAAAAATTAAATAATAAATAAATACTTAAAGGTGGGTCAGTTAAACTTACTTATCCCAAGAACTTGGCTCATCTCCGCATATTTTTCAACAATTTCCGTTGAAAATATTCCGCTCTATAAAACTCGCTTTATTGAAAAAGCTGGATATCTGACAAATATTTCCATTTAATTAAATTTTTTTTCATTGGTGTTTTATTCAGGGATTTTGTTGCGCTGTTTAATAAAAAATAAAATAATAGATACTATTATTTAAGAGCGCTTAGACAAAATCGATAGAGATCAGTTGAACCGTTCTCGAGTAACTTTCGCCTATATTTAAAAAAACACTAGGTATATAGTGTAACACCTTGATTAAGTGCAATATGTCATTAATAAAACAAGGTTTCTGCTATTTAACATTTACACATATATTCCTTCGGTATCGCTAACCCATCAAACAAGGCAGTTCAGGGCCAGTTGTATACAATCGTGGTTCAAATATTTGATCCGCGGTCCAGCTAAGTTTAACTCCCGATTTCGGCGGATTAACTGACGTCCAACCCTAAACGTTGATTTAAGATTCAAGTAAGACAGAAGCCAAAAACATGATTGAACTATAGTTGAAACTCACTTAATCCGCTGAAATCGGTAGTTTAAGTCTGCTGAACCACTGTTCAAAAATTTCTACAACTGACCCTACATACATATTGTAGTAGATTTTCTTCGTGGATTTTCAGGCGGACTCTTTATTTTATTAATCGAAAATCTTAACTCGCGGCTTTAATTCTATCTATAGTTTAGAAAAGTCGTGGATTAAAGGTCTCTACTCGAGATTTTGATCAAACAAAATTATAACGATGTTAGCGGGTTCTGTGTCTCACAATTCTGTCTGATTGCATAAGAGTGCATAACTTGGTACATATTGGTTTTTCTTTTCAAACTTGTTTCTTTAATATTCTCAACGGCTTTAACGATTTTTTATTTTAAAAAATCAGTTATTGAATAAAGAGAAAGGTTAGTTTTTCGTATTTTTTATTTGTCAAAAATGGATATTTTTTCTACCTCTACTAGAACCATTTTGTTTGGTTTTCGATTTTCTGGAAAACTAACTTCAAACATTTTTTAATAGTACTATATTTTAATTTTAAAACAAGTTTTTAAACTTTGTTCTAATGAAAAAAAAATTCTTTTCTGGCTTCAAAATTCTGCTTTTAAAGTGAAAATTCTGTTTTTCAAAATTCTGCTTTTTTTCATTTTTTCTGCTTTTCAAAATTCTGCTTCTCAATGTTCTGTCCGTCAACAAAAAAGAATTGTGCTTATTTTTTTTTTAATTTTGAATTTACTTTTCTTATTTACAAAAGCAAACGAGAAATAAAAATAAAACAAAACAATCCATTAGGTTAACTTAATTATGGAAAAAATTACAGAAAAAAAGCAAACAAGCAAAAACCAAAGAGAACGATGTTTTTTGAAATGCGTATAAGAACCTAAGATAGCCAATGTGACTTAGATCGATTCTCTTTCTTATAATTCTTTTTATATGTTTGTTTTTCGAAACACTTTTTCTTTTTTTCTTTAATAGACACTAAATGAATAATTGCCTTAAGAAGTTGAAAGACAACAAAATATTTTTTTTATTAAAGAGAGTAAGAGTATGCTCTTCAAATAATAAGGAAAACAAAGGTTTGTTAAATTTTAAAAAGCGGGCGCTTTTTATCATTTTCCAAACCTTTGTTTTCTTTATTATTTGCAGAATTTTAAAAGCAGAATTTTGTTTAAAGAATTTTGACCCCGTCAGAATTTTGACACCAACCCATGGCAGGTACGATAATAATATTTTATGTATAAATTTTGTACACCGAATTGTAATATAGGTATCTTAAAAGTACTACTATTTTTTTTACTTGCGATATATAAGTACTATATGGCAAGTTAGTGAATTGTAAAAAAATCGAAGTCGAGATTTTGATCAAACTTGACATTACGATGATAGTGAAAAAAAACGTGGGTGTCACAATTCCGTTTTTTTCTGCCAGTCTTTTCATATGCCTGGCTGCGAGCCTACAGCCTAAATGGTTAAATGGATTTTCGTCAAACACGCGTTTCTTTCATTTTATTTTTAAGACGAAAAATAGCGGCACCTGAGATACATTTTTTGTTGGTTAAATAGGATAAATCATTGTATATAGTTATATTCTTATTATATAAACAATGGATAAATCTTATTTTTCTCAAAAAAGACCCCATCGATTTTTAAAACATAAAAAACAGTTAATTCATAAAGTGGAAAAGGTACTTTGTGGTAATTTCAAAAAAATTGTTATTTTTGATACCTCTAGTTAGATTTTTTTTATTTTCGATTTTTTGAAAAAAAAAACGGTTTATTTAATTTAGTTTTGAAATGTTTTAATGAGAAGGTCCTAAAAGTTTGAATAGTATTATAAGCCAAAATTAAAAAAAAACATTTTGTTTAATTTAAAAAAATAAAAAACTTTTTTTGAAATCTAAATATGTATGTACGTATTTCTAAAAAGACTTATAATTGGTTTCTTCGAATTGCATATTTTCATATTTGTCTAAGTCAAATAGCATTTCTCTAAATTATAACAGATAAGCAATTAATATACTATACAGGTAAGTAATATTCTCTAAAGAGGGCTATTAAAAACGCTTAATTTTAGTCGGAATATATTTGATCCTCGTAAAATCCGTCGTATTAACGACAGTGTAGGTATTAACAATTTCAAAAATGTACATATTTATTTTTTGTTTGTTTTGTTAATTTAAATTGTTTACATAGGAAAACTTGATTTGCCAGTTTAACTTGCACCTTATTTTGATTTTTGTATAGGTAGTCTGAGTATTTTTTTAACACTGATGAAGTACAGTGCTCTATATAATCCTTATTTACGAGTATTTGCCTGAGTAATATCTATCCCATTTACCTACAAACATATACATAAAGTATTTCAAACACATTTGTTGTGCATTTGAATGGATATGGATATAAAGACTTACGAAAAACACTTGAATGCGATTGCCTAATCCTCTCTGCCATTTTATTCAATTCAACAATGACATATCGATTTTGCACAAATTCTTCTTACTCTCCAGAACCTATTCCCAATTAATCTCCATTCAATGCATCTGTTTGCCCTTTGATACGTGATTCCACCACACAATACATCTCAAGGAATAAATCCATTTCATGGTCTTCTCTTTTTGTGTGCTCTACCATCAGCTGACTATAAAAAAAAAAAATAATACAAAAATAAAAAAAAAAAAACGAAAAGGCCACTTGTCCGTGATGATGCTGGATTTTGGATAATACAAGCCATCGTATCACAATCACAAGATGACGATGAACAAGTGTTCTTCTGGTATTTCGTATAAGTATATTTTGGTCTTGTATAGGTATATACTCGTAGGATGGATGAAGGTACTTTTGGATCCTTCCTTAACATCATAGTCGCCACATTGTCTGGCCAGATCGTCTGGATGGATGGATGGATGCAGCAAATAATGAGAAAAAAAAAGATTGAATAAAAAAGCCATGCACATTGCACACACACCAATAAAAATTCTTCTAAACGCTGCTGAAGAAGGATTCGAATAATATTTCCCTGTTATATTTTTTTTATTTCAGTTAATCTCTTCTGCTTTTTTGAAGATCTTATCCTTAAAAAAATATCAAATTTCAAAATCTTGTGTAAATGTTAATGACTTCACATAATCCATCATGCATGAGCCAGGTCTTAAGGCCTTCTAAGATTGGATCCTGGTCTTCTCAAAAATTAAAAAAAAAAAAAAAACGAAGGACAAAACGATTGATTAGTGATTAGGTTTAGTCTTCAGTGTGGAAAAGGAACTGATGGCTCTTCTAGGAGTCTCCTTCTTCCACCATCTGTTGAATTTCAATTTATTTTTTTTTGTGTTCTTCCCTTTTTAAGGCTGAATCTACGTAAACTAGGCACGTATTCGTATACACGTAAGCCCGCAGTTGAGGCTCGGCTTGAGCGATAGCCATGCACTTCACCACAACCATGGCACGATAATTACTATCGAACGTTCGTATTTTTTTAGTGGTGGACATGGACGCAAGACGTACAATTACGTCGAAGCAAAAAGGGATCAACTTGTTGCAAAACGTTTTTAAGTGCTGTAGCTGAAAATAAATAATTTTCTCACGCAATTGAGCACACAAATAATTTGAATTGCTGCAAAGATATCACGCCCTATTTGATACGCACAGAGACGTATTTTATACATGTATTTGTGTGTGTTTGATGTAGTTTAATTATACATCTATAATGTTTCAATGTGAATGCGTTCACTTTGATTGATTCCCACGTCCATCTGATGAATCTTGTCGATGCGACGTCAACTAAATTCGAATCGAAAACAATAATGATGTTGCGACCGATTGATTGGTATTGGAGCATGAACGTGCGTTCTAATCTGTTCTCGGTCGATTCGGTATACGGATTGCATCCATCAGATATGGAAAAGAACAAAATGTTATTCTAGTCGCAATTGTTGAGAATATCACACGCTCGATGAAAAGAAACGAGCTCCTCTAATATAGCTGACAGTGACATTATCTTTCCCCCTTTATTTTTTTGCGATGGCCTATTTGACACATGAAGTACTTTTGTTTAGGATTCACATGGTAGGTAGTTATATCCCTTTTTAGTTGAATAGAAAATCTGAGTAAAGAGGTAAAGTGGTAAGTGGATATTTGAAGAAACACCTGTTTTTTTTAAAAGACAAACACAATTAGATTGAAAGGATTACAATAAAAAGATTACCTACAGTCTGTTATTTGTATACAAATTTATAGCGAAGGTTACATATGCTCTATTTTACCAAAAAACGTTTTGCTTTGCACCTTTTGAATATCTCTACAAATTTAATTTCGCAAGCACAAGTTTGTAAAGAGGAATTTATTCTTTTGAACATTTGAAACAATTGCAAAATTTTATGACTAATGAGCAGCTATGTTTATGGCATTTACATTTACATTTTTAATTTTTTTTAAAATGATAATATATGTATAATCCATAAAGAAGCATACGGATATACTAAAGAAATCCAACGAGAAGTAAAATTGTGAACGAATTTCGAATTATGGAAATTGTTCTTCAACTCTGGAAATCTTCCGTTCAACAAAGAATATCAGCGAATTAGTTTTTTTTTTTCAAAAATTAGACGTATGTATATACTTACATATTTTTCGCCGGTTGATGTGGTTGATATAGGACACATATTTTTTAATGTATCAGATGGCTTAGATGCTCTATTAAATTTGGACACAAATAAAAGTGCAGGCCCAGACGGAATGGTGCCTGTTGTGTTAAAAAACTTCTTTAATATCACTGCCACTATGCTTAATTTTCAATAAATCTTTGAGGACTGGAACTTCTTTGGATAGCTGGAAGATATCATATATACCTCCCATACACAAGTCTGGCCCGAAACAGAATGTATTGAATTATAGACCGATATGTAAACTTTCAGTGATTCGAAAATTGTTTGAAAAGTTAGTCGCTAACAAACTGAGTCATATTATTAAAAGCATAATTTCTGAGACTCAGCATGGTTTCATTGCCGGTAGGTGTACCACTACTAACCTTTCAGTTTTGTGTGACTCGGTAATTAATGGATTTGAAAATAGCTTGCAAACTGACATTATATTTACAGATTTTGCTAAAGCATTTGATAGAGTAAGCCATGATATCTTGATTTTTAAACTATCGAAACTTGGCTTTCATTCTTCCTATTTGAAAAACCGTTTTCAGTATGTGAAAATTGGAACACATTTATCTAAACAAGGAAGCCATATTGGTCCGTTGATTTTTATCTTTTCATTAACGACATTCCCTCCAATTTTAGATTTTCACAAAATCTGATGTATGCCGATGACATCAAGATACATCGGTCTATTAAATCTTCAAATGACTGTCAAATTCTTCAGGAAGATCTTCATAAGCTGGCTGAATGGTGTGATGATAAAAATTTTTTTTTTTTAATGTTGGTAAATGTCAAAGTTTTACATGTCATAGGAAAATTTCTCCCATCATTTACACTTACTCCATATTAATAATATAGTTCTCGAAAGAGTAGTTGTTAAGAAAGATCTCGGAGTGATTATGGATGAACGTTTTTCTTTTTCGAGTCATATTGATTATGTTGTTAACAAAGCAAACAAAATGGTTGGATTTATACGAAGAAACTCAAAAGATTTTGCTGATTCTTTTACTTTAAAAATATTATACGTTTCCCTAGTTAGGTCAGTTCTTGATTAATGCTGCATTATTTGGAACCCTTATTATGAAATCCACTCTTTAAGGCTTCAACGTGTTCAAAGAAGATTTACAAGATTTTTATTTTTGAAACTAAATTGGTCTATTGAAGTTCCATCTTATGCAACTAGGTGTCTGCTCTTCAATATTCAAACACTTGATCTAAGAAGAAAGTACTTTTGTATAATGCTTATCAAAGACTTAATAAACAATCATGTAAATTGTCCTCAATTGTTGGAGCGTATTAATTTCTTTTTTCCATGTCGAATTATACGTGTAAATTTTCATTTACGGTACAATTTCTATAGAAGAAATTATAGTATGAATTAACCTTTTGCACGATGTATGAGAGAAACAAATTCTGTGATAGGCGATATAGATATTTTTTTTAAATTTTTCTAGAGATGTGTTTAAAAAACATTTAATAATTACTTTGTTATTTAATCATTAAAATTGTTAATATATTTTTCATATAATTATCTCATTAACCTAGTTATTGCCCTATGTCATATTTTAATATTTTATTATTTATATTTAATTATTTATTTTGTATTTAACTATATATTATAATTAAACTATATAGGCATTAGTCTGTAAGAGTTGTACTCTACTTGATGAAATAAATAAATAATTAATTAATTAATTAAGAAAATATAAGAAAAGAAATGTATGTATATCAGACCGTGAGAATAATATTTCTATTTAATGAATGAACAAATGATGTGCTCATTCGAATGAAATAATTGATTATAATCGATTCTTACATTATCTCGAAATATTTCGATACTCCATCTGAAATCATTCGAATGATTTTATTCATCATTCTTTTGAGTCTTTTAATATCTACTTCTCTATACAACTATTTAAGCGTAAGCGTAATGCAAATGCTATATCGAGAGGGCAAATGCAAGATCCAATAGGTATTGTGTTGTGTGATGGGTGTCTAATATAATGTGGAATGCATGTACGTGGACGTGTAGTATTTATGTTCTTGTTCCTGTAGTCATCATTCGAATGAATTAGTAAGAGTGCAAGTAATTCATCGGTTCTCGAATACAGTTTGTTACATGTTGGTTACAATCCAGATGCAGATAGTGTGTCTGAGGTTTTTTCTTGTTTTATGGCATGACAGAATGAAAATGGAAGACTCCAATGATTTGATTTGCTTTCATTGAGTTGGGCTTGGATTTGGGCATTTATTTTTATTTTTTTAATATAATGTATTAAAATTAGAATACTTAAAAAAAAGTTGGATTAGAAAAGTTAAAATTTGTGGTATTTATTTAGATTAATACAAATAAAACTATTTATGTTTATCATATTTTTAAAAAAATCAAACAAATTTTAAGTATTTACTTTATTTAAGTACTTAAAATTTAAAGGTTTAATTATCTATTGACATTATGAGTAGTTAACATTATTGATTCTTGTGACCTTTCTAAATTCACGCTAAGCAATGTAACATGTACATAATAAAAGATTTGATTTGCTTAATCTTTCATAATTCGAATGATCATTCGATTACTATGATCACTCGATTGCTAATCTGGAATATTGAAATCATTCGATTATGCCCATCATTAATCATTAAACAACATGTTTGCATATTATTTTTTTTATTCACCGTTTCATACCAGAGTTACAGGACCTTTTGTACTTAGGTCAAAAATTAGCAGCCTGGCACTATATTGTTCTCTTATATTTGATTTTGTTGTTTGAAACTTTCAGTTATACCAATAGTTTTACATTTGGTACAGATAATATTAATAAAATAATCGTTCCCCTTATATTCTGCTTCGATAAAAAAAATCATACTAAGGGTTACTGCTGCAGAGTTGTAGTAAATAAAATGCACGACCAGATCGGAAGTACCTGCTGGATCAATTACATGGTATGCAATAGATTTCTATTAAGAATCTAAATACAAATATTTTTTAAGTCGTTTTTACTTAATTCTTTATATTCAAAATTTGTTTAATTTTTTTCAAAGGACCTTCTACATAAAAATTTTGATCGAAATTCGTCGAGTCGTTTATGAGAAAATCGAAAACCAAAATAAGTTTTTGGATTTTGAAAAAAAAATGGGTGAACGATTTTTTTTTGAAAATCAGTTTTTAATTCAATATAATTATATACATAAAATTGTCATACTAAACAAATTTTTAGAAAAAAATGTACGAAATTTTGTATACAAAAAATTAAGTACAGAATACTAAGAAATATTTAGCTGAATTTACTAACAATTTTGTGATTAAGATGTGATAGAACAAAGGAGCAAGTACGTGCGATCCATCGAGCATTTTATTTTTATTTTAACATTTGGCAAATATTTAGAACATCAAAACTATGCTTACCTATTTATTTTCAAGCTAACAGAGCTTAAAATAACCTACTTCTCATATTTGCTCTACAAAAATAATGGAAAAGGCAATTATAGTGTAGGTTTTATTAAGCTTTAGTCCGATATGAATTTTAACATTTCAAATTGTTAGTGTATGTTCTAGTTTAAGGGATTTCATTTTCATTTTCTTAAATTACTATTTGGTAATTCAAAGCTTAAGATTTCCTCTTCTTCTTCCTCAATGGAAGTCAATAATTACCAGAATCACATTTAAGCAAAATATGTAAAGACATAATAACAACTTTTTCTCAATGACAGAAGTCAATAATATAACCAAACACTTTTTGTTAATAACCACGAACAAAATGATAAATTAAAAACTTTGTACTCCAATAAAAGTTGCTATAGCTTTACTGTAATATTGGCACATCCCTAGTTTTGAAATGTTAACATTTGTCAATCAATTAATGCTCCGACTAATTAAATTGAGAACTAATAGAGTAAAAAATCTAGTACAACTATCGTCTAAAATAACGCATTTCGTCGTTCAACAGAGTATACTGGGAATCTAAAAGCAGAGCATTTTTTTTCGTTAATAATTTAATAGTGTAATTTCTTATGGGATTTCTTGTTTCACATAAGCAACCTACTAGGCTTCATCTAAAAAATAAAAGTGTCTACTTATGTCCCTACTGACTATTTGGATTCCAAAGTTTGCAGAACATTTGATCCAAAAAAGGGGTTAATTTACCTATAATCTGGAGGTGCGCCAAACAAGAAATAGGAGACTGGCAACTTTAGCGGGAGTAAGAACCCTATAAGGAAGCTAAATTCCTCTAAGCCCACGAAACTGGTCAAAGAAGTTGTTGAACATTGAACATTTTTAAGCTTAAATTAATTTATTTGACACATCAGACAAATGCTCCATCTTTGAACTGAACCCAACTGTTAGAAATAAGGAAAAAACAATACGACAATACAACTACGACTTCTGTAGTCGTGCAGTTCATAAACATTGTTGTTTGGTGAAGGCTTTGTTTTATAGTATTAAGGAATTATGTCTCACTTTTTAAAAAAAATAAATTATGGCCTTATTATGGACTTATGTCATGTAGGGTTATGCCCCTGCGCCTCCCAAAAACTACTGTAAATAGGTTGCTATTTTGAAGACTTTCTTTTCATGTGATCTGGCATAGTTCAAAGGGCTTATTGGTATAAGGACAGACAAACACAATATCTTAGACAACAACATGTTTTTGTTTTGTTTATATAAAAATAAGGTTACCAATCTATAATACCTCATAAGATTCAAAAGAATATCTGTCTGTCTATCTGTTTCTAAAGTGCCATTGGACCTCATAAAAAACACCTTTTCCAAAGAGCATGCTTCATTTTTTTCTGATCAAAAACGTGTCCACCCAATGGGTGTAGTAATTAAGAACGAGCACAAACTCACATTAAATCCTAAACGACAATCAAATGTGTTTCCCTATATTATTTTAAAAATCATTTTGATATTCTCTATGTCTATGTCATTTTATTGAAAACAAAATGCCAAGAGCATTCAGACAGTGTTCTCTGTTTCTTTTTCTTATTATAACCTGCCCCCAATCCATATGTATATAAAAGAAACGAAAATGCAACTGCAGCGACAAACTGTCTTAAAATCCCCCACAATGTCGCACCGCACTGCTCCCAAATATCCGATAAAAAAAACAACACTATCCGAATGGCCCCCAACTTTAGGCGTTTGTCCTACTTTGGGGATATCAATTTGGTTTTCAATATAATTTTTTGTCCGCTGCGTTGTTTTGAGGTTGTAGTTATTTTGTTTTATCAATTTTTTTATAGTAAAAAAAAAAACTAGAAACCAAAAACGACAAATTGTTTCAAAGGGTTTATGGCCTTGCACGCAGTGTTTGAATAAATTAATATTTTTTTGTTTATCTCATTTAAGCGAGCTTAGAACACTGCTGCCGCGGCCGTCACCGCCACGGATCCGGAATATTGTCGAGTGTTTTATACAAGAAAAAAATATACGTATTGTAAACAAAGACATTTCGAGTTTTCAAGTTGTTGCTGCCGCTATGCTTAACGAGCACAATAATTATGCATCAATGCACTATAGAGTCACTTTAAGTTATAAGTGATTTTAATTTATAAGAAAACAAATGGAAAATATCGTTTGTGATAAATACTAACTTACCCTATCAAATGATTATTATAGGGCCGATTGTCAATTATCAATTTCATTATTGATAAACACAAAAATTTGGTTTTAAAACGTCGGCTTATTTAAAAACTGCACAACTATTTAACGGTAATTATCGATTTTCTTTTAATTCACAATGGTCTGCATCATTCGCAATTATCAAAACTCTTGTCAATGAGATTATTTAATATTAAATTTCAGAATTTATCAAACATCAATTTGCAATTGACAATAATATTAGGGGTGATAGTGTGCATTATTGTTTTTTTCTGATATAAAAAAACGATGATTGATATCATGATAATTACTAATTAGCCATTTCGAAATATATAAATTCATTAAAAATATTTATCTAACCTTCGAAAAAAAATTCGAACTTCTTGTTTTCGAAGAAAGGAGCATTTTAACGTCTAAAACTTATTTATGATGACGTTAGTTGGACTAGAAAGATTGCCAAGCAGAAAAGTCTTTACATATTTTCAATCTGTCTTAAAAAAAGTAATTTTCGAGACCGAATATGAATTTAATATTTTTCGAACAACCACAAAATCTGTCAAAACTAGGGATGATCTAAAGTTTTAAATTTCAATAATTTACTATATATTGATATTATTAAAATTTAACATTTTTAATTCATAAAAAAAGTTTTAAATTTTCGAGCAAATAGAAAATCTGTTAAACGTGTGAAAAATCCAAAGTATCTAATGATATTTAATTTTTTTTTAAACTATGTGCATTTTCAACTTCGAATTATTTTTTCTAATTCAAACAAATAGACAATCCATCAAAAGTAAGAATAATGCAAAGTTTTCAATGTAAAAAGTACTTGGCCATAAATACGAAGAAGTTAGACAGCTTAAAATTCGCTAAAAATATTTAATCTCGAAAAAGGAAATTGGAACTGCTATAATTTTAGAAAAAAAACGTTTTATTGTCATAAGCTTGTGTGTCTCATGAATTAAACTGGAATAAAATAGACAGAGTAACAAACTAAAACTGCTTTCGATATTTTTAATTTGTCTTCCAAGAAGTTATATCGAGTTCGAATATATTTAAATATTTTCTCTTTCAAAACTAACTATAATACAAATTTTTCCAATTTTCGTTATTTATTAGCAATAGTATTTTTAATTTAACATTTAAAATATGTCGAGAAATTTCCAATTTGCAGAAAACCTGCCAAGCGTTTGAATAACTCTGTTTTTTTAAGGTTATATTCCTAAAATATGAGAATGTAGTTATTCAAAATTTAAATACCATACGGCTAACGTACGTTACCAAAACTAAAAAAAAGAACAAACCTATCATACCCTATAAAAGTGCGAAAGAAATAATAAATTAACCCCAACCCCGTATGGTTGCATTGGGTCGCGGTCGTCGACAGCATACAGTAACATATTATTCCAATTATAAGTGCAACTAAGTCTGTCTTCTTGGTCTTCTGTTTTTTGTTCGTGATTAGTTTTAAATTTTTGAGATTTGAAAATTCATCGGGGTCGTCTTCGCCTAATCGTATCGCAGGCAAGCAGCTGAAGGTCCATCAAGCCTTCGACGAGAGATAACGACGAAATAATACAAAAAAAAAACTATTCAAATTGCATCCAATTAAATGAGAAATCAAAATACAATTATCATCATCTTCATCACCATCGCAATGCACTTCAACGTCTTCAGAGGGGTGGTGTTGGATATTGCGTTAAAGACTCAAGAAAGACGTGCCTTGACTTCTTGATGTCTGCCTGTGTTTTTTTTTTTTTTTTGTTGGGATTGAGATTGGGATTTTTTTTTCACTGTTCCATCATATAACCTCGAATAGTTTATGGACAATTTAAAGTGGTGTTAGATTACGTCGCTCATCAAGAGTGTCGTGTCGTCGTTACGCATATTAGTTTAGGACCATCACCATGCTATAACTGGGGCATGACGAACTTATAAATGCATAAAATCCATTGTCCCGTGCCTTATGGGCTGATAAAACAAAATATGACAACCTCTTGCTGGACATGTGTCGTAAAATAAAGCAAAATCCATTTTCGGATCTCAAGTGTGTCAAAATGATATATCGAGGACAGGAACAGCGACAGCATCAGGAAAGAAAGAAAAGGTTCCTAAGATGGGACGACCGGACCAACGGAGAGTTATTATGTTTTGTTTTCCATAAAGTGAAGTATTATTTAATGTCAAGTAGACTGCCAAATGACAAATGTTCTGGTAATTATCATGGTCGTCTTGAATTTCACATTTTGGTACTAAAAGGGTATACCTACCCTACATACTTGAAAGAGATAGGTACTTTGTATTAATATATTTTATCCCTTAAGTACAGAATATGGGCCTTTTTATAACTTGCACTTTACTGTGTAGTGCATACATTTAGAGCTAAATCAGCCAACTTGATGTGCGTAAGTGGTGGCTGCCAATCCATCTAAAGGGATGTATATAACTGAAGCGGGCCTTATTAGTTCAGGCTGTGTTGTTTACCCTGACTTGTATAAGCGCCATTTAAAGTAAGCTACAAGTGTTTTCAAAGAATCATCACAGTTCTTTATGGAGCATAAGTCAATTTATTAAAATTCGGTAGGTCAAAATTTTGCAGTGATATTCTCTGTCGAACGACAAATATAGCGGCTTCTTGCCACAGGTGCTTAATATTTACCCACATCACACAAAGGAAGCGAGGATAATTATATTATAGAATTATTTTGCCATTTTGCTTATTTCTTAATATCTGCCTATGACCAAATTTGACTCATAAAACTAGTTAATTGTTCCAAAGTAATCTATGTCAAAATTTAAACTTTAAACATTAACCTCTACTTTTGGTTTTCCATTGGGTTGCTGAATGACGAAATGTGTTATTTTAGTGGAAAACTGTACTAGATTTTTTAGTAAAATTCTCCAATCTTTTCGTTTCCAATTTAATTGCCCAGTTCATTCATTTTCTTGCGAAATTTTGATATTTCACAACTAGGGATGGGCCAATATTTCAGTATTAGCAGATATCAATAACAACTTGTTATTGAAGATCGAAAATATCTGATATTGAAATAAAATTTAAAATTTCTTAATGTGTATCTGTTATCAAGCAAATGTGTAATTTTCCTTTACCTACTTATATATTTAGCTTAACTGTGATTTTGGTAATTATTAATTTCAGAGTCATCGTCTATGATCTAAATCGTAACAAAAAATTGTTTCAATTTCATTGCTGCTTTTTCTTAACTGTGACTAATTTTCTCGGTGATTTTGGAGCAGAAGAGAAGAATAAAAACAATGGCGCAAAATTTTAAACAACCTATTATTAAGGCCTTAACACGATACTAGAAAACAAAAATTCGTTCAACATGGCCCGATAGCGATCGCCATTGACTGTAACGGCCACTCCTCGCTCATTTTCGAAGAAAAATGGCCCAATTATGCCTCTGGACCAAAATCCGCACCAAACAGTGACTCGTTTTGGGTGTATCGGCTTTTCAATGTATGCGTTCAGGTTTTCTGTGCCCCAAATGCGACAATTCTGTTTGTTTACATACCCGCCAAGATCAAAATGAGCTTCATCTTAAAAGATGATTTTTTTTTGGCAAAATCGGCATTTTCTCTAAGTCGATCGCAGGCACTAGTTGAAAAAAAAAGTTAGATGGCGGACCCTTTATATAGTAGCCTACTAACTTTTCATAAATTTTAAACCTTTTGTTAACTAGTAAAATGCTAATTAACCAGATACCAAAGAATTTGTAGGGTTTGAATTTTGATGAACACAATTATTTTGTTTATGTTTTGCAAATTAATTATATGTTGATGAAAACCCAAGGTGTGCTCTAAATAAGTATTCGATGTTTATATTTTAATCATTTAACTTCATTATTGACAAAAAAAAAATAAATGTATACCAGTAGGATTTGAACCTGGGCCTCAAGCGTGCGAGGCTGATATACTATCAGATGACACTGTGGATTTAGTACGATACTAGAAAATTAAAGTATCGTCAAAATGCTTAGAAGATAATACGATACTAACCTAGTATCATACTAAAAATGATTTAACATACTCGTATTATTAAATCGTTTAAAATTTTGCGCCAATCAGTTTAGCCCGTGCCTAGTAGAACTTGTCAATTGTGTTTTTGACAACCGATAAAATTCTGCGTGTTTTGTTGTTTTTTTCTGCTGTGGTTTTCGTTTGTTTCGCATCAGCCAGCGCCGTTCTAGGCTCTAATTGATTTTGCAAAAACAGTAACTCAGTAATAGCTCGTTATATAAAATTTCCCTTTATATAAAGAAATTTTTTTTGGCAGCTGGCCAGTCACACACAAGAATCTTGCCTTAATTTCGCCTAAACGTCCTTAACGTGGGTTATGTCTTCTTCATAACAGACAAATCGCAATGGCATTTTAAGCCAATTACAAAAATTATTCACATTATGAAATTTCTTTAAAATTTTCCAGATGTTTTCTTTATGCAATTTTCCCTGAAATACATGATTGCAAGAAATGTATCATGTATTCAATATTTTGTTTTTGTTATTCATTTCTTACAAATGCAGAAATAAATCTTGTCGTTTGGTAACATCCCAACTCAAACAGGCAGACACAAATTTCTCTCAAGACATCGAGTCTTGATACGAAATTGCAAATGCATGTTACATTCCTTCATTCCATTGGATTTATGTTATGCAATTTCCATACTATAAAATATTTTCTAACAATATAATTTCACGTAATTTCCTTGATCAAATCATGGCGAACAATTAAATTGCACGTCATAATTTGCCCACATAGTTAAAAATATCAAAACTTTAGAAATAACACCTGACATAATGTTCGAAAGCAATATTTCTGATGGAGATGCGGCTTTATAACCCCACTTGCGATATTAGCGACATCTCCATTGCAATTTCATATTATCGAAATAAATGAATCTCTAATGACCGCATGGTGCAAATGGGATAAGAAATTAAATGCCATCCTGGGCCCCCCACATACAATAATTGATCTGATTCCGTACTTGAATTTTCTGTGATTCCGTACTCAAAAATTATACAGGGCTCGTTTTCGATATCGCGAACGATAGACAAGCTTCACGTACGCTTTAAAATATCGATATCTGCAAGAGATATCTACTTCGCGATTTTATGTTTACTTTACGTAACCCTAAAAGCGATAGCGATCTCGATAGCGACTGCACGACAGCTATTGGGCTATTATTTTGCTGTAAATCAAAAGTTTTAAGTAATTCTTGAATAAAAAAACACGCCGAAAAATGTTCCACCGCAATATTTTATTAATTCAAAACAGAGGTGAATTAGAAAAAAATTAAATTAATAAGAAGAAGGGAACTGGAGATGCATCTATTATTATAAGCTAAAAAATATATTTTTGTATTGCTTAGTTTTTGTGACTACCGCCTCTAGATTCATTCAACGCTCCCGTCTATCACAGAAAACCTTCATATTAGTATTGGAAACAATAAACTTACCAATCGGCCATCGATTGACTTACATTCCACCTATACTTTAGTTCCCAAACTGAAGTTAGACATAGTTTCACGAAGCAAACTTATGGCGACATCGTTCAATCTTATCGCATAAGCGAGTATCGTTCATTTAAGCTACATGGTGAGGGCCCAGTTTTTGACATAAAAGAATGCTCAAAAGAGAGTAAAAAATTTCCGCTACTATTGATTTTCTCTCTAAGAAATTTATTCTGACAGAAAATTATAACTCAAGACCCACCCAACTGTCGAGGACGCCTGTCACTTGAATTTTGTGTGTATGTCAATTTAGTTTTTGCATGTTCAAAGAGATCAGATCTAATAATTGATTTCAGAAAATCGGACAATGGGAATTTCGAATCCAGGTTTAGAATTTCATGTTTATAATTATTTTCTGAAACCGAATTAGGGTCCATTTATAGCGATCAGTAAAACAGATCAGGAAAAGTTGAAACAGTAACCATAACCGAAATCCTCTTCATTCATCGACTTCTCTCAGGTTCCGTTGACTCT
Organism: Philhelius pedissequus; assembly: GCA_910595825.1. Taxonomy (NCBI): domain Eukaryota; kingdom Metazoa; phylum Arthropoda; class Insecta; order Diptera; family Syrphidae; genus Philhelius; species Philhelius pedissequus. Next base: position 39,243,408 of record OU343163.1, read on the forward strand.
GAAACCCTCTACAACTCTATCTTTCTCAGCACTAACCCCCGTAACCTAAGAAACCCTCGCCTCTTCTACAAGCCTAACCATCGTACCTCTTATGGTTTCAATTATCTATTACCCGTATGCTGCGAAGGGTTGATTTCAACGAAAACTGTTTCGACTTCAACCTCAGCACTCCCAGCCTAAAACTCCGCCTGTTAAATCGTCCGCCCAATTCAACCCAATCATAGCCCTAAGTTTCATAGTTTTAAGTTAGGTTAAGTTATGAAGCTTGTATTAAGCCAAATAAATGGGGGTATTGCCCCACCAAAATTGACACGCCTCACTACCAGTCTGTCATCAATTTTCCATGATTGAAACCCACACGAAAAAGTTTTTCGTCCATGTTCTTGTCAGTGGAATGAGAGAAATTGGAACCCAAATCACTTTGTGTCAAAAGGCAATCAGCTGGCGCGAAAAATTAATTTTAATTTTAACGAAAAATAATATTTTTTGTAAAAAAGATTCTCTGAGTTATTTGTCATCAATAAGTGTAGCATTTGCATTTTAAGACGCGTGAAAACGTCATAAATTATCCATTAGAACTTTATTCCTTTTTCGTTTTCCTGATGCCTATAACTGGCCCCTTAAGCAATTTTCCTTACCATCTCTGCGGAAATAAATGAAGAAATAATTTGACATCTAATGTCATTTCGCCTGACATTTGTGCTACTTTCCACCTTAACATATAGATTGAATGGTTGAGTTGGAATTCCAGGCTGGGAATTTTGTATAATTTTATGTATAAATAATAGGGGTGTTGTTTAATCGGAAGTCTAATTGCAAATAGGATTTGATGCACTAATTCGCTCACTGAACGCATAGATAAAAATGTCTGCAATAATTGTTGAAATAAATATTGCTTGTGAAGGCGCATCATCAAATGGCTCAACACTGAACAAATTTTGGTATTGTTTGTGGTAAAGCTACCAAGCATTTAGTTATAGAGAGACATATTTACCGTGTAAGCATCTGTTTTTAGAGCAATTTCCTTACAAATATAAAAAACAATGCCCCCAATTAATAAACGGATGAGAAACAATGATATCTTGAGAGCTTTTAATTTGTATTAATAACTGTGAAATAGACTGTGAACTGTTCTAGAGTGTTGATAATTTTAACTATAATTTGATATTTTAGATATAGATATAATTTTCACACACACACACACATATTTCATAAGAATCGTTTCAATGACAACCATATATACTTGTCATGAATCAGTAGCTGCGTTTTATTATCTACGGGTCTGGGTCTAGGTTATTTTTGAACACGTATTACAAAAACAACACGAAATCCAGGTTTCTATCGGGGTTTCTATCTGGGTTTGCAAATATTAGTATTAAATTCAGTGAACGGAGGATACATATCAGTACATAACCCAGATCGTTTTATTTTTACGGGGTGAACCATATGGGTTATTGGCGATAATAAAACACGGCCAGTAATATCTATGATAGAGATTGGGAAGATATCAGGCGTGTTTTTTTCTAAGCCCCGGGGAAATTGGACGAAAAAAACGATGAGTTGGATTAACAATTTGCATGCTTAATCCAACAACAACTAATCCCCGGGGGTGCTTAGCATAAGCCCAGAGTATTCTCGGGGCTTAGGTTTTGTAGAGGATTAAAACTGTGCTACCAAATTATTTTTCATTATTTTCATTGTTACAAATGGAACAATGCTGCCAAGTTCTCTCACTAAGCACCGTGGTCGTTTTTTTCAACCAATTATCCCGGGGTTTGGAAAAAAACGCACCTATTATAAAGAAAAAAACACTGTAGGTGTGTTCTGTACAAATGATTAGATACGGTTTTAAATATTTGACGCCTGAAAAATTGTCAAAATAGATAAAATATACACAACTGTCAAAATCCAAGTATTTCCCTCGAAAGCTAAACATCCATCCTTAAAGCAAAAATCCATCTTTCTCATACCTAAACCTGAACTTGATGTGCGAATCCTAAAGGTCAACGTCAAGCTGAAACATCTGCAAGTAGCATATCAAAAAGCCAATACAATTTCTTGGCGTTAATGGCCTGCCGCTGCCACATACATATCAAACAGACAATGAAATCGCAAAAAAAAAAAACAAACTGCAACATAAATATTATTATTTGTTAATATGTACCTACACACATACTGCCGATCCCAATACACCTTATGCCCATCCACTAATCGCACAGTAGCTCAAGGCTCAAAATAGCGAGTCTTTGAAAATAAAATGATTCGTTCACTGGCACTCGTTGCTCGTCGTCGGTTCGGTAGCCCATCGCGTAGCTATAGAAAACACCAGTTAAATGTCTGTGTAATTACAAATAATGATAAACTATTCGCATCAATATAGACGCCTAGCGTGTTGCACATAGGTATGGAATAGAGAGCTATACCGCACCAGCATGCAACAGCATCATCATGCAACATCCCAACAACAATGTATAAAGTTTACTATATGACGCTGGATGCCACATGAATAGACAACGAGATGAGCCCTACTTGAGATAATAATCTCTGACTTTGATCTCAAACTCAATTCTATGCTATGTTACTTCAATTGGTGGGGCACGTACCCTCCATTGGATGCGAATTTGTGGATAGATACTATAATTTGCTTTGGCTTCTCTACAATATTCCGATAGTTTGTGCGCTACAAATTGACAAAGTGTGTCTTCTCCATATCCTCCGCATATGCTAGCTAAAGAAGTATTATGCCCGTACGAGTTTAAGATCCAAGGTACTAGTTAAGTTTTCAATGTGGCTCCAATTCTACTGCCGATTGGATAGATATCTAACACCTGCTCTTCTTAACTATGGATTGCATCGCATGTACCTATAGAAGCTGCCAGTTATTGGAGTTGGACACTAAAAAAAACTAAACTGGTTGGACTCGTGTGTTGGCTAACCACACTTGTCTAGTTACTTATAGACTATGAACTACACACGGGCGTGTAACGCAAAGCTGTGGTTAAATCGGTGCGTTGCGTTGGTTGCTTAAGAAGTCAGGACCGCTTTAAAGTTTCGAAGGGCCTATCGACACCAAATGATATACAAACACCATCATAGTATATTACAGAAGAAAAAAGGTATAGTGTCGCCCAATATAATAGGTTCTCTCTATAAATGCCGGCCAATATAATAGGTCCACTCTATTAATTGCAACGAAGAGCTTTTGCCTCCAAAAAAAGCTTTACAGAAAGCTTTTAGTAGACGCTAAAATTACCGTTACGATAGTCTTGCATTTGCCGATTTCTTATATATAATAGATAGATCCAATGGTATCTATGAAGCACTGGATAGCGCAATGAGGCAACTTGTATAATTTTATAAATGCGCTGGTACCATTTCAGTATAACTTTATAGCACTTGGAATTACTTTAATCACATTTAGGGACATTTCAAATGCAGGTATTACTTATTTGTATAATATAATAAGAAACAAAAATATTTCTTTCTTCAGCTTGTGCACAACATATTGTCAACTTAAGTTTTTTTTTTACACGGATATACGTAAATTATGGCACCAAGGCACCTAATGTCATCTTCAAATTGCTTTAAAAAAAAAACTGTTATATTTATAGAGAATACACTATCCAGTGTATTATAGAGATGAGTGGATAGATCGATAAAGGAACAAGCTTTAAAAGCGCTTTTGGTAAAGCTTTTTACAGGTTGTACCTATTCTATTGACTTGCAGTGTATCTTTCAAACACAAATAGGGAATAGGACTTAAAGATATCCATTTCGTTTATTTGGCAGCAAGTTTTTCCGGGAAATAAAATATTACTGTATCTACGATATCATAGCAGTTTTAAGGCAAGAGGACCTAAATGTACGAAACAGCCGACACCAGACGGATAGGTTCACAAAGTTTTATACAAATTTATTGTTGGAAATTTTGTTGTTTTTGGAAAATCCGGTCCTGTAGGCTCCTGAATCGTAAGTTCAACTCTATCCAACCAACATTTTGAAGCCTATGCATAAGACTTAACCTAGCAAGAGTGTCTCGGCTGCCACCAGTGGCGGTGTCAATTTCCCTTTTTTCTATAGAGCGTCGCCGCTTCGTTGGTTATACGTTGGTTTGCTTCTTCTTAGTAGACCCATCAGCGTTCCCCAGGCGTGGCGGTAGCAGCGCCATCAGCCATAATCAAAACAGCTCCCTATATTCATAATGTCATTCACTTGCGGTTATTGGATTATAGAACTGTACTTAACCACCATTTAATTCATGTGCAATGATGCGTTCCTAATGAAAAGGGTTTATTCGCCATGAATAATTCCATTAAATGTCCAATTCGGACTTTTTGTTTTATTGTATATGTATTTCTTCTCAAAAAATCAACATAAATCATGCAACCTGAAAAAATGAGTCGAAGGCGCGCGGTAGCAAAGAGGTACGAGTTATAGAGGTTGGTAAGTCAAATCAAGTTTTACTGGATTTGGGATATGGTGAGTTGGGTCGTGCGTCGTTGCTTGGAAGTTTGACTTGTTGAGACCTGAGATAGAAGACAGAGAACGAGAGATGGAGCCCTTTGGTCGATTAGAGACGTCGAAGCAAACTGAATCCCTCCAATTCCCGTTTTATTTTTTTTATTTCTTGTCTACTGAAAAGTGATTTGACACCTGCAACAGTCATAATGAGTTGGTGTAATGGAAAACCAGTAGCAGCATAAAGGTAGAGTGGTAGTGGGCGACAAGGTAAATTAGTGGGAATCACATTTGGCTCGCTTGAAAACTCATCCAGACGTAAAGTAGTAAAAACAAAAATCAAAAAATAGATTTAAAGTTTTGTTGCACGAAAACAAAATGGATGAGAAACCTATATAGGTATCCAATTCCGAGTCTGTGTCTCTGGACAATCTGGAGAATAAAAAAAAAGATGAAATCGGGTGATGGAAATTTTGATTTTGTGTTAACCCTAATCTTGAATTATGGGGGGAAACATAATATATAGGAGGTGTGCTTAAGTGAAGAATAGAATTATTTCTTTGTTGCTGGTGGTTATTACCAGGCTCTGCGTCAAATGGCTGGTAGATTAAGCCACCTGCGTTACGCAATCAACTTTTGTCCATGAACACAAGGAGATGTTATTTATATTTTTGGTAGAAATTTTAGGGTTAAGATAAAGTACAGGATTTTTAAACACGAAGCTAGTTTCTTATAAATGAAGAATTATTATCTATCTTAGGATTTTTTTGTAGTCGATGTTAATAATGTTTTTGGATACTGCCTTCTTCTTATACACAATCTGTGGAAAACAATGATGGAAGACAATTTTAATTGAAATTTATTAAAGGTGATGTTGATGAATAAAGTGTACAAAACATTAGCATCCTTATAAATAAAAATTGAAAAACCATAACTGACTCACTGATCAAAAATATGCAGTACCTCTCGACACCGTATAATCTTGTACTTGCAGACAATTATGGTATATCCCGTAGTATGTATACGAAGGAAAAATTTGGTAATTTAAAATTTTTCATTCAGGAGGTGTGACATCCGCCCATGTTCTCAGACAATCACACATTTTTGAAGAGTGATTATAGAATGATTGATAGCTTAGTGTCTTTCGATATTTTCTACAGCCAATTTCTTCTTTTTACAAATAAAACTTTGTGTAATGATTTAGCCGTGAAAAGTACACCATGTTTTAAATTTTATGAATGTTAAATATCAACTATTTCAAGCTGATTAAAATCGAAAAACCTTAATACCTTTAAAGTATAGATTTTCTGCCCCTCGCAAATGTTCCCTGGGATTTCTGCTTCATTTACGTTTGCCCGAAACTTTAAATCCGTCATAAGTAACCAGAAACTATTTCTTGTAATTAAAGTCTATTTGCTCGAGCCCCCTACAGTGCCTGAAAATTATATTTATAATTCTTTTAAACCTGACTCTGACTCCTAGTAAATTTTTTTTTTAGAAATTCAGAATTTTTTAAAAACTTTTTTGATATTAAGTGAAAATCAAATTGTGTTTGGATCCAATCAATCATACCCTAGTGTTTTTTAGGGCTTCTTATTTCTATTCACTAATGTAGCCTCACATTTGAACTTTTTTTCAAATCTTACAAGTTGGAATTTCAAATTGTTGACGAAAATTCCAAATCGATAAAAAGTAATAAATTTTGCCATGAAAACAGTAAACTAAGGAAACAAATAAATGGTAAGAATAAGATTAAATTTGAATAGTGTCAATAAACTGACTTGTTTACTCTCCATGCACGAAAAGAAGTATAACTTCAAAAAACAATTTTTACTAATTTTCACAAAACCAATGATTATATTGAACTTTCAAAAAAAAAATTGTTTTTAAATTATTTTTCGAAAACGTTGGTATGTGGCATAATTTTGAATGTGAGGAATCTCTTATATTTACAAATTTTGATCGAAATACGTCCAGACGTTTATGAGAAAGTCAAACATCAAAAAAAAATGTTTTATGGCTGACACACACAAACCGTAACTTTAGTTTTATTTTATTCCATAACTATTCAACGAAGTTCATCCATACAATAAAAGAAATGTATGCCCATTCAAAAGCATCAGTATGGGACGGATCAACACTCTCAAAGTGGTTTGAATCGGACACCGGAGTAAAACAAGGGTGCCTTCTGAGTGCTCTTCTTTTTGCACTTTTCATCAATGATATTGAAACTTGTCTGCCAGGAGGTGTTCGAATGGCTGATCTGGTCATAAACGTTCTTTTGTATGCCGATGATTTGGTGATTCTCTCAGAAACCCCCGAGAACTTACAATTGATGATAAATCGTCTCTCTGACTATTGCACCAAATGGGGACTCACAATTAACACTAATAAGTCTAAAGTAATGGTTTTCTCTAGATATACCCGGAGTCAGAGTGGACATATTTGGACTTTCAATGGAAATATTCTGGAGATAGTAAGCAAGTACAAATACCTAGGAGTGAATCTTAACAAAACCATGGACTTTAATGAACATGTTATATCGAAATCTGCTTCCTCGCAAAGTCTACTTAACATGTCATGGAAAAATATCTTTTCGAATCAGCGTATTGTACTGTCAGCAAAATACAAAATATTTGATGCTGTTATAAAGTCTTCACTTTGTTATGCTGCCCAAGTTTGGGGAACAAATGAGTTTGAGGCAATAGAAAAATTTCAAAGGTCCTTTCTAAAGAAGCTGTTCAATCTCCCCATAAAAACACCAAACTATGCCCTATATCTCGAAACAGGCCTAGCTAAAATTTTCACATACACGCTTAAGTTAAATGCAGACTACGTCGTAGGAACACTGGCGCATCAGGACAATCGGTTGACCAAACAAATGGCCCTGTACGAACTGCGAAATTCGGATTGGTGGGTGGCTAGGTGGAAGAATTTGGGAAATTCTTGTGGTGAAACGGTGGAGCTAGATCACAGCAATTTGTTGCACTTTAAAGAAAAGCTGTACAAAATAATTCAAGCTCAGGAGGATTTTGTAAGGAATGCATATGTACAAGGAGCAAGGAAATCAGAAAGCAGATTCCTTTACTCTCAACTTAAGCTGAACCTAATGGAAGCTAACTATTTCAATGATGCGCTCACGTATAAAGAGATATCTCTTATATTTAAGACAAGATGTGAAGTCCTTGGCCTAAATGGAACTCCATATAATAACAGCTTTAATCAGTTTTGTTCATTGTGCAATCTTAAAGCTAAAGAAAATTGTTTCCACCTCATCAGTGTGTGTCCCATATTTGCACAACATCGAATTGCATACTTTGGACAGAAAATGTTTACCCTACAAGAAACAATTACATTGCTAAACTACTGTGTTTGGAAAAAACTGTACCTGTTTTTAAAAGACATATTAAAATACCGAATGTTACTTATAACTGAATATGAATAGTTAACTTAATTCTTACCTTTCTTTCTTTTGTATATTTATATAATAATATCTTATATCTTTTAAATTTGCCAAACGAGCTGACGGCAAAGCTAAAGCTTTAAAATTTATTATAAATGTTTGTAAATGAAATATTAAGATATCAAGCAATAAATTACTTACTTACTTACTTACTTACTTACTTATTCTACGGATATTCTCCGCGGTTGTGGTTGTTGCTGTTGAAGATCCGGTAGCTTCAAATTCCTCCAACTATTATTCGCTGAAGATTAAGAGCCATTTTCTTCACTATTTGTCAACTTGCCGCAAGTTTGTGTCAACTCTAGAGTTGGCTAACTTGAGAGTTGAATGACAAGTTGAAATTTGTTTTTCTTCACTATTTTAAATCTCAACTCGAGAGTTGAAATTTAAGAGTTAGCCAACTTGTGTTTTTTTTAAATTACCCTGGGAAATTTTTGACAGATACGTATGTTTCAACTTTAGATTTGAATTTATTCTGTAAGATTTGAATTTACTATGTGCTATGATTTCGACGGATTCGCGTTTCTTTCCAAAATTCTGTGCAGATGTAATGTCTCGCGAATTATATTAGGTGACGGAATGGTCGAGTACGTAACAAACGTAAAAAAAATTGAAGCAAAAAATGCAACCAAACTCTTACCTGATGGGTATATCATGTATGCATAAAATATATATATTCGGTAAGACGTATGTATGTTCTTTTCGAGCTGTCGTTTTTAATGTGAGCTATTTTTTTCAAGTAAAAGTGAAAATTTTATTTAACTGAAATTTTATTTAACTGAAATTTAATTTTCTGCAATTTAAATATTTTTGCTTAGGCGGTTTTAGTAAAGAATTAATCTCTTTTTAATTTGATTTAATCGGTGATACCAGAATAATTGCTTAGTGAGTGTTGCAATGTATAATTTATTATGAATATCAGGAATTTTTTTTTAACGTATGAAAATAAACACGGGAATGCGCTTTTTGTGTAGTTGTATCATACTTGTAACCGTTCTTTTCATGTTTTGGACATGCGAACCAACTGAGGCGCAAGGTAAGCAATTGCAATTATTGACAACCGCATCACAAAAAGATGCACTGTTGAAATACTTACGCCAATAAAATCAACAATGGCAACCTGAATTGACATGACTGCATAATACCTCAAAACTATCAAAAAGTGGTCGTAATTCGCGCGATCTACACATATGTAAGTTAGCATAATTTAAACTAAAAAATATTCAAATTATTAAAGTAAATCGGTGAATAAAATCATGGTCATCGCATTTTTCAAGCCCGACCCCCAATCACATTATAAATATATTGTCTTCTTTCAATCGCCAACAACTCTTACTCATATTCGCTTGCGGAAGCAGACGATGGATTATTTTACCTATAATAATTTTCTCGGAACATATTATTTTAAAAATGTTTTTATTCAAAACGAAACAGAGAATAATTTTTGAGGGAAGATGCAACAAAATGCATTACAAGTTTGGACTTGACATAAAACTCTCAAGTTTGCTCCGAAGTTGAGAAAACCAGAAGTTGATTAACTCGAGAGTTGAGAATCGAAAGCTTAAACTGTCAACTTTGAGTGAAGAAAAAGAGAATCACAAGTTGATGATAAAAATCCTGAAGTTGAGTTCAACTTGTAGTGAAGAAAATTGCCCTAAAGATGTTTCGCTCCCTTCGTCCTCAGTACTAAGACTTTTTTTCTTTTAGCACACCCTGAAATCCACGAAAAATATTAGCAAATTAATTCTTACCAGCATCGTCATCATTCAGCGTGAAAACGTAAATTTTAGACATTAAATTTATGCTTTTCAAATTTGTATTGCCAGCTGATTTGATGATTTTTAAGTCAATTGACACTATTATTGATGAAAATGATATCGTCAATTTTTCGACTGAATTTTCAATGCCGCCACACAAGCTCTGTCTGAAAATTGGTTCACCGGTGACGTTTCAAAGACGGTGTACGACGTACTTGAAGCAACGATATTGACTGGGTAGCTTAAAGGAAAAGTCCCCCTATTACCTCGAATACCTATAATTCCTCCAAAATCAGCAATACCTTTGAAAAGGCTACAATTCCCGATACGTTTGGCTTTCGCCATGGCCATTAATAAGTCGCAAGCTCAGACAATGAAAATTTGTCGCTTTGGACTTGGAGAATCCGTGTTTCTCCCATGGGCGGCTGTACGCTGCATGCTCACACGTTGGAAAATAATCAACTTTATTTGTTTTAACGACAGACAGATTAACGAGTAATATTGTTTATCATTTAGTTCTTAATTAATGGAAATCACTGATTGCTATTAATAAGTAATTACCAAGAACGCTAAGAACCAATAATTAAGTACTATTATTAAAAATACTTAATATTGACATACAATTTTTTTTCAGAGAAATACTGACGCAATTTTGTAAGACCAAGTTTGTGCGATGCAGTCGTTAATTTTATTTAATTCGCAAAGAACGCTAATACTGAACAAAAAAAATATTTTTTAATCACATTTAACAGTGTTTCCTCACTGTATTATTTTAAAGTAATTCTATAGAATTGTTGAAAAATCAACATTCTGGGAGTCGAAATCGAGGTTTCATTTTCAATAGTTATTTTCTGACAACCATTATCTGTTAAAAATATCTACTCAGTTAATCCACAATTATCTATTCAAATTTGTTAAGTTAACAAAAAAATACTTAGCAGGAGTTAACTCAGACTTAACCCTCCGAAATTAAAATGATCCCTTACTTAAAAGCTGACCCCAATTGAGCGTCCGTTCACTCAGAAAAAAAAGTCGTTAGTCCAAGCAACTTTATTGAAAATATTCGGTGTTTGATGATGGTTTCATTAAATCAACGATACGAGTATTACATTTATAGTTTTGGTTTGCACTTTCAATCATTCAAATCGATTTCAAATACCTACTCCATTTACGGCACGTCATTTGTTCGATTTTGCAAAGAATTTTTTGTCAAAAACATATTTTAAATAAATAATTGTCCACTTGCCTGAAATCTTCTTATTAACAAAAAAAAATGTTTTAGATTAATTAGTTTATTGATTCAAAGAATTTGCATAAACCAAAGAACAAACCATAAGTTATGAATGCGTTTAATCTTAATTTAATGAAATAAATTTATTGACTCAACGAAAAAAAATCTTTAAAACACGAATGGATTTCACGTTGATTAAGAATTAATTTCATTTCTTAAACGAAAATTACGAACGATTATAATTTGACTATATACATATGACTATAAAATTTAAAATTATTTTTTTTTTGATTAGTTTTAAAAATATTAAAATTAATTTTAATTATATAAAAAATGTTATTTATAATTTTAATATGCAGGATTAGTTTGGCTACCTAGATCTTCTCAGATAAAAAATTTGACAGAAATCCAATGAACAGTTACCGAGAAAGCCAATAATTTAAAAAACCGTTATATGAAAAGTACCGTTAATAGACTTTTCCCGTAAACTTGATTTACATCAAATGATAGCTATTACCAAAAAAAAAAATTCCAAATGCCAAAATAGTAACAAATACCAAATTTGAAGGCAATCGCTTAAGCCGTTTTGGCTGTAGCTCGTTATACATACAGACGGACAGACTGACAGACTGACAGACTGACAGACTGCCAGACTGACAGACTGACAGACTGACAGACTGACAGACTGACAGACTGACAGACTGACAGACTGACAGACTGACAGACTGACAGACTGACAGACTGACAGACTGACAGACTGACAGACTGACAGACTGACAGACTGACAGACTGACAGACTGACAGACTGACAGACTGACAGACTGACAGACTGACAGACTGACAGACTGACAGACTGACAGACTGACAGACTGACAGACTGACAGACTGACAGACTGACAGACTGACAGACTGACAGACTGACAGACTGACAGACTGACAGACTGACAGACTGACAGACTGACAGACTGACAGACTGACAGACTGACAGACTGACAGACTGACAGACTGACAGACTGACAGACTGACAGACTGACAGACTGACAGACTGACAGACTGACAGACTGACAGACTGACAGACTGACAGACTGACAGACTGACAGACTGACAGACTGACAGACTGACAGACTGACAGACTGACAGACTGACAGACTGACAGACAGACATTTTTTGCTTTTTTAGGCATCTCTATTATCGTAATGTCATGTTTGATTGTTAGAATTTTTGTTTACGAATGCATAACTTGCCTTATAACGGGTGATTTTTTTGCTACTTGGTTTTTGACAGATCACACATGACAAATTCCACGAACATTTGACATTTCGATTCAGTATTATTTGCCATTTGATCATGAATAGACTTACGCCTGAACAACGTTTGCAAATTATTGAAATTTATTATCAAAATTCGTGCTCTGTGAAAAATGTGTTTCGCAAGCTACGTCCGTTTTATGGTCGTCATAATCGACCCACCACTTTTGCCTAAATGGATACGTGAATAAGCAGAATTGCCGTATTTGGAGTGAAGAGCAGCCAGAGGCAATTCAGCAGCTACCAATGCATCCCGAAAAATGCACTGTTTGGTGCGGTTTATGGGCAGGCGTCATCATTGGGCCGTACTTCTTTAAGGACGATGAAGGCCGCAGGGTTACGGTCAATGGAGAAAGGTACCGTTCGATGATAACAGATTTTTTTTTGCCGAAAATGCAAGAATTGAACTCGGTCGACATGTGGTTCCAACAGGACGGTGCCACATGCCACACTGCACGCGAAATCATGCATCACTTGAGAGGCGAATTTGGTGAGCAGTTGATCTCACGTTTTGGCGCAGTCAATTGGCCACCAAGATCATGTGATTTGATTTTTTGTGGGGCTATGTTAAGTCTATTGTCAATGGGGACAAGCCAAACACGATTGCTGCCTTGGAAGCCAACATTGAACGCGTCATTGGTGAGATTCCGGCCGAAATGTGTGAAAAAGTTTGCCAAAATTGGACCTTCAGAATGGACAACCTGAAGCGTAGCCGCGGGCAACATTTAAGTGAATTTATTTTTAAAAAGTAAATGGCAGAAATTGATTTATCGATCCAAATAAAAATTTCATTCACTTTTTACAAGTTTATGTGTTTTTTGAATTTTCAAAAACCAAGCTCTTAAAAAATCACCGTAGTACTTATAATCCTGATAAGGTCCACTAATAACAACATAATAGTAACTAAAACAAAGAAAAGTTACTGTACGAGTATATTTTCAACGTAAATACTAACAAATAGTATGATTTATAATTTACCTACCAGTTAAGGGTTAGGTCTGTTTGTTTGAACTATTTCAATCTATTTAGTGGGCAATATTGTTCAATAATGTATCGACACATTGTTTAATGTCTAGTGAATATTGTTTAAACTACTGTGATAGCTAATCTGCAGACTTCTGTCAAAAGATGGGTAGTCTTAAGGACAAGGTACAAATATTTATGATTTTAAGTTAAACAATTATTGTTAGTTCAGGGCTGATAAAAATTTTGCACTTATTTTTGGTTATCTAGGAGGTAACCAAACATTATCTTTCCTAAGTCAATGTTCTTCCAGAAGCACTGATGACTATCCGATAAAATGTTTGAATTTTCAATTAGGCAGAAGACCTATAGATACAGACGTTGCCCGACGAACTCATGTACATCACACATGCTTTTCCGCACCATATATAAAACCACTAAGTAACGGTAGCTGTCACAATGCATGTCTTTACCTGGCATTACGTAAAACGGTAGTCAATCCTTCAGAGTCAACATTTACATCGTTATTCTCTGGTCCAACAAATATTGACTTGTCTCGTTCAATTTCTGATTAAATTATCGCCCGTAATGACCGGCCGTCTTCTTAATGCTTGCAGTGCTGTAGCATTGCAGATGAATGTTGTGTGTTGGTGTCAGTGTGACAGTGACAGTGGCAGTTCCAGTCAGGCATATCCAATCCAATATTTCCCTTTCCCTGTTACTCTCTCCGGGGTCCGGAACCGGAGTCCTTATGATGAGTAAAAGTGTCAGTTTTACTGCTCGATATCGATGACGACGACGCCGATACTAATTCCCAAGCGCAGTTCAGCGAGTTTGTTTATTTCGGTTGCAGGGCTTTTATTTGGGTTAAGGGCTACTTTAACGTTCCAGTATCTTTGTTTTGTTCCTTTTTTGTTGTTGGTGTATATTCTTATATTCTCAGGTGACTAATCGCCAATCTGTGCTGTGCTGTGCTTGCTGAGCCCCTTTTGCCATCCACTGCCATTTGGCACTCTGTATGTCGTACGTTGCGATGCATGCATAGGCATAAGTGACTGCAGATACCTATACATACCTATAAGATACTCCTATGTAGATACATACCTATATAAATGCATATAGGTAGTAGATACAACTGGTGTATATTTATGCATTGATTCGGTTTGAGGAAACTGGTTATTCGAATCCATCTAACGACTTTTTTTTCGTTCTCCCTATATTTTTAAAACGAAGGAAAAAATAAGTCGCAATTTATATGTTCTAGGTGGGTTAGCGTTAAAGTGATACAGGTGTTCAAGAAATCAAACAAAGGTTCGGTGGATATTTTTTGTTCGTTACTTTTTTTTCTCTCGCTCTTTAATATTTTTTTTTTTTTTTTTTTTAAACTGAAAATCTAAATGCTGCCAGGCTGCAAATTGCAACGATGACTATAGTGATTATTGCTGATTGAAACCCTCATTGTTGTTGTTGTTGTTTTTTTTTTTTTTTTTGCAAATGTGAGGAGTACCTACCTAGGTATATGTAAGTATGTAGATAGGTAGGTATATCTGCCTATAACTTGGGATTGTTGTCAGGGTTTTTTTTTAAGTTTTTTATCTTCTTAGCTAAGCCCGTGGGTTTTTTTTTTGTAAGTGCATTCAAATATTATTTTAAAAAGTTGTCATAGGTAGTAGGTTTATTGGTTGTTAGAAAATATATTGCCTGCACATGCGGGTTGTGTTTAGAAATTGGGTAGGTTATCTACCTTTAAAACATTATTACAGTAAGAATTACAATAGTTAGGTAGGTAGATATTGTCTCGTGTTATTCTTACTTCTGAAATTACTTAAAAGGAGAGTTAGGAATTTCAATTGGTTAATTAAGTAAAATGGGTAAGGCATTAGAAGCAGTCCTGTGTGAACCTCCATAACCTATTAACTTAACACTGAGTACCTAGGTATATACCTAGGTACTCAGTAAATTTATTGTTAACTGCTAAATATTAAAATGAAGATAATCATGTACCCATCTACCTTTTTCATATACCAGGCGTAAAAATTTATACATTTTATTTCAACTGACCAAAAATTAATGACTTAGAAACTTTTTGCTTTCGAATAAAAAGCATTTGGAAACACATTTGTCGTTTAATTTATTTATTTATTTATTCATGCAGCTAGCGCACTAGCACACCCGTTCTGACGTTGATTACTAAAGTTTTAGGAATACATATTTATATTGTTTTACTATAAATATGCGAGCATATGCAATTACTGCCGACAGGGAGTGGGTTGATCTTTGTTGTTCGCTCTTTAACTACAGTAATACCAGGATAATTGACTCTCGCTTTAGTGCCTAACCCGCATGAGTACCTATCTTCATTTTTTTTAGAACGAAAATTCTGAGGATTTTGTGATCTAAAACTCATCTTATAAGTACCTTCCGCTTAACTACTTTTCCGCTTAATTGCCTTTTATATTGAATACTTTTATTGAAATTTACCTGACAAATAATAATTTTAATCTATTATAATTATTCGGAGACCAAAGGCCGTTAAAATCTACATATTTTGAATCAATAATTCAACACGTCGACTAAATATAATACAAAACACCTTCCTAATTAACTATGTCTTGTCCAGAATAAAATCTTACAATTTTAATGATATTTTTTTTTTAATCTTGTTGGATATAGTTTACATTGGTTTCTTGTGAAAAAATCCATGTAAGATGAACTGAATTTAACAAAAAGTGCATATTGGACCTACTAATCACTCACTAGCCAACTGATGAATCGAATTGTGATCGCCGGCACGAAACGCAAGTTTTATGGGCTAAATACCGTTAAATATTTAGAATTCAATGTTTTTTTTAATAAAAAATGTTTGTTTTCATTTTTGTACAGTCGAGTCCGCATATCTAAAATACGCTTAACTGAAAAATTCGGTTACTTGATACCTAAAATTTGACATGAAGCATTTTTTCACAACTTTCATACAAACTACATCGCTTAACTGAAACCCGCTTATTTGAAAGATTCGGTTAAATGAAAAAATAATTACGGGAAAAATCATTTATTTATTCTGCGACTGCTCCGCATAACTGAAATGTCAATTTTAAGTATTTACCAATATATAAATTTATAAACATATTTGAAAAAATCGTCCTCACGTTTCGAAATACATATTAAATTTTTAGAAAAAAAAAATATTTTTTTTTATCCAAAAACAATTTTTTTCGAAAATTTTTATACGAAGTAATTACATACCATTTTAAAGACCTCCTTTGTATTTTTTTTTTATTAAAATCGGTAAGTCAGCTAATGAGAAAGTATGAAGAAAATCAGTGTAGGTATATTTTACATGTTTGTCTAAGATTTTTTTTAAATAGGAAAGTACCTACACAAAATGTTGTAAACGGTACCGGATAGCTCATTAACAGTTCAACGCATTTCTATCGAAATTTTGTTTTCAAGGTCCTTCAAATTCTAACTAATACTGCATACCGAAATAATTTTGTAAAATTTATATTATCTAATAAATACCTACTTAAATATTTTACTAAAATTCTTTACAGCAAAATTAAATAAAAAACGACTTTAAAAATATGTTTACCTACCTTTTTTTTACTTAGAATCTTGAGCTTACGATTACTAGTTATCAAAAAAAAGAGCAAAAAGATAGGTACGTTGCATCTAGTTGTTTATTATATTTTGTTTATAGAAATTCATACGTCTAATCTGTAACAAATTAGAAGCAAATTATCTCATCTGCCCAAGCCCCATATCTCCTCCATAATGTATTCTACATACATTTATGATAAATTGCAAAACAGACTAACCTACAGTAGGCTGGTA
The DNA here is from genome assembly GCA_910595825.1 of Philhelius pedissequus. NCBI lineage: Eukaryota > Metazoa > Arthropoda > Insecta > Diptera > Syrphidae > Philhelius > Philhelius pedissequus. The sequence continues at coordinate 39,260,421 of OU343163.1, forward strand.
TTACGAATCTCGTTTATTTGGATTTTTTTCTTTAATGTGATTCAAGAATAAAACATATTTGTTCTAATATTTTTACTCTTCGCCATTTGACTCAGTCGAAAGCATGACCGTGTGGCCTAATGGATAAGGCGTCGGACTTCGGATCCGAAGATTGCAGGTTCGAGTCCTGTCACGGTCGAAAATTAAGTTTTTTTAATTTTTTTTTTAATTGTAATAATTATGAAAATGTAATTTAGAATAAAATAGAACCAACCAACCGTAGTCTATAAGTAAAAATTTAAAAAAAGCACATCTTACTAAGTTTTTTGTTAAAAAAGTTTTATTGGTTGAATAAAAATAAAATAATTAGAATTAATTAAAATAGTTTTTAGGTCGAAAGACATTTGTATTAAGAGATATAGTTTAGTTTAGAGCGCCCGTAGAGGGCCAGTAAATAAGTTGTAAGTTATTGATAATTAGGCTAGTTTTAAACATTTTTGTCTAGCTTGAAGTTAGTTTTAATAATAAATAAAAATGAATTTACAAAAAAAATGAACCAACCGAACCATTTTTATGATGGGAAAACTGAATTTTACGCGGTTTTCTGTAATATACATAATAAACATACGAGTGCAAATTTTAATCTAATCCAAAATGAATACAGATTGCCAAATATATACTTACTGGATTAAGTTTAAGATAATATATTCCATGATTATTAAAAATGATTATTATCTATTAGACGTAGCCTAGACACCAATCATACTAAATAAATAGATTTTAGTTTTCCTTACTTTACAATAGATCAGAGTTGCCACTCTTATCGTTTTTTTTGCGATAACTTAACATAATGAAAAGTTAATTTTAAACGAGTTGTTTTCTTACAGCATTTAACAAATCGATTAGATACTTATACAAGTTATAAGGTATAGGATTTCCATCCACTTGAACATTTAAAATATGCACCTAAAATATGCATTTAAAACCATATCCCTTGTTATGATTACATAGGAACCATTTATTATTATTTAGTAATATTTAGGTGTATATAATTCAGTCTCTATTATCGAACAGAAAAATAAAAGCATTTAGATCATATTTGTTCAATTAATAAATTATAGATTTTATTAATTTAGTTTTTGCGTCAAAAAACACTTTTTCAAATTGGGATTATTGAGCTTGCTTAACTATGCACAAGTACCTTACACAAATCCATACATATAATTTTTTCCGGAAGGGTTTTTAGCCTTGATTTTTTTTTTTAAATCTTCAAAAAAATTAAACCGCCAAATTTTACACCAATGCAAAGGTCTGTTCAAACCCTTTCAAGTGCTGAAAACCGCAGTTTTTTCTAAGGCTTGGGTGCCGAGATATCAGCTTCCAAAGCAAATCAAATGCAGGTTGGTTGACAATTTTGGATTGCAATATCTCGAGATCCAGAGGTTGCAGAAGTGTTTGGTTTTCAGGCGTGGATTGATATTTAATAGACCCTTCTTTGCATGTATATATCGATGGGCTTGGGAAACATTTTTGAAAATACATTTTAAAATTGTTTTTGGTTCTAAACGAAACGAGTTGTGATTGCGTATGTTTAATAGATTTCATGTGTTGGTCAATTTTAATTTTGTTCTCGAAGGAGACACCTTTGCTACAAAATTTATAAAATAAAAGTGTCCATGTTGTGAAAGTGTGAAGAAATAACTACATATGTACATCAAATTAACCGCTTGATAAAGTAAATCGTAAATTTAATATAAGCTTTTATATATAAAAAAATACAACCATTAGCAAAAGATCATCGACGTGAAAGTAAATTCAGGAATTTTAGAACAGAACAAAAAAAAAACTGTCAAACAAAACTCAAAAACATCATACACAACTGCAACTACTAGTGTGGTAACGTGAATATTCTAACGAATTCCTACAAATTTTCACATTTTCCTGTCAATACTCATAGCAAAAAAAAACCCAAGTTTGGGAAACTTGACGAAAATTTCAAGTTACAAAACAGGCATACTAACTCATATATATGTGTAAAATGGAGTACTAGAATATGGAAAAAAGCTGCCATGAAAGTTGTCAACAGAAAATGATTAAAGTAGAAATTTAAAAGCACGTGTGCAGTTCTTACTTCACGATTATTTTGTTATTCGAAAATATGCACAAATATGCATTTATTCTTGAAAATATACAATTAAAAAAAATATGCATTTATAATTAACCATGCAAAAATATGCACTAACGATTAAATGTCATTTCAAAGCAAATTGATTGATTCGTGTTTGTATTTTATTCCTGTGTTTCTAAAGTTTCTCATAAAAAATATGTATTTGCATGGAAATCCTAGCCCTATAATAAGCAAGAATTTCAAGATCAATGTATTCGGTCATTGAGTCTTTGACGTCATCACCTAATTCGAAGACTTAATTTCCACCCTGGTTTTAACGTTTTCGTCAATACATTGACAATATATTTTAGTTGATAATCACATCACGGGCCAAAATTAGGACAGATTTTGACGTCATTTCAATGTCAGAGAGTAAACGCGTTGACCGTGTCATTCTGGTTTTAGTCATTAGGTTAGAGACGCGGATTAGAAAAGTACAAATTTATACCAGTTATAACAGTTTTTCTGTATTAAACAAAACTATTGTTATAAGAACGTAAGGGTACTTAAAGGACAGATTTGGGCTACCCTCAAACTCTTTAAGCTTTTATAACATAGTGCAATCGATTAGGCAAATGATATTAGTTTTGAATTGTGTAAATATCGCAATAGATGGGTCAAATTCGGCTGCATTTCACATTCATGTAGTTTGACTAAATAAGGAATCTCTATACTTCCTCAGTATATGCACCAATGAGCTATTTGGACGGTTCAGCATTCGAATCTAAGGTTAAAGGCGTGAATGAATGTTTTAGAAAAGATCATTGATGATACGAACAGGGGTAATAGAGTTAGTGAAAAAACGGAACCCTGAGGTACAGCAGCATTTTAATTATTTATTGTAATAAGCTTAGTCTAACCCCCCTCCTCATTTTTGCTATAGAATTACATATTCGTTCGATAAAAAAAATGTTAACTTTTCTTACAGGAACAAACCATAATATACATACATTCACATTCGTTTCGGGATTATGTATGATATACATTTTACAAATGACGCCGAATATTTTAAGAAAAAGTTCTTAAGACTTATATTCAGGAGCGCAATTCATGTCTTGTATCTATTTACCTATTCATCACAAATGTCTAAGTAGAATTGACATTTGCCGCCATTTGCATCTTCACATTAGGTGTCATCTTTTACGCCATCTAGTAGGTTCCTAGTTTATCTCTGTTAAAACATCAAGACGTCGGGACGGTTGAGTTTTTAAGGAGGTACATTTTATGAGCCAAATCTATAGAGACAAAAGTTAAATGTCAATTTTTCAATGCTGCAATCATCAGCAATGTAACTAAAATAAAAATTCGCCTTTATGATCTAATGCATTTGGAACTTGCAATTGCAATCCCCACAGGGCAATTTTTCATTGCATTTGAAGAACACATGAACTTGGTCATGAACGACAGTAAAAACACAAAGAAATAATAAAAGAAACAACAACAACAACAAAAAAACACACATAAAACCGGCAAATAAAAATGCAACACAAGAAGGCAAAGATTCAATACAATAATAAAGCATTACAAAAAAAAACAACAACAAGTCTCAGAAGAAAATATTAAAAAAAAAAAAACCAACAAGAAGCGTAAAGATTCGATTCTTTTTCGTAGTAGCTACCGGTTTTTACCTGGCAATCATCGTGTGTACCTACAACTTTGCGCCACTCTACCCCCAACAGCTATACAACAACTCGGTACCCACTTACTATTACTACTCTCAAGCTCTAGCCGGATCGTGAGCTGTGTTGGAGCCAAATGGGTGCATCAGCATATCTAGATGGGTATAGGGTTACCTCTTAGCTCTGGTTCTTCTGGCTTGTGGAAGCCACGACAATCTTCTACACAAAACACAAAAAACCTGGCACAGCACACGATCGGCTCTTGATTTTTTTTTTATTTTTTGTATACTAGGGTATGTTTGGTTTGTGACTTTGTATAAAGCTTTTTGACATTTTCTTAAATTAAATTAAATTTAAGCAAAACAAAATATAAAAAAACTTTTTCGTAGCTAGAAATTTGTAGCACTTACTTTTTTATAAGCCGCATAGGTTTTGTAGTTTTAAGAATTTGACAATAAATCGGTTTAGTGGAGCCTTTAAAAAATTAATTTATTGTGATAAGTATACTCTGTCCAACAAAAATAGTCGGTAATGGCCTTATTGGCGAGTTTTTTTTTCAAACCAGAGGTTCCTGTGTATACTGTAACCACACTGAATTGAAAAACGACCACTGAAACAAATTCTACCCACTGAACACCTTACACAAATTGTTGTGGTAATTTTCTACAAAATATCGTACAGCTCGCCATGACCGTCGTCATCGCATGCCCAAAGCTTAGAATACTGGGGGTCAATTCCCGATCTGTGAAGTTTTGAAGTGAAAAAAAAATATCATTTCAGTTTTCACAGAGGTTTATCGTTTTCCAACTTCACGCACACGCCTAATGCGATTCTAGAACTCATTGTGATAAAGTTTGTACTAAAAAGTACTAAATGATAAATTCTGTCATTTCTTATCAGATTTTTGTTGGGAAAGGTAAATATTTCATTTCAGTTTCTAAATTTGCTTAAGAATAATGTCCGGAATAATAATTCGTTTGATAAATTAATAAAAGACGTCGCACTGAACAATTGTGAGTTTTATATTGTATTCAATAGTATCTCTTTTGAATAAGATTTATTAATTTTTCATGTGGGGATATTGAGGCTTTCCCTTCGAGATGAGCAGAATCTATTCGAAGTTACAACTAGGAGCACTTTATTGAACTTTATAGATTGCCAAAACATTTGTGCATGGATTTAATAAGTGATTTGAGAGCATTCTTGAAAAACACTCAACTTGTAAGTGCGCTTCAAAGCCATTTAAATATGGTAAAGTGCTCTGCATTTTTTTGCAATGGGTATTTTCCAACTCGTCGGCTGTTGTAAATCTGTTGATTTAACAATTTCGTTATTTAATTTGTTTCACTTTCGGTGTTTCTAGCAGAAAAAAGTTATTTGTGCAAAGTATCAAAACTCTCAAAGCAAATAACGTGGATATACATTACAAAAGGTTTTATAAACTGACATTTTGTTTTATCAACAGTAAATAAGTAATTGATATTGCATTTGTTAAATAGTGCAGCAAAATTGAGTTAAAGAAATAGTAAAATTATATTATATAACTTTTACGCAACTTAATGCTCTCTTGGTGGTGTGAAAAAACATAAATAGTTTTTTTTTAATTTAATTAGTTTTCATTGCTTTAAATAAACAGATGGTAGCCCATACACACATTTTCCTCATATTTGCTGTCATTTATAATGATAAGTACGGAAACCCTATGAGAGCTTTAACTTGAGATAGTTTTATGCAAGCTAATGCAACCAGAGTGAGAGTCAAATGCCCTATCTTCCCTGTACTGACCATTTTTATTGGACAGAGTAAAGACATCAATTTTCAGCTTGAATTTTGTGTAAAACAATGGAACTTGTGTTGAAACCAAAATAAAATTTTACCGACTTCTAAAAATGGAAAGGAGAAATACATTAATTATTCTCCATAACCGCGAAATGGGTGCTTTGAGGGAGCTTTTTTCCAATATGCATCAAAGCTCTTTAACTGCAACATATAGGGTGCTGTATAATTCACTTAATAAGTCCACCATTTTTCTGAATCGTTTTTTTTTTTACACTCAAAGTTTTTTTTAGCCAATTGTATGTACTTTTTTATTGCCTTAATCCTAGAATAAAAAAATAAAAAGCAACACACGAAAGAACCACCGATAGAACTACTTCACAACTACAGGCAATGATGGAAAGTGAGATCAATGAACCCATCCTTGCACAGATCATTTGCTCGATCTGGTTCCTTACTCCTCACAAGCAACGTAAAAAGGGCTATCCCGAAGGAAACGTGCAATGACCGGACCGAAGGAAGACTCTTGGTGGTTCATCGTCGCGTTTGTAACAACGATATCTTCCTTTATTTAATTTTTTTATTTTTTTTATTCCTGTATTTTTCCTCCAGATTCAGATTTGTGACAACGGAGCGCACATTTGGTTATCAGCATTTGTGATTGTTTACAGTTGGTTGAAGGGAAAAGGTTCCCGGTCGGCCCCCTGATGCTTCTAGTACCCCGTGAGTCGGGGGTGGTAAGGGTATTGATTATTATCAAACTGCTATAGGCATCCAGAGTCAAAGTGTGGACGGATTCATAATTGTGTATGCGATTGCTGACAAAAAAAAAAACACCGAGGAGGGAGAACTGCTATAGAAAAAAAACAACACCGATAGGGTGTATTCCTTGATGTATTGCCGGAGTAACCTACACATGGAAGGCTGACAGGTGAAGCATGTCAGAACATGTCTTCGTCTTTGCGGCAGTTCAAATTATATTATGTTATGCTCCTTGGGACTCTGAATCTCATTTGATATTTTATTCGAATTCAACTCGTGGATGGCACAAGTGTTTGGTGTTCGGATTTTAACTTTTGGGATCCTTCCAAACTGCCCTAGGGCGGTGTGGCGATAGGTATGTATATATGACGATGAGGATGAGGATACGATGGAGAAACTGTGATGTTGTAAAAAGAGATGAATTCATGGTATATGTACCTGTGGTCTACATACATAATAATAAAGGTGGATGATTTTGATGATGATTTAGTCGAGAACCAAAATAAAAGGTTTTTTATGGGCTGACTTTATTTATTCCAAAGGACCGATTTCATACCTGCCTATCAGTGGAACAGCTGTTGTTTTATAAATAGAAGGCAGATAAGATATAGGTATGTAGATACAATTTAAGAAAAAAATACTCTTTATCTTGTTCAATAATTGGACTGAACTCACAAACCACACCTAAGTATCCATACACATAAATATTAGATAGGTATAAGTATATACCTAGTTAAAAGAGGCTACATGAACATGATTTTGTTGGCATAGTTTATTTTTAAAACATGATTATCTAAAGGTAGACACATCGTTGATTAAAGGCAGAAAGCTGCTGTTTAGATAAGTCCTGTTTTTGGTAAAAATTGTGATACCCTATGATGCTTTTTTCTTAGGACAATGCAATTTGACATTTGTGTGTATAAATTTTATTGTTTTTGGCATTAAGCGATGAGATACAAGTAGCTTGTGTAGTGAGGAAAAAGTTAGAAGCGAACAGAACAGAACAGATTCGTAAGAAACGTCAGAACAAGACAGAACAACTTACAACAATCAGTTATCTGATAAAGATTATAAAAACAATTATTGTCGTTTCGTTTACCTATACAACTTGAGTTCGTTTGTTCTTTTTGAAAAATTCTTAAAAATAATCTAAAATGGAGTTGAATCTAATTAAAAACCTAATTTTTGATGAAATCGAGACTGATTCCGGGAAGTGATTTATCATTAACTGATTCTTCATCGGATTTGTGTAATGATACCGTTTTGTAAGTTCTCACAAATCTTTTCTAACCTGTTCTACCTAAAAAGCATATGCAGAAAATCCTGGATTCTTAAGTTTTCCAAACTGTCTCATTGAATAACTATCCAAAATATCTTAGAACAAATTTCTCATTGAACAGCAAAATCTTTTTACTTTTCTATCCTAATGTGTTCCAAACTGACTTATTGAACACACATAAGAATATTGAAGTAAAACTTATTTTGAAGCTCTGGAGGTAAACATTTTAAATGGAACTGTCAGTGACATGTCAAACCAAAAAATCAACTTTTTTACCCAAAAAGAGTGTTTTTTTTGCAAAAGATTTACCGACACTACAAATACATACATATATTAATATTTTCATTAAAAAACAACATTAAAGTAGTTTTTTTTTTATAAGTTTAAAGAAGAAAATCCACAAGAACCAGAAAACCAAAACACCAAGCAACTAGCATCTTTTTTTCTAATTTTGTTTTAAATTCAAATCAATAAGCACTTTATTCTAACACTTTTCACTTACCTATTTAATTAATTGACTTACTCTCTAAAAAAAACATAAAATAAATAAAACTGTCATTTTGACAAACGTAGAACAGCATTGTCATATACGAGGAATCCTAAGTCCGATGACAAAAAGATAATTGCCATGCATTTGGAAGAATTCTATATTCTTGAATAGAATGAGTGTGACGAGATCGCGTCGTTCTTTTTAAATTAGTGTCAAACTATGATGAGAATATACACAGTAAATCATTTCATGTCCTTACGTTACGGTCCGTTAAATTAATAGATTTAGGCTGAAAACACACTAGATAAGGCAAATCGTGTTTTTGTTTCGTGCAACAAGAGAACATTGTTTCTTATAAGACTACACACACCAAATGAAAATGAAACATTAAGTCCACAGCAAAGCAGAAAAACGTGTTTCGTGGCCGATAGCTGAATTGTTGTTCTTTACAAATCAAAATTGTTTATTACGTCATTTTTATTTTCTTCTTTATTTGAACTTTACTGTTTACTTTGTGCACGAATGTATTCTTTTTTAAGAGTCTCTTGGTAGATTATTTAAGATCATCATCATCTTTTTGTGTCATTTTCGCCAATTGTTTCAAAAATTGTAACTTCATCGGCTGAGTCCGACAACATGTTGAACAACTCTAAAAGCAAGTCAAAAATTCCATTTTATTTCTTTTTAACCAAACAAGAAAACAAAACGTTTTGTTTTATTAAATTCTGTTTCGCTTGGTGTGTGTTCAAATAAAAAACGTTTCGTTTTATCCGGTGTGTTTTCAGTCTAAGTAATTTAAAATAAGTTAGTCTTTATATTATTTTCTTAAATCAATTTGTGAAAAGTTTCGTCGTATTGAATTGGGGAAGGTTTTTATAATTACAAAACGTTTAAGTTAAACATGTAAAACCCTATCGTCTCATTTTCTTGACTATTTCGGAGATTTAACTGAGGCATTTTGGTGAGAATAAATAATTGAGTTGAAATTGCTAAACCACGGAACAAAATTTGAACCACCGTTGAACCTCACTTAACTCGCCAAAATCTGTGAACTAAAATTGCTAACCCATGGATAAAACTTTCAACGACAATAATAATTATTGGAAAGTCGTTATGGGGAATGTTTTTATGGAAGTACGATTTGCGTGAAATTGAAATATGCTGTAGTTGACATGGAATTATTATGAAAGAAAAAAATCGTTTCATATTATGGTGGGTCAAAAAATGTCGTTTTCAAGGAAATAATCAAACGTGTTCTATACGCAGAAGCAAATTTTAAAAAAAAAATTCGTTTGAATTAGAAATGGCTTCTTAAAAGCATTTGGAAAAATTGATTTAACCAACAAAATAAAGTAGGTATAAATATTTTTAAATGTTAGTGTGTTGTATAAAACAGTTACAAAAATATTAAAAGAATATCATACGAATTTTTGTAAGTGTTATATACAACACCCTGTTATTTCAAAAATACTTACTTGATTTGGAATACATATCAGTTATAAAATGTCATTCGCTATGAATAAAAAAAGCTTTGTGAACGAAATGTCAAAATGGATGAATTCGATGGTCGCTCTCATGTGAACAGTCCTTTATTATAATTATTGAATTTGGTATTTCTACCTAATCTGCATTCTTTTTAATTTAGATGTTCTGCATTTTGTTCTTTTCTTGCTGACCAACTAGCATACATTTTAACTTCACGTTCTTTTAAAATGAACTAGAGAAAAAAAAAGAAATTAAAAAAGAACGGTCTTATTAATTTTATAATGCTAAACAAAAAACATCCATAATTCACAAATTCATATAACCATTGCCTTTACTCCCACTGAAATTAAAGCGGGCCATACACGTTACATTAATAATGTTGCGGTTCGCTGGCTGTTATCTGAAATATTATTTCTGATATGAGAAGGTTAATGATAAAAATCAAAATGTTGCAAACAAACATTCAAATTGAGAACTACACAACGAATAATTCTTTGAACGCCATAATAAATAAATCAATTTGTGAAAAAAATTGATATTTCTTTTTCGGTAGTTGGATTTATTTATACAAAAAAAAAACAAATAAATGGTTTCTAGTTACCGAGATAAAAGATCACCGAAAAAAGTTGAGTTACCCCGATACATGCCGCACACCATTTGCGATCAAATTTGTGAAAACATCTCGGTAGCAATTCGCAAAAGCATCGTATGAATAACTTTTTTGCAATTTGACGAACACATATGCGAATTTTTAAATACCACGTCCTTTTTTGACCAAAGCTTTTTTATTTTTTTTTTTTACCGGTTTTTGTTTGTATTACGAGTATAATTCTTAGAAATAATAGAGGACCTAGAAACACATCATTTAAAATCTCTACAAGCTATGGATGTGTTCGATTTGCTTAGTCATATTGGAAGCAGAAGCTGTGCCATTTTCTTCAGCTATATTTTTAGAGTTCCTTCTGGAAGACCGCTGACTAAAATCTCTTAAGATCTAGCATTTTAAACCTACCTTTTAAAAATTTTGTAATTCTAAATCACGCAAGATTAAAAACTCGCAAACTAAAAACTGGAAAAAAAAATGTTTTTTTTTTTTGCAATCCTAGATTCTTCGTATGTTTCTTATTCAAATAAGATAAGCACTTGTTTTGAAAAATAAAATTTAACCCACAAGACACTTTAAAATTCATTTGGAAGTACAAGATTTTGATAGAGCGAGATTTCGACAAAAGAATTTAAATAAATGCGAAATTATGTGATGCCGGATTCCTTTTAAAACTAGATTTAGTTTTAAAGATTTTAGTCAGCGGTCAATCGTAGCGCTCCAACAATTTTGATTTAAATTTTTATTAAGTAATATTTTAATGAAAAAAAGTAACTTTTTTATATTTATTTCAACTTTGGTTAAACATTTTTTAATTACTTAACTACTACTAATAAAATTAATAAGACGGCAGCACTGGACAATCTCCTGATGGAATATGGAATTACAGGCTGCTGCTGGTATTGTTCATTTCTGAACCTCTGTTTCTCTTTATTATAATGCGAAGAGAGTTTTTCCCCTTCAAACAAACAAATTTAAAAACAATACTCCTGCACAGATAAGCAAATAGACTTAGCCAATTGGAGGAGCGCAAATGTACGCGATCACTTTGAGTCTCTCTTTTCTTCTCCCTCTCTCTCTCTCACCCACTGCACTTTAGTATGCTCTTCTGCATTTTTAAGCAGGTTTAGTACGTAGTAAAAATATAGTATCCCGCCAAATTGCCCATCCAAAGAAAACATAAATAAACAAGAAAAAAAAGGTTTGTTTTGATTATTTTGTCCTCCACACACCTTTCATAACACATGTGTATAGTAAAATATCATTTTGTGTGACTGTTTGCATGTGTGAGTGTTATTAATCCATCACAGAGTGTAATTTCATTTCAATTTCAATACACAAAAGTCGGGTCAGCCTAGACGGCACCAGAGATGCGATTTAAAGCGTCGCCATACGTCTAACTTGCCTCTTGTAGTAAATATTGTACAACTCAAGTAAAATAAAATTTAAAATACAAAAACAAAATTAAAGAACCTGAAGTAAAAAAAAAACACCAGTAACTTGATTTGATGGGTGTTTGTATACGGATCGGATGATCGTGTGTGTGTGTAAGAGATGCATTTTATTTGCTTGATCGCGAACACCTGTGATCGTTTTTTATGCCCTTTTAACCATTTTTTTTTTCAGGCAGTAGGTATGTATGCATATATTTTTTGTTATGCTTCATTTTCTGTTGTTGTTGTTGCTTTTCTTTTGTTTGTTCTTTTTCTTAGTTCTTTGGGAGAACAGCCACAGCAATCAGCGACTTACTACTATACTAATACTATACCTACCTACCCACACTTAATGATTTTCGATTTTTTTTTGTCTGAATTTGAAGTCATTTTGTTGGGGTACACTGTACACAATTATGTACACTGGATGTCTTGAACACACTTGTTTGCCGTTGATGCTCTTACTACTCGTAGTCATAGGTAGGTTACCTATTTGAATTCGAATTTATAGAGACCCTGGTTTTAAAGCAAGATTCGTCGAGACAAACAGCAAGATCATCGCAGAGCAAGTACCTAGGTACCAAGATAATGGGTCAGGTAATCGAATGATCGTACGTGCAACTCGTGGCCATAATTTTTTTTTTCATAGATTTTGTTAATTTGTTATTCTCTGCGAGACTTTTCGTGAAATCTTTGGTGGATACCTAAAGAGGTATAGGTATACACGTAACTACATACTTATGTAGTTAAATGTTATCAAGCTGTCGCAGAGAATTTGGGACAAAAAAAAAATCTTGGAGATGGCTGATCCCAACACACAAATTATTGCTGCTAATTGCTTGCTACTAAGGTTGGTTTGTTTTTGTTGTGCATGCATGGACATGTTTTGAATCATAAATGGGGCAATTATGATAAGCTCGATGTTGCCGTCGATATTTTGGTATGAGAAGTAGATATATACTTACATAGGTCGGTACATACATATACACATACATATTCTTAGATATGTAGCGCGTTGGAAGTGTGATAAAGTAATTTGAACTGTTGCGCTATAGGTAACTACATAAATGTACATAGGTACCTAGCCGGTTGTTTTTTATTTTGATCCATGTTGAGTTAGTTGTGTAACTTAAACCTAGAAAGATAACCTTCGTAAAAATGGCACAGGGTAAAGGCACTAGTATCCGGGCAGTGCTAGTGTCCGGACACTGTCATTTTTTTTGCGATTAATGCGAATAAAACAACAAATTCACATTCTGTGATGTATTTCACATTAACATGCAAAGTTTTAAGCGGATAACCTGAATGGCTTAAGAGATATACTTCAATTAAGTGTCCGATATTTGGGGCTGAGGTTAGGATGTGGTTTTGTCTAAGAAAAAAATAGTGGAAGCATTTGCAAAAATTAAGAAAATTAAGATTTGTTTATTAATTTTATTACAAAAGAAAGTTGTTAGTGTTGAATAAATATATGATAAATTTTAATAATTAATAAAAAACAAAAAAAAAATCAAAATATTTTTTAGTGTCCGGATACTGGAACTAAAATTTAAGATTTTTTCAGTTCCCGGACACAGTGTCCGGATACTGAAAATATAAGGGTAAAGGAAAAATCTCTTTCTAAAGCTCATAAATGGTAGTTTGGAATATATTTGGCGTCTGAATGAAATATAATTGCATTTCTCTCTCAATGTTTCAGTATCCAGACATAGTTAAATGAATAAATGACAGAGTTACTTGGGTAAAAATATATGTGTAATTGACACTGAAGCATCAAAAGTAATAGAAATATCACCGCCATCGCTAGGCATAACCGTTGATTCTGTTGTTGGTAGGGTTCCGGGAGTCCTAGGAGATTTAAGCACGGGGCTCATAATCTTAATATTAATGGATCTCTAGAAAAAGATATACCAGAAAACGCCTTAATATGATAATTATGATTTTTTTTACAAGCTGTTAGTGTTTCCTTATTTTTTAATTGCTTATAGTGATACCTTTTACTAAGATAATAATTGTTTAACCTTTAAAAGTACAAAACTGAATTATTTAATTGATTATTTTTGGTTTTGTTTTTCCTTATACACTTTTAAGAAAAATATTTAAAAAAAAATATTAAAGTATGTGTTTACATATATTTTTTTTTTTAAAACCAAGATGTTTCATTTTATAAAAACGAAGAAGAACTATAAATTCGTAAGAAATTGTCGTGTCCGGATAATATAATAAAATTGTCCGGAAACTAAATTTTTCTGTCCGTATACTAGTGCAAATCAACTTTTTTTAGGTGTTTATGTTTTAAATAATTAATATGATAAACTTGCGAAATTTGTTTATTTTGTGCTATCAAAAATTAAACAAGCTAACAAAATCTTAGCACATAGATACCTATGACAGTAACTTTTTGGTCTCAAAAAAATATGTGCAATGAAAAATTTATTTTTTATTTTCTTATATTTAAAAACCATTTTTGTATAAATATCATTACCTTTAATAAAATGTAATAACTTATTAAACAAAAAAATGTTTTTTAATGTTCGTCAAAAAGTCGAATGATTAGCTTTACTAGGTAAAAATTGTGCACTGTAAAAATTATGCAATGTAAATGCGGACTTTAGGAAGTTGGGGAAAGCTCGCTGACAGAAACATAAGGTGGTCAGTACCTGCCCAAATAGGTACTGTTTTAGTTTAGATTTTAGAGGTAACTAGGAGTATGTTCCAATTGACGAACCTTGTTCCACATTTTATGAAATTCTAAAGACAAAAAACACTGTTGTGTACTGTAATTCGATAATCAATAATGTGGCAATGGTTACTTATCCGCTTCAACGCGTGCTCACAATGAGTTTTTACTTGCGAAGCGAAACGGCGAAAAGCAGGCATTTTTTCAGTTACGCTGGTTTATCACTTGCAAAAAAAAATTTCAATTAAGCGGGTCTCGGATTAATGAAAAATATATTTCACTTAAACGGGACTCGGATAACTGAAAAAATATGAATGGAAGGTGGAGGAGGTGAACTGTCAAAAAATGAAACTATTCGACAGACGTTTTTTTTCGAGTTTTAATTTTGTACTTAACCGAGTTGTTTTTTTATAGAAAAATAGAGAATTCAGACGAATTTCTTTCTAGTTATACGGGTTTTTCACTAAAGCGAGTTTTCAGTAAACCAAGGTAGTTTGTATGTAAATGCATTCGGGGATATGTGAATATTTTCAGTTAAGCGGGTTTTTCACTTGAGCGAGTTTCACTTAAGCGGGTTTCACTGAATATAGGGCAAGTTTTGCATTTGGAAAAAAAATCAAACTCGAGATTTTAATCAAACTTGACATTACGATGATAAAGAACACCTAAAATTTGGGTCCCGTAATTCCGGCGCTGTCTGTCTGTACAACGAGATACATCCTAAGCGACTGCAGCGATTTTCTTAAAAATTGGTACTTAAGCATTTTTGGTGATTGTCTCAAATAGACTTTTGAATCGTCTTTTTTGCTCCAAAAATAACGGAACTTGCCCCACAAATTTTTGTACCATCTTAATTATGGCAAAAACGGATCTAACGATTTTGTTACAAGAAATCTCTGTGTGGTTTATTTTGAGTATATAGTTTACCTTTTGGTCCAACAATTTTTTTTACATCTTTTGTTATTAATGGTACCTGCCAAACAACCATCTTATTGATTTGCGACTTTCTCATAAATGGCTTGACGTATTTTGATTAAAATTTGTATGTGTTATCTCCTTTTAATTCTAACCAATATTGCATATCCAAATTTTCGAAAAATATTTGCTTGGATTTATGAAAAAAAAAATAATTTTTGAAAATTCAATACATACATATTTCGAAATATATAACGATTTTGTTTTCAAAATTATATTTTTAAGCTTATATTAATAATAACATAAAATAACTATAACAAATTTGATTCAGAAAAAAAAAATTAAAGAAATTTTGTAATGTATAAAAATTTAGTGAAAAACGACTTTAAAAATATATTAAGCAGTGTAGCGCATAATTAAGTTTTTTTCATAATTAACTTAGAAAAACTTGGTGAAAATTATGATGTACCCAAGTTGTTGAATTTTATTTTTAAAGTCGACATTCAATTATTCAGACACATATCATATTATTTTCAAAATTTTTTGCTTGTTCGAAATGCGCCTACAGTTCCAATAATTTACAAATTTGTCCAACGTTTTCAGCAATAAGGGTATGTCTGTGAACTTCAGCGTGCTGAAAGACCTCGCGTAGTTCGAAATGATGTAAACAAACCATGCGACTTCTCAGCAATTCGTGATGTCTACAGGCGGCCTTTCCCAACAATTCTTCGGCAGTTACACCTTTTTCAATATAAGATTCAATAGGTTCAGGAGTTAAGACTTGAAAGCAAATAAACCATAAGTAGCTCAAAATTCAGTATGATCCGCGTTTGCAAGAATTATTCCTACAGAACACAGATTTTATTCAAAAAGTCATAATACTCTTAATGAGCGATTAGGCCCATTTTCACCAAAAGGGTAACGTGAATGAACAAAATTGACAAATATAGGTCACCGAAAATCCAAAAATATTTATTGAGAATTAAATACACACAAGGACGTGTCTTAGGACCAACCTTTTTAGGGATATTCTGGCACAATAATCCTAACTTATAGGACCCATACACCACATATGCCTGCATGCACAATATTGTGATTGCGCATGCAAACTCCGAGTGTATAGTGTTGAATGTGTGATTGGGCATGCGGCATGACTGATTTTAAATTTGTTTGATATTTTCTTGTTTGTGCATGCTACATTTACACAGTCAAACTATTGATTTTAATAAGCGTTCAAGTATGGTTGAAATGACATCGATAAATAAAAGGTTACGGGCTGAATTTTTAGAAGTTTACCAAAACTTTCCGGTTTGATTACCAATTCAATCAAATTTGCTGCTACAGCGGACTCGGAGCTTGACATTTAATAAGTTGTCAAATGAAAAAAAAGTATTCTCCTCTCCCGTTGTACAAATCTATAAAATTATAAGATACTCATCTATTTCCCACATACCAGTTAGGTGTTAACAAGGTGTTATTAGCTCATTAACGGGGCAGAAAAAAAATTCATGTGTGAATCCAAGAACATACAAAGTTATGCGTGATTGAAAATCACGTTTATTTTTAATCCAATTTGTTGCAAAGATTTTACTTTTGTTAAATAATATTGGTGCGAGAAAAATGACCAAAAATGAAAAAGTGTGATTCTATGTTCGTCCTTGTTTCTATGCTTACACGATTCTGTTTATTTTTTTTAAACATTATTTGAAGCAATGAGAAGAAAGGAAAATGCAATGCATTTCCAATTAAACGAGAACTGAATCAATTTCCTGGGTGATGAACATGGCAATCATTTTTCAATAGACATTGATATTCCAATTAAAGAATTAAGACAGCTATAAAACAATGTGATTTAAATGTGTAAATGTTGATTTGAGAGTTATATTACTCATCATAAGCCATTACGCAGCACACACAGTGACACATTCTAAATTTGGTAATTTCAAATTGGTTAGCCTTTGTGGAGTATGAGTCTTAAAAAAACGAATAAAAATTTGTTGATGCTTTTGTTAAGCGCCTTAAATTATTGTGGAATTGTGACATGATTACTGTCAACTGTCAGTGACATCTGGCATGATTAGTGTCAGTAAAAGATCGCAATTTCAAATATTCACTAAATGATACACTCATTTTATAAACATAAAATGTTGTTAATTTACTTCATAATCCACTGTGTACAACACAGAGGGATTCGCATAAGATGTGACATAAGGCTAGAGCGTTTAGGTTAGGTCGTTGCCAGGGTTAGAACCTCAGTAGTAAAAATTCGAGGTAGCTTTTTAAAAAAAGTGGAGTAAATCGAACATTTCCGGAGTAGATTTGAAAAGGAAAGAAAAACTCAAGTTGTCAATAACTGTATTTAACAAAGATTTATTTTAAATAAAATAAATACACATATTTCTTAACAAAATTAAATCACATATTATATATTCCATTTGTTTCAGACTTAAAAAATCTTAAAACTATCTTTTATTATACCTACAAAATTTAATAAGAAAGTAGTTCTTAATAACTGAATTTTTACCAAAAAAAAAAAAATAATTTAACAAAAAATAAATCACAAACTTGATTCGTTTCAGACTTGAAAAACTAAAGACTATCATACTCGTAAAATATATAATAATTGTATTTAATAATACTATTTTAAAATTGAATTGCCTTGGACAAATTTGTATTGTCTTACAAATTTAATTAATTGGAGCGGAGGTTCAAAAACGTCCGTACGATTTTCTATAAGCGATCTTGAAAACATAAAATTTCCTACTTTCTTAACATTTAAACGGTTTCCGAATTTGTTTTTCAATAAATTTATCTCGGAAAACTTTCTCTCAGCTGCTGCGCTGCTGTCAGGTAAAACATCTGGAGTTAACATTTATGTAATTATTTGCAGCTTTTCTGCTAAATACTTTTGGTATAATTGGATATAAGCCCAACTAATTCTTTTGCCTTCGTTGACCAACAGTTGATTTTGGTTGAGGTTGGATTTGAAAGAGCATGAAACAACCCTGACTTTTGTTAACCACTTTCTGCTGGATTCCCATTCTGTTTTATATTTTTGTTTGTATCTTGGAAGACATTAATTTCTGTCGGAAACTTCATCTACAATCATAGCTGAGGTATATTTTTGTTGGATTTTTCAAAGTGAAAAAAGGAGTATATCTCAAAAAACAGGAGTAGTGGAGTAGATTTTTTCATCTCAAAACTGGAGTAGATTTACTCCGATTGGAGCAAGGTTCTAACGCTGGTCGTTGCAATAAAGGGGGGAGGGTGGGGGTGTGTGGAAGCTGGATTTGGGATTAACTTAAGTATTATTTTTTATATTTTCTATTGTTGAAACGGGCTAAATTAATTTCGTGGTATTATGTGAGTTCTTTTATAGTTAAACGGGTTGAAGCCAGAATTCTGAAAGTTCAGATTTCATAAATTTGTTTCTAGAAGTCCCAAAAAAAATTTATAATCAAAATTTTGTGATGTGTTTTAGATTGTAGTAGGTTTTATCAACAATTTTCATCAAAACAATAATTTCGAAGTACGTGATTTTATTTGGGATAACTATAATTTGAGATTGCGATATTTTGGGGTTTCGCGATCTTACGATTGTGTTCGACTCCACATTTAATCATGTGTTGTATGTTATTTCGACTACTTTATATATAAAACCGAATCGTAAATGTATTATAACAATTAGAAAGCATTTTAAGAAATTAAAATTCTACATTGGGAAAATATGTAGGGATAAAATTGGCTAAAGGTCTTAACGAAAAAAAAGTGAACTCGAGATTCTAATCTAACTTAATATTGCGATTGTGATGATTTTTTCCTAAGGCTCATCGTGTCCAGAAATAAAGCAAGTATAACTCGGCTGAAACTCTGTCCGCTTATCTTTAATACCTATTAAACTATATTCTTAAAAATTTAATTGGATAAATTCGGCCAACAAGACTATACGATGTTTCAATTGACTCTTAATCAATTTAAGGTTTATACATAATCTTAAACTAATTAACATGGTATTTCATATAATTGGAATAGCCCACGATCTCACTCAGAAGGAGCAAGCTGGGAAGACGGTGTATAGGAATCTAATTCCAGCCAGGGCTTATCCGAGGGTAAAACAAATACTTTTATTACCCAAAATACTCCATTTACACGTCACAAGAGTGCACCAAATAAAGTATCGAAATTGATCAAAAATTTGGCAACCACTTATGTTAGATCAATGGGAAACTTACTCCTCAGCATATCCCAATCGCGACTAAAGTTCTCTTCGAGTATGTAAGTTTCTTCCCGAATCGTCATTTCTTACATCCTCTTGTTACATATATTGGTGTGACACAGTGTGAATTATAAGAACGACGAATGAAATTTCCATACTCTCATCGCTGATGTCGAATCGTTATGTGATCTACTGATGTTGACGCGGTGGTTCGTGGGTGGCTTGCATGTACTGTGTGATTGATGAAGATGCGTTAAGGTACTGTGCTGATCGTATAGTGTTGCTGGATCAGTGGTGACGGTGGTGGCATGCGGTCGGTGAAATATACTGTTACGTTTCGTTACACGGTGATAGTGATTCCGATCAACATTTTTATGGAGGAAGGTCCACCAAATGTTAAACAACACAATATACTAAGAAAAATTAAAAATAATTTTTGGATTCTTGAAAAAAAAATCAATAAATTTTTTTGTTGAAAATTCAATTTTTCCAAAACGTGTTGCCAATTTTTTTTTTTTGAAATAATGCTTTCGAATTTTTATTCTTAAATATTGAAAATGGTCTTAGCGACATTTTTTGGGAAAAAATTTAATGAACTAAGAATCCTGTGATTACAATGTGTAATAATATAAGAGCAAGTACGTGCGATCTCGTCGTGCATTTTATTTATATGGTACTGAAAACCACGCAATGAAGCATAAGTAGATAGGTTGGCATACCTAAAAAATATAAAATTCTAGGTTTCAGGATGTCGAAATATGGTCTCTCACGAAATAAAAAAAAAAGTTGAAAATTCCAAAATGAATCACCTCAAAAAGGTAATTCATACAAACTGCCTATATTATTTTCCATCCGCATCCGCGATACAGTTAAAACATCTTTTTTTAAGTTATACTTTTGCCCATAAAATTGTCTTCCTTTGTCCAGTAGGTTGAAAGATTTGTCGTTAAACTTATAAAGCAAATCACGTCGAGTCCACCACCGACAGATATCTAACATCCAACCATTTTCAAAAGTCCATCAACAAGTTTCTCCCACTGAGCACACAACAAAAAACGAATCCTGAAACTCATATACAGGAACAAGATAAATTACATCACATAGACTAATTGTATTGTACCATCTGCCTACAATGGGCTACCACATTACACACTTACCATCCATACTTGGGGCTGAAGAACTCTGAACAAAAAAACCCTCAACGACCTACCATTACCACGTGTTTCTGTAAATTGTACAAGAAGTAGCGTAGGGACCTAAAGGAAAAAAATTAAATTATGTATGCAAAAAAAGGAAACATACGTAGATACTACTAATAGTACGAACAAACTCGTATGTAACTTTTTTTTATTATTTTTTAAATTTATATTTTTATTTAATTTTTTTTTTTGCTCGCTAGTTGATTGTTTATTAGTCTCTTTTGCTTTAGCTAACTTTAAGTGCCTCTCTGCAACGAGCTTCGTCGACGAGGATGACGATGAGATGACTACGGGAATGTCCGTCGTGTAGTTGGCGTAGTCGACGACGAACAACGTCCAAGATTCAACGTTAAGCCAAAAGTAAGACCACTTCATGTGTGTCATTTGTGAATAATACGAGGCACGACTAATGAATCACGCTGTGCAATAAACAGCCGAAGAAAGATGCAAGCAAAACAAAGATACATAGTGGAGTATCTTATATGGAAGTAGTGAAATATAGAAACAGGGTGTTCTATTTAAAAAGATTGGTTAGTTTTGAGTCCTTAGGTCGCGTTTGTCATTCGAACTGACGGACAAATTCTTAACACATCTGTTAACTTTTAAAGCTAAGTTTAAAGCTTAAGTAGCTTTTTTCGAAATTTTTCTAAATATTGGATTTCTTACTTGCGATTATAATTACTATAAGGCTACTATAAGTAGTTTGAAAAACTATAAGTTTTGAAATAACAATCAAACATGACATTATTACGATGATAGCGAAGACGAAAAAAGATGGACTAACAATTCTGTCCGTCTGTACGAATTTCTTCAAACTTGGTATAGAGAGTTTTTTAGGTATTGTACAGAAGAGAAATAGAATTTGTTTTAGCTCAAAAAATAACGGTACCTGCCATTTACATATCCGTAAAAGCCTATTTTTCTCGAAAGCGGCTCTAACGATTTTGTTTTAAAAAAATCAGTGCAACCTTATAGATACGACCGGTCATATGGTTGAACATTTTTTTTTTAAATGTCTAAAAACGGGTTTCATAGGACCTTATTTTGCTTTCGACTATCTTATAAATATCTGAACCAATTCTTTCGAAATTTCACACATATATATGTTTAGGTAGCCCAATTCATACTTCCTACCAATATTTTTAATTCGATTTTTTTTGTATTTTAAAAACATTTAAAAAACACTTTTAAAATTATATTTTGAAAACTGCTCATTAATTTTTTTTTTTAATTTATAGTTAAATGTATTTGCTGAATACCCATGAATTGGCGTTTTTGAATTTTTTTTAAATGTTTTCAAAAAGTTAAAAAAAAACCGCTCAACAGATTTTAAAATTTTTTTCTCATAAATTCGAATTTATTCATGAGCTAAAATGGCGTACTTTTTTTTTGAGTTCAAATTAGTTTAAGTATTTATTTCGCAATTTTTAATTATTTTTTTCTTTGATTAAGTCGATTTAATCTTTTGTTTTTAAGTTATTAAATATTTAAGATTGTCATACCAATTTTTTTTAGAAAAAAATAAAGAAATTTTGTATATATAAAAAATTAAGTAAAAAACTACTTTAAAAATATATGTGGATTTTTAATAGAAATCTTTTGCATACGCTGTGATCGAACATAAGAGCAAGTTCGTGTGATCAAGTCGAGCATTTTATTTATTTGTACTTCAAGTTTAAATTTTGTGATATTAAATTTGCTCGACAGAATTTTTTTTTAAATTTAAAAACTGAACCGCCTTATATTTTTTAATTGGAACACCCTTTATTTTGTATGGCTGTTGTGAGTATTAAAAAGTACACAGTAGCTGGAAAAGATGCAGGCGGTCAAGTCCAGTTTCCAGTATATGCATCCCAGTATCTTCTTTGAACTCAGAGCAAAAGATACCTATACTTTGCGAGTACTTTTAGGTCTTTTTGATCTGACATGAGCTGATCCACCTCCTCCATCCTTCATGAATTTTTATAGTATACCTAAGGTTGTTTTTTTTTTCTCTTTGGTGGCAATATCACGTGTGGTAGCATCATCAAACAGACCAAGTGGAGTCCATCTCTCGAATTGCATCATTTGTTCCTTGGCATATTAGGTTGATAATGTAGATAAATAAAGAGGTTCTTCGTTGTGAAGTAGTTTTTTAAATAGTTGATTTAAAAAAGTATTAAAAGTATATTTTTTTAATTCATTACCATTTTTTAAGGACTTTTTTTCCAAAGAGGAGTTCATAGGATTTCTTTTTTTTTTGGGAATAAATACATACCGGTAAAGTTGAGATTCTATTCAGCAGGCATGTTTCATCCTTCCATATTCTCATCTCCTGCCACTTTAAACAGCTCAGAGGTAAAGACCCATATCAGCTCCCAAATGACTTTATTGGAAACTCGGTTTGCCATCAACGGTTAATAGTTTGCAAAAAATTATATTCCCTATCATCAGAATTGACTGCGAGTGTACCTAAGACGATTTTCTTTTAATTGTCCTTGCAGACTTCAGTTCGGGCCTTGGAAGGATATAGCGGACATATTGATTAACCCCCTTTCGTCATTAAGAACTTATTTATCTGGAGATATAAATTACATTACCGTTGAAAATATTCAGAAGTGGGAACCCACCAGCGAAGTAGATCATCTTGAATCTGTTTTCGGAGTTTGCTGCTGAAGGTAAACTTTCCGGTTATGTACATTGGACCCAGCTAAGAAGTATTGCCTTGAAATCGCGTTGAAAAATTTGTATGTCAATAGCTGGGACTAGGACACTTGGATCACTATCACATCGTAAGTACAATATTCCTAGTAGAAAGTCGTTCTTTTATTAATTTTGTATATGCAAAATTCGTATAATTTTCTTAAACAAAAATTGGTATGGCAGTTTTAATAATTTACTGAGGTAAACTTAAAAACATAATTTAAATTTTTTTTAAATCTATTTTCGAAATATTGAATTTTCAAAAAAGAAAACAAAATATTTTTTTTTTAAAAAGGTTGCCATGCAGTATAATTTTGAATTTAAATGACCATTAAAATTTTGATCGAAATCCGTTAAGCCATTCATGAAAAGTCGAAAATCGAAAAAAACGGTTATGTTTAATATCATTTCAATTGAAAATTTGTATTGACCACATTGGTGACTTTACTTATAATGGTGCACTAAATTTGAGATGCATAATTGAGATTTCCAATTTTTGTTCCAAATATTTGTATGGCAGGTACCGTTATTCTTGAAGCTAAAAAAACAAGATTTAAGAAGATAATCGAATAGGGCACCTTAAGCGCTTAATTATCTAGTTTGATGGATAACGCTTCAGCCGTTTAGGCGATATATAGCGACCTACAGACAACAGACAGAATTGCTAATGGTGTTGATGTTTTCTATCAACGTAATTTCAAGTTTGATTAAGATCTCGAGTTCGATTTTTTTTCCAAATGCAAAACTTGCCCTATACAAATAAAATCTGGAAAAAAATAAATCCTTACTTGTCACTTACTACCATTGTCATAAGGCATTTTTACTCTTATTTAAAAAAATCAACTAAGAAAATTAACTCATTCCATTTATGGACGAAGTCCTTTGTTAAATGCAATAGACACAACAGGGAAATAAGCTCAAATCTTTTAAAGATTTAACTATAAAGATATATATATCTACTGAAGATATTGAAATGCTTGTTTTAAACTCCAATAAGTTAAGTTACAAAAAGAAGCATCCTGTTGTTTAGCCAACGACTATTGAGGAGGAAACTGACGTACGTCAAGTATAAGATGCATTTTCAAAGCTCTAAATGGTAAAATTATTCAAAGTTTTTAATATTAATTTCGACAACTAGTTAAAATTGGTCAAATTTCAACCACTGAATTTCTTTATAATAAACAACATTTCTGTTAGGTGCCTATATTCTATAGGTAGGTATAATTACGGAAGAACTACCTAGTCAAAATGGAAAATAAATTGCTAAATCTTTCTTAATTCAAGCTCCTTCTACAAGTGTTAATACCCCTATTTATAAAATTCATCAAAAAATATTCAAAGTAAATTTTCCTTATATCATTTCTTGAAATATAATTCCTCATATTTAATTATTAACAAGAAAACACATCAATTTATTTGCATGTTCCTGCCAATTATAGGCAACTTGTCTTCCTGAAAGTTAATACGGGTATCTACATACATCCATTTATTCCTCAATCCTGAAGCTATTTAATGTATGAAATCTTCCATACTTGTGGCAATTAAACTACCTCATCGTTAAACTTACCACCTAATCCCATTTGCATTCGCTGCATATGCATATTAAAAAAAAATCAATTACCTACCCAACCCATTTCTGCAACTAGCTACTTGTTCCAGAATTAGCCATTTTATGGGATCGAGATGATCTGGAACTCTTTACACTAATAAACTTGGTCAAACATCAAAACATCAGATGTTAGGTAGGTAGGTATAGCTTGTAGCTTGGAAGGCATACACAAGTTTCAACTTTAAAAGTAAAGAAGCAAAAATCATTGCAAACAAAATGCAACACGTTTATATCTATATGTACCTACATTACGCATAATATCTACAGACATCAAACTCAACTCACTGCTCAAAGTTGCACCTAAGCAAACGTTGCTTGTGCTTGCTTAGGAACTTAAGAGTTTTTTGTTTGGCTTCTAACTAGGTAGGTACCTTCCATAAGCAGGACCAACTATAAAAAAAAACAACAACAACTCAAAAGTGCCCATCAGTATGTTTATTTGTTTTGTAGTAAGAATAATCTTCTACTGCATAACGACAGGCAAACAATTGAACACATGTGTTCCAGAGTTGTAAAATATATGTAAATCCAAACGTTTTCTATTGGTTTTGTGGCGGGGACGCGGGCACGAAATTCGTTCAAGTCCAATGATGCTGGAACTGGATGGGTTGAAGAAGGGCACGACAACGATCGAGTCCACCGATGAAGACGACGCACGACGATACTTGTCGTCATCCTCATCCTCATCAGCATTCAGCATGCAGCATCATCTCATCATAGTCCAGTTGTAGGAAATGACCCTTCGCGCAGCGACAGTGGGAAAAAGAGAATACAGTGTTGTGAACGCGGTTCGTGCCGATCTTTTACATTTGGATATTATGATCATTCACTTCTTAACTTTACCTTTACCGATGACCATACGAATTTGATGAGCTAGATTTTCCTTCCCAAAGTCCACGTAATGGCGGAACTAGTAAATCTAAATTATCTCGATAAAAGTACTAGCAATTTTGATAAAAAAGTTGTGTATAACTAGGTATAAGTAGTCTTCATTTTCGTCCAAATTTTCTTTTTACATATTTAATTATTTACGGTTACTGCCATACAACCTTATTTTTGATTTTTAACTTTTTTCATATACGGCTTGATGGATTTCGATCAAAATTTTTGGGGAGAGTACGATAACTCAGGCGCCAAAAAATAAAAAATGGATTCGTGTATAGCGGTTAGTTACAAGTACAGTGCAATCTCATATTTGGAACGCACCTTATGCATTCCCTGCTCTTTTTTATACAAATTTCTCCTTATAAGCGGGGTACCTGCTAATCGGACCATGGACCACTAAGATAACATGCGTTACTTAATGTATTCACCTGTCTAATTCGTCCAAGCGTAGGAAACAAGAAATATGTATGCATGGCGTTTTTTTTTTGTAATTGTGCTACAACTAGTAAAGCGTTTTAAGTTGAACATAAATATTTGTGATGCGTATCAGCAAACGGGCCTATGTGTTTCTAAGATGCTAAGAAATTTGATTGAAGAAAATCTCAAATCCAAAGAATTTTGAGCGGGAAGAAGAAAATCAAACTGTCAATTCATAAATTCGTTGGCTTGACAACAAAACGTTTTAAATCATTTGAATCTTTTACCGAAATTAATGTCTTGACATCCAAATGGTTTTGCTTGTCAAGACAAAAGAATGTGCCAGTTTGTGCTACAATTCTCCAAGCACAACCACTGCCTATATCAACAAATTTAATTAATTGTTTATTTCCTGGAAATTCATAGGTGGTTCACTGGCAGTCGTATTTGTATTTATATAAATATGGGTATATTATATATATAGTCTTAACATACATGTATGCATGAAGGAAAAAACCTTTCTAAGTGAACCGGTCCGATTAAAAGGAACCACTACAATCGATCCACCTATTCATTGGACCACTTTTTTTCGGTCCCAAGGGTGGTCCAATTTGACAGGTTTTACCGTATTTTTCAATATGGGAAGGGGGGCCTATCCCCTCTCGCTTGGGCGAGATGCGTTATGACTTTTTCTAAAGCCAATACCTTGTCTATCAGCTAAATTTTAAGTCAAATGAAATCTATGAATAGTTTTTAAAAACGGGCCTTTAACTAAAATTTTGGGAAGAAAAAGATAAGAAAACAAAGTTTAAATTGTAATTTTTCAAAACTGTAAAATTATATTTTTTTCTAAAACTCTTGATCATTAATTCTTAATC
Source organism: Philhelius pedissequus (assembly GCA_910595825.1). Classification (NCBI taxonomy): domain Eukaryota; kingdom Metazoa; phylum Arthropoda; class Insecta; order Diptera; family Syrphidae; genus Philhelius; species Philhelius pedissequus. Next base: position 39,287,496 of record OU343163.1, read on the forward strand.
AAAAATTGAAAATTATATGACTTTGTCTTCTAGTTTTTGAGAAAATTGAAAATTAGAAAGACTACCTTTTAATTAGATTTCCGTTTTTTTTTGTACTTATATTGATCTCATTTTGAGGAGAGAGTACGATAAGTATACGGTGCGACAAAATAATAACTGATTTTTGTAGAGGGGCTTAAAATAATCATTTTTCTTACGGAGTAGGGTCTATATCCTTCATTTTAGGCAATTTGTAGGCAATTTTCTAGCTTTTCCCGCCTAAAAGGAGGTAGTTAGATCCCCTCTTCCATAGGAAAAAATTAAATTAAATTAAATCCCACTACAAAAACCCGTTTTTAATTTGCGGCATCGCAGTTATCATACTCGTGCCAAATTTGTATAGGGTTTTCCAATAAGAGGTGTTATTTTGATATTCAAAAAAAAGAAGTGCATTGTTGAAGCGTGTATCGTTCCATTTTTATTAATAGCGTAGTTTCTACTTGTCAAATGTCAAAAAATGACAGCTTCAAAAGTGACAGCTACTGAAATAGTGGGCTATTCAAAATAACACCTCCTTATTGGAAAACCCTGGAAAACCCTTGGGTTTTCCAATAAGAGGTGTTATTTTGATATTCAACTACTTGTCAAATGTCAAAAAATTAAAGCTTCAAAAGTGACAGCTACCGAATTAGCGGGCTATTCAAAATAACACCTCTTATTGGAAAATCCCTTATATAGGATCCCCTAAAAATTCTTAACAATATTCCATATAAAAATTTTCGAAAAATATTTGGTTGGATTTTTGAAAATAAAATCATTTGTTTTTTGAAAATTTAATATTTCGAAAACAGATTGATTTTTTTTATTTTGAAATTCTGTTTCTAAATTTGTATTGATTAATACTTATAAAAAATATGTTATATGACATTTGCCGTTAATAACATTTTAATTAAAAGTTATTATTGACGAAAATCTACAATACACCTATAATTAGACTGAATTTTCCGTTGGTTTTCGAAATAACTGAGATTTACCATTTTTGCCCCAGAAGAGTATATGGCAGGTACCGTTATGTTAAGAGTTAAAAACTAGAATCCAGCCATACACCTAAAACTTTCAAGTACCTACCAAATTTGAAGAAAATCGCTTCAGCGGCTTAACCTGTGTGGCGACCTACAGACAGAGGAAATTGCGGGACCTACTTTTTTCTATGTGCGCATTCATTCATCGTTATGTCAAGTTTGATTAAAATCTCTAGTTCGATTCAAAGTTGAATCGCAAATCGCATTACCGTTCACTATTCACGCTTAAATCATTTTCGATGAAAATAAAAGAGTACTGAATATATATCTAATCAATTATGAGTCAAATCGCCTTTAATAAATTTAGTTAACTTTTACAAAATGTGAATAAAGCTAAGATTACTTGTGAAAATCCAATTTTCACATCAATCTTGTTATCTTCAAAAACATTTGGCCATAATTCTTCTCTTCCTATAAAAATCTTTGATATATAAGTCAACTGAGAGAAAAGGAAGGTAACAAAAAATAAAGTCCACTTTTTTTTTATTTTCGAGCATAAAAGTGTCTTCTTCCAGTTATTATTATTTACTCTTGATTTTTTTTTTAATTTATTATCGTTTTTTTATTTATGTGTGTAGGTATATCTGCTACTCGAGTAATAATTCCTTTTTTTGTTTTCTTGAACTCCCTCTCGCCCGCCACTTTACTACAACTCGTCTATTCCAAAGCAACTCTTCTTTCTGTTTGCTCAAATCTTTATCGTTTGGTTTTTAAAATCCATTAAGGCAATGACCTGTTTTCGATTTGTTGTTGTTTTATCTCTCTCTAAGCAATTGGATTAGAAGAGACCGGCAACACAAATGCACATAGAGCATGATCGGACGGAACAAAATCCATTTGGCTGGGTTAGTAGAGGGTTGTCAAACGAGTTTTTTTACTACGTCCAGCTCGGTATACAAAGAAACCAACTCCACCTTAAAACTGACAAAACAACATAAAAAATAAGTTTGAACACTTGCGTTTTCGCGTTTGACTCTAAATAAATGGTTTGCTATGAGAAGGGAAGAGAGAGAGAGAGTTTACGTTAACTTACGCTGCTGGCGTAGTATAAATATAGCAGAAAGTCGAGTGAGAAGATAGGACGCTAAGTCGTGTGGTTCAAGGAAATAGGTGCACACATGGGACATGATAATGGTACCTATTCAAGTTGGAGCTCTGGTAACTGCATTATCTGCGCGCGGCAAACGAAGTAGTTACTCACTTCTTTCAGAGTCTATGCACTTTGGCAGTGCTCTGATGTTTTTGTTTTTGGTTGTATTTACAACATAAAATGCGTATGTTGCACGAGTGCTGTGGTGTAATATGAATTTCACAAGTTTAGAACTTCTACGGGACAGTTTTTCAGTGGCTCAGTTAACTCTTTGTTAAACCAGAGTTAGATATTCATTCATTATCCTGGGTTAAATACAAAACAGTGTATGAGTGGGGGATTAACTTTAATTTATAAATTCAATGAATATTATGTTAAGTGCATTGTTGGCATATAAACGAGCAACGAGGAAATAAGAAAGAATGTTAATGATTAACTTTAACTCTCAAATGACAGAAAGCTATGGAAATCGATGTGCTACGCAAGCACTATGGGAATCGCATTTTTCATTGATTTCAACACTTTTTTGATAAAAAGAAACTCTCCAAAATCTGACTAATTCTCAAAACTAAAATGATCTGGTAGGGAAAAACTGGCCGTAAGTCATGATGAAGCAGTGTTGTTTGGTCAGACAAACATCTTGCTGATTTAAATAGGTTTCGTAAGAAAAGTTTGCAAATGTGAAACAAAGCAATTCTTTACCCTGAACTCGAATCCCATCTCAGAATTTATGAATTGTCTCGGGTTTTCGAGATATTCTTGTTCAAATGTTCAAACACATGTATTCTTTTGATATTATTGTTTCAAAAATTCAAGTTAACTATTTTCAAAATTTTAATTCCTATTCGAGAAATCATTCACTGAAATTTTGTAGTTTTTTTTTTTTTGAAACATTGAGCCTTATCGGGGAATATAAGAGTATGTACGGTATGCATGGGAAAGATCAAAACAAGAAGACAGCCAGACGGAATTTGAAGAACCACTTTTTTCCTGTGGTTATTCCAATTCATTCAAATCAAAATCAAAATAAATGAAAAACCTACCCGTAGTATTTACATAATATTTATCTCAAGTAAAAAAGGTAACTTCACTGTCATTTATATGGATTGTTTCAGATGACTTAAGAAATCTTTTCAGCATTGTCTTTATTTTTTGTTTCCTTTCCATTCCAGTCTAAACAGATCATTTTGGTTAGGGGTTACCAATGCCTCTTTAAAATATCAACTGTCGATATATGGATAACTCTGGCTCTACATCTGCTGGTTCTTTTGTTCCAACTGCATCAAATTCATCATTAAGAAAGCGGATCACTGATTCAGTTCAGCAGGTCAATTACTCTTCTCTCCTAAATTCGAAAATCCAATTTTCATTGGAATTCAAGAAGCTGCTATACATTATGCTATCCGCCTACATTTTTTGCAAACATTCAAATTGGTTAAGTTTAATTAATTTCATGAGTCGATTTTATTAAGAACGTCATATCTATTATAATTATATAATTCTTATGTCACGTTGATGTGTTCGATGAACCACGAAACTATCTAACCGATTTTCATGTTTTTTTTTTAATGTTTATTTTGATATAGGTTTTAATATTTAATACTTAAAAATAACGGTATTTGCCATACAATTTTTTCTACCATCTTGATTATTTCGAAAACGGATTTGCCTATTTTAATAAAAGCAATTTTTTTTAGAGAAAAATTAAAAGAATTTTGTACATAAAAAATTAAGTAAAAAGACTAGAAATATATTTGCATTCTTAAAAGAAATATTTTGCATACGATGTGATCGAATAAAAGAGTAAGTACGTGTGATCGAGTCGTGCATTTTATTTTATATCCAATTTACGAAAAAAAGGGAAACGTCAAAACAATAGATCTGTACGTTGTTGTGAGCCAATCAGGGCTCACACTTCATTAATTTTATTTAGTATATAGTTTAATAAAAATATAATGAAATCTCTTTTTTAAGTATTGGCTTTTGGTCTCAGAATAAGAACAACCAGAAATGTATGTTAGAATCCAAATTCAGTTTTCATAGAACCAAAAAATTATTCCTACATTTATGGGAAATTCGTGTACATATTTCGTATCGTATAATTCACAGAAAAAATTACAATGATTGACAACACTGATCAGCACCTAGGTTAATTATATTATTTCCAGTAAATCCGAGATGACTGCGCCAATGAAATAACCACTCAAACTTGAATGTTTAAAAGTACTCCTATCTGCTTCTATACAAAATAGTCATATTTTTGGTGATTGTGGACCGATTTTCGTGAAACTTTGAAAATTGGGATTTGAGAGAACTTACTATTAACAAAATATTCCCATTACAGGTTGTGCGAAAAAATGACACAAGCAAACTATAACTTTCATTTTATTTTATTCAATTATTCTACTCTGCGGTTGTATTTGCTACTGTCGAAGATCCGTTAGCTTCAAATTCCTGCAGATCTTCGCTGAAGATTAAAGATGCTTCCATCGCTTCGTCCTCAGTACAGATACCGGTCCTTTTTACATTTAGGACATCCTTAAATCAAATACAAATATTTGTTCTGTGATCTAAACGTAAATTTGAGACATTAAATTTATTCTTTTCAAATTTTTATTGCCATGTAATTTCATGACTTTTAAGTCAATTGATACTATTGATGAAAATAAGATCGTCAATTTTCCGATTAATGTGATTAGTGATTGCCTATCTAACTGGTTGATGCTTTAATGTTCCTACTTTTATACTGAATTACATAAATGTAAATAAATTCTAAAAATTAAATATTTTAAGTTAAAAAGAAAATTTAAAGAAAGTTATAAAGTGAAATTCTCCTTTTTTGATCTCCTGCATTAAATTCGGTTTTCACGTTGAGATTATTTTTGTTTCGTTCTTATTCTCCATAGTATTTTCTTATCCAGTTTTGGTTTTGTTTGTTTTTTTTTATTTTGTTTAGATTTTTTTTTGTTATAATTTTCCTGGACCTGGTTTGCAAAGCATGTCCCAGGTCCAAGATATTAGTACCTAGGGACTCCCTATGCTATGCTGCCGTTTACTAAGTTATATGTATATGTTTGGCCTGGGGCGAGTACGGAAGTGAGATAATGACTCTAGGATCTGCAGATTAACCTACCTGTGTGAGTGGACGACAAAGAGGGATTTTGTCCAGGGCGCCATGCATCTTTAGCATTAGGCTTCTCTTTGGAAGGCATGTATTCGTTTTCAGACGTTGAGTTATTATAATCGGCAGGTACTTTCATCCGGTGGAGGTATAAATCAATTGGCAATGTCACCTTTTACACAGAGTTAATTTTTTCTTGTCGAAGGCGAAATTTTACCCTCTGAGACGCCCATGAAGAAAAACAAGAATATTTAAGTATAAATCGATCTGCAAGACTTATACGAACAATCGTATATGCACAACAAATCTTGGAGCTTATAAGGTTGCTGGACCGCTTTTTGGCTAAGTATCTAAGTATCTTTCAGATAAACCAATCTGGGGATAGCGCAAAACAGTGTTTGGACATTTGAGCGGGCTCTTACGTTTTGACGGTAGCGGCAGCGGCAGCGGGTAGCGGAATTATGTATGTTGAGATCGTGGCACGAGCGAGGGACTTCTTGATGTTAGCGTCGGTCGTCGCTGCGCGTTGCGTTTTGTTTAGAAGAAGGTCGGAGAACTATAAATTAAAAAAAAAAGACGAGCTTCAAAAGAACTTCACGTTATAATTTCACCATCAAACCTAATGAACAATGTTTGCTGATAAGTTTTTAAATTGTTCAATTTAAAAAAGTTATTGATATTAATTGGCATAATTCGTTCATCGTTTGTAATTATTGTGTGTTGACATGGCATTTTTGCTGGTGGCTCTCGGTCTGGTCTGGTCTGGAGTTCCTAACTACGCTGCTAGATGCTGGGTGGAGAGTAGGTATATGTTAGAGAGATTGAAGTGGGTGGGATTTTTTAAGACTTGATTAAGTAATGATCATGCGTGTTAATTAAGCTTTTTATATCTGCGATTTACATAAATTAATTTAGCCGACGGGTGAGAATTGCGAGTCATTATTTTTAATGTGCTTTGGAATAGCTTGGAGGTTTGTTGGAGGTGGATGGACATTAAACTTGTTTAATACGTCTTAAAAAAAATTAGAAAATTAATGATCAGCTAGTTGTTTCCTCTTTCTTTATAATTATGTGCACATTTAAAGGGTTTCGATTACCCTTTAAATGACTAAATATAAGGGGTTGGAAACAATCTCAATTATTTTGTAAACGGCTATAACGATTTTGATAAAAAAGTGTGTGTTTTGGTTGACATTGTTTTTACATACACACTTATTTCGTTTTTAAATTTTAACTATACCTATATGTCTGTAAGACCTGAGGTCTTTTGAATGCAACTGCATGGTACTAGTTAGAAGGAATAGAAAGAAAGGAAACAATTTGTTTGTTGGCAACTGTACCTGCCATATAACCATTTTTTCTTATTTTCTTCTTTCTCATAAACGGCTTGACGGATTTCCATCAAAATCTTTATGTAGGATGTCCTTCAACTTCTTAACAATACTGCAGCAAAAATATTTGAAAAATTTTTTTTTTTTGATTTGGAAAAAAAAATTATTTTTGAAAATTCAATATTTAAAACCAGTTGACGATTTATTGACATCAAATTGTCACATTATTTTTTTTTAGAAAAAAATTTAAGAAATTTTGTATGTTTTGAGTTAATGAAATAAAATCTTTAATTTAAATATTGTATATAAGAAAATTAGTGCATTTTATTTTTTGAAAATGCAAAAACTCGTGGACGATGTCTTATAAAGTTCTAAGATCATACTAATTTGTTTTTATTTGAAATATCTTCATAAGTAACTGTTATTTTTCGAGATAGATATATGTACATTTAGAAAATACTTTACCATATTTTTTGTATTTTGAAGATACTAGATCGCACGTACTTGCTCTTATATTCGACCACATCGTATGCAAAAGATTCTTAATAGAAAGGGCAAAATATATTTTTAAATTCGTTGCTTACTTAATTTTTTATATCCAAAATTACTTTATTTTTTTGCTACAAAAAAATTGGTATCACGATTTTAAGTATAAAATAATATAAACCCAAAATCATAATTTAAAAAAAAAAGGATTAATCCATTCTTGAAAAAAATAATTTAAAAAAAAAAACTGATTTTTTTTTAGAAAATCCGAAACATAATTTTTCGAAAATGTTGGTATGCAGTATTTTTGGGAATTTGATGGGCCTCCTGTATAAAAATTTAGGTAGAAATCCTTAGATCCATTCATTCACTCACCTATAAAGTGCAGTGATTTTCTTAAATAGAAACCGTTAGAGCCGTTTTCGAGATAATTAAATTGGTAGAAAAAGTTGTATGTCATTAACCGTTTGTTTTGGAGCTGAAAAAATTATTCAAAAATCAATTTGAGGTAATTATCTAAAACGCTTATGTAACACGTTTAAAGAAAATCGCTCCAGCCGCTTAGGCTGTGGATCGTTGTACAGAGATACATACATACATACAGGGCGGAACTGCGGGCCCCACTTTTTTCATCGTAATGTGAAGTTTGATTAAAATCAATCAATTTTTTTTAATGTACAAATTGGATCTTCAGTTAAGCAAAAGAATGTGATGTTATTTCCAAAAGACTGATGTAAGCTCATATGTGGGCGAGATAAATCGAAGAAAGCAAATAAAACTCGGGTTTGAGAACTTAGAATGAGCTTTAGGAGTAGAGTCAGTCCACTATAATCATTTAGATGAAGTGAACCAGGGCAAAACAATAGAAATGTAATTCCAACTCAAGGCTATTTAAAGGAAAACAAAAAGCGTTGTCGTACCTTCTCACTCAGATGGATCAAGCAGGGAGAGCAGATGTATTATAATCTAATTCCGCCCAAGCCTCATCTGAAGGAAACAACTGTTTTAGAACCTAAAAGATGCTACTTGCGCCAACTAAAGCAACTTGAATTGATTGGTAGCTGGGCTATACCAACTAACGGCAAACTGGAATCCTTTTCCACACCTCAGTTCCCCATCAATTTAAAATTGAAATTAAAAATCACAGCCACCTCCCCATGTAATATTTTGTCAATTTAGACACCATGAACTTTAAGCATGGCAAATGTAAGTCACTTTCTTACTTACCATGCTATAATAGCATCTTTCAGTGTTCTGCTGTTGATGATAACTCGGTGGATAATGGGTGATTAACAAGATGTTGATGACGATGTGTCGTATGGTTGGTAGTATGATTTGAGCGGGTAATTTAGTTTTGCTGGTTTTTGTGGTTTTAACTCAAAGAAGGCAATGGTAGTTATGTTGTGTAAAAGTTAATTGAAAGCTTGGTTACAAAACACATGGGTTTTATTTAATAAAGTTAAAAACATCGATCTTTGAAGAAAAAATGGTTTTGCAAACCGATTTTTGTTTCATACAGAATCTTGACCCCAAACCTTTTCGGGGTGCAATGGTGATTTAATCAGCAGTTTAATATACAACTTATCCGGAAATACAATCTCTTCTGTCAACTTGATTTTTTATTTGGTAAACAAACACCAACACCAGCAGCTGAGCACCGACTTTGGGATATATAACGTGTTTTTTTATTATATATTAAAGATTTTAATTCAATAACTTTAAACACAAATTATTTATTTTTGCTTATATGTATGTACAATTCGGAAGATATGCTTCATTGTTCAAATAGAGGTTACTGACGATGAAGCATAGCTTTCGAAATGTACACATAAACAAACATAAATAATTTGTGTTTAAAGTTAATGAAATAAAATCTTTAATTAATAAAAAAAATGCTTTAACAATTCTTTTGACAATTGAATATAAAGAAAACAAATACAAGTTACAGAGAGAAATCTCTATTTAAAAACATTACTCATATTTAGACACCATTTATTTTGCAACGTCAGAATTTGGTCAATTTTTTCAACTTTTAAACAGCATGTATCCTAAAGATACTTTTTAAATAAATATCACTTACAAATGATTTTTAAAAAAAATCAAGAAAAATCATATTTTTCTCAAAATAGACATCAATTACTTTTATTAAAGATTCAAAATATTTTTATTTAATGGCTTACTTGGACTTACAATTGGCTAGTAAGGGTCTTGGCAATACGTAATTTTTTTGTTAAGTTCAGTTCATCTAACATGGATTTTTTTGACAAAAGCCCAATCCAATGAGAATCATTAAGATTAAAATTGTTAAAAAGAAAAAAAAATCTTCCAGTTTTAATGATAAAGAATTTAAATCTTTTTAATTTACATTGGATTAGATTTTTGTTAAAAAATCCATGTAAGATGATCTGAACTTAAAAATATCCCATTATATGCTGGTGAATCTCAATGAATTGTCCAGAATGGAGCTCGCATTCATAATATGATTTTTGAAAATAAAAAACCTTTGAACGTATATGTTTAATCGGGCTCGACTCACTTTTATATGCAAATAAAAAAAACTTTATTTCATAAGTTTTCCCTAAGTTTCGTCCTTCTTTATCTCGACTTCATCAGGGTTAGTTTATTAAATATTTATAAAAACATAATGTATACATTTTTTTAATTTAGACATAAGAATGTTTTTTTAATTTAATAATACTTGAACAAATTATTTTAAACTATAGAATATTCTAAAATGAGGAAATTGAATTATTTAAAATAAATAAAAAAACAACAAATAAAAACAAAGAACACAGTACGTAAAAAAAATTATAATTGTCTTTTTATATTTTGGAAAAAGAATTAAACTGTGTTATTCATTTCAAAAATAACATTATTTCCCTACCGCAATCTGTAGAATTTGTATTTTAGCAAACATTTCCTTAAGATTTTTAATAAATTTAGGTGGGAAATAGTCTTCCAAACTTCGAATTCATTTCATACGACTTAAAAGTCTGACCTTCTATAGCAAGTGCTTATAACTTCTGAGCTAATTGAGTAGATATGAATAAGCACTCCTTAGATGACAAGTCCTAATTAAATAAAATGCACGATGGATCGTACGAACTTGCTCTTGTAGCTAACTACTTTTATGTAGCTATCTATGCTTTTACGTAACCATTGAGTTTTAGTTAGTTAGGTGTAGTTATCTTATGCAGGTTTAAAGCATATGTAGGTAAGATTAACTCGATAATTAGTATAATGAATTATTGTCGAATTAATGATTAAATGAATACTTACATAGGTACCTACCTAGAAATGTATATTTAAATCTAAGTTAAGGATTTTAATTATATAAGTTAGGAGAGTAAAATATATCTGCATATATATAAATATTGATGGAACCTAAGTATGTAAACGTGTACATATAATAATGAAAATGAAGGATGTTGGTAGGTAGTTAGCTATATGCATATAAATTTATAATTTAGGTGCAATATGCATAAATAATACATATGTATAGGGCCTACATTATATTTATTATTCAGTGGCGTATGCAAAAATTAGTAAAAAGGGAATAATAATAAGTTAGAAATAAATGGATAATACACTTATTTAAATGTTTTCATATTGCTTATAATCGTTATAGTTTGAGGGAAAACAAAGATGCAGTTTGAATTCGTTGATGAATAAGAATATATCAAAAAAAAAATCAAAAATCGTTGGAGCGGTTTTTTAATAAATTATTTTTTTATGTATAAAATTTTGAAAACATTTTTAGAAAAAAAATTTGAAACGCAATTTTGAAGATATTATTAATATACATATAAAATTTGATTTGAAAAAATTCTGTGATTGGTTTTTGAAAAATCGATTTTTCAAAAAAAAATTTAATTTATTTTTTAAAAATCGAAAAAAACTTTTTTTTTTGAAAATTTGAGTATACAGTTTTATTAATAATTTCAGAGAGCATTTGTATAAAAAAAATTGATTGTAATCGGTTGATCCAATATTGAGAAAGTCGAAAATCTGAAAAGTGTTCCAAAAATATTTTTATACTTAAAAGTGAACTGTACTAATATAAGAACACACACATTTTTTATAAAAATTCTTGGAGCCGTTTTCGAGAAATAAATTTTTTTCTTAACGGTTTTTTTAACATTTGTATGGGAGGTACCGTTATTTTTTATCTTAGGAATATAGTTTTTTTAAATGTTCATAATAATATCAGAAAACTACTAAATACGACGTTTCGCAAAAATCCATTGAGTCGTTTTCGAAAATTTGAGTTTTCAACAAAAAAATTTTTTTTTTTTAATTTCCAAAAAAAAAAAAATTGAAAAATTTTTGCTTACAATAGTGTTTAAACTTTTCAGGAGCTTCTGCGCAAAAAATTTCAAAAAAATCAAATTAACCGTTCTCCAGAAAATCGAAAACCAAAAAAATGGTACTACTAGAGGTACTAAAAGTAACAATTTTTTTCCAAAACAAAAATTACTGAAATGTTCCCTTTGCTCATTAATGAACTGATATTTTTTTTATAAAGATCATTGAAGCCGTTTTCGAGAAAAATAAGTTTTTTTTTATTTTTGGTCAGAAAAAATATGTATGAAAAAACGTGTGGGGATATTACCGAACAAACAATATATTTCATTTTTAATTTTATTTCATTTTATTTATTCAGTTAAATCAAATCTCTTACAAATAGACTGTACAATCTTTTTAATTGCTCGAGTGTAGTAAGTTAAAAATTAATTTAATTTGAAACTGACTATGTAATAAGAAATTAATTTAAAGAAATTTACATAAGTACCTATTAAAGAAAATGATTTATTTTTGAATTTATATTTATAAAATTAGTTTTCATTTGTAGCCATATACTTAAACAAAACGGTCTCAAAGTTACGTGTGTCAATAAGTCTCCTAATGCTTTGTGGTAGCGAGTTAAACAATCTAATGGCATGGATGAAAAATTGCATTTCAGTTATACTGCATGTAAATCGAGGTTGTATTAATGTAATAGAACGTGGTGTTCTTGCAAAAGACAAGAGGTTATATAAATATAAGGGCGCTTTCATGGTTATAAGCTTGTGCAGAAAAATAAGTGTTCGGTAATTAATGTATGTATGGATCGTGCATCCCAATACTATTTTAGAGAATCTACTTACGTGATCACGCCTCTTAAGATTATACACGTATCTTACAATGTTGTTATAAGCAATTACTAATTTACGCTTAGTTTCAGCACTTTGATAACAAAAAATCTCGCAACCATAAGTTATTAAAGGAACATAAGTGATTTTATCAGCAATAATTTAGTACCAAGAGGTGTAAAATGTTGCGAAAATGAAAGATTCCTAAGAACTCCATATATTTTGCCGATAATTTGTTGAATGTTTTCATCCCATCTTAGAGTTCTGTTGAAATACAAACCTAAATTTTTAGCTTTATCAACATAGTTAATCCGACTATCACCAATAAGAACTGGAGGAAAATAGCTTAGGTCAAGTTCGTTTTTATAAACAAAGTTTGATTTAGACGGATTTATTTTGAGCTCATTTTCTGCAGACCACTTGTTAACACTTTCAAGATCTTCGTTTATTTTACATATACCATCTTCGATCAGTCCCAGTTTGCAACTAAAGTATAGCTGGTAATCATCAGCATATAAATGTTTGGAACAATTATTTGTGCAGAGGCAGATCGTTTATGAAAAGTGTAAACAAAAGAGGGCCCAAAATTGATCCCTGTGGAACACCTCTTTGTATGGGCAAGTAATTGGAAGTCTTGTTATTTACGAAAACAGCTTGAGATCTTCCACACAGATACGAGAAAATAAGCCTGCATGCAGATGAGGTAAAACTAAATATATTTTTCAGTTTATATAATAAAAGATTGTGGTTGATTGTGTCGAATGCTTTTGAAAAGTCTAATAAAGTTAGAAAAGTTACTTGATCCTTATCAATTGTATTTCTTATATCTTCTGTTACCTTAATCAATGAAGTAACACAACTATGTTTAGCCCGGAAACCAGATTGAATACTATTAATTAAGTTATTTCTGTGAAGATACGTGGACATTTGTTGGTGCAACAGTTTTTCCATCACTTTAGAAAAAAATGGTAGGATCGAGATGGGCCTATACTCAGCTGATGAACTACGGGTAGCTTTTTTCTTGACGAGTGGAAGCACTTTAGCTTCTTTCCATAACACAGGAAAAGAAGACGTAGTTATGACAGTGTTGAAAACATGAGTCAGAAATGGCAGGACATAGGGTAAAATGATTTTGATGAAAGTAGGGTGTAACTCGTCAAAACTGGTTGACTTAGACTTAATTCTTAAAACAGCACTTAAAACATCACAATCATCAACTCTTGAAAAACAAAATAACCCATAATCATCATTTTAGATTCAAACTGGTGATAATTGAAATGAATAGATGAATTTGAAGGTACCATCGATTGTATCTTTGTGAAATCACTATTTAATTTATTGGGGTCAACATTCTCAGGTACTCCTGATTTTGTTCGTCCACAACCAAGATCGCGAATGTTCTTCCAGATTTCATTCCCAGGAAGTTTTATATCGAGCCGCTTAGAAAAATATAAACGTTTCGATTCTTTTATTTTGGAATTTACGTTATTCCTTAAAGCGCGATAAACGTCACGGAATTCTGGAAGCTTGTATCTCTTCCACCTTATGTATGCCAAGTCTCTATTTTTAATTAAGTTTTTTATTTCGATGGTGAACCAAGGTATCGAATTGTTATCTATTCGTTTTGTTCTTACCTGAACGTGTGATATATACCAAGTTCCATCCAACCGTTTAGGCTGCAGATTCGCGGACACACAGACAAACATACTGAATTGGAAGACCAATTTTTTTGATGTTCTCTATGATCGTAATGTCATGTTTGATTGTTAGACTTTTTTTTCACGAATCCATAACTTGCCTTATTGTACTTATAATCGCAAGTAAAAAGTTATATTGCAATGTGTTTTACATTTAATAATGAAATACATACACACTCATATAATTGACTCTGATTGAGTAAAGATTTATTTATTCGTAATTGCTTAATAACAGTTAATTTTTTTCATCAAAATAATTTAAATCATCAAACTCAAACAATCCTGACGCTATATGAACTTCATATACCTACCTACCTACCTATCGTTTAATGTTTCAAAGGGTTTCGAAATTCGCATTTAGCCTTGATGGAATTTCCATGCATAAAGCAATTAACTTTTTTTTCTGCACGGCCAATCTATAGCTCGTGTGGGGTCCCATCGAAGCAAACAAAATAAAAAAAAGGAAACCAACTCTGCGCGGTGCAGCTCGGCGGGGACACCACAAAGTAGCATCATTGTCACAGCATAGCACAAACAAAGTAAATACTGACCACAGTTGTTGTGTCTTGTGGCTTGTTGACTTCTAAGGCCAAGTGCAATTAACATCGAAAAGTCTTTGCTTTACCACACACAACAAAAAACAAGAAGAAAAATAACTAAAAAATTGTTGCATCGTTTTTCAAGAACTCCACTTTTATTGGTCATAGTTGCCAATAGTTAACCAATAGAACCAAACCAACAATGGCTACCAATACCTCTATACATACGAAATAGAGTGTAATCATTTTACGAGTAGGTAAGGTATATGATATTTAAAAAGCATCATTATGCAATCCTCTCCTGCCGTTAATTGGATTCCGAAGACTTATTGCCATTGCAACCAGAAATTATCAATCTGCTGTGTGGAACACGTGGGTCTTGTTCTGACCACGGCAATGGAATTGGAAGCTATATGGCAAGACCGTGCCTCACCGCATTAGGCCAAGCTAGATAGCTAGCTACTACACTGCGCTAGGACCGCGCGCCCCGCGCGATCTATCTAGTCAATATAATTGCAAATAATTATTAGCACCAGTCATGCGCGACTGTGTGTACAATGTACATATTGCATTCATCTGATCGTCGGTCGTCGTCTTGGATATGGACAGCAGCACGGGGACAATGAATAACTTGCCACTGTCTGTCATTTATACGCGCTGTATTCCAAGTGCACCACCGCAATTTAGTTGCTTGAGCTCTGACTCTAAGGCTTGGGCTCTTACAGCTACAGCTCGATGACGAGCGAGACGGGTTTTAACTGCGACGCAACTGATTCTGGACACTTCGATTCCAATAGAAATTGCTAGCAGAAATTGCACACTGCATAGATTGGCGAGATCGGGACGAGAGCGTTTTATATTTTGGTGGCACTTGCCTGACGCCCGAGGGCTGTTTTTTTCCGTTATTAATTGCACTGTATATGACGCTTGCTCTTAAAGATACCTACTCAAGCTCAAGTACAACAAAGTGCAAATCAAATTTTTACCACAAGTTAGGTAGTGGCCTGCGGGGGGGGGGGCAATAGGAATTCTGTGGCTGAGGCTTTAGCTGTTTGGATAATAATCAACGATGCCAACTTACTGCAACTCTGTGACGACGCTGCATAAAATTATGATTTTTCATATAAATCGTTATTGCTCTGTGTGTGACAATGACAAGCGGTGCGGGAAGCAGTGCTGTCTAACCTACTATTTATTCATTTGAAATCAAAGTTTGATTGCCAGATTGGATTTGTAGTTTAGACATGGATTATCAAATTAAGAGGACAATGCAGCCTCAGTTAATTTAGTTCCACAATTGCATAAGTGTTACGATTTACTGCCTTAAATGTTTAATATAGAAATCGACTCTATAAGCTTCCCGTTTTAAGCCAATGTACTGTTGATTTTGTAATTGCGAAATAATATTCGTATGTACCTAATATATGTCAAAGTTTTTGATTTTTGTATGACCGAAACTAACGGTACCTGCCACACATTTTTACTTGCGATTAAAGGTACTATATAAGGCAAGTTATGCATTCGTAACATTTTTATCTTCTAACAATCAAACATGACATTACGACCATAGAGAAGATCAAAAAAGTGGGTCCCTCAATTCCGTCTGTCTGTGTGTCCTCGAGTCTGCGGCCTAAACGGTTCGAAGGATATGCTTCAAACTTGGAACATATTGCTTTTTCGGTAATATGCCCACACGTTTTTTTCATTTTTTTAGACGACATATTACAGTAGCTACCATACATTTTTTTTTTGCCAAAAACAAAAAAATTATTTTTCTCAATAACGGCTCCAACGATTTTTATAAAAAATAAAATGCACGACTGGATCGTACGAACTTGCTCTTGTAACTACCAACTTTAGTATAGCTAACCACTGACGCTGTTAGTAGGTATAGGTTGTCTAAAATTTTTTTTTTCAAAGCTGAATAAATGTCTGTCGAAAACGACTTAGTTAATCGATTTCTTCGAAACACCGTATATATTACTTTTTTAACATTTTGTTTAATATCTAATATTAAAAAAAAAGTCTTAAATTTTTACAAAAAATATTTTTTCGAAAAAAGGAGAAAAAAATACGTACTAGATGTATGTAAAGTGAAATCAAAATTCAATTAAAATGTTCACTAATTTCTTGGTGAAAATTATAGAGTGAAAATCTCACCGATATTCTCTACAAATAATAACAGTCTTTTCTTCTTAGGAGCTTATTTTTCATAAAGTGAAGTGAAAAATGAATACGTTCCACGGTTTTCCAATGCTATTGGTTTGCAATTTCACTACATTTAAGAGAAGTAAAGCGAATAAGTTGCAGGGAAAGTTGTGGAATGATCTTTGAAAACGCTTTCCATCATTGAAAAAT
Organism: Philhelius pedissequus; assembly: GCA_910595825.1. Taxonomy (NCBI): domain Eukaryota; kingdom Metazoa; phylum Arthropoda; class Insecta; order Diptera; family Syrphidae; genus Philhelius; species Philhelius pedissequus. The sequence continues at coordinate 39,304,311 of OU343163.1, forward strand.
CAAAAGTTAATTTGCAAGAAAGTGGTAGAACAAATAAAACATTTTTTTGACAAAAATTATATATAAATAGCTTATTACTTTCATTTTGGTACCAAAACGACATTAGTTTTATTTGCTTAAGTGCCTCAGAATTGATAGTCAAAGTTTTAAATGATGAGTATCAATGAAAGCTATAATTAACACCTTATAATCCGCATTATTTGTTGTCATATTTTATTATTTGTATTATCTTTTCTTTTCAAAATTGTGTTAAGTTTACGTATACATATTTCATTTGCTTACTAAAAACTCTAACAGAAATGTATTTCACTTTTTTCTTCTGATCATTAAATTAAGGAAATAATATACATATTTTCGAAGGTATTCATTTTTCATTTCATAAGAGGTAAGTTAGCAGTGATTTCATATTTTATATTTTATGCTAAAAGCTGCACACTTCAAAACGTTTCGAGGGAAATTTGACAATTTTGTTTGGTTAATGCACCAATGTGAAGTGAAATAAAACGCAAATCGATTTCACGTTAAAAAAAAAGATTTAAAAAAAAAATAAATGCACGGTTTGTTTTTTTTTTCAGATAAAGTCATTTGACTTGTTTTTTTTTGTATGAATTTCACTTTGGATGGATGAATAAACAAGAATTTATGAATAAATCCTGTTGAGAGAAAATATTAAACCAAACAAAAATTGCATGAATACAAATTTTCTTTAATTGCTTCTTAAAAATCCAATTCTTAGTATTTATCATAATTTTTTTCGAAATATAGAATTTTCAAAAAAAGTCATATTTTTCCACATCCGTTTTTGTATTAACTAAGATTAACATCGACTTACATAGATATACGTTCCACAGCCAATTTTTTATGTTGTCACCAGCTAATTGGTTTTAAATTTTCTTGGTTAAAAAAAAAAATTATTTTGGGGAAATTGAGAAAATATTTTCATTAATTGCTGACTTCTCGTGAAGTGAAGTGAAGTGAAGTGAAGTGAAGTGAAGTGAAGAATTTGACATGGGAGAGTCTTGGAGAATTTGGAATTATTCACCAGACTTCTGTCAAAAACTGGTCTTCTCTAAAAAAAAATATTATAATTGAAAAAGTATTGAACACCTTCAATATGATTTGGTGATTTGCGCATTTGCCCAAGTTAAGGCAACAGCTATAGAGCAATGGAGCAGACAAAATCCGCCATCTCTCTGTGCCAATCCATAGTTGAAAAATAGAAAAAAAAAAAGAAAACAAAAGGACTCGCATACAAGAATCGCAAAATTAGCAATCAATATATAGTAAATGTCAAAATGTATACATATCTCTTGATGCAAAGTCCACTTATTTCGAGCGCTAAGTTTTGATAAATATAAATTTTGGTAATTTTGCTTTGGAGAGAAATTAAAGTCCGAACTGCATACTACTCAATACATACATTTATTTTTTGCTTACTTATACAGCAATTCACAAAATGAATTCTTTCCACCAGGAGACAGTATAAATCTTCTTTTCATTTCATGAAATTTATAACTATTTTTCACAAAATTAGTTTTGGAAACAAAATCAATTTCAACTTTTTATTAGTATATTTTCAAAAAAATTGTAGACTATAATAATGCATTCATTGATTCAATAACGAAATCAATTAAAACTGACAATAGCTTTCACAATAATTTGCATTAAAATTTAACTGTTGTTACTTTATTTTATAAATGTTTTTTTTTATTCAATTTGGGTAGTGGACATTTAAATTTCACGCAAATATCTTTATGATTTCTTCTTTAATTTTTTTCCTAGAATATCAAATTTAAATGCTTATCAATATAAACTAAAAAAAAATCGTACACCCGTTTATGAAATATTGAATTTTCAAACAAAAAATGATAAATTTTCTTAAATCCAAGAAATTATTTTTCGAAAATTTTGATATGCAGTGTTATTTAAGATTTGAAGAAATTTAATTGATCGAATTCAGTTGAGTTGTTAATGGGAAAGTATTATATCATGAAAATGATTATATTGCAGGTATACTGTTGATAAAATTTTATGTAACATGTTTTTTTTGGAATAGGAAATACAACTAGCTATCATTCAGTCAAAAATAAAAATTATTTGTCATGTAGAGCGTAAGAAGGACAACAATGCTCCGGCTCGTTGGATCTTCGATTCCAACCCAGATGGAAGACGCAGTCAAGGTAGACCTCGCCTTAGGTGTGCGCGCTGAAGTAGAATATGACCTCAACAAACTTGGAGTGTGAAACTGGAGACAGGTAGCCAAAGACCGAGCTGACTGGAGAGGCATGTTGGTTGAGGCTCAGGTTCGCCCCGAACTGTAGCGCCACCTAAGTAACTAAGTAACATTCTTTTGGACCAAAGTGTCAGATATACATTGTTCATAGAATATTTTTTTTTTCAAAATTGCGGTTTTTGAGATAATTGAGTTTTGCCGTAATTGTATGGTAAATATCGTTATTTTTGGGAATAAGCAAATATTTTAAGAAATCATCTAGGGAATCACTTAAGACTTCTAAGTAAGTACCTACCTACCAAGATTGAATAAAATCACTTCAGCGACTTAGGCTGTGAATAGCGGGACCAACGTTTGTCGTGTTCTCTATATCATCGTAATATCAAGTTTGATCAAAATCTCGAGATCGATTTTTTCACCAAATCCAGAACTTACTTTAAAGTACCTATGTACATCGCCAGTAAAAAAATGTTTCGAAAGGTTTATCATAAAACGTTCTCATTTTAGTGGTACAAAGATCGTCGAGTTCTGTTAGTTTACAGAATTCTACCAGCTTAACCATCCAGGCTTAAGATTAAAATTCATTTCGGAGAATTTAATGTGTGAATTGCATATGAACATATTGACTGTTTTTCACTTAGAACATTTTCCATTAGGTATAACAGCAAAATCTATTGATAGTATCAATAGCTGACCAGAAACACAGGCTAATTAGAGGGCAAAAAACCGTTTAGCTGCACTCGCTATATGCCTAACAATAATCTTCCAAATTAGGGAAACCCTTTTTCTATAATATAGTTTGGCCTTCTAGTCCTACCCATATTCCACAAAACCCATCCATAGTATATAGCTGTCCATTGGTTTCAATTCTGACAACTTCTGCATAATAATAACACAAAAGTCGTAAATTAGAATCGCTTGTGCGTGTTCCACATCAACGATCGCTAACTTCAAGATAAGTATAGTCACTATATACCTAGCTACTTATAGCTTGTCCGTCCACGCGATCTCATACGGGAGATCTGACACTCTCTTGTTCTGCTTACGGTCCAAAATGACAAGTGCTAATTGGGTATTCCAAGCATGAATAGGAATACCCAACACCGACCGAAGGAGTGCACTCTACGAGTATGCTGCAGCACAGCAGTTTTTCGAACGAAGATACTGCGATATCACGTTCGTTCGTATATAATTTATTTTTATTTTTAATCCGCATATCCCTATATATTCTTTTGCGCAATTACATCTTCATTTGAAATTGACACTTAGTATGTGCTCAAAGTATAGATAGATGCAGATACATATCTATAAAGTCGCGTCATAATGTTCTGTTCGAGGCACAAGGAGTGGTAAGTGGTAAATATGATGATTCCCACACTACGACGCAATTTCTAGAAATCATAAATTTGATACTCATGGTACCGTTTCTGTTTTGTTTTTGTTTTGCTTTAGAATTATAGGTATATCTACCAGGAAATAAAGCCTCTTCATCATCAGATGCAGAAGTTTATCTACGAAAATCCTACATACTTCAATTTGCCAGAGCAGATAAACACACATCCGAAGATGCAATTACCTGGCATGAAGTTGAGCTTGCATCTTGTTAACGCAATATCAGGTCTTAACGCATGCTCGTCCGCGTACCGTAAAGACTGAATACAAACATATCTAGACACTCTACAAACCATGTGCGCGTCCAGATTACGAAATACATTTTTTGTTTACATCTAATCTGCCACAGTCACAGTCAAATGTAGCCCCCTGTTTTGCTTTTGAGAGAACCGGTTAAAAGTGTGGACAAAGCTTTAATAAAAACAAAAACAAAAAAATATTTATACTAAAGTTGATCTTCGATAACGCCGCATCCAAAACCCAATCTAGCTGCAGGTTAACTCGAAGTCAAAGTGTACAAGTGTATAATGTATCTGCATACTGCAACTAACCATATACTCGTACTAGTATATGTCGTATCTGTCTTTACTATATCTATAAATCGTAAAGCCTTTATCGCATTATGTGTGTGCACTTGCGCAGTGTCTGTGGTAAACTTTACTACGTCTTAAGTTTTATTCGACGAACAAGACAGTCGACCAGCAATGGTTTGGTGTGGCTTGCGACGCGGGACGATCGAACGTATCAGCGAGTGGATTAAATATTTAATACCCCAATGGGTTGCAAGTATTTACTTAAAATTTGAAAAAAAAAATTATATATAATCAGATCTCAATTGAAAACACAACAAATAGCTATATCACACACAGCTAGCCAATTTAGCTCAGGTGTTTTCTTCTAAGAAAATTAACAACTTAAATTTTCAGCTTAAGCTTCTATGACAGCGTAAGCTTAAAACTTTTCAATGCCATTCAGCAAAGTGCACTTTAGTGCAGATTGATTGACCTAATTTTAATTTAAGCCCTATGTTATTGGCTGAAAAATTGAGACGGGGCTGCAACTGGAATAGTAGTCAAAATATTGAACATACTCAAATTTAATGTTAACGCATCTGCAGACAGAGCTGTACAATCGTTGTTGCAAGTGTTGGCCAATTTTAAATTATTGATTGCAGCAACTAAGCGTTTACATGTGATTTAAGGCGCAGGGACATAAGTCCCAAATTTGCTTCTTTTTGGGACGTATCTCCCACAAATATAATTTCGGACCTATATACCACTGAGGTGGGACATAAGACCCACACGAAAATATTTGGGACTTTTGTAACACTATTAGTTTTTTTTGGTACTTGTGTGAAGTATTTTTTTGCAATTAAGTTAAAAAAAAGCAAAAAGCCAAGTTGCAGGTGCAACATGCCCCCCTTCTTTACGCTCCGAGCTTTCTTAAATTTATTGTGTATATTTGAGATCCATTTTATGTTTTGAATAAAGATTTCACAATATGACCATATTTGTGTAATTTGGGAGTTTTATCCCACCTATGTCTATAATGCACAGCTGGATTGTGACCAAGTAAAATTAGTCCCGGAAAATTAACATGAAAATTGTGCCGCCACCTTAAATTTATCATTTTATTTTTTTTCAATAATCATCTTTCAAAAGAACGCAACTAAATTTTCAGACAGTTCTGTCAAAAAATTATGTTGTATTGATTGGAATTATTCACCACTTGTTTTGTTAATTTCGCCGCGGTTATCCAAGGGCGATTGACGCCGAACGTTGTGGTCGCCCAATTGAGGTCACTACCAGAAACGGTCGACAAAAACCAAGGCCTTATAGTGGACGTAGGCGAGTGAAAGTGCGCGAGCTTAAAGAGGCCACAGGCTAATCACATGGCTCAGTGATTTCCATTTTACATAAATATTTTGACATGAAAAATTTTTCCGCAATATGGATGCCTCGTTTGCTCACAATCTACAACAACGGATTCAATTGACAAATTCAAAGGAGTTTTTGGCTATGTTCCAGAAAAATTCGACTGAGCTTTTGCACCGTTGCGTAATCGTGGCTGGAACCCAGATGCACCACACACACCAGAAAACAAATACAAGGCGAAAAAGGCCAAGTGCGGTTTTTCAGCAAACAAGGGCAATGCATAGTGAAGTTTTTTAAGTTATTCACAACGATTACCTTTGAAAAGAGTAAAACGATAACGGGCGCATATTACGCAGAGCTGCAGGATCGATACCAAGCCAACTTGAAGCAAGAACGACTTTTTTACCAGGGTGGCAATGGCGCAGTGGATAATGTGCCCACGCTAGGCGCATTCTTTTCTATACCTCCAATTTTAATTGGATGCCGCCAATGGGTTAAAATGAGATAGTCAATGCCTGGTTCTCAAATCCACTGTGCCGAACTAGGGCCGTGCAATTCAGGTTGCATTTAAAAGACCTTAGGTCTTACAGGCATATAGTTAAATTTAAAAAAAAAAAATTAAAAAAAAACGCACTGGCGCACAATTCCGCAGTCGCCGTGGCGAAATTGCATAAGAACTCCTACGAGCTCTACAAACTCCTTCCTTATCCACCATAATTCCCAGCTTTAGTACCGTGCGACTATTTCTTGCTTCCAAACATGAAGAAATTGCTCGGAGGTAAGTGATGTGGGTCGAATGAAGAAAGCATGGCTAAAGCAACTGGTTATTTGAGGGCTCGAGAAATAGTATTATTTGGAGGGCATCAAAGAAGTGGAGAAATTTTGGATGAAGTTTGACAAATAAAATGTTTTTATGCCGAAAATAGTGTTCTTTATTTAATTTTTCAGGAACTTATTGAGCCAACCTTATATCACGTACAACATTATTCATAATATCACTCAATTTTTTGAACTAAAGATTTTGATCAAACAACACACGAAAGTGGATCTCGCAATGCCATCTCTCTGTCTGTATGTAGGTATGGTATGCCTGGCCAAGCTACTGAAGTTATTTTATTCAAACTTGGTTTTAGAGCTTTAGGTGATTGTAACAAATAGATTTTTGAATCGTTTTTTTTTGCTCCAAAACTAACGGTACCTGCCATATAATCTTCTACCATCTTCATTATCTCGAAAATGGCTCTAAAGATTTTGCTAAAAATAAAATTGTGCGCACTATTCTACATTCCGTCTCAAAAATGTCTTTACATATTGTGTCATTAACTGTGTCTGTTATACAACCATTTTGTTTTAATATTTGAGTTTCTGATAAACGGCTTAATTGATTTCGATCAATTTTTTTGTGTATATGGTCCTTCGATTCGATTCATATTAAAATTTTCAAAAAAAAAACATGTTTTCGATTTTTGAAAAAGATTAATATTTCAATATATTAAATACAGAATTTTTTTTATAAAAAAATTTTACTTATTTCTAAATAAAAAAAATTTAATTAAAATAAACTACTTTAATGAATTTTAGAATTTTGTTTGAATAATTGAAAAATGAAAAACTTAATACCTTTATATACTATCTGACACATATCATAAAGTAGTGTAGTAGTATATAGATCAATAGAGATCTATAGATAGATATCTAGATCTCTAGTAGAATTCCACAGTTTTTTTTGTAGTCATGAATATATTTTAAACCTTCACTTTTGCGTGGAAAATATTAAACCAGCAATAGCGCCCGCCATTATTTTAGAACCAATACATTTCAATTGTTTAGCACATACTGGAAACTAGACCATTACAAGCACATTGTTCTATAACACTCAGATGATTGAGGTTATGATAACACTGATTTTTTAGGTGGTTGTGTGGATTCGAAATTTGAAAACCATTTTCGCTTAAGGATATTTAGCAATCGTATGCATGGTTTGACATGTTTTTTTTAATACGCAGCTTACCAGTTTAAATAGGCCTCAAATTTAACTATGAGTTGTCGAAAACTATTAAAATAATTGTGCTACACTCTACCTATAGAAATCAACAGGATTGCGTTAGTCAAATCGAATTTCCATAGTATCGATTCATCGATTCTGATAATTTTTGACAATTATGTTAAACAAAATTTGTTGACTTGATAATAGGTTCGCTAATTAAACTTTTATCCAGGATTGACCCAGATTTTCTTGACAACCGCATGGCATTTAAGTTTATTTGTTACATCAACTCGCCTCTTCTGAAGATCACCGAATGTTCTCAACATTGTGAGTTCAGGTTATTCCAAAAAATAGCTTAGTGTGTCCTTGGGTATACTCCATGGCTCACAACACAGAAACATAATATAATTAAATTTTCTATATCACATCTTTCCTGTTTATTTTTTTAACAATTTCTGAAAAACCAATACGGACCCCTAACAATCAAGATTAATAAAAAGGACAAGTCGTCGTTAGCTTATTCGTATAAGAGAGACTTAAGAGTTAATAAAGTGGCCTTTCGTGTTCTATTTGATTTTGCTCCTCTGCATTCAGCTTGACGCTCACTGATGATTGTTGCAGCTTGCTGGTGCTGTGTTGTGTTGTGTTTTGTATTAGGAGTATGCTGCTGCTGCTGCTACTTTGTCTAGATACATAAAATAACAACGAGAATCAAGAAAGTTGTTGCCCTTGTGCAACATGCAACAAGATTCAGCTCACGTCACGCGTCACTAAGTCGTTTGTCTTCTCCTTTATGGCATATTAGCCGAGAATAACTGACATATGCAAGAGGTATCAGCTTAAGTTTGAAGCAAAACTGGCTTCAAGACTCAAACACACTCCAATTCTATATTATAGTCTTCAAGTAGGTGCTTTTCAATTTTTTTTTTCTTTCCAGAATCTATATAGTCTTTTCAGAGTTGTTAACAAAATGGACAAAATAATGATTGCCTATTGTCATTGTGTAGGCTTGACATGGGGGCACCAATCTGTGGGTGTGTATGTATATGTGTTTAAGTAAGTTTGCTCTTATGGAAGCGTGCCAAAGATCACATCAGCGGAAACTCCGTCTTAAATCAAACGTTAAACGAGCCCACAAAATCCAAAAAGCTGCTAATTTGTATACCTATACAAAGAAGAAGTCTGTAGTTCTTACTTACCTTTAAGTTTGAGATGTGATTTGGCTGCTGCTTAATGCCACAAGCGCAGCAGGTTGATCTCGCCAGACCCACGAGCTATTATGAATTCAAGTGTCACGCGTCGCGTCGGTCGGTCGGTGGTGGTTGACTCGAATTTGGGGCAAATCTTATGTTTCTATTTTGTATCACAAGCGGAAAATATGAATCAACTTAATGAGTTTGTACAGTCGACCCACGCTTTGGCTTTTGGCAGGTGGTACAAGTTTAATTTGTAGAGTATTACCTACAATGTATATATACCGCGCACTAAATCGGACAATGAGTAGGTAGCAGTTTATAATTATTTGTAAATTTGTGAATGGGAATAAGTGTAGTAGGTAGGAGCAGGTGCCAAACTTTGGCTGAAGAGCTTAATAGATCTTTTATGATTATTGGTTTAAGTTGTCTAGGTTGTTTTTCACGAACTGCATTATAACGTCACGGCCCACGTACATATATCCATGAAAGACTGACGGTAAGGCGATTGGAGACATTATGAGCTGATTGAGATCGAAATTATTAAGGAGGCACAATTCGGTTTTGAAAATATTCCTAAGAATATTTTTTATTCTACATTTCTAAAATTCTGAAGAATAATTTTCTAAAAAAAAATATTCCTTCGTATGAAAAATTTCCAGTGAAAAATAAAGGTTAAACATTATAACTTAAAGTGGGCCCTGCATTTCCGTGTATCTCTCTGTATGTAGGTGAATCTACAGCCTTAACAACTGAAGCGACTTTCTTCAAATTTGTTATTAAAGCGTTTTAGGTGATTTTTCAAAATATTTATTTAGCCGTATAAATAACGGTAGGTACTTACGATAGAAGTTTTTGTACCAAAAATGGGTAACCTCAATTATCTCGAAAATGGCTTTAATGTTTTTGATAAAAGTAAATTCAGTCCAATGTTATAGATATACTATACATTTTTTATACATTTTTGTTAAAAATACTTGTTTACATAAAGTATTATTAACGGATACTGTCCCAGAACGTTTTTTCTGACTTTCGACTCTGTCATTAACGTCCCAATGGATTTCGATGAAAATTTGAATATACGAATGCCTTTGAATTCTAAATAATACTTCATAGTAAAATTTTCGAAAATTACTTTTTCGGATTTTGAAAAAAAAAAAAAAAAATATTTTGAATACGGGTGGTCGATTTTTTTTGAAACTCTGTTTTAAAATTAAAGAAATTTTATATATAAAAAATTAAGTAAAAGAAGATTAAGTATATTTATTTTTATAGTTTTAACTAAAAATATTATGCGATATGATCGAACATAACAGCATATACGTGAGATCCTGTCGTGTATTTGGTTTAAATTGAAATTAAAAATATTCATGAATTTACGTGTTTTTTGAGTAATGGCACATTTTCTAAAATTCAAGAAATTTGTATTGAATATTCGACCTCAAAATGTTTGGAAAAATTATATGCGGGATTGGATTTTGTATTTTGCAAAACTTTTTTTTAATATTTGTAAAAGTCTATGTTAACTTTTCTAAGCACTTTCTAAAACGCGAAGAAGTTTTAATAAAAAAAACTGTATTGTTTTTTTAAATTTACTGAACATTAAAAAATGTTAAAAACGGGTCATTAGGCTACCCCACCTTCTTTAGAGCATTTTTCAAAAAATAAATACTAATCCGGTATAAATAATGAATTGCTGATTCTTAAGGCTTTAGTTTATTTGAACACTTTGTAAAACGCGAAAAGAGTTATTAAAATCGAGACATTTTGATAACAAGCCGACTAGATTTTCTCAAAATTTATTTAAAGCCTTTTAAAATTAAATGTTCCATCACATAGCATGTACAATATTCTTATAGTAGATACAGCTAAATTTATTTTTTAATCGAATTCCGAAATTAAATATTTCATAGTCCCAGAAGGGGATCACAAACCCCAAAACGGTTTTATCTCGCGAACGGTAACTTTTTTGAAAAAAATTATAAAGACTATGGTTGTAGAAAATTAAATTTAATACAAGTTTCACCTTAATTATTTTTGTCATAAATCAAAAATGGCGAAGTTATTGGCAAAAATAAAATGTTCATTAAATTCAAAATGGCTGCTGAAGATTCAGAGCGATTTTTCCTAAAGCCGAGATTTAGACTACTAATGACGCCCCTTAGCGAATTGTAAGAGAACATTGTACGAATTAAATTTTTCCATTTTAGCCCTTTTTTGACAGCCTGACTGCATATTTGGTTGCGATTCCGCAAGGGTGAGATTCAATTCGATTGACAGATACCGTCAAGTTACCTAACGCAAAAGTTAATAAAACAAGTGAGGACAAATTTTTGACGTCGCCTCCGCCTTTTTATGTCTTGAGTAGATTATCCAGTGTAGAATCAACTCTATGTGACAGTATTAGCTCCCACATTTGGAACCGCATTTCGATCAAATCTATACTTTTAAATCTTAGGCTAGGGTCGATCGTGGTGGCAAATATGCATGTTGAAGTACCCGTTAATTCAAAAATGGGTCTCTTGGCGGAAGATGATTTTTTTTTGCTGAAATCTTTTGTCAAATTCTAACCAAATCTCTTGGAAAATTCTTTCAAAAATAACAACTTCAAAATTCAATGATGTGGCAAAATAATTGTAATTGTCACTTCTGAAGCACGTTCTGCTTAACGTATTGATCTCAGCTTAAGCTTTAAGATTCCCAAAATAAACTTTGACTGACACACAATAACGTAAATTCCATGTTCTGTCAAATGTGTTGTTAGACATTACCTAATCTGTTTCATACATGGATGAAATATCATCTGGTTCCCTCCTATCTCCCACTCTCCAAAAAAAACACATTCTGAGATATATTTCTGACATATGTCATTGTCAAATTTGATTTGACAAACTATTTAACTCTAAGTAAATTTCATTGACATTTCGTTAAACATTTTTGTTTTGTTGTCTTTTTTTCTTCATCTTTTCCCCCATCACTAACAATCCCTCATCAAACATTCATCTAATGGCAAAAGGCTCGTAAAATATTTCTTTCTTATATTTTTGCCACGATCTCTCTAACAACATCTAGCAGTATATTGAATACTAAGATCTCTTATTATAGGGACTCCCTCTTCATGTAATATATATATGCATGCATTTTTCAAGTTCCTGCTTCGTTGTTGGTTACATTTTTCACTTCAAATCGTCTTCAGATCTTAAAATAAAATTGTACCCAAACTATATAATATTGCCGAGGGGTTAAGTATGTGGGGAAACCGGCCAAAAAACATCTCCCGCTGAGACAGAGCACATCAGGGAACCGAAAATAAAAACGTCTTGGACTTGAGCTCAAATTCTGCTGCGCAGCACACTTCTTTTAAATTTTTATTCCATAGATAGCATTGAGCTGTGGCCTGTGGCATTCATATCCACGACAGACAGAACACCAGCGCTAGCTAGCGCATCAGCACGGGAATCTGATGGGCACTCGCTCGCAAGTTGTGCGCGCTTACCAAAACGAAAGCCAACATGTGTGTCACATAAAGTAAAGATACATGTTTATGTTGTGCTTCTGTATCTATTGCAAACGGCACTGCCAGCAAGAAAAAACATTCATTCCAAAATGGTATTTTTTGGGAACTTCAAAAATGCACACACAAAATTAAAAACATAGAACATTTGCAGCAATTCCGAACAAACATCCAAACAGTTGAGGAACCAGCTTCTTTAATTATTACAAAAACATACGGAGTAGGCCTCACTTAAGTGAAGTTAAACTGACATTTTTGGTGATATGAGAATAAAAACGAGTTGGTGATTATACTACCACTTTGGGTATGGTCTACATTTTGGCCAAACATTTTTTTTTAAATATTTTGTTATCAACGGTACCTGCCATACAACCGTTTTATTGATTTTCGACTTTCTCACAAACGGCTCAACGGATTTCGATCGAAATTTTTTTGGAATTTTTTTTTTGAAAATTCAATATTTCGAAAACGGGTGGACAATTTTTTCTGAAATTTTGATTTTGAATTTATATTATTAAATATTATATAAGAAATTAGGAATTTATATATATAAAAAATTAAGTGAAAAACGACTTGAAAAATACATACAAATATTTTTCTATTAAGAATATTTTGCATATAATGTAGTCGGACATAGGAGCAAGTACGTGCGATCCAGTCGTGCATTTTATTACTCTTGTAATTGTGTTTCTCAGGCTCGTATCGATCCATTGGTTGTTGTTGTCAACTATTAATATCTGTTTACAACCTAAATATCAAATCACCAATAATATTTTCGCCATATGCAAAATGTATAACTTTCACATTATGACATAACATTTGCCCAACATAGTTGAATTATCTTTAATCCGAGATCACACTCATTTCTGTGTATCTTGGAGCGCAAAAAATACATTCTTGTCGTAAATTTACATATTTGCGTAATTTTAACTATTGTTATAAAATGATACATTTAAGGAAAATTGTGCATGAAGGCCACTTTAGTATTTTTTGGAAATGATGTGCGGTTGCATCAGACATTCGTTAGGCGTTAAATATTGAACATTAAATGTGTGACTGAACTTGACGGAACTGCATGACTTATTCTGTCATCTTACGATTTTTCTTATTTACCGAATTATTCTTTACGTGCGCTTAAATAATTTTTACTTTGATATGCTAACGACTTTCGACTAAAACACGTAACATCTAGTCGGTTCGTGCGATATATCCTATACAAATACAATTTTGATCAACTGAAGTGGACTTCCGTCAAGTGTGTTCCTACCTTCAAGTTTCAATCAGCCTTATCACAGGCCCGTGTCGTAATATATTCGTACTACGAATCCCGAAAAAATGTATTGTCGTACTAACAATATTCCATATGAAATTCGGACTTCGGGAAAATTGGCATCAGTAGCCCAGAATGAATAGGAAGTTTGACTGTTATTTTCATAGTAGCCTGTGGAAGTGGAAGCAAAAATAAAAAAATGCTTGCAGACAATTAGGCACATCGCACAAAAATATTTAACCAAAAGAGAAATGTTACTTTTATTGTGAATTTAAATGTGAAATAATGTATTATAATTTTAATATTCAAAGGTCCAAAAAAGCAATTACAAATAGCATTCAATATAAAAGGCTTTTTAAAATGCTCCAAGAAAATCCTGAAATCGCCTAAAGATATTCCAAAATTCCTATTGAATCCATTTTTGATTAACAAAATAATTAAATTTTCAAAAGATTAACAACAAAAATTGAAATCGATCCTTCTTCTCATATATTGACGTAAATCAGATGACTTTAAAACTCCGAAAAAGGGGTTGCTATGAGGCAATGATGTTTTGATTTCTTTCGGGGCTTAAGGTGTAAGTTTACTCGTATTCGTAGCTTAACAAAACATTCGGAACTTATCTATGTGATAGGGGTGAATATTTTTATTTCGTTAGAAATGTTTTAATAGTTAATCCAGAGATGACAAAAATAAGCAACAAAAAGTATTCTAATTAAAAAATAACAACGCCATGTTGGTTAATTTTAACAATATTTTTAAACCACTTCGGAGGCAAATTTTGACAGTTTAAATGTGCCAGTGTATCACATCGTTGAACAAATACCCTGTCACGTCACACTTCATGACCCTTAAAACCACAACACACATCAGAGTCAGCCATTTTCTGGCAAAACGAATGTATTACTAAAATAAATAATGTATGATCATGAAAAAATTATAATTATTGATTGTTCTATTAAAGATGAGGGTCTATCTTGTAAATTTATATTTCTATAAACTTATAAATTAAATTAAAATCTAAAAACTTTGCTAGAATGGCTTTATAAGAAAATATTGAAAAAAAAAACAATTGAATCTGGCAACGCCGTACACATCAGCCAGTTCATTTACTATCTAAAGGTTGGAAGATACAACTTCAACTATGACGATGACGACAATGATGCCTCCGCGACTTGAATTGATGCTGCATTTGCGATGAAGCCCGATGGTGTAAACGATCTGACCTGATGCCGTTGCGGCTTGTTTATTTTTGTTTTATTAGTAAACTTTTTTTGTTGTTCTTCTTCCCCGTCAGTTGTGTTACCCTTGGTCCCGTACCCGTTCCGCCCACCCGTTGAAGCATCCATATACCATAGGCAAGAGTTTAATGCATCGCAGCATTTTAGAACTTGCACGAAAAACACGGTCGCAGAGCAATGTAACGTCAGCCCAACAGATTAGACACTTGTTTTTGTAGTCAGGCTTGCAGTTGCACCATTACAGTATATACGCAGTTGGGGCGCGCAACTATTTCAATTTTAATTATGGAGAACTATGAATTTGTTGGACTTATTAATAAATTGTTATGGGGTGTGTTGAGTTGAGTATAAATGTATGTTTCGCGCGCGGGGGAAATAATTATTATTTAGGATACAGGGTGGGTTTATGATGGATGTGTTCTTTGAAATAAGTTAGGAAGCAGAAGCATCAGGAGCAGGTGGTGCGCGCACTTGTATAATAGCTAGTTGATCGGGATGAATGCATTTTGCTCGGAGGCGCACAATTTAGTTTACACACAAGCTGCGCGTGCTAAGTTATCTAGTTGTGTATATCTATGTCTTACAACACAATTGAGTTGGAGTGGAATATTAATTCCGCGTGCATAACAATCTAAACTCGTACCTATCGTTCCAGCTCTGGAAATCATGCAGAGATGGATGCATTTTGTTTATGGCCATAACACATGAGTATTATATATGTAGATAGAAATGCATGTCTCTACGATATGATGTAGAGTTGGTTTTTTCGATTTGACAGATAGGTGTGTCACATTTGTGGTGAATGATGTGGTTGGCCACCCAATTTGTTATGCTCTAAAACAAAATTTTACAAGCAGTGTTGTGAGGTGTTCGGGGGCTCAGAAATCAATCTTTAAATGGAAATGGGATTTGTTTTTATAGAAAGCGGATAAAAGAATGTATTTCTAATTTAAATGAGTATTTACTTAAAATGATATGACATATTGAATGGAAGTACCTATACAAAAATGGTTCTGCTTAATATGACATTTTTGAGCAAACACTGTTTTTAGCATTCGTAAAAACTTTTAACATAGATATTTTTTTTAAACGAAACAAGGTGTGGTTAAGCTAATGTCATAGTGTGAATTGGCTGTATGGACGGCGTCTGTCGATTCATGATGAAATGTCAAACTTAATTAGAGATAGATAATATCGCAGATTCAAAATGGGTTACAATGAAAACAGTGCTGCCAATCTAAATTTCTATACTTCTTAAAAAAAACACTATATTTGATGGTGTGACGACATTAAACTATACAAAATCGGTCTACCCGTGTTGAATATTTCTGCTTATTTTACGGTATTTTAAATAGTTGATCATTTCTCCTTCTTTGTTGACATGAACTTGAAAGTTTCTCGTTTTTATTCTAAGGCCGAAAACACTCGAGTCTGAATTTAGCGACCTGCGCTTACCAATTAGATACTGTTGTTGTAAGAACGCCAGAAAATTCTGGCCTTTTTTCCTAGGCCAACATTTACTAATATTTTTTTCCTAAATTTCTGGCCTTATTACCAAAAAAAAATCTGGCGTTTTTTCCATTTTAGGAAATGGATATTGGAAATGGAAAAAAGCCAGAACAGAATTCGGTCTTGTGTGAAGTGTTTTTTGCAATTAGGTTTACGACATACAAAAACCTCGGCGGGGATGCTGCCCCCTGCTTGGCCCAATACGGGATTGTGTGGGTACAAGTTTGGGTATATTTAATTTTTTTTTTTTTGGTTTGAAAATTTCTTTTGAAAAAGTTCCAAAAAATTAGCATATATCCACACGCGTACCCACCCCAAATCCTATATTGGACCAAGCTGGTGGTTGCAGCGACGCAGCATGGCCCCCCTTACTCACCGAGCTTTTTGTACGCCGTGGACCTAATTTCAAAAAAAAACACTTCACACAAGCCCAAATTTATTTCTAGCTATTTAAAATTTATTGTTTACAATTGAAATCTATTTCATGTTTTGAATAAATATTTCACAATATCTCATGTGGCCCCGCCTTAACCATACGCTCAACACCCCTTCGTCTTGTTTGAAAATACCCTGAAACATTTTATGGCCTTTCTTCCAAAATGTTATTTAAAAATTAGGCCAGAATATACAAATTTTGCTTTCAGGTCTTTTTCCACACTTATTTGCCATAATTTCCAATATTTCAGGCTTATCTTCAAAAATTCTGCCACAACGAAATTATGATCGAAAAATTCGCAATACTTTTGTTTTTCACTACGCTGCTGAACGGCGAAATGTGTTATTTGAGTGGATAGCTGTAATAGATTTCTTTGAACAATTCTCCACTCTTTTCGTTCTTATTTTAGTTGCCTGGGGCATTATTTTTTTAACTATGTATATGTCTCTAAGACCTAAGTTCTTTTAAATTCAAACTGAATTGCACGGCACTAGTTAGAAGGAATAGAAATATAGGAAAGATTTTTTTAATTACTTGTGAACTTTTCACATTTCATAACTAGGGATGGGCCAATATTGCAGTAACAGTTATTCAGTAACAGGTATTGAAAAATTCCAATAACAACTTGTTATTGAAGGTCCAAGGTTATTGAAATAACCGTTAAAATTTCTAGTTTTTTTATTTTGTTTTTGTTAATACTGTTATTTAAATTACTGATTTACTTTAACTCAGATACTGGTTGCATTATTGATTTCAGTCATCGAGCACAAGTTCTTATTATCGATTTACTTATTTTGCTTAAATGTGATTCTGGTAATTATTGCTTCAAAATCATCGTATATAAATTCGTAATCGTAACAAAAGTTATTTCAATTTCATTGCTGATTTCGATTAACTGTGATTCTAATTATTGGTGATTTTTGAACAATAAAAACTATCAGTTTGACCCATGTCTATAGTCAAAACTTATCAATTGTTTTTTTGACAGCGGACAGAATTCTCCACAAATATTTTTCCGCTGTGAATTTTGTGTACAGTTGCTCTGCATTTGGAGACCGAAGCAAAATTTCGTACTAAGCTTGACGAAAAAAAAAACGACAGCGAAATTTAGTCGCATCCGAAATCGGTCCAATTAACAGTAAATATTGCTAGCTTCATTAACATTGCGTTATTCTGTATTGTTACGAACAGAAAAGTAAAATTAATTGCTCTTCAGTGTGGAACTTTGTGAGCTAAATTGCTCTGATTTGATACTGAGATTTCTGAAATTTTAACGCAATTCCTCAGGTTTGCTCTCAAATATTAAGGACCCAAATTTTGATATCACCTCCTAATGGAGCGAAATTTGTAAGATATCAGTTGTCGGAACTGACCAAATTATTGAGATTTCAAATTCAAATAATGCAGTCTCAATTTTTTGACAGCAAACGTTGCGGGTGGAAATAGCGCAGTAGATATAGTGCTTGCCTGCTAACTTATACGTCTGGGTTGGATCCCCATCTTTTCTATGCCTTCAATTTTAAAAAAAGGTCTTAAAAAAATGTGTGGAGAAATTTTTGTTCAATTTTATGAAAAACTTATTTAATTTTCGTAGTCATCAAATTGGTACATATAGGTGTGTACAGTAGTTTTTAAGGTTTTTTTAGTATGATTGGTCTATCTAGATCATTTTTTGCGACTGTTTTCATAGTTGAAGTCTCAAGTCACTTGTGGGTCCAAGTTGATTAGAAACTATTGATAGTAAGCTGTTGCTGTCAACCAAACTCTCAGTCGGTTTGGACCTCAAACCCAAGAAAACGTTTTTCAATCACTTTCTAACGAAGAATGCCTGCTTTTGGGAGGTTTTTGTTAGCAGATAAATCTATACTTCCTTATGTGATTGACGTCGTTATAAGCCAATTGATAAATGTAATTCTTCTCAAATATTTTCCAAGGGTAAAATATACTAAATCACTTCATCCATTTATAGTGTCTGTGTCAGTAAACTTCAGATATAATATCTATCTTCCAACGAAACTTACCCCCTCCATTAGATAGGTTAATGCATCAACTTGCCTTATGAATAATTCATTAAGTTGATAGGGATACCGTGCATATTCCACACACTAGCAATTCCAACACCGCACCAAACAAAATATTCCTGATCATCAAATCAGATTAAATTAATGAGATAGAATTTTATTTCGAGTGATTTGCGGGAATTTTTCTTTATACTTTTCCAGTTTCCACCCATAATCCGATTTTATTTGTGTTCCTTTATATGTATGATATACAGTTCAAGAGCCTTTATTAATTATGATACTCTGGACATTTCAAAACCTCCAGCAACAAAACATAAGAAAAGAAAATAAAGGAAAACTTTTACATTTATATCTGCGACATGAAATCAACTCATCCATAAGGAAGTCGAAATAATTGTCTAGTCATTACTCAATCAATCATCATCGCCCAGACACAGACATGCGAGGGAGAAGCTCCTGCTCCTGTATCTCGAATGTCCTTTCGACCATACGTCGTCGTCGTCCTCAAATGTGACCATATATGAACAGATGAACACATATCCTTAGACAAAGTCACGAACAGAAAAAAAGATATAAATACCATTAGTTATGTTAATGCATCCTTGTATTTAAGGATCATCGATTTTGGCACATAGTTTAACATTTTTCGCAAATAACAACATACGAGTACACATAAGAATAGGAAGGAAAAATCGTTTGTAAGGATATTTTTTGGATTGTTCGGGGTGTGGTCCTGTCATAATGCAATTTGTGCGTCCATTATTCAGCACATTCTTGCACTGTCATTGTATATGGGAATGGGAGTCCTTTTTGAATCGACATACGAATATTATTACATCGGCGAGGTAAAAAATTGTATCAAGCGAGGGCCGAATTCCATTTTTTATAGATTTTGGTCTGGCTTGTCATTGGCAAAGTGTGATGTGGTGGGTGTCAAGACTGTTTCATGATATTTATGTTTTTTTTGTGTTGAACTCAATTTGGTCCTCTGTGATTAATCATATAAAATGGATATTCATTGAAATGTGTAAAAATTCAAACAAAAATGAAGGATCTAATTTTGTTGTAAGTATGTGTGTGTTTTTTTTGATAAGATTTTCCTTAATGATACACCGACGCACGGGCCGTAAATATTTAAATTAAGGGTTAAAGTCATCACTCGAACAAAAGCTTAACTTTGGATTAAGTGTAAATGCAATCAAAAAATATTAGAAGTGGGTAACTTTTTGGCTCATTTGATTCATTGTTAGATTTTATTCACATGGTAATGAGGTAATTAATCAGGAATAAAGGGATGAATGTGCTCGTCAATCAACTTTGCGCTTTACATAAGCAAAAAGCAAATTCCTGCTTGTTGCTGATCCTTTGATAAATTAGCCTGAAGTAACTCACACAAAAGACTTGATATATTCTAGAAATTATGTTAAATGGTTTAATAGCAGTTTATGAGGTAATATTTTGAAATTGATGGATTTATTAATTGAAAGCAGAGAAAAGGCTTTTAAGAGGTCCTAAGCACAAAAATACAATCTAATTTTAATATCTATCCTCTCTAAGCTAATGAATCTTAGGACTTTCACAGCCTTTTTAATGAGTTTTATTATTTCCTTTTGTGTACAGATATACAATTCATCTAAGCCAATATTAAGGCCAACAGTCGAATGTAAAGCGGGACTCTTTTTCGTTTTAGTTGACCTTGGAAGAATACGTGTCTGGCTTCAATATTGTAAGGGTGGCATATCTAATTACCAGAACCTGACTATAGTCAGTTCCTATGCTTGATATAATAATCCTCTCAAAAATCTCGTGCAGAGAGAGCGGGTCGGAATTCCCGTTTTTGTAAGTTCTGTTTGACCAAAATTCTGTTTTTTTTCTATATTCTCAAATTCCCTTACAACTACCCTATTTCCAGACTTAGGCAGGAGATAGCCATGGCCGTTGCAAATACGCCCTGAACACTGTATATGCGGTGAAGATGGAGGATTCCTCACAATACTCATTGTCGAAGTTGTCGAGACCAGCTGAAAAAGAAACAGTGTTGCACTTTTTCTGAAAATGCTCTGCTTTAACTCGAAGAAGAGTACAAGAGTTTACCTAGGCATTGTTTGATAACCGTAGCAAACTTTCAAATTTGAAGATCAGACGTCTTTGGCCTTAGGGAGCCGTTTTCTTCTGTATCAATAGACGTAGACTCAATAGTTCACGAGCAAGCAGACTTTGGATTTTCAAGGATTTAACGATGCACAGTGGATGGATATACACACGGTTGAATTGACTTTTGCTCCGGGACGAATCATCAATCGAGTCAATTAAATTATGGAAGATATAAGTGCGAGTGTTAATCCAGGTTAGTGGGTGCCCTGAAACATCCCATAATAACTTTATCAAATATTCATTCGACAACCGATATCTATGTTTTCGAAATCAACTTTAGAGTTTGTCTAATTGCATGAGCGGATGGTGGCTTGTTCTGGGCATCATGCTAGGTAAGCGCCCAAGATAATCTGAAGATGTATCGGCACAGTTAAGAAGGGATTACAGGGTCAGTAAGGAACCTAGCTTGGCCAATTACAATCTGACTCACAGCTAGGGCATAATCAGCTGGAGAGCTTATACGCAAGTCAATAACAAGAAGCCCTCTTACTTACAGCTCCAGCGGGTAATGTATAATGTAAGCATATAAGTATTACGTCTGATCCACACTCTTCCAAATGTCACAAATTGGCACTAACTTCTGCCAATACCTGTTCCAGACTTACAAATTTGGTAGTTTTGGGCTGAAGAGAGTAATATTGAGAGAGTAAAATATTTCCCCATTCTAACAATTTCTGCCCAATAAATTTTTGTAAGGCCCCAGTTATAGCTTTCATTGAAACTTATCATTGAAAACTTCGACTATCAATTCTGAGGCACTTAAACAAATAAAACTGATGTCGTTTTCGTACAAAAATGAAGGTAATAAGATATATAATATTTTTTGTGAAAAAAAAATATTTTATTTGCTCTACCACTTTCTTGTAAATTCACTTTTGATTTTTCAATAAAAATAATGATCATTGAAAACGCTTTCCATCATTGAAAAATCAAAAGTGAATTTTCAAGACAACCACGCGAATTGTTGCAAGCATAGATTCTTTTGAGGTAATTTTCGACCACTTGTTGACACATACTGGGTGGTATCTCAGCCATAACTTAATGTTGATTTTCAAGTGCTCAAGACTTAAAGGTTTATCTGCATAAACACGGTCTTTCGCGTAGCCCTACAAAAAAAAGTCCAGCGGTGTCAAATCGCATAATCTTGGTGGCCAGTTGATATCGCCACGACGACAAATTACGCGACAAGGAAACGACCCTTGCAATAAAGTCATATTCGCTCGAGTTGTGTGGCATGTGGAACCATCTTGTTGAAACCACATATTCTCCAAGTCGTATTCTTCAATAGCAGGCAAAAAAAATGGTCGTTCCATCGTCATTTTCGAAGAAGTAAGGTCCAATCACGCCTTCGGACCAAAGAGCGCCCCAAACAGTAACTTTTTGTGGATGAAATTGCCTCTCTTCAATTGCTTGACGATTCTCGCAGAACCCCAAATAGGACAATTTTGTTTATCAACATACCCACCGAGTAAGAATTGTGCTTCGTCGCTGATGAAAATTTTGTTCGAAAAATCGACGTACACCGCCTGTTGTTCAAGCACCCATTCGACGTATCTACGACGTTGTGAATGGGCAGCTGGCTTCAGTTGTTGTGTGAGCTGGACTTTATATGGATGTAGTTGTAGATCCAATATGCAAAATCCAATATCCTAATTCCTGAGAACGACGAGGAATCGACACATTCGGGTCTTCGACAACACTTTCACTTACAGCAGCGATATTTTCAGTGGTACGAGCGAAAGGATGATGCACAGGCCTTACAATATCTACCAATCCAGTCTCTTTAAATTTCTTCACAATTTTGTCAATTGCTTGCGTAGTTATACGATTGTGTAAACTATAATCTCCGCTTAAAGCACCATATGTGGCTGTGGCAGAATCACCATTTTTGTAGTATGTTTTAACATTTTTAATGCGTTGTGCGATAGTTAAGTGATCGATTTTCGTAAATGTCAGACTATCAACTGACAAAAAAAAATTGGTTTAGCAACTTAGTTTTACAGATTTCGAATTCCAGCCCTATACTTTTGAAACCGCAAAATGGATAACCCTTTACAGAAATATTTTTTTCGGAATTTTTAAATTTAGAAATTTGGTTATGCAGAATGTTGTACTGTCCGAATTATGAAAAATAGAATTTTGTCATTCCTCGTCCAGAAGATCATTGTGCATTTAAAGCCTATAAATTGTATCTAATGCAAAGATGTCACTGGCTAGCAATCACACAAACACCTTTCAGAGGTTGAATTGTCACTTGGTGAACATATTGTGATCCCCTCCCATAATTAGGTAATTTAGCTTACTGTTGACGTACCTGTTCATCCAAAAATGGGACTTGCAGCTGAAGAGGATTTTTTTCTCCAAAACTCTCCCGAACGCAGTCATCGAACACAACACATGATATTTTGTTCCCGGATCGGATTGATTGACAGAGTACCTATTAAATTAAAATAAAAAACGTTTTGAGTTACACCCATCTCCTGGAACATGTATTTAACATTACGAAAAATATAATTTTCTAATCGACTTTAACGGTTGATCAAATTTTCGTTTATAAATCTCATGAACTAACTATTAAACCAGTTGCTGTTTCTAAGACCTAGGCAACTAACAAATTTAATGCTCTCAAAAAGTAAACTCTATATACCCATTTCCTGAAAGTATTTCTGTTCCAAAATACAATTAAAATTTCATTGACAATATTAAGACAACAGAGACAAACAATTTAATTATCGAAATTCCATACACTTCATTTAGTTTCTATGAAACACAACAAAAGTAGTGTGCCCCATAGATACCCATTCCGCCCCATCACTAACTTCACAACTATTTTCAAACTGATTGTTAAAACATATTATACAATCCTACAAACACCAATCAGTTTTCTAATCATCTCTTCAATTAGCAATGTAAATATGTAACAACAAAACGATCTCTATTTTCCCCATTAATTTGATTAAGTCAACATCGAAAGGATGAATTCCAAAGTAAAATGTGTTTTTGGCAATCACACTCGAATATCCTTGTTTCTGACTTTCGGTGAAATTTTCACAAAAATATTCAAATGCCATGTTTTGCTGGATTCGTTTAGTATGGCTTATTGCCTGATAGTTGGGGTTGGGGCAATTAGGTGTTTGTCATATTGAAAATATATTATTTCAACGCATTTTCAATTTTTAAGTGTAATCAAATATAGTAACAGATGTCATTTTCAGTCGCTTACAGTTACCATATAAGTGGGTGTGTACGTGCGGCATCAGCATCGACATGACAAAGTATGTGGCACTCCCCAAAAAAGCCACTTTATAATGAGAGTCCTTTTTGCGCGAGGAACACACGGAGTGAAGAATTGAAGTACATATTTGCATTTGTTTCGAGTTCCATTGAAATTGCGTTCAGTTCAGCTCATCATCATGGTGCGACTTTCTTGTCACAGTTAAATTATTTAAATATGAGTTGAGTATAGACGCATGCGATGAGGCTTTGAATTGGAGTGTTGTCTGTCTGTCTGTCTGTATGACAACAGCAGAAGAGCAACAAGCTACAAAAGCTACCCTCTTCACATTTGTATACAATTCACAATTAACCGACCTGGATAAATTGAGTTTGTTAGAGTTCTATTGATGGGTCTTTTCGCAAGTTATATTTTCCAGGGAAAGAGAAGGGGACATTGAAAATGCATTAGCAAATCGAAACAATAGAAACTTTAGGTGTGGGGAGTTACCTAGTATGTTGAAAAAGGGAATAGATAATGGATGCAAAAGGCGTAAATAGAGACCATTATGTTTGTTTAGGTGTGAGGTTACGGTGGAAAGTGTTAAGGTGGAATGTTTGTGTTGACATTTTACTGCTTATAAATTTGGAACAAAAAAATAGATGCACAATATTAAAGAATGAAGGAAATCCAGGCTTTTTTTGTACGTATTATGACTTCCAGATATGTATGATGTAGCGTCGCAAGACGCCATAGCGTTATAATATAAAATGGTAATGGATACAAAGAAATCACAGAAACCATTCTTTCAAACAAAAATAACCAATGTTATATTGTCCTTTCACATCAAACTGTAGGCACCTTCCTTGATAAGGTTTAACATTTATTTATTTTGATATTTTATATTGAGTTTTTATTTTAATCCGAGAAACTTTTTGAATTGCCCTTATTTTCGATATTTTTAGATTTTTTTACGTTGAGCTGAGTAACATATCTGGCGACCCTACCAAAATCGTAAGTAAAAAACACAAGTAAGTACATATGTGAGTTTATTTCATTAACTTACTTGAAGAAATGCTTGCGATATCGATCTCGGATATCCTCATCTTCTCCGATAGCCAAACTGCTATAAAATCTCTGGACCCCGTCCCTATAGATGTAAAACAGCTGGAAGTAGTTGATCATATCTTATAAAGGTGGGACAGCAGTTTCATATTCACATTGTTAGATGCCAAGCCATAGGGACAATCCAAGGAATTGTAAGGCTGACGAAATAGCTAAAAGTGAAACAACACTAGGTACCTAACCAAGTCTACCAGACAGAAGTTGTATGGAAGAAAAAGAGGAATAATTGGTTTCTCAGCCATCATCTCTGCACATGATCAGTTCAATCGCAAAAACGCAGTCCATACATATGATGCCGTTTTGCAATTTTCGAGAGAAGTGTTTCTAGAACAAAATGGTAGTATTTTGCCCTAGACCAAATTAATTTTTTAAGGCTATACAAAACCTTTTATAAAAACTTCGTGAAACAAAAGAATTTATAAGGAAATAAAGCTGCGTTAAGCTTTAGGAAAATCCTTATAATAAAAAAATAAAGGACAGGTAGGTATATTGTTTATCATTTGGTTAAAAATAAGTAACTACAATAATTTATATCTGCTTGCAGGTCTACAAAAAAATAAAATGCACGACTGTATTGCACGAACTTGCTTTATGTTCGATAACATTGCGTACAAAATTCTTAATAGAAACGGATAAATTTATTTTTAAAGTCGTTTTTTACTTAATTTTCATCATACAAAATTACTTAAATTTTTTCTAAAAAAAATTGGTATGACAGTTTTAAATATTTAATAGTATAAGCTTAAAAACAACATTTTTAACTATAGACGATTATTTAGAATTTGAGGAACCTCCTGTATAAAAATTTTGATCGAAATCCGTTCAGCCGTTTATGAACAAGTCGAATATCAAGAAAATTGTTGCATTTCCTATACCGTTAATAACAAAATATATAACAATTTGTTTTGGAAAAATGTAGGCCATATCTAAAGAAGTACACATATTTTTTTTTATCAAAATCGTTTGAGCCATTTTCGAGATAATTAAGGTGGTAGAAAAATTTGTATGGCAAGTACCGTTCTTTTTGGAGCTAAAACAACGATTCAAATATCTATTTTGGACAATCACCTAAAACGCCTACAGATATACATACGGAATTGCGAGACCCAATTTTGTTGGTGTTCTCTATCATCGTAATGATTAAAATCTCGAGTTCGATTTTTTTCGAAATGCAAAACTTGCCCTACAGTATACCTATGTATGTAAAGTGCAAATAAAAAATGATTTACCACTTTAAATCTAAGCTTCATTTTATTTTAATAAAACATTTTTTGGTGGTGTCAAATTCTTAAAACCATCTCCGGATAAGCACCTTCTTCTGCAATCATCAGTGAATTAACTGTGCTGACTTTAATTTTTTGTTTCGACATGCAATGCACTCTTAACCAATTTAGCTTGAAAAAATATTCTTTCAGTTTTTGCACTACTATGGGAAAATCATAACAAAGTCCCTTTAAGCCTCCTAACTGACATTGCACATTGTTTTCCCCAAATCATTTTTTGGCGGAACACTGAATTCCAAATGAAAAGACTTAGAATATCTCCTTGGAGTAGAAACTCGTTCAAAATTATAGATCTCCACACGGTTTCAGTTTTTCTACATTCTCATCCTTTATTGGAGTTGGAAAAAGTCTGATTAGATTAAGAACGATTTCCCCCAAACAAGAAGGGTTTAATGAAAATTTGAACAGCCAACAGCAATTAACACTGGGATCTTCAAAACTAATTCTTATTTAAATCTTATTTTCCTTACGTCTGGTTCCACCATTAAATATCATCATTTCAGCTTTAGCGCCAAAGTACACTCCGTTCAGGATTTTATAAATCGAATTATCAGATAAATCAATTTCATTTTAACTGTCTGGCTTTTTATATACCTAGGTATGGATAAAATTTCGTTAATTTTTTTCTAAAAAAAAATTGGAATGCTAATCGTATGTTCTATAATTTAAACTTAAAAATATAATTTCGAAAAAAATAATCGAAATATTGAAAATCCAAAAAAAATATTCCGAATTCTCCGTATCATCTTCGAACCTTCGAGATTCAAGTTCAACATGCACATATTATTTAACATTACCATTTTTGTGCGAGCTTTTTTTTCTCCTCTCTCTCTCTCTCTCTCTTGTACCAGTTCAGTTTCAGCTGCCAGTGTTCATTTAAAGTGAATTGAATTTCGTTGCTATTTTGTGTTGTGTTCAGGTGATAAAAAATATTTATTTTGAAAGTAAATTGTAAATATTCGGGCGTAAAAATATGAAATATATGTTTTTTAATGTGCGCGGATCGTTTTTCGACAAAAAAAACTTAAAAAGTTTCCATAAGTAAAAATGTACTTTCGTGCAAAATAGAACACGCTCTGATTTGCCTTTTAATTGTTTTCTTGTTTTCTTAATGGCGTCGGCGTCGTCGGTCGTTGATCGTTGGAGTTGTAGTGGGGTTTCGTTCGGTTGTGCGTGCGGCTAGTAAGATCGTAAAATTCGAATTAAAAAAGCTTATCAGTGTTTGCATGTAATTCGTTTTCAATTTATTTGCTGTTTTAAAAATCGGTTAGAGTGTTTTTATTTGTGTCATAAAATCTTACGTCGTTATTTAATATATAATTTAGAATCAGTGTACTATTTTTGTTTAGTGTTATAAAGCATAAATGTTGGAAATCACAAATTATTTGAAAAAAGGTCAGGTGAGTTATTTTTTTAATTATTAGGTACTAATATCTACACATTTATTTAATTTATATTTCTGAAATTTTATATTTTTGAAGTGATAACATCTTATGGGAGGGTAAACCGCTTCGTTACGTAACGCATTACGGTGCCAGTATGTCTGGTTTCCCTTTCTTTCACGCATACGGAGAACTTTTAAAATTAATCAAATTAAAGGGGCGACTTTCCAATAGGGGAGCACGCGTAGAACTTTGATTTTTTTTGTGCAGTGAGCTAGGGGTCTCTATAGAACAGCTTTAAAATATTACGATGAGGAAACAGAGTTAAATATGATTACAAAATGTTTTAATTTTCAATTTTGGCCTTTTTACTATAACACTTTCGTTCAATTTGGATTTAAATTAGAACGTATTTCAACTCAAGGATACTTATATTCGGTAGATTTATTATTAAAGATAATGGGCCAAAATTTTAAACGATTTAGTAAAATGTTAAAGCCACTTTTAGCAATTTACTGAGCTAAAAAGATGATTGAGTTAATTTTAAACGATTTTAACATTTTACTAAAGTTAAAATCACGGTATGGCTACTTTAACTTTTAGCAATTTGCTAAATCCATTATAGAATCTGATAGTATATCAACCTTGCACGCGAGGTGCCAAGGTTCGAGTCCTGCTGGTGCGCAATTCTTTTTGTTTTTTTGTTTTTTTTTTTGTAAATAATGAAGTTAAAATGATGAAAATAGAAATAACTAATACCTTTTTAGAGCACACGTTGGGTTTTCATCAACATATAATTAATTTACAAAGCATAACAACAATAACTGTGTTCATCAAAATTCAAACCCTACAAATGCCCAGCTTTCTGCTTGATTAGCAATTTACTAGTTTAGAAAAGGTTTACAAATTTTGAAATAGTTATTCAATGAATAAGCACTTAGGAAATTGCTAACTAGTAAAATATTAAGCCCTTAACAATGGGTTGTTTAAAACTTTGCGCCAATAATTCAAACGGTTTTAATATGAAAATATAAGTTCTTCTATTTTTAAAGTTTGCAATATTAATACACAATATAAAAAATTCGCGGCAACGAAAAACTGTTTTGACACTTCTTGTTAATACTTCCTTCTGGTAGTGTTCTGATAAGTTTTTTTTTGTACCGAGGTACTTTTTTTTGGGAAATTTTAATGCGAACATTTTTGTGGATTAAAAGTACAAGTGTAGTTTTTTTCAATAATAAAACTTACGTGAAAACATTTAACTAAATGAAATATCATATTTTTCGAAAAGTAGTTATGCATCACTTTTATAATACATAAGTACCTACCTATTTACTCTCAGTAAAAACCAATTGCAAATTAAACAAAAAATATTTAACAAAACGTATGTATAGATAAGAACCACTTGTGTGAAGTTTTTCTGTAATTAAGTTCACAGCGTACAAAAAGATTGGCGGATAAGGAGGGGGGGGGGGCATGTTGCCCCTCTACAACCTCCCTGCCTGGGCCAATTATAGGATTTGGGTTGGGGTCAATATTGAGTGTATGCAAAGCTTTTTTAGGATTTGAGATAAAACGAAACAACAATAGAACATAGTTTGAAATCAATTTATATTATCCCAAGAAAAATACACATTTTAATTTAATTTAATTTAATTTAATTTAATTTAATTTAGCTTAATACAAGCAGTTACATTTTTAGATCAACATAAGTTAATAATAATAATAATTTAATAATAATAATAAAGCCAATGATATAAACATAATACTAATTTAAAAAAGAAAAAAAAAGAAAACTAGCTTAATGGGTTAGGAAGAGGTGTTTAATAGGATTTTTCTGAGAGATGAAGAACTAAGGGAGAAATCAAGGATATCATGTACTGAATTAGCCGAGCGGAGCATTCTACAAATAGGGTTGAAATGGACGTAGTTGGTGCGGTGGGTTGGAAGGCGGAAGAAAGGAACGGATCTTAAGTTTCGTGGATTTGTATTAAAATTAATTAATTTGAGTAATTCAGGACAGCCAATGTCAAAGTTGGTGGATAAACAGGATATCAGCGATACGACGTCGTTGAGCAAGAGTCTGTAAGTCAATTAATTGTAAACGGTATTCATAAGGGGGTAATATAAGGGGGTCAGACCATGGTAAATTGCGTAAAGCGAATCGAAGGAATCTTCGTTGTACAGCTTCAATCCTGAGAGAATGAGTTATTTGAAAAGGAGCCCATACCTGACTTGCGTACTCGAGGATTGGCCTAACATATGTGGTGTAAAGAGATTTTGTAACCATGGGATTGGAGAATTCCTTAGACCATCGTTTAATAAAGCCCAAGGAAGAATTTGCTCTGGCAACGATATGATCAATGTGAGATCGAAAATTTAGCTCCTTATCACATATTATCCCAAGATCGCGAATAGAGGAAACTATAGGAATAGATACATTACAGAAGTGATACGTTCGAATAGTCGATTGTAAACGTTTGCGAGAGAAAGACATAGCTTGGCATTTTTGAACATTAAGTTCTAGAAAATTTTTATTGCACCAGGTAAAAAAGGTGTTTAGGTCTTGTTGAAGAAGGGAAGAGTCACGAGAAGATGAGATTACTTTTACTATTTTAATGTCATCAGCATAAATTGAGAGATCGGAGAAGAAAATGATATTACCCAAATCATTGATGGCAAGCACAAATAGGAGTGGGCCAAGATGGCTGCCCTGAGGAACCCCTGATGAGGCGAAGATTGGATCAGACACCGCATTTATAAATATAACTCTGTATACACGGCTCTCGAGGTATGATTTGATCCATTCAATAAACAAAGGAGGAAAGCCGAAGGCGTTGAGTTTGATATAAATAATTTGGTGATTGATCTTGTCAAACGCTTTGCTAAAGTCAGTAGTTATAACATCGACGTCAAATCCTTTTTCTAGAGCTAAGAGTGTCGATGAGACAAATTGGGTAAGATTAGTCGTGGTCGACCTGCCCTTTAAAAATCCGTGCTGTAATGGAGAAACAATTGACTTGCAATGAAAAAATAGGGAGTCATACACTATGCTTTCAAAGAGCTTGGGTATAGCGGAGAGCTTTGCTATTGGCCTATAGTTCGAAATCTCATTCTTACAGCCCTTTTTAAAGTTCGGAAAAATAAACGATTCTTTCCAAATTGAGGGGAAGACTGCTTGTGAGAGAGACAGTTGGAATAGGTTAGAAAGCGGTTCACAGAGGGCATGAGCACACTTTTTAAGAAAAATTGCTGGGATGCCATCTGGGCCGGCTGAAAAGTCATCTTTCAACACAATTAATTTGTCATAGACGGTACGGGAACAGACAGAAAGGGAAACGAGAGATGTATGTGGAGAGTTAGACAAAAATCTATGGTATTCAAGGTCAAGAACATTAGAAGTATTGACATAAGATAGGCTAAAGAAGGTCGCAAAGAAATTAGCTATTACTTTGGGATCAGAGGAAGAGGCTTCGAGGAAACTAAGGGTTGAAGGAATACCATCTGATTTTCTTTTCACGTTTATGAACTGGTAAAAACGCTTAGGTTCAAAGATAAGACAAGTCTGCATTTCACTTAGATATGTTTGGTAGAGAGAATGACATAGGGATGAAAAACAGCGGGAGGCTTGTTTGAAGTAGAAAAGATTTATAGGCGTTTGGGATTTCAAGTAAGTTTTCCATAATTTATTTCTCACATTACGGATATTGCGCAACTCTTTTGTATACCAGGGAGGAGATGAAATAAAGTTTTTTCGAGCTGAATAAGGAACACATTTAACAATGCAGGCGAAGATTGAGGTGTAAAAGAAGCAAAGAGATATATTGATGGGAGTAGAGGAGTTAATAAAGTTGTTGAAATGAATACTGTTAAGAAGGAGATTAAGTTGATTGAAGTCGGCTTTGCGGAAGTTGAAGTAAAAAGAGTGTTCAGGATCAACAGACGGAACACAATCTTCTAGACAAAAGATGAGAGATAGAGGAGGATGATATTGATCTAAGGCAGATAGAAGATGCAGGCTTTCGGAGATGGTAGAGTTATAAGGGTCGGAAGAAAAGGCAAGATCTAGTTGTCTCCCTAAGTTGTTAGAAATACCACTTATCTGGAATAGACCTAATTCGAGGAAACAGTCTGTGAAAATACATTCTTTATCGGAAGAAGGATTAGATGGAATAAAATAGGACTCATCTTGTGATGGAGTCCATTTCAAGTCCGGTAAGTTAAAGTCCCCGATGATAATAAATTCATCATTGGAAGTAGCATTCTCGACCAGTGAACTAATACAATCCATAAATTGTTGATAGACGGGACAAGGTTGGGATGGACGAATATAACAACAAAGAAGATATAGACACCGTTTTGAAATTGTTAACTTAATGCAAACGAATTCGAAGAGATTATTTTTAGATATTGCAAAAAGAGATGCGTTTAGGCGATTGTGGACAGCGAAAAGAACTCCTCGACCAGCTGGACCCAGATTGTTCATTTGTCCGTCCGCGCGAAAGACAGCATAATCAGTAGTAAATAGTTCGCTATCCAAAAAATCAGAACACAGGTTTGTTTCGGTTAGTGCCAAAATGTCGTAAGGTAGATTTTGAAAATTAAGGTATACCGTAGAGGTTTTGGTACGGAGACCTCTGACATTTTGGTAATAAAGGGATAGGGTAATTAACGATGCAGTTTGTGAAACAAGATTACGGTTAAAGGCTAGGTTTATGGTTGTTAAGTTTAAACGGTAGTCTCTTAGAACTTAAATGAGAAGCGTATGTAGCTAAATCATTGTTAACTGTGGAGGGAGAGATATTTAAGGATTCATGGAAGCGGATATAAATTTTATTGAGAGCAACGGGATCGGTTGGAAGGCCTTCTTTTTGTATTGACACCAAGACGTTCATTTTGGTCTTACCGTTAATGCAAACCGTGTCTGACTTGTTGTGAAGATATGACAGGTAGAGACGGACATTTTCATAAAGTCTATTGTCGCGTAATTTAGACATCATATATCTACCTCCGAACTCATAACTAGTTGTCAAAGGGACTGCAAATTTGGTTGTAAGTTTAGCAGCAGGTGGAAACATTGGATCAAATATTGGAGGAGGGGAGTCTCGTTTTGCAATAGTTTGGTGGGAATTAGAAATTCTTAAAGGCGGACGAGGGGTGACAGATTTAGGTGTTTGACTTATGGTATGCGAATGGATAAAGTTACGAACTGGCATATTGGAAGAGAAATCTTTATGAAAAGGTATAGTTGAGTCCACGATTTTTAAATTATTTGCGTCCATATTAAATGATACACGCTTCCGACGTGGGAGCAAAGAGTTCTTCGGGGTTTTGGGAGGAGGTGAATTGTGGTGAGAGATGTTAGTGGTAGAGGGAAGAGTATTCTTGGATCTAGTTACAAGTTTATTTGTTTTTTTATTTTTTTTTATCAAGCCACTTTGAAATTTTAATATTATCTTGTAAATATATGGGCTTATAAGATGAAGAGCAAAAAAGCCAACGGTATTTGGATGGAATGAAAACCTTAAAGCTTGATGTACTAATCTTGCAGCATTCACCAATTGTTATCTTTAGTTTTCGTACAAAAATATTCTGTATCCAGGAAGAATCAACGTTAACAGGAGTATTGTATATCAAATATGGGTCCATTTCGTTGAGGTTTTTTAATTTCTTTATCCTAGTGTTCCATTCACTTACAGTCCATATGTTGCCAAGTCGTATGATTGTAGGTTCAGATGGAGCTGAGCTTTCGATGTCATTAGTGGTAGAGGTATTTGCGACGACAGGGGTATTAGGTAAGGTAATATCATTGTTTATAGGCGGAGGGAGTGACTGCGGTACTGGAGAGTTGTGGGAGGACTCATTTATTTCGGCAAATAGTGAAGTATTGTAGTTGGCTTCAATAGGTTGAATGTTTGTGGAAATGTCATCGATTTTACTCGAAGTTATTTTTAATTCTTCAATAATATCACTAAATGATGTTCGTCTTATTCTTAGTTTAAGCATAAATCTAGCGAATAAAAGGACTAACTTATATTTGTTGTTTCATCAATAATTAATGAAAATTAGTTTTTGGTAATTTTACTTGTTTGCTGTTTGTAGTTATTTGGTCTCGTTCTATCTTTCGTTAAAATTACGATTAAATTAAAGCCTTAAGTTATCGATATACAGAAATGGCTGTGTTCGTATTTATTTGCTCTTTGCTGTCGATTTAAACGGGTGCATTCAAGTAGGATGAAGGAGGTACAAGGGCAATTAGGTTTAGGGAACAGTAGGGGTGGCACCAAAAAAATAAAAAATTAAAAATATGTATGTATGCGGGAGCATATGTGCATGTATCTTCGTGTCCGTGCATGTATGTATGTGCGTATGTACATGTATGGGTGGGTTGCATGTTGTTGTGTTTCTGCATGCATATAAAAAATAAACAAAAAAAAAATTAAAAAAACGAAAAAAATGCTGCTGTGGCTGTTCTAGTTTTTAAGTAGTTTTAAGTGGTTTTGGGTATTATTAGGTATTTTAAGTAGTTTAAGTTATTTTTAGTTAGTACAAGTTAGTTGTATCTAGTTTTAATTCTTTTTAGTTTATCTTTAGGTAGTTTTTAAGTAAAATTTTTAAAATGATTTGATACTGAGTTTTTTAAAAAAGTTTTCTTGGTTAAATAAAAATAAAATAATTAGATTTAATTCAAATAGTTTTTAGGTCGAAAGACCTTAATTCTAAGAGTTATTGTTTAGTTTAGAGCGGCCATAAAGGGCCAGTAAATTAGTTGTGAGTTATTGATAATTAGGCTAGTTTTAAACATTTTTGTCTAGCTTTAAGATAGTTATAAGTTAATATTAAATATAAATGAAAAAAAAGGTGGTACAAAATTGAAAAGAGGAAGTGACCAGAGTGTTGACATGAAAACGAAGTGAAACACTATGATCGAAGTGACAACGGCATGCCTGCCCAGTCGCCGTCTGGAAAATTCTACAAATATCCAAGTGATATAGTAAACATATGTGGATATCGTTTCAATAAAAACATCGATCTGCCGTCGATCCGCCGTCAATTTTTTTCTGAAAATCAGATTCGTTTCATATTAAAACCAATTTTTTTCTGAAAAAACAGATCCGTATTGAATATCTTTTTGGAGACGGTTTCAAAACGGATTTGTTCACAGATTCTTACACATACTACAATATTTGTTTTGAAGTTTCTCAATTGTTGTGTTGTGAAATTGTGGCAGTGTACAGAAAAAAGTTAATTAATATTATTAAAAAATAAGAACATATTGTTAAAACCTTCTTGGAAACAAATATTAAAAAAGTGCAAGTGGGTTTAGGAACTCCCCCGCGTCTGAATCGGAAAATAAAAAAGAAATAATGATGTATTAACGAATTGAAGATTTGTTTTTTTTTTTTTAGAGCTGCCAAGCAATACACAAAGTCACAAGAAGAGATTCGGTCCGATTACGGACAAAACGTATTGGTTTTAGTAGCGAATCCTATTTATTTATTTTTTGTTTATAGCTTTGCACGCGCGGGGGGGGGGGACGATCTGCAGATTCAGGTCGTGAGGTGATCTGCAGATTCAGGTCGTATCACAAGAGACCTAATTATGTTCTAAGCATGTCCGTATTTCCTGCAGCCACTTCAACCTAACCTAATCTAATATCTGTCTGTTGTAGATATTGCAGATTATAATTTTTTAAAAATCTAATTAGGTAGATAGAATTCTTATATTAGTTTTTTGAGAATTTTTAATTTTAATCTTTCTCTCTTTATATTTCACTTTGTCTCTTTTTCCATCTCACTCTTCCTCTCCCACCCACTCCCTCGCCCTCTCCATCACTCACGGTCTTTCTCTCACTGTCTATCTATCCCACACCCCCTCATTCACCCACTTCAACGTAATCAGCCGCGCAATCTTAATATCCGTCTTTATATCCCCGTCTTTCTCTCTCTTCTGAGGTACTTTCTCGAATTGGAAGACCACAAAGGTCCTTCCGTTCGCAGGCAAGAAAATATTAAGGGTGCACTAAAATCCAAAGACTTCAACTTGGATTTTCACTTTCAGCGTTATCTGAATGTCCATACATATGTAATTGATCTCAATTTCATCCTTTGGAGATCTTTGATTGAAATCGTGTATAGCATATAGTAGATAACATACGTCATAGAGTATTTACAAAATTCACAAAAAAATTAGACTCCAACAGAAAGAAAGAATAGACCCACCGCTTCTTTGTGCCACTCTGCTATTCTAGAAAAAAAGCATTTTACAAAAAAAAAAAACCATAAGTATACAGCTCTAATTGGATTTAATAGCTACATTATGATACTTATCCAACAAAGGTTAATGCCATTCTCCGTAACCGATGTTATATCCTCTATATATCTATTCGAATGGTAATAATTCAAATATCATTCGTACCTATAATATTGTGTGGTGTGGTGAGTGCTCCAAACATTACAAATAAATAAATTAACGACCACAAAAAAGGTAATTTCACACGGTGATGCTCCCATACAGTATGGATATGCGTAATCCCTCTGCTTCCATTAAGTGGCAACCAGGACAATTGAACGCACACTTAAACTGACCCATTATTCATTTTATGATCTATACTCTACTCTGGCCTTTCGTCGGACAATACATACATATACTTCCACAAAAAAAAAAAAAAAGAAAACAAAATATGGACAAATACGATGCAGGAAAATTTTTGATCATTAAAAATGCCTAACTGATTGAAAATTACATTATATTTTGTCCAGATCCAGAGAGATTAGTATCTCTTTGTGTGTAAGTGCAATAAAGTTATGCGTTATACCTGTATAGGAGATGATGACCGTTGGCTGTTATTGTGCGTTAGTAAAATTCAAATTAAGGAATCATGTCATTGGTCTCGGCTGTTGCCGGATCGCGATTGACATAACGATTTTTCAAATTTTAGTTTTCATGATAATTTTGTGATGAATATTGAGTTTTATTGAATTTTATTCTAGAAAATGTAAAGTTCTCCTTCTTTTATGGGTTTTTGTATTATGGACCATGTCTTGTGTGCTTGTGGTCAGTTGTTAATGTCCAGAGTGTGTTTGTTTATTGAATTTTATTATATACAAAAGATTGGACTGGAAAAGTTTTTTTTTTGTTTTTCAAAGATATCAAATTTTATGATCACTTATTTAGAATTGGGTTTGTTAATCATAATTAAGATTGTAATATCATGAAATGCTTACAAATTTGTAGGAAGGTACAGTAGATGGCGTATATATAGAAATCAAAAATCCAAAGAATTCATTTCTTATATCCGTGTTTTCTTATATAAAAAAATATATATGAAAGAAAATTTCGTATATAAATAAAAGTGCATAAAATAAAAGAAATATCTTTATCAATTAAAAATGTAGTTCAACTTTTTTTTTTTAAATTACACTTAGTGGGCTTTTTTTTATTTCTCACTCGCCTTCAATCTGTCACTTGCTTGGGAATTCAATAAGGCTTGATTCAGAAATGTTGTGAAAGTTACACAGCTCATCATTTAGATGCTTTCACGAGAAAAAATGTTTAATTTTCTATCTAGTGAGTGCGGTTTTATACCAGAATAAGTTT
This sequence comes from Philhelius pedissequus, assembly GCA_910595825.1. Classification (NCBI taxonomy): domain Eukaryota; kingdom Metazoa; phylum Arthropoda; class Insecta; order Diptera; family Syrphidae; genus Philhelius; species Philhelius pedissequus. The sequence continues at coordinate 39,341,739 of OU343163.1, forward strand.
CTTAGACATCAGTGACTTTCTTTTGGTAAGGCATTTTTCAGTTAAAATACAATATTTACTTAACAATAAAAAAAATTAAAATTAGAATTTAAGAAACACAGCCACACCCATTTTCAAAACAATGAATTCACAAAAAAATCTACAAACTTTTTACATAGACTTTTCGGTAGTATGCCCATACATTTTTTCATTTATTTAAAACCAAAAATAACGGTACTGGTCATTCATTTGTTTTTAGCCAAAAAGTTGAATCTTATTTTTCTCAAAAACTACCCAACAATTTTTATAAAAAAGTCAGTTAATTAATTTTTTATTGAAAAAAATTTTCATTGTTGGTATCTAACTCTAATATAAGACCATTTTCTTGTTATCGATTCCTGAAAAAAAGTTCAGTTGATTTTTCTTAATTTTTTTTATGGATATTGAAAATTCAATATTTCGAAAACGGTTTAATAGATTTCTTTGAAACTTTGAGTTTAGTAGCCTTTTTAACACTTTCTTGAATACAAGAAGAAAGCCAATACCGACCATACAAATACAGTGAACGTCCAGTATAACGAATTATATAATGCACAGTCATTCGCTTTAACGAAAAATTTGTTATAACCGTCGTCTTTTTTTCTTTGCTTTATAATGCTAGAATATAAACAACAAGTGATTTTTACACTATAAGAAAAAAGAAATTAAATAGTAAGTTGTTGGTAAACGAATCAATTACCTATAACAATTATTTACTTTATTTTTTAATAAACTGCAAACACAATCGATCACTAGAAATACTTCGCGAAATGAAAGGCGTGAAAATAAAACCTATTAAACTAAAACAGTTAATTTTCCTTTAAAATTACATCAATGTATGTATAATTGATCATAAGAACCAGGAAATATCAAAAAAGATACCCTCGACAATAGTTATTGTTGTTACTAGAAGAATTAAGGATACATACAAGAAATGACAATATCGCAGTTAACTTGCGCCTACACAACTTTGCTAGACATTCGTCATACAAAGCGTAAAATTTTTAAACCATTCGTTATATAGAACCATTAATAGAAAAATAAAAGGAACAATACATTCGTTATATTGAAAATTCGTTATATCGAGCATTCGTTAAACTGGACGTCCACTGTATTAAAAACTGTATTAATAAAAAATGTGTATGTTGAATTAGTACATTTCCCTTCCAATTAAAATAAAATGAACAACTGGATCGCACGAACTTGCTCTTATATAATATGTTCAATCACATCGTATGCAAAAGGTTTTTATTAAGATTCTAAATACAGTGGTGGTCCAGTAAAACGAATTATATAATGTCCAGAGTCAATTTGTTATATCGAAAATTATTTATATGGAATATGTTTTTTTTATACAAATCTTTATGTAAATAGAAAGTACAAAGTACAATTGTATTTTCCATTATTTTATTTCATACTTCACTCAAAAGAAAAAACATTTAACTTCGTTTACATATACAAATTCGTATACATATTAGGAATAAACTTATTATTTTGTTCAAATTTTGTAAGGCTTCAAAGCATACAAAACAGTTTTTTCAATTGAAAATTGTGTTAATTTCTGGGAAAATATTTCCTATAACAGATACCGTATTTTCTAAAACGATTAAAACGATCGTATCATCTTGATTACGAAGAGCTGACAGTGGAAAATCATTCTCCTCATCCGAACTTGGAGATACAATTTTCTTTGATACAGCATCGTAAAGATTAGGATCTTTTATAGCATTGATTATGCCCTTTCCGGAATTTACAATTTTGCTAAGCACGCTATATCTATAAAAGAGCTTAGCCTTAGGTATGGCATTTTGATCAGTGGGTTGAATTAAAGGTGTAACATTTGTTGGATTAAATGTGTTACATTTGAGCATCTGTAGACATATACGTAGGACATAACAAAGCAAGCGAAAACATTTACATTACATTACACACATTTACAGTCAACAGTTTCTTTCAAATTTGTTGTTTGTAAAAATTTTGTTTTTCATTTTCTAATATTCGTTATTTGTTCGTTATATAGAATACCTAATTTACTTGAAAAAAGTGTTCGTAATATCGATCATTCGTGATATCGACATTCATTATACTGGACCACCACTGTAATATATTTTCAAAGTCGCGTTTTATTTAATTTTGTATGTACAAAATTTTTTTATTATGTAATCATAAAAGTTAAATTAAAAAAAAATCATCCACCCGTTTTCGAAAAATTGAATTTTCAAAAAAAAAACAAATATATTTTTTTCAAAAATCCAAAAAAAATATTTTTTCTTGGAAAATTTTGGTATGCAGTATTGTTAATAATTTGAAGGTATCAAAATCGTTAGAGGCGTAATCGAGATAAATGAGATGGTAGAACAAATTCTATGGTAGTACTAACAGTACGTTAGTTTTGGATCTAAAAAAAAAAACGATTCAAAAATCTATTTTTTAGACAATCACCTAAAACGCCTAAATACCAAGTTTGAAGAAAATCGTCTTGGCCGCTTAGGCTGGAGAGCATTGTACAGACAGACAAACAGACAGACAGACGGAATTACGGGACCCACTTTTTTGGTGTACTCTATCAGCCTAATGTCAAGTTTGATTAAAATCTCGAGCTCGACTTTTTTTCCAAAAGCAAAACTTTCCCTATAGTAGGTGCATACCTACATATTTATGTAATCGCAAGTAAAAATATTTCATTGAACCATAAATCGATTTTTCGAGCTTGTGCATTTATTGAAATTAAGACTAAATATCCATTTATAATTACTTAATTAATTGGCAGTCCATTTTTTTATAAATGGGTCCAATTTTTTTTTTTTTTTTTTTTGAAAAAACCGCTACAACGGGTTTTAATTTTTTTTGTATATAATCTTACCTATTTGCCCAAAAATTCAAATGGCATCTTTTTACTGCATTTTAGGAATCTAAACAATTTTATTCTGTGTTTCATCCATTTATTTCGACGTTGGTACCTAATTATTTTTCGTTTTCACCCACTATTTGCCTTAACTGAACTACATTCATAAAAAATATATTATATTTTTTGGTAACTACTTCTCTGAATAGAATACCTGCATGCCTACTTTATGTTTTGAAAAATCATATAAATATCACCTATTACTAATAGCGTGAATGTTAGCTACAAAAGCAAGTTCGTACGATTTATAGGGCCTATAACACAACGCGACAAGTCGACAAGTCAAAATTCGCTTGTCAAACGATACTTGTACGACAAAGACAAGTGTATTCTGTAACACAACGCACAACTGTTGCACTTATCAAAATAATAAATTTCCCTTGCCTTGTCCACATTGTGTGTGTCAAGTGGCCAAAAATAAAACATGGCAAAAATTCCGGATGGAAAAATAATTGCTGTTTTAAGAAAAATGAGGGATAAAAATTAAAAATACTCTTTTTGGACCGTCTAGAGTTATTTAAACAAAATAAAATAAAATGCACGACTGGATCGCACGTACTTGCTCCTATGTTCTATCACATTATATGCAAAAGATTCTTAATAGAAACGGCTAAATGTATTTCTAAATTAGTTTTTCACTTAATTTTTTTATATAAAAATTCTTAAATTTTTTCTAAAAAAAATCCGTATCAGCATATTTAATAATATAAATTCAAAAACAAAATTTCAGAAAAAACCGTCCAACTGTTTTCGAAATATTGGTTTTTCAAAAAAAAAAAATATTTTTTTTTTCAAAAATCTAAAAAAAAATTTTTTCGAAAATTTTGAAATGCTGTTTTATTTAAAATTTGAACGAGCTCCTGTATAAACATTTTGATCGAAATCCGTTGAGCCGTTTATGAGAAAGTCGAAAATCAATAAAATGGTTGTATGGCAGGTACCGTTAATAACAAAATATTAAAAAAAAAATGTTGGCCAACATGTAGACCTTACCCAAAGTAGTACACAACTAATTTTTATCAAAATAGTTAGAGCCGTTTTCGAGATAATTAAGATGGTAGAAAAATTTGTATGGCAAGTACCGTTATTTTTGGGTCTAAAACAACGATTCAAGAATCTATTTTGGACAATCACCTAAAACGCCTAAGCACCAAGTTTGAACAAAATCAGTTCAGTGGTTTAGGCTGTAGATCGTTCTACAGACAGACAGACAGGCGAAATTGCTGGATCCACTTTTTTGGTGTTCTATCATCGTAATGTCAACTTTGATTAAAATCTCGAGTTCGATTTTTTTTTCCAAATGCAAAACTTGCCCTATAGTACCTACATACCTATATCGCAAGTAAAAAAGCGAAATGTAGACATGGAAACAGATATTTACTTTGACAAAAAGCCTGAATATTATTCCACAAAGCAAAGAAGTACATACTGTACTGTTAATTTTGACATTCGAAATTTTTAAAGAAACAAATGATCTTCAACTTAAAAATTTAATCTTGGTTTAATCACTTTTAATCTGTACCAGGGTTCATTGTTTTTATACTCATATTGTCAATATCAAAAATCTGAATAAAAAAAATACATTTTAAATTAAATATGTGTTCTAAACAAACTTATATGTTATTTAGGTATGTATATTGTTCCACAATTTAAATTCCTTATCTTCAATGTGTTTTTACTCAGAAATTACAAACTTATAAACTAATGAAAACCTTTAAATTACGTATCACACACTAGGAATACTTAAGCAAGTTTTCTGTGACACTTGTCACTTTATGTTACAAAAGCAGGGAAATCCAACAATTTCCCACCTGTCACATTTTAAAATTACAATTGTCACAGGGCTTGTAGACTTCTTGTTATGTTCTACAATTTTTTTTGAAGACTTGTCGTTTTTTACTTGCCCTATAAGTAGATACTTGTCGAGTTGTCTTATAGGCTAGGCAATATCAGCTAAATATCTCATAAGCAGACAATTGTTAGACATGATACCGTATAGCGCCGGTGCCCAGTTATAAAAGAGTATACCCACCTATCCAAACTTCTCCTATTAAAATATTGACAATTTCAGACGATTTAAAAACTTTTACAAAATGATTCATCGTAAAGATAGAACTCGAGCAAGGCAAATAGCCTAAATAAGAATCAATTAACACCGCTAACGAAACACACAACAAATCTCTAAGCAAACATTCATCAATTATTACAAAATCAACAAAAATGACTTAGGTACATATCTTGTAGTTGTATCTTTTTTTTATAGAATCTTTCTTTTCGAAAGAAAGCTAATTGAGATCAATAGGCGAGAAAAAAATAAATAAGACAAAAAACAAACGAAAGACAAATGCACACAAATAGGCAGAACTATGAAGGTACGTGTTTTGGTTACACTTTTTTCTTCTTCATAAATGGGGTTCATATCATTTGTCTGTCTTCTCTGTGTTTTCTCTGTTCATCGTCTTATTGGGTTTTGTAGTGATCTTGAGATGACTAATCTGATCCTATACCCTGATAAGAAAACAAACACAAAACAATGATCAGACAACGATGATGGATGTAAACAATCTTCTATTGGACGTGTTTCGGATGCAAACAAGAAATCCAAGTCAAATATTTATTTATTACGACATTTTATATAGAGTAGGGTGACGCATTCTAACATTTCGGACAAATAGATAAGGAATGAGTGTTTTATAGGTTTTGAACTAGATGGACGAAACCGTAATTATAGCACAACATAAAGGTAAGTTCACACCGACAAAACAATTATAAATTGGATTTTAGTTGATAGCTTACAATTTTTGTAAAAGAAAATAGAAAAACATTTTTTTCTATTTCAAATACAGATCAACAAGAGTTGAGAACTATTCACAAGAGTTCGAGCAACAACTTAGTGAATTTGAATGTGCATTTTGACATTTGATTCATATGTCGCGATTGACGTTTTGTACATAATTGTTATAGTCTGATTTGGGGGTTAAATACCCACCAACAATTTATTCGTAAGAGTGTTGATGGAACGGCAACTAGTTGCCCTGTGTGTAAGGAAATTTGCTTAAGAAATGCTGACATTTCGCAACTAGGGATGGGTTAATATTTCAGTAACAGATATCCAATAACAGGTATCAACACATATCAATAAGAACATCCAAAATAGCTGTTATTGAAATAACAGTTAAAATTTCTAAATTTTATTTTTTGTTTCTGTTAAACTTTTTACATTACCAAAAAGTTTTTAAACTTTTATTGCTAATTTCGCATAACTGTGGTTTTAATTATTGGTGATTTTTGAGTAATGTTATGAATACGAAATCTTAGAGAATAAAAGCTATCAGTTTGGCCCATGCCTAATCGAGACTTATCAAATCTCAATTTTGTTTCGGACAGCTGACATTAAACTGTCAAAATAATGGTAAGATCAAATCAATAATGATAAGCATTTACACTGGACAAAAGAATGCCTGTTTGATTGATAATGGCAATCTGCCATTAAAGAATGAGCAAGTTCATTCTTCCTCGGGATGTGCCATAATTGTAAAAATGGCGTCATTGTGCATTTACATGACGCCATTATAATCACAATATTTAATACCAGTCTTACCTGCAATTATTTTAATGACGAAAATAATGACAAACGATTTTGTCAGTAATATCAATAAAATGGAAGAAATAATGGCAATTTGTCACTCGTGTAAATCCGGCATAAAGCTCACTGTTTAGAGTGTTGTTTATGCCATGGTAGAATCCTAAGACGCAATTTTTTTTTCTTTTAATAAAGAGTGATGAACAGTAAAGGTTAATGGTGACCGTTGTAGAGCAATATTGAATGAATTTCTGTGACCAGCTTGAGAATATAGATATTACGGAAATGTGTTTCGATACTGGAAATTTTGAGTAAAATTTTGGTGACTGGATCATTTTGCGTTGAGAAATTTACTTCCATTTTTGCGGAAACGTCAAATATTAAGATTATGCTGATAATTCAATAATTTGGGAGCATTAGAAAGTGAACAATTCAGTTCCTCTTATTTCTACCACTCATTTTGGTCGAAGACTCCGAAATTGAAAATGGTTGCTGAACAAAAAAGTTTCAAAATCATATGCGACAATAATCTAAAACTGTCATATTAGATCTTATAGAGATTGTGAAGCAAAATATCTATACCATACAAAATGAAAAATAAGTGTGATTATGAATTGTTTATTTTTACATTAAATTGCATTTACTAGTTTATGGAGGAAACTATTAAAGGTGTGAAGAAATTAAAAGCATTTTCTCATTTGCACAAAATAACTGCCATGGTATTTGTGCAAAACTAATAAAACAATCCATTAAAATATTACTGCGTTCTACAACTGAATCATAAATATGACTGAAAACATTAATTCAATTAATGATACCATTTTTAGCACGTCGTCATTCAAAAGTTTTCTGTTTTTGTTTTTATTTTTGTTTGCCCTCGGAATTTTATAAATAAAAAATGTATCCTTAAAAAATTGCTCAAGTTAAAAAATAAAAACAAAACATTAAAAGCGCAGCTCCCAACCAACCAAACCTTACGTACATATATTAAAAGGATCGTCACCGAACACAAAGTGATGGGACAAAATTTAATTATTGTCATTAAATCCAAACCTTGCCATCATTACGAAAGAGAGAGAGAGAGTCCTGCACATTAAAAGTAAAAATTGTTGCACGGCAAAGAAAAACAAACGGTAGACCATCTATACGATCCCATAAACAATTTTTCTTGTTGCATTGTAACTGTACGTGTATGAGTTAGTAAAGTTAACCAAAAAGGACGACTACAACAAAAAAAAATCGAAGGAGCAATTGCATGCCACAACAAAAGTTCAACTTTGCAGAGGTATGTTTTGTACTCGTCTGGGGACACACTTTAAGGACACTTTTTTTGTGATGTTGATGAAAAATATTTTTTAATGCTTTCATATAAAATAGACAAAAAGTAATTTTGTCAACGGTGCGCGGTATAGGTAGTATTCGCTGGTTTGCAATTTTTTCCCTCCGCAAACTGACGAATATATATATTTTCTAAGGTTCAGACACCTTTAGCAAGGATGGTGGCTTACTCATATAAAAATATTAACTTTGACGCTTTTCACACAATCAGAAAAAAAACAAATTTATGTGAATTTTACAAGAAGAAATGCTATTTACTCCGAAATATGTTTTAACAGAAATTATTTATACGCCAAATGTATTCGTCCATACGGATTGGGTCTTCCAAATTCTATAACATATTGGTCACATACAGCAGACGTTAGGGACTTAACTATATAGTCAACTGGATTCATTGAACTTGGAACTCTACTTCGAAAATTTATGTATAGCAATATTTGATCTTACAAAAACGTAACCACTAAGGAAGGCAATTTTTTAACAGCTGGTTCATTTGAAACTTGCCTTACTTTCATATCGCGTACGTCTTCTCATCGTATAATCATTGACTTCTGTTTCCGACTGGCTTGACAGCCCGGGCTTGAACTATTAGTTGAAGCTTATTCGTGCTATAGAATTTATGCAGAAAAATCGTTTTAGTTTCGAAGGTAATTATAACGGCTTTTGGTTTAACGATTTTAATTTTTGTTGGACAGCTTAACCTCCTTGATATCCAGACTTAACGCCACTAGATGAAGAATTCTTCTAAAGTTTATATTTATATCAACAATCATCAGCACTAATTCAGTATTAAATTCGGACAGTGTTATCTGTCAAAAGTCAAGCGAATTGTCAGATTTCAAACTGTTAGTGTCATTTTTATTTAGTTTTCATAACTTTTTCCTGATGGAATACAACTCTCAACAACGTTACCATATTTTAGAAATGTGATCGCAAAATTACAATTCTGTGCTCAAGACTTTAAATCACTTGCAACATATTCCAGCCAAAAACATTGAGAAACTCTATTTGTCGCGATGTTAAAAGCAACTGCACAATATCTGCTTCGCAAGATTTACTGACACTGGGTCGCATAAAGGCACAAACGACGAGCATGCTCGGTTGCGTTAGCCCATACACGGCGAACACATTTGCCGAACATTAATTTCATGCTGATTCTTTAGAGCATTAACATGTGCGATTTGCCATGATTTATTTTTCCCACCCTTATTTTTGTAGTTTTCACTTTTTGAATCACATACAAATTCTTTGCTTTGCTCGCGAACTTGGCCATACACGATGTACATTGAAGCCAACGAACATGACAAAATCGAAATGTAGCGCCAACAGAGAGCGGCTCGCGAACCAACCCATACACGACAAAAACACAGCAATTTTCCATTGGTCTCCAAATGCAGAGCGAGAGCAAAACGAAAACGAATTATGTCTGCAGCTGTCAAAAATACAATTGACAAACTTTAACTAGGCCAAACGGTTAGGTTTTAAGATTCTAAGATTTCGAAATTTACGATGACACAGAAATCACTGATAATTAGAGAGACAGAGTGAAGCAACTTTTACAATAATTACCAGAATCACATTTAATCAATAATTAAAGGTTAAATAGCTTTATGTTAATATAAAAAAATTGTCACAAGCAAAATAAAAATTTAATGTTATTTTAATAACAGGTAATTCAATAAATTTATATTGCTATCTGCTAATAACTGTTACTGAATACCTGTTACTTAAATACTGACTCATCCCTAGTTGTGAAATGTCAAAATTTCACAAGCGTTTAATGTCCTGCTCAATTAATTTGAGAATGAAAAAAGTAGAAAATTGTACTAAGAAATCTACTACAGCCATCTACCAAAATAACATAACATAGTCGTTTAGCAGCACTAGCGGCGTACTGAAAAACGAAGAGAGCGAATTGTGTCTTTTTATAATTTCGTTGTATAATATTTCATTTCACATCAGGAGAGCTTACTATATATATTAGGCCTGAAAGCATACTTCGTTCATCCATGAGATTGTGACTGATGCCCAATATGTACCTAAATGATTATTTTCCAACAACTGTTATTTTCAGTAAACATTATTCTTTGCAGTTATTCAGTAACTGTTATATGATATGGAATGCAAGATTAATTACACAATTGAATTTTTAATTTTTAGATGTTTTGTGACAGTTTATAGTTTGATATATTAGATCACAAACTAAATATGCACAGATAAATACTTCTTTCGAAATTCTAACAAAGCCCACTTTTCCGAAAATGAAAAGTAAACATGTTCGGATTTTTCGTCCAATAATTCCATTGATTTTTACAAAATGCTTATTTTATTGAATTTATAATATTTATAAACATGTTATTTTTCTTGTTACATTTTTTGATTTGATTGTGAATAATAATCACAATACTGGTAAGTTATAACTTTCTCTCAGAGTTATTTCTTATTTTGATAATAACTAGTAACTTTTAAACCGACTAAGCTATAAAAGCTAAGAGTTATTTGGTTACCGTCTTTTCAAATAGCTGGTAACTAAGATTAGAACCTTAGACTGAACCGGTTATAACAGTTACCAATGAGGGACATGTTACTGCTAGCAGTTATCGAAATATGGTTCCATTACTACGGAATTATAGTCGTCGGCTTGAAGGCTTACACGATCGATTTTGTCCAAAAATGAAATGTAAGCCTAATTCCCATATGCTCCTGGAAATTTCTTTAAAACAACAATCCATTGGCATTACATGAACGTCCGCTTTTGTCGAATATTTTTGTTTAATTGTTAAGTTTAACTAAATGTCTGCAAGACCTAAGGTCTTTTAAATTCAACTTATATTGCCACGCGCACTATGCTGCCTATAGCGGAGCTCTAACCTCATTACTAAGTAAGCAGTCATGTTGGTATTGTGGAATTGTTTTCTGAGCTATTAGGCTGGTTTTTGGTACTAAATGTACCTATGTGAAAAAATCTAAATTGTTACATTTCGAGCAAAGATAATCGATAAAGCCATGATTAATCTTTATCTGTTCCCGATTGAATGGCATGAATGTGGAAAAGTGTGGTTCTAAAAGGATGGCGGTACGTACCAAATATCAAGCAAAACAAACTATTTGATCAAAGCGCATTTTTGCGTTAAATAAAACTGAAAATTTTCCTCAAAGCTGTTTTGAATTGACTCCTCTTGATAGGGATACGAAAAATCGTTAATCTATTCTGACAAGGCAACAACAATTTGCTAATTTAAAATTTAACATTATTACGAGGACACGCGGCTACAATTGCAGTGACTTTATTAAATGCCCGAAAATCTCTTTAAAAATTTATTGCAAAACATATTCTCTCGACTGAGCAAAAATTAAATAGGAAATCCAGACTTAAGAACTATTTAGCTTGTGAAATTCATCAATAAAAAGGATGGAGGAACTCGCTACCACAAAAACTACGACGAAGTGCACAATCATTTGTTAGCAGTGAGGAGTCACATTACGATGGCAATCGTAAACATTAAGAAGAATTAAAATAAGAAAAATGAAGTAACAACATGATAGAGTCCTTTTTTTTCTGGGTGGTCCCGTCCCTATTCTGATCCGGAGCCTGACTACGACTACTATACTACTACGACTGGCCCATCAATGTCTACAAGACTACGACGACACAATTCATCGTAATGGTTTGTCCGATTCCGTGTCCGTATGTCAGTGTGTGTCCTGTCCTCCGTCGTCCTGAGACAGAAAATATTGTCGTGGGCGATGCCTCAACAAGGAACAGACAACGTAATAAATGTTTGTTTAACTGAGTTTATGAGCGAATCCTTGATTAAGGTAACTTATCTACGCCATACATTCACCTTCTATACTGTATATGGACTTTTGGTCACTTTATGCATTTTACTTAATGACGCAATCAAAATCCTCGAAAGAACATTACGACAAATGCATGTGACGGTAATCTGTCGATAATGGACGACCAGAAAAAGGGAAGTGACCATTCAGCTGCGGACGACAGGGACAGTACAGGACAACACTCGGTATAGAAAGACAAGTAGTGAATATACTATACGTGTTGGTATAACTGCACCCAAAACCAATTAAATGCTTTTAAAGACACCCAAGAGGAAATTAAAAACAAAACTGAAATCCTAGCGCAAGTAATCAGTTTTGTGAAGCGCATCATTTGGATAAGGCAAAAATGCTCCTTCAGTCACAACGACAACCACCATCAAAAAAAGGGACAATCCTATTTGCAATTTGGAATTCTTATCTGATGCACCTAATCCCTGTTGTGTCACCTTTTAAATTGGCATTGCTTGTGGAAAAAGGACTTCAATGGGGGATTAGAATAGATTAAAAATATATTTACCACCAACACAAAACTCATGTGAAATTGTTACATACAGTTATACCTACCCGCATTGTCGCAAAAAAAGGATCTAATTTTTGTTTTGTTGTATATAGATACTTATGTGTGTGTGTGTGTGTTAATGTTTTGACAGATAAATACAGTTAATGAGTCTTTTGCATTTGAAGGAAGCGTTAATTATTATTATTATTATATTGCGAGTAAGATTTCTTGCGTGTTGTCTGAAGCTGATTTTCTATGGTGTGACAATCTAATTAATCCTTGACACTTTTCGTCTGGAACTGGAGTACTGTTGGTGTGTCTGTGAATTGCTGACATAAAATTTTATTCCTTAACTGCGTGTCGATTGTAAAATTGTGATAATGGTTTTGTATTTAGGTTTGCTGATGTTTTGGTAGGGGGGTGATTTGTAAGGAGAAAATAGACAAATAGGTTGGAAATTACTATGTAGGTACTTACAATGCGTTTTGGTCTATACCTGAGGTAGCATCTACAAAAGCAAAAAAAGTCGGTGTGTGAAGAGCTCAGAAATCCTTATCCCTTATGTCTGACTTTTCATTTGAAATTTGATATTACAAAAATTTTATTTACCGAATCTATAGCACAAATTTTAGCGGGATTGAGTCCACGGCCCTAGCCGAAGATATAGGACAAAATTGTATGATCCGAAGTCAAACAATTGTGAAAACTCCTAACACTAGGGTTACGCACTGCTGTAGTACTTGTTGAATATCCGGGTTTAACTAGATGTTCTTCCATGTTCATCAGTATTCTACTGCTCAACATAAATATGTACCGCTGTCAATGAAACTATGTCTGCTTTTTAGTAGAGCATGTTCTCTTGACAATATTTTCTGGAGTTACTATATATGTATTCCTGTGCACCCTCTCAAGAGTTTCCTCTCGAAAAGTTGTATCTTCTTCATTGTTGTAGGAGATATGGTGAAGAAACCGATCAGCTTTCAGTCCTCGGCATGTGCATTGTGGAATGAACACATATTTGATGTCGCCAAAATCGCTGCAAAGTGCTTGGGCGCTCTTCTAAGGTGCAAGAAATTCTTCTCCCCGTCTGAACTGGCTATAATCTATAATGCCTTCATTGCTCCAAATCTGGAGTATAACTCGCATATTGGGGCAGGAGCTCCCAAAACTAATTTGAATATTTTGGATAAAATCCAAAATAGAGCTGTAGAAAGATTGGCGATAGAACTATAGTGGAAACATTTGCATCTCTAGAATACCGACGAAGTGTTATGTGTCTCTCACTATTTGATCGCTATTTTTATTCCTCCCCTTAAACTTTTTTAACGTAATACACGCGCTTGTAGGAATTCTCATCAGCTTACCCTTGAGCCCAACTTGGGACGTACTGTTAAGTACAGAAAATCTTTCTATAGCCGTACAACGGGAATGTGGAATATTTTACCCGGCTCTATTTCTCCCTCCCATTTTGATATTCAGAAATTCAAAACCAATGTGCATCGGTATCTCCTCTTGCATCCTTCCCTACTTTCCTAACGCACGCATTGTGCTTGTTCATTTTAAGGGTAGTCAAAACCTCTTTAGTGCGCGCATCCGTTTAAGAAAAATCAAATGATTATACCGCTTTATCATTAAAAGGTGAAGTAGATTTAGGAAGAAGTTTAATCGCCTCTGGATAACAGCGGCATCCGTGTCAAGCTTCATCAAGTTAGTGAAGTTTACTTGTTGATGTCTTTTGTGGGGATCAAAATGCCGTCTGGTAGTCTAATGCTGAAGCTTTCACTTTGTTCAAAAAATCTTCTTCTTCTTGCTCTCGTTTGCGGCGGTCGGAAGCATATAAGTTCCGTTTTACTGGAGTTGATCTTGAACCTCTACTTCAGGTAGTAATTTTAAAGGTTGGTGACATGGTCTTGTACCAGGGAAGCTCTCTGGTGATATAGACGTAGTGTACGTCATAGAGTAATTTGTCTACAGTTTCGCTATTGTTCTTGGCGTGTTCACCGGTTGATCAGCAGTGCATTTAGAGAAAAAGAAATGGTGCCAAATTAGATCTTTGCGGTAATCCGGCCCTGATTTCCTTCATTCCTGATTTCTCATTAAGTATCTGTACAAAATATCTATTGGTTTAAAAGTTTTTACCAATATTTACCAAGTATCATGGGAATCCAAATCTTGTAAGCTTGTAAATGAGTCCTGTTATCCAGATGATATCGAAGCCCTTCTCGATGTCCATGCGGCATCTTACTGTAGATTCATTTATGTGAATTCCTACGGTGATGTCGCTTTGGAGTCCCAGTTGGGATAGCGGATGTATCGTTGAGTGCTTCTGGCGGATTCCATACTGAAAATTTGGTATAAGACTTTTCTTATCACAGAAGTGCTTAACCATAAGCTTGTCTTCCACATTTTGTCTTTTGCTCTCCTTTGGACTGGCACAATCCTAGCAGTTTTTCAAGCTTTGGGAAAGAAGCTGTTGCTCACACAGTTATTAAAGATGATCGCCAACAGTAGAATGGCAAAATTTGGCAACTTTTTGAGCACAACATTATAAAAATCCCGTCAGGTCCTGCTGACTTTTTGGAGTTTCCCAATTTTATGGGATTGGTGAAAAGATTATCAGGGTTCTCCTGGCTTAATGTAGTTTTTGTATCTGTTTTCTGCACTGTAGCTTCAACTTGAGTCAAGAACTCTGGAAGGTGAGTTGGAGCACGATCTGTGAAATTTGGGAGAATTTGTAACTTCGTAACAATATCTTCTTACGTCCTTAAACTAGAAGTATGGAAAAACTTGATTAAATCAAATATGCGAATATGCAAATATGCGTGTAGTAAAAAAGGATCTTATAAAATGTATACGTGTGTATATAAATTGTATCTATTCCTTTAAAGCCAAATTAGACAAGTCAAAGTTATCCATTCGCCATGGCATTCAGATACTAGTTAACAAGAATTAGAATTTAAAATATAAATAAGCACTATTTAGCTGTTGTTCGTCGTTTATTAATATAAATTTGAATATTGTTCTCTTTGATTTATGATACCTATTCTTAACAGTAGGTATGTATATAGTAAAACCAACACAAAAAGTGTATAGCTTCTTTCAAAAAAGCTCCCACCCAAAAATATAAAATGAAAAGTCATTGTCCTTTTGTATTAAATTAAATTAACTGTTCGAGGGTAATTTATACCTAAGCCATATTTCCAATATGTATTATCTTGTGCAAAGCTGATTACATTCACTTTATTTGATTGTGGCCATGGTCATTTATAATTTGTCGATTTACCTACTCATGTGTCAAAGTAATTTAAATACTCATCTCTCACCTCCGGTGTAATTTGGTGCCTCAGGCAGGATCATGGGATGTAGATGTGGGGGCCGCCCATTCTATACTATGTATATTCATATAGGAGCATAAGCAATGAATTTACATCAATAATATCGAAGGGTCTTATACAATCTCGAAGGATATACTCATTCTTTAAAGTGCGTGAATAGGTGTATAGATGAATCTCCTTAAAGGATTTTCTATATGCATGTGTTCAATACACTATCTAAGTATTCGTATAGGTGAGTGCAAATTTATCAAATTATTATTGCCTCCTTTGGTGCCGCTCAGATTCGGATATGAGCTAAAATGGCAGGTGATGATTAATGACGCTCAGCCTCAATTTATTGCACTTTAGTCCAGGAATAGAAGCTAACCATGTTTGTAATTCTGACATCCTTTCATATTTAACAGCACCCGATTGCATTAGAGTCGCCATGGATATTATTACATATCTATTGGTTTTAGTCTCCTCCGAAATGCATACATCTTTCTCGCTATATGCGCATTATATGCACCACTTTGTCATTCATCTATCTAAACTCAATTATCGTGATAATTCAGGACGATCTATGCTAACAAGAATATTATTAATTGGCTACCAAATCATCAATTTAGAGGGTGTCCATAATATTTATCGTTAGAATTTGTGAAGAGTAGGTATATATGCGTGTGTCAAGTTTGCTAGATGAATAAATAATTGTAATTTAAAATTCACTTTCTTCTAATGAATAAGGTTAGGTACTTATTTTGAAATAGATGCGGGGCTGTCATATTAAGCCTAAAGTTGATTTAAGATTTTTAAACTGAACAATACTGGATTTGCTGTTAGAAAAATAGGTTACACATTTCTGTGCAAATCTTATTTGCATTGAAAGCTAGACTACAGAATCGCTTATATTCATTTTGAAAATGTACTGCCTTTTGAGAGGAAGTGACCGATATACCTCCTGATTTTCAAGACAGTACGGATTGGACAGAGCCGTAAACAGAAATGACTTAAAATGTTAGTCAAATGGCTTTTGTCATTTTCGACAAGCTGGCACGGATTTTTTTGTTTGTTCATACATTTTGTAACTGTTTACTTTATAAATCCTTTTGGAAGCTCCAACTTCCATAGACAATCACCAGACTTATCAGTATTATCGGTGTTCTTTAAGGCTTATTTCAAATTGTGTTTTTTTATAAGAATAAGACCAACCTTATACAAGCATACGAGTATTTTTTTGGCTTGCTAATTGCATCAGATTCTTATTCAAACTATTATGTAATCCAGTGGCGAGGTCTGAATAATTTCAAAAGGTATGTATGTCGAAGAAAAATTAGTCCCCAAAAAATTAAGTGTCGAAAGTTTACTTGAAATTATTTTGTGATATAAATAACTTAGTATCAAACCATAAAGTTGAGCAATTCAAACCAATTTTGTTATACCTTAAGTCATTTAAATTGAATGTAACTAACAATGAGCTTAATGCATAATATAAAATTAAAAATAAACTAATAAACTACTTAAGTTAAAAATTTAATATTTCATTTTTGAAATGGTTATATGAAGTGCTAAAACGTCAAGTTTTCGAAGAGAAGAAGTTGTAAACAAAACTTCAAGTTCATTTTTCAAAGCTATAAACTCAAAAATTCCAGGGAAACAATTTATTAAAGAAGATATTTTTCCATCTGGCTTAGAAACTACGAAATTATCATATTTTGATTTATTAGGGGCCAATTTTTCAATAGACAGTTAGAGCAGTCAGTTAGTATCAGCTTATTCTCCAGATAGAGCAAAAATCAATTTTTCAACAATCAGTTACAGCTTAATCTTAGGAATAATATTATCTGCTCATTTAAGAACGGAATAAGAAGTTATTCTGAGGAACAAAATGAATAGCTTTTTTCGATGTCAAAAACAGTTTGAAAACTCATTTCTTTGAAATAAACGTTAAACAAAAATTAGTTTCTATGAAAAATTCGATACTCGAAATAAAAGTGACGTTGAAATTAAATTATTATTCTATAGATTGTTTTACTTTGGTTGAAAAATTCAATTAAAATGATTCTGTAGTCTAGGTTGTTTAACAGCTCTAAGAGCCGATTTTTCATTCTCCAGATAAAGAGGCAGTTAGGTGCGAATAAATAACAGTCAAGTAAGACGAATAAACTTACTTGACTGTTAAACAACCGGATAGAAAAATTGAATTTTTCAATCAAGAGAAAACAATCTATAGAATAATTTTATTTGAACGTCACTTTAATTTCGAGTATCGAACTTTTCATAGAAATTAATTTTTGTTTAACGTTTATTTCAAAGCAATAATTTTTCAAAGTGTTTTTGACATCAAAAATAGATATTTATTTTATTCCTCAGATAAGTAGTAGATTAAGTAGTATCTGGCTATTGAAAAACTGAATGTTGGCTCTGGAGAATATGTACTAACTGGCTGCTGAAAAATTGAAAAATTGGGCTTAGTAACTCTAAAAACATTAAATTCGTGAAAGTTTTATAGCTTGTATTTATTTGGGATATAATATTGTCTTTTATTTCGAGGTATATATTTTTTGGCATCATTTTCGAGCAATCCTCGTTTTCGCGGTGGTTCCGCGTATTCGTTTATGCTTTCAAAAATGGATTCAAATTTATTAAGAAAGTCAGAGCTATGGCAAGACTCAAAATTTTTTATTTCTCTTATATCTAATCTACAATTTAAAATGAAGTTTATTATCCGCGAATTATAATGCCAGCGAGTTTCCTATACCCCTGGCATGCGTGCGTCGGTTGGGTATTTGTTTTGAAAGATTTTATCGTTTAGTTGATTTATTAAAAAAACGGACAATAGTATTAATACTGCCAAAAAAACTTATCAAGTGATCGCGACAAAACTAAATTTAAAATGTGAGCATAGAAAGGAATAAACAAAGCCATTGGACACACATCAAGGACTTTCTTTTTAACACCACCCAATTCCACAGACATAACTGCAGCAGCATCGTAAAATTGACTAATTTGAGACAGGTACATATAAATTCATAAAATAAGTAGGAAGGAAGCGGGTTGTTTTTTTGTTCTGTACCAATTTTTTCTTTAAATGAACAATTTTTTCTTTGCAAGCAAAATGCAGAAACCTACCTCAACGTCAACCAACCTGCCCATACATGTTGATTCATCAGAGCAGCGATTGAGAGATACACACACATTTTGAAATAAGTCGGAGGAAATCGAGTTATTTTTTTTCTATGATACCTACCTTAAGCAAAATTGACATGTGCAGCGCACTACGCAAAACATATGATTCATCAGATCAGACTCAGTGTCAGATCGAAAAGCAAGAGGGATACATACAAATTCACCAAAAAAAGTAGAAGAGAATCGGGTTATTTTCTTCTGTAAGCAAGCGTGAATTGAACAGAGAGGCATCAAATGCAGTGAACAGTATATGAAAGGAGAGGAAAGAAAAGAAATTTGTTCTATCCAGCGAGAAATTTTATAACTCGACATATTTCGGATTATTTTGTTTCTGGAAGAGTTTTGTGTTTGCTTAGGAGAGAGTTGAAAAGCAAACATGTGTATAGAGAAGAACTGAAAGCAGAGTTGATAAAGTAATGTTGCCAGCGTGTGCAGGTGTAGGGTCAAACTAGATTCATGTTGCCAGAAGCTTAAGCTGTTAAGGATGAGATTTTCAAAAGATAAGATGGAAATAATCAAGTTATATGGACCGTTCGCCACTGGTGCAAGCTTTTTAGAAGTTGTACATTTCATTGGGAACATTGAAACGAATTAGAAATGTCGTGGATTCTTTAAAATGAAAGTACAATGGTTTTGAATTGTTTAAAGGGTGGAAATCCTTATAAGTGTTTAGTGATTTTTTATATTAAATTTAGAAACCATTTAATCGCCCAAATCGTTCTTAGTCTATTTAAATAGGTTATAATAATATGGAACTCATTCACATTCCACAATGCTTAAGGAAATGCAGAATTAAATATGAGACTGCATACAAAATATAGTCGTAAGATTTTCCTGGAAAAGTTTGGCCTGTATCTTTCGATAAAAAATATTACCGAAGCTAGAGAAAATTAGCGAAGTCAATATTTCGTTAAAGCTTCCATTAAATTCAGAGTGTAAAATCTTTATATATAAAAGGGACTGGCTTCCGAGGTGGACACTCATAACTAAACGTATCGTTTGAGGAATTCGTATTGGTCCTAGGAAGGAATCTCCAAATGTTTTGTAACAGATGGCGCTATATATCGGCTTTGACATTTGTAGTTGAGCCACTCGATATTGAGCAATATGACGTATACTTGGACGAGTTGGACTTACTATTGGATACGACTAGTAAAAGTAAAGTTTTGTTACATTTTTTCACAGTTCTGAACGTTTATTTTAATTTTGTGAAGTGATGTTGATTGTGATTTATATTAATTTTGTTCAATTTATTTACTGAATAATGCTATTTGCATTGCGGAAAGTGAGGTTAACCAACTGCTTTCGTTTTCTTTCCGGTGCACTTGGATTTGGATAATGTGTGAATCAGTGGAAATTTAAATGATTTTTGGGAGTTAAACCGTCCACCTGTTTTCGAAATGATATACATAAGTAAGAACCTTAAGAACTTTTTGTATAAGCATTTTGATTGAAATCGCTTGAGTAGGAAATTAGAAAGTCCAAGATATAAAAAAACGGTTCTATGGAAAGTACGGTTAATAGCATTTTATAAAAAAAAAGTTTAAACCAAAATATAAAAGTGCACTGATTTTTTGTATCAAGATCGTTAGATCGATTTACCATTTTGGTAAAAAAAAATTGTATACTAAATCAGAAAACAGCTGGACAATTTTTTTTAAAATTATGTTTTTGATTACCTAAAATTTCGTATATAAAACATTTTATTTAATGGTTCGTATTTTTCTCTGCAGTCAGAACTCAAGATTTGTTGACCTTCTGAGTGAATTCTTGAATTTTTTTTTTAAACAACCAGACAAGATGTTCTTATTTTCATTTTATTAATGTTTCATTCAAAATATTCCACTTGAATGATTTTAATTTTAGAAATAATATTTTGACATTCCAAGGGCCAACATCTCGAAGGCATTTTCTGCCAACTCCTTACATACGTTCCAAACATATCCTTGCAGAAAATTCAAAAGGATATAACAAAATCAACCAGAAAACCACATAACACACCATACTCCGCGAGATCATATTCAATCGAAAAGATATAGCTCAGGAATATATGAGAATGTATGTACATATAGCAGACGGTGGTGGTAGAGTGACATTGGAAGACAGGATAAAATTTTTATTGTAAAATCTTCATGAATATGTAATTGGGCGGCGACGACGGCAACGGCAATAAGCGCATATCAGCGCCAGAGCCAAAGTTGAAGGTTTTTAAAAAATCTCTTCAAGCGTGAAAAATCAGTGCTCAATTTGCATAATTTGATTTCGCTGTTTCGAATAGGAAGTTCCATATTTTTCTAGCATTCTCTTGCTGCAAAGGAATGTAATGTAAGTACCTTTCAAACGGTTTGTATAATAGAAAAAAAATCCACAGACATACTCGCGTACTCATTCAGTCAGTGAGAAAAGATTCAATTTGAAGAAAACTTTCGGAAGTCGCTGTTATCCTTTTGAAATCGGGGAAAATTATGAGTGTTTTTATTGCCGCAAGGATAATTTATTTCCAATCTTTTATTATTATGTTTTTATGATGTTTTTTTTTCTGTGTATGTATTCTTGGATTTGTCAGTCAAATTGTTTTTTTTTTATATATTAAAAATAAATATAGTATAGCATAGCCAGTGGGAAATTGTATGCATTACTATGCTCTAAGGATGTGCCTTGGTACTATTTGCAGGGAAACAAATTATTATGTGTTCTCTGTATATTTATCTTTGCATGAGTTATGGCATTCTAGCTGTTTGATTTTTATTGCACTAGCTGGAACAATAAATTGAACGAAGCATGAAAAATAATTGGCTATTTCAATGAAGGCGGGCGGTGTTGTTGTTTATATGGACGATGCAATAAAACAGTAAAAATATTTAAATAAAAGTAGTACAGAGATAAAATGGAAATCAAAGTGGAGAATTCATAGCAGTCCTATTTTAGTTGTCGTTAAAAAGAGAATGGTTTCTATTTTTTTTCTAATTTTATTTTTATTTTTATTTTTTTTTACTGAAAACAGGAAATGCATATTTTTATTTCAAAAATAAGGACCAGTCAAAACAATTTTTCCAAGTCATCATTTTGAAGAAATAAAATGACAAATATTTCTATTTCTGTTTTATATACTATAGCCGTATTTTATTGGTAACCTATAGGTAGTGCAGTAATGAGAGTCTGAATAAAATGATTATGCACTTTTTATATACACTCATATTTTCCATCTCCCTCTGCCTGCCAACAATGGTACACAAGCTTTTTGTCTGCAACTCGAGAGAGTCGTTCCATTCCAAATATTCCAAAGCTTTATCTACACTATTATCGGCACTATTTTTACTGCTCAATTTATTCGCACTTTTCCTTTGTTGTTGTTTACTGAATAAAAATTTACTGTGCTGCCTATACATTTACCAATAAAAAAGAGCTTATATTATATTTTCGGAAGGAATTAATATCTCAAAAACTCATGAAAAATTACAGACAGTGGACTAGACAATGTAAAAAGAATTGAACAATTTTCTTGTTTTGTTTTTATTTAAATTTTTGATTTATTGTTCCTTGCTAATGGTGACGTCATTGGTGATGAGAAATGGTATATAGACTGCTTTTCGTAATATCGCAATTACAGTAACGTGAAATCTAAAATTTTGAACTAAGATCTCACACAAGTGAGAAGTATTTTAAAGTAAAATTCACGACTGGACCTCAATTATTTTTTTTGTGCTCGATCAAATCGTAAGCACAAGATTTTTAGTAGAAACGACAAAATTCTCAAGTTAATTTTTTACTTAATTTTTTATATACAAAAATCGTAAATCCGTTTTCGATACACATATTAAATTTTCGAAGTTTTTCGAAAATTGAAAAAAAAATATTTTTCGAAAATTTTAGTATGCAGTATTATTTGAAATTCGATGGACCTCCTATGTAAAAATTTTGGTGGTGCATCCGTTGGCGCGTTAATGAGAAAGTCAAAAATAATATAAAAATGCGAGTTACGTACCGTTAATATCAAAGTACATACATACAAAAATTGGACTATATTGTAAACTATACCTATAAGATGGTGCACGTAAGATATATATCAGAGATACGAAGAGAGAGAAGTGGGTTCATGGAGTATTATTTTTAGTTTAGCTTAGTTTATTTTCATCAAATAGAATACAACTCTTACAGACTACTATAAATATTTGATACAATAAATTAA
Source organism: Philhelius pedissequus (assembly GCA_910595825.1). Lineage (NCBI taxonomy): Eukaryota > Metazoa > Arthropoda > Insecta > Diptera > Syrphidae > Philhelius > Philhelius pedissequus. The sequence goes on from OU343163.1 coordinate 39,364,614, forward strand.
TATAATATAATGTAATGATATGTACAATAAGTAAAAGATAATATAATAACAATAGGTAAATCATAAATACAAAGAAGGCAAACATTCAATTTTTCTTGAAAACATCTCTTGAATTATTTGAAAAAATATCTTTGACTTCAACAAAAGAACTAGTTTATCTTATGCAACGTACAAGCGATTCGTTTCTGCTGAAATTTCTTCTAGAAAATTTCTCTCGCAAATGAAAATTAGAGCGGAGAGTCCTTGATGGGGAGTTAACATGTATTCTTTCTAATAAAAAGAACATATGATGTGATTGCTTATTATATCCTTTACAAAAATTATTGAAAAATATTTTCTCTTTATTTTAAGAGTTTGAATGTCAATAATCAGGCATCTAGATGAATAAGATGGTACTTCCATATTCCAATTTAACTTATAAAAATCAAATCTAGTAAAATATTTCTGTATATTTTCTATTCTAGAAGAATGAGTAATATAATATGGGTTCCACTCTGCTGCAATATTTAAGTTCCGATCTTACAAGTGCAATAAATAACGACTTTAATGTGTAGGGGTCTGAAAAATCCCTAAAGTTTCTTCTGATAAACCCTAACATCCCATTAGTTTTATTCACTATGTAATCGATGTGCTTAGTAAACGAAAGCTTTTCATTCAAAACAACTCCCATATCCTTTTTTGCAGTGACGCTTTTTAAGCTCTTATTATTGAAATTTTGAATTTTTTTCACACTACCAGAATTGGCCGAAGATAGCTTATAGCAAGCTCCGTCTTCCGACCAATGGTTGCTAACACAGAAAACTGTGTTATACCACCGGCTCATCATTTAGTGCAGTGTTAGTTGTTAGTAGGCAATCTCTATAATCAAAGACGATTGGTGCTTTATTTCTGTGACATGTAAAGCTCTCGCATTTGGCTACATTAAGAAACAATTGGTTGCGTTCACACCATTCGGCAGATTGATAAATATCTTCTTGGAGATAACGACAGTCCGCAGAAGATTTTAAGAGCCCGAAAATTTTGATATCATCGGCATACATGGGATATTTCGAGTATTTAAAATTTACTGGAATGTCTTTTGTAAGAAGAATAAATATCAAGGCCAATATGACTCCCCTGAGGAACTCCAGAGGTTACTTCTCTCCTTTTAGGTCTATATTTTCCCAATTTAACAAACTGATTACGATTTTTTCAATATGCAGATATCCATTTTATAAAACTAAATGGAAACCTAGTTTCGAAAGCTTAAAGATTAATATACTATGGTTAACCATGTCAAAAGCTTTGCCAAAATCCGTAAAGATAATTTGAGTTTGGAAACTATTCTCAAACCCACTAAGTACACAATCACATAGCACTGAAAGGTTTGTAACGGTAGATCTTCCGAATAAAAAACTGTGTTGGTGTTCTGATATTATGTCTTTAACTAAGAAATTTCAAGCATTTTTTGGATTGCTGATAGTTTGCAGGTAGATCTATAGTTGATCACGTTTTGCTTCGAGTCAGACTTATAAATTGGAGTTATATAAGAAATCTTCCAAGAATCCAAAAAATGGTCACTTTTCAGGGATTTATTGAAAATCAAACTAAGTGGTATTGCTGACCAGGTCGAATAATACCACTTTCAAGTACTCAGAGGCTGAGGTAACTCTACCGTATTGAACTTTAACAGGGATATTATTTGGATACGGGTCTGGGCTACGCAGAATCTATTTGGAAAAAATTGTCTCCACAAAATAAAAGAGAAATATTGGGTAAACTAAATATATAAAGATATCGTTTTATCTTCTTTCACTTAGAAACAGAGACGGAGGTGCTCTACCGTGCTGCTCTTTGATTGAGAGTGATAACCAGAACGCAATTTTATATCAATCAAGCTCGGTATTTCTACAAATTCTTACAAAGCTTTTATTCGCTTTATTTATTTGGTAAAGCTTTAGGAGCTTTCCTTTTGGCAGTAGAATATGGCACTGCCAGCTAAACGAAATTACGTTCAAAGTATTGCCAGAAGGACTTAATATTCTTAGTACAAAAATGTTAAATTAAAAGAAAACATTGGCTAAAAAAATCGAAAAAACGGAGCTCAAAATATGTACCTAGCTTGAAGAATATTCATTCACTTGCTTAGGTTGTAGATCGACTTAGAGACAGACAAACATAGAGACCCAGTTTTTTTTCGTCTTCGCTTTAATCTTAATGCCAAGTTTGATCAAAATCTAGAACTAATTTTTTTAACGAATCAAACAAAAAAAACTGAACGACTGGATCGCACGTACTGGCTCCTATGTTCAATTACATTATATGCAAAATATTCTTAATAGAAACGGCTAAATGTATTCTTAAAGTCGTTTTTCACTTAATTTCTTATATGTAAATATTCTTAAATTTTTTCAAAAAAAAAAATTGGTATAAACATTTGAAATATTTAATAATATAAATTAAAAAGCAAAATTTCAGAAAAAATCGTCTACCCGTTTTAGAAATATTGAATTTTCAAAAAAACAAAAATTTTTCAAAAATCCAAAAAACTATTTTTTGAAAATTTTGAAATGCATTATTTAGAATATAAAGGAGCTCCTGTATAAAAATGTTCATGGAAATTTGTTGAAACGCTTATGAGAAAGTCGAAAATCAATAAAATGGTTGTATGGCAGGTACCGTTAATAACCAAATATTAAAAAAAAATTTGGCCAAAATGTAGACCATATCCATGGTAGTACACACACCAATTTTTATCAACATGGTTAGAGCTGTTTCGAGATAATTAAGATGGTAGAAAAATTTGTATGGCAAGTACCGTTATTTTGGGTCTAAAACAACGATTCAAAATTCTATGTTGGACAATCACCTAAAACAATTAAAGTCCAAGTTCGAAGAAAATCGGTTCAACCGTTTAGGCTCTAGAGAGTATTGTACAGACAGACAGACAGAACGAATTGCGCGATCCAATTTTTTGGTGTTCTCTATCATCGTAATGTCAACTTTGAATAAAATCTCGAGTTCGATTTTTTTTCCAAATGCAAAACTTGCCCTACAATACCTACATATACATATATCGCAAGTAAAAATATAAAAATTATGCACAATTTTATACTTGGTCGAAAGTTCTGCATTAAAGGTGTCTCCTAAAATATTTATGACGTTTCTTGTATATTGAGGTTTGTAAAATTGTATTAGAAAGAATTAACGACAGTTCACTCTTTAAAATACTTTCAGATTTAAGCACTTTTACACAAAAAATAGTAAAACGAATATAAACCACTAATGTTTTTAAATGGAGTAAATTATGCGTTAAAGTTTAATTAAATTAAATTAAAGAAATATCTCAAAAGCGAACATAAACAAATACAAGCCCTAAAATTGAATTGTTATCCCAAGCATTTCATCGCTCAATCAACTCGTATTTAAAATGTTTTACATTCCATTCTACCCAGTCAATGAAGAAACAAAAGTCGCCAACTCCCCCCCCTCTCTCTCTCACCATCAAAGAAAAAAAAAGAAAGAAAACTAAATTTCAAATAATAAAAATCAAATAAAATGATTAACGCGCCTAATTGAGACTGAGATGAATTGGTTTGGTACTCCTCTAAGATATATTGTCCTCGCCCGGGGCACAACATCAACCAAAAATGTTTATGGTATGTAAACATTTGGAAAAAGGGAATTCTCCGCATGATTAAATAACAACCAGAGAATCCAATTAGATTCTCGTTTTAAATATTTCTAACAAAAATCAAAAAAAATGCCGAAAATAGAATAATCTAGCTATATGTATACCGGTACCCCTCTATATAATTATTATTAGTGTATGCATGTGCATTGTGCACCCCTCGAGATAAGAAACCAAAATATTAAGAGCCGGCATCGTTTGGGCACACAGCAATATGTCATTTCATATGGACTTTTGAACTCTCAGATATTGGGATGGGTAAATTGGCTTGAGATGAAAAAAACATCATGGGTCTATTTTGATACTGACATAATAAGTATACATACATGACGTATACAGTATTACACCGGTCAACACCTTTTATCGTTTGAGACTAATACCTGTGTGAAAATGTTGAACAAAATCAGTCCAGCCATAACCGAGATTGATATTATGACAATTTTTCCAAAAACAATCATTCATCTTCAGTTCTATAACAATCACTCTGGCACTCTCCAAAGATTGTATCTAAATCGTTTCAGTTGTTTTCGATAAAATTTGAAAAAAAAAAATATATTCGATTACAGAATTTTGTTTCTAAGAAATGACAATGCTCTGATTAAGTTTTTTTTAGATAAAAGTTCATATGATGTTAAGCAAATATTAAATCTTAAGCAATAAAAAAATATAATTTCAATAAAAAAATATGTAATCTTAACTATTATATGAAGACGAAACAATTATTACTTATGTCACGAGTAATCTCAGAAAGTATTCAACCGATTTCCTTGAAACAAATTTTAAAACTTTGTTTATTCTCTTAAGCATTTCTTAGGATATTTTTTATCTGTTAAATATATGTGTTGACTTAGATTATTAACTTAAAAAAAAACGTACTGTTTTTTGTCGAAGTTGATCAACATATTCACTTACGCTTTTAAACCGGCTTGATATTTTACAAAACTGATATTTTTTGTAAGAAGTCAATAGTTTTATGCAAATTTTAAGACCTAAATCATTTAATAACTGCACTTATAAGCTGAAAAATAAATGTATTTACAAATTATACATTTATTAAATTTTTGTATTTTTGCATCTATGAATTCGATTCAATTGCTATGAATGGGCAGCTGTATACTAAATAGTTCGCTCATCGATTAACGTAGGAAGAGAAAGTATATTACACATATTCAAAATTAAACATATATGTTTTAATTTTGAATACGTGTGTAGTAAAGGACATACTTATTAGCGTTTATTCTTTATTTTTCTCTCTGCGTCTTGAGTAATAAAGTACACATAGAAGCCGTAAATAGAGTTTTAAAAGATTTAAGGTCTTCTTCATCGAAGCTTATGGGTGGAGTAGCAATGGTTTTTTTTTTGGGATTTTCGTAAAACGATTCCAAATATTCCCAAGGGGACTATGGCTGATATCATAAAAGCTTGCCCTAAATCATCTTTTATTTGGAAGAGTGCCCAAAAACTTCAACTCCAAGCCAATATGAGAGTAGAGCTTACTAAAACACTGACATTGCTGAGTTCACATCTCTTCTGCTAAAAATTGGTGATGGAAAATATACTATCTCAGGCTCAGATGATATAATTCAATTAATCGAACGTTTCGGAAAAATCGTTCACATAACACAACAACTTATTCAGTGCGTCTATGGAGAATTTAACTCTTTGCAATCGATACCGTTTTTTTGGTTTTGCGAAAGAGATATTGTGTCACAAAAAAACAGTTCAGTGGATGAAATAAATAACCATGTGCTCCTAAGTTTAAAAACAGAGTCATATCAATACAAAGCAATTGACAGTGCTGTCGGTGACAATGACATAGTAAGCTATCGTCAAGAATTTCTCAATTCTCTCAACCCTGCAGGTTTTCCATCCAACCAACTGAATTTAAAAGTTGGCACACCGATTATGCTAATAAGAAATCTCAGTGCCCCAAACTTATGCAATGGCACACGCCTCCTAGTCAAAAAGCTTTGCGAAAATGTAATACAAGTTCAAATTCTTACCGGACCTGCAGTAGGAACTCATGTACTTATTCCCAGGATACCAATGATACCAACAGATCTTCCCTTTCGATTCAGACGTCTACAGTTTTCAGTAAAACCATGCTTTTGCATGACAATAAACAAACCTCAGGGTCAATCATTTCAATTCATTGGGGTAGATCTCAGAGAAAATGTTTTTTTCCCATGGTTTTTACTTCTTCATGAAAATGCTAAAACTGCTAACATTGTATACACAGAAGCCTTGAAATAAAACAAATTTAATATGTGCTAATATCTGTTTTTTTTTAAAGAATTTATGGGACAACATCAACTCTTTTATTAGGTTACGGTAAGATTAACCATATTATTAACTTTTTACTAAAAATGTGTCACCAATCACAGAAAAGGCCTTAGTTGGTGTAACATTTATAGTAAAACTTATTATTCTTAGTCTTTGCGAAGCAAAGCGAGCACGGGTCTGCTATTATGTATATAAATATACAGGCAGATAGTTTTGGTAATTTAATTAAAATTGATTCGCTGTGTTCTACTTTAAAAACAATTAATATATTTTCACGAGCATATAGCTAGGCGAGACAATAAACTGCTGACAAAAATAAAAACATTGACAACATAAAAGTAAAACCAAAAAAAACAAAATATTTTAATAGGTTCCAGTTGTCATAAATCGCTTTATACTATTCATAAATTTAAAGCTTGCGAAACAGAATCATTAATGTGTCAAATTCAGCTTTTATTACTCCCCTATTTTGACTTAAAAAAAGCAATTAAAATAATTTTCATAGGTTCTAATCGCATTTGGTGCTGCATCACTCCCGCAGCACTTGAAGATCGTTTTTCGTCATAAAAAGCTAACACTTGAATAAAAATCATTCCTCAATATACTATCATGCATGTCGTTACACAGCTGTGTTTTTTTTTTGTGGGGAGTTGAGTTGTGATTGTTAATTTTCTGTTGCACTATACTCGTATAGAAACATTAAATTAATTCATTAAAATGTAATCAAAAAAGAACAGCCGTAAATGATCCACCGACAGAAAAATGGAGATCAATTGATAATAAACTTCAGGGGGATCCAAATTAAGGGCCAGAGCCGGATTGGAACTTTTCGATTTACTCAGAATTAGAGACAAATAAAGGGCCCAAGTCTTAGTAAAGTTAGCAATAATTTCCAATGAAACGGTACCAGATATATATATTGGTAACATTTCAGCTTCTGTCGCGACAGAGGAAGGTCTTATCTTAGGTGGCGCGATCAAGTAGTGGTGAACGACCTCAACCAACTTGGTGTGCGTAACTGGTGGCAGCTAGCTAGGGAACCTTATAAAAGTTAAATTATTAGTAGTTATGTTTTTATCAAAAAACTCCCATATCTACTGAAAACTACTTACCTACCTCCGATTACGTCAACAAAATTCAATATTTTCCCTGTCGAATTTCAAATTATTATAATATCTTTTCTATTTTAACTAATATGGCGTGTTTTATTGGGCGTCTTAAGCATATCTCAGTGGTCTGAGTTAAATCAGAAAAATTAAGCCCGAGATACGTAACCCTTAACTTTCTATCTATTGATAACGATGCGCGGACCTTTCCATAATTTCTTACTTTAAACTCATAGATTTTGACAATCATCTTTTAAACATTTACTCCAGAGTTACCTCTTCGAATTTCTTGAACTTCTCAAGATGTAAATTAACTGACAACAATATTTTTTAGAACTTATTTTGGACTGAACAAATAATAATGATTTTTGAGTAAATATACCTCAAAAAGTAAGGCGCCGCAAGCCAGTGGACATTATGTTCATTTCTTAATTCAGCACTGGTAACCAAATGATCGCATTTAAAAATTAAGAGAAATGATCAGTAAGCGTATAGTGCCTTTCAGGTCGGGTTGCATTGTTGAAAGAAATTTCTATTAACACATTTATTGAATACGTAACGATAATAACAACACACAAAACAATATGATAATCACAATCTAACACAATGTATATACATAAATCAATTTTTGGGATTTCCAATTAAATTTATGAAAATACATTTTATTTATCTTATGAGTTGGATTAACTGACCTTAAATGTTCTTACCAATTATTTGAATTGAACAATAAGTTTCAATCTTTTGTTTCCTTAAGAAATAATAACGTTCTAATTTTAGAAGAAGTTCTTGGGTGGAACTATTATTCTGCAAAATCAATTCCGAAGATGTTTCGAAAACATCTTCTTCTGTAGTTGATTATTCACCAAAATTATGACACTTATTTTATTCGTTTAACAGAACTCTCCTTTTATATGTATATTCTACGAATATATTGCGTCTTAGATAAGTATTACAACATGAGCGAAACGTATTTGGACTAAAGGTAGCAAAAACTTTCTATAGTTATTTAAATTTTCGGAATATGGCAACCCTACAACTTTGGCATCTGTTTTTAGATCACTTATGACAGCCGCGTACGAAACGGCCGTCGTCAGTCCAAAGACACATTTGTGTCCTGGAACCTTCAGACCAAACTATTAGGCTTTTACGCAAAAATCTTCAGAATGCTTTTCAAAGCAAGAACATTACATACATGTATATAGTTTTTGACATATATAGTTTTGCCTAAAGCCAAGTACTCTGCTTCATTAATAATTATTACTTGCGAAATTTTCGCATTTCAACAACTAGGGATGGGTCAATATTTCAGTAACAGTTATTCAATAACAGGTATTAGGAGATAGCACTAGCAACATATTATTGAAGATTCAAAATAACTGTTATTGAAATATTTAATTTTGTTCGTGATAATCATTGTACATTTCTGTTATTGAGAAATAATTTTATTAGTCCTTTACATATTTTTGCTTAAATGGGGTAATTATTCTTAATTATTAAATTCACAGTCATCGTGTATATTGGAAATCGTAACGAAAAATTTGTTTCAATTTTATCGCTGATTTTGCGTAACTGTGATTCCAATTATTAGTGATCTTGGAGCAATTGTTTAAATTCAAAATTTTGGAAACAGAAAATGGTCCAGTTCTAGGCACAATTTGTCAATTGTATGTTTGACAGCTGGCAAAATTCTCCACAAATATTATTTCCCTTTGGTCTTCGTTTAAATTAAGTTCTGCATTTGAAGTCTGCCAGGAAATTTTATTTCGCTTCAGCAGCGTACTAGGTATAAGAACTATATTCCTTTACGGTTTCAGTTTACTGATATTCACAAAATTGCAATATTTTATAAAAAGGATGTCCATTAAATAAAAATGTAGGCCATGTAAATCATTTGCTAAACTGTCAAGGAATTTTTTCTCTATTTTTTATTTGCCATGATTTTTCATTTTGCCATGATTTCGCAATCTGTCTCATTTTTTCGTATTTAATTTTTTTAGAAAATTTAGAAATTTTCACTTCAATATTTTATTGTTTTGTAAAATTATCACTGCGCATATTTTACATGGCAAATTTTTTAGTGCGCTTTTGCATATTTCGAAATATTTTTTTGTGGGTATAGTTAATATTTATTTATATTGTTTTGCATAGCTAACAAATGATCAATATGCATAATGATATTAAAATAATCTGCATAATGATATTAAAGCTAAAATATTAATAAATTTCCTGCAGTTGACAGTTGATTAAAAAAAAAATTAATTTCCCAATAAACTATTCCGTGTTGTCTTTGTCTTAAATCTTTTCTTTGATTATTATTTGCGATGTATCTATAGGAACTATAGGGCAAGTTTCGCATTTGAAAATCGAACTCGAGATTTTAATCAAACTTGGCATTACAATGATGGTGAACACCAACAAAGTTGGTCCCGCAGTTCCGTCTGTCTGTAGAACGATCTACAGCCTAAACGGCTGAAGCGATTTTCTTTAAACTTGGAACTTAAGCGTTTTAAGTGATTGTCTCAAATAGATTTTTGAATCACTATTTTAGCTCTAAAATAACGGTACTTGCCATATAATTTTTTCTACTATATAAACTAAACTAAAGTAAAATTGTGTGCACTATCTTGGGTATAGTCTACAATTTTGTCGTATGTATATTTTTTTTACATATTTTGTTATTATCCTGCCATACAGCCGATTTTTTTTTATTTTTTACCTTCTCATTAACGGTCGAACGGATTTCAAAATTTGTATGTGTAATTCTAAGCAATACCTACTACGTTCCAAAATTTTCGAAAAATATTTTTTTTTGATTTTTGAAAAAAAAAAGTTTATTATTTGAAGTTCAATATTTCGAAAACAGAGGACAATTTTTTTTGAAATTATATTCGTAAGTTTTTATTATTAAATACATCAAACTGAAATATCAATTTTTTTTACAAAAAAATTGTATTTAAAAAATGTATAGTAAAAACCGACTTTGAAAATATATTTAGGCATTTCTACCAAGAATTTACTGCATACAATGTGATACATAAGAGCAAGTACGTGCGATCCAGTCGTCCATTTTTTTTTTGGATCAGGGGTGTAGTTGACCGCGAAAATCCCTTCCATTTTCTCTTGAATCTACGCCTTTGATGTTTTTGAATTTCTATACAAATATTATGTAGCCACAAATCCATAAAGTATTTTTTTTTGTAAGCAGAGTTGATAGATACTTTTCAACATCACCTCAAAAATTGACCGCTAGTTAACCAAAAATAATAATCAATACATACAATTCATGTGTATGTATGTATTTGTAATTTTCAATTTAACTGAGTTATCTTTTTGTTCAAACATTTCACCCAAAGAAAAATCAACAGATGTGTGCTAATGGAAATAATGAGCTGCTGAAACCATCACCACATTTACCGCATTCTCAAATCGTGCATCCGTAACTGTTGAGGTTTGAATTTTTTCTTTTTTGTTTAAATAAATAATTTTTGGGTTAGTAGGAATTATTATTGTTTTTGATTGTTTTGTGGATTTTGTGTTACAAATTAATTTCGACATTATCGAGTCGATGATCAGTATAAGTAGTGATTCGATTGTTATTATATATTTTTACACTTGACTGACTTGAGGTTCAAGGGGGCACCCTAATGTGAAGCTCCCAATGGACAAGAGTACTTTTCCAAGTTTTGAACTGCACGATCGCCGCCGTTAATGTTATGTACTTGATATTCTGGCACTTGTGCACTTGAATGCAATCAGTTTGCTACTCATTCATGCGTGTTGTTTGAAGTTAACAGTGTGTCTGTCTCTAAACAAGTTCAAGTGCTTGTCTCTTGGTTAAGAGACATTCTATTTCGTACGAGAACATCTACAACTGCAGTTTGATGGGCTTCTAGATGGAAGTTGATATTTTTTTGGAGGACAGTTGTAGACTATTATAGTGCTTGGTATATTATGTGGGTACTTTTTGAGAGCACACACGTGTTCGATTTTTTTTTCAGCTTAATGGACTTATTTTGTGAAAACTTTGCTTTAAAAGTGTAAACTTGTCTCAGCAACTGATATCAAGGGTTATAAGATTAATTAAATTGGAATTCTGGTAAAAGTTTAAAAATTGTTGATGGCCTTAAAATGGCGATACAAAAAATTTCTCAAGGGATATTTTTTGTTTAATCTAAATTTTTCTCTTTCGATATGGATATCAATTGAATCCTTTCTGGATTGCATAGTAAATCCTTTATTTATATTCTTCTGCATTGAATCTGTGTGCCTGGCTGCAGATCTATATGTAGGAACCTTACTTCAACTATACTTTTTTGATTACGAAAACTGATTATCTTCCTTCAAATTAAGGCACGAAATAGGATTTTACTTAATAATAAGCCAGGTGTGTCTGCAATACACTAAAAATAGGCCTAATTTGAAGTTATGAAATTTTAAAGATACAGCGGTCATTCTTGAAAGATAAAACGATAAATAAATGGGATAATCATTAGGCCAGGCGACGAGCGACGACGCAACGGTCAATATCGCTTCTAGACAAAGTTCTATTTGTATATTATTAGAAAACAGTAGTCGCCATCAGCCATCAAGAATTTAATGACCATAATTATGAGGGTTATTATGACAAATCATTCTAATACCTACCTATACCCTTAGTCTTAAGGCTATTAAGTTAAAAAAAAAATACACAGCCCAACAAAATCTCACAGCTTTGATTAGCTTATACGAGCACATAAAAGGAGAGCTATTTATGTGTTTTTCTTCTAAATGCATTAGACTAAACCTGCGGGAAAAATTATTGGTTGAATCTATGGTAATTACTTTAAGACTCAATTCAGGCAAGACCGTCTGGAATATGAAGTGGTCAATGAATTCCGAGATCAAAATAATTAATATCTTGATAGAGGTGCTCTTTTTATGGGTTAACAATGACATTCGGAAATCTTGTTTGAAGTCTTCGAAGAGCATTGGTATTTATTTAATTTTTTTTTCCAAAAAAATTATAAAGATAAGATTTTCCTGTTGAGAACAAGAGACAAGTCGTTGCTATTTAGCTACGTTCTTGTTAATTGATAATAATTCCTTTTTTAACATTTTTGAATGTTTACTTTTTCAGGGTTGTAAATTGCACGTCATTGCTCGTATTTCATCGAAAACACAAGATTTTAAGGTCAAATTCATTGGAGCGGTTAAACAAAATGTTTGTATAAAATCTTTAAAATTTTCTACGAACAAATATTGGATCGTAGTAATTATTAATAAGTTTTTGAAAAATTAATTTTAATCGTTTTATCTAAAACGAGAAAATCGAAAATATGAAAAGTGGTTATTTCAGAAGTACTGTTGATAAAAACGCAAAATATTTTTTTTATTTAACAGGGACCTGCACAAATTTAGGAATATTTCTTTTTCCAAAATTCTTGAACCCGTTTTCGAGAAACAATCTTCTAGGTACCAACTGTTTTTTTTTTTAAGATTAAGTTTCTCAAGTATCTACTTAGTTTAGAATGAACTAAGTCGTCTTCGAAATACTGAGTTCTTAAACAATTTTGTTTAATTAAAGAAAACTTCACAAATATAACAATTGTGGACAAAACGAAAATCACAAGAAAGGTGCATTTAATTATTGACTATTTTTTTTCTCAAAATCGTTAGATCCGTTTATAAGAATATTAATTTTTGGTAGTCCAAAAAATTGTATCACAAGTACATAACTTTTTATTTTGGAAAGGAAAACGAAATCAAATGTACGACTGGATCGCACCTACTTGCTCTTATGTTAGATCACATTTTAAGCACAAGATTTTTAGTAGAAACAGCTCAATATGTTTAAGTTCTTTTTACTTAATTTTTTAATTACAAAATTTTGTAAATTTTTGTCTAAAAATTTTTTTAGTATGACAATTTTATGTATTTTATAATATAAATTTAAAAACAGAATTTAAAAATAAATCGTCTACCCATTTTCAAAATATTGAATTTTCAAAAAAAAAAAAAATATTTTCATAAGAAGGTTTTTTTAATAATACAAATTCTATATACTACTGAAATATATCAGCCAAGCAGAAGACTTATAACTATAATTTTTGCCAATTCGACAATTTTTGTTGGACTAAAGGCTGTTAAAAGCTATTTTGAATCAAAAATATTGTGTATTTTTTTTATTTTTCAAAAAATCCAAAAAATATTTTTTCGAAAATTTTGGTATACAGCATTTTTTAGAAATTTAGAAAGAGCCTCCTACAATACAATTTTGATCGAAATCCGTTCAGCGGTTTATGAGAAAGTCTAAAATCCAGAAAATGGTTATTTGCCAGGTACCGTTAATAACAAAATATAAAAAAAATGTTTAGCCAAAATGTATATGTACTATATCCAATATCCATTGTAGTTGACATTTTTTTTTTATCAAAGTCTTTAGAGCTGTTTTCGAGGTAAAATTGGCAGCTACACTAAAAAAACGATTCAAAAATCTATTTTAGACAATCACGTAAAACCAAGTTTGAAGAAAATCGCTTCAGACATTTAGCCAGTAGACAGACGACAGACAGAAACAGTCATTTTTAAAGTCGTTTTTTATTTATTTTTTTATGTACAAAATTTAGTTAATTTTTTCTAAACATAAATGTTGTTTTGTCAATTTTAAGTTGCTATTTAACAATTTAAATTTAAAACAAACATACATTAAAAAAAATCATTCACTCGTTTTCGAAACATTGAATTTTCAAAAATAAATAGATTTTTTTTCAAATATTCAAACAATTAAGTTTGAAGAAAATGGCGTTAGACGCTTGGAATGTAGATGTGCAGATAGACCTATAGATATATAAAGGCGGAATTTCGGGACCCAATTTGTTCGTGTTCTCTATCAGCGTAGTGTCCAGATGCATCAAAATCTCTAATATATTTATTTACGAATCCATTATTTACCATAATAAACTAAAAGCTACTTTCCGTCTTAAAAATGCAGATTCTTTATATATGAGCACACAAAGGAAAGCTAAAAAATGAAGTTTAACTTAAATTTTGTAATCACTTACTCCCGTTTGTTGATACACCACTTAAGCATTTAAGTTCTACTTAAGCACTTATGTGACAGTTTACGCAGAGGAAAAAGTACCACATAAGCGTTTTAAGTTGAACATAAATATTAATGATGCTTATCAGCAAGCGCGCCTTAATTATTTAAGCGAATAGAACAACTATGTATCTATCGAAAGCAACAAACTATCTAGTTTTCAGAAAAAATATAACAGTTTTTAATAAGAATGTATTTTGCTTTTGTTCTAAATAGCTCATCAAATTTGATAAAATTCTGCCAAAAATTATTTTAGTTTATTACGCAGTTCCCAAAAACAGCACGTATTTGGTTTAGACATTAATTTTTTTAAGTGAGGAAAAAAAGTTAAGTAAAAAAGTGTAGCTAATACAGTTCTGCAATCTAAGTCCTCTATTTTTTAAAAGGGGAAATAATTTCAAGAAAACTAGTTTTTCGAAAAAAGCCAACATAACTTTTTACCAGGGCTTTGAGGCTCTGAAATTTTTATGATTGAAACGACAAAAAATACCAGTTTTTTTGGGTGAGTATTGAGGTTATTGAATTTGAAGTTCAATATTTCAATATTTTCAATAAATACCTACTTTTATTTTCTCAAAATTAGTTTTCAATTTTTGCTTTCCGGAAAAATGTTTAACAAAATCGCTTTTCTTATATCGAAAAAGAAAAAATTTTAAATTTCGAATTGCGAAAAAACAATGTCGTTCTTAAAGATAAATATCGTTTAATTAAAAATATTGTCATAATATTTAAATTTAGAAGACCGAGCTTTGCACGAGATCTTCCGAATCTCGAAATTGTTAAGTTATTAGTTCCTGTAGGAAATGTTACTTGTATTCTAAAAAAAGACATTATTACTTTTTATTTCTCTTTTATTGTAAGTTTAAATTTAAATTGTATTCAATATATATAAAAAAAAAAATCTGTATAATAAATTAAATTGAAGAAGGATCAGTTTTGCAGATGTAGGGTTATTTCGAAAACGCATCTACACTCTATCTCTATCGATATTCTGGGGTGTATAAATTATATAAAACTACTAATATTATTTTGGAAATTCTAAAATTTTGTATAAACGTTTGCATTCTTCAAAAATCAAATTCTGAAAATTTAATTAAAATCATTTGAGTCATTTTTCATTTTTTTAAATTTTCGTTTGCTCATAAGAAAATATCTGAAATTTTCATCAAATCATTTGAATTGTCTCCAAGAAAATAGAGCCATTTCCGAGACACCAAACACATAAGGTTTAAGGTAATAAGATTATCGAATTATCGAAGTAAAAATATCGATATTTGGAGATTTCGATAATATAAGATTATAGAAAAACGATATTGCAATTTGTGTGAGATTTACAAAACTGAGTTTTAAAAAAATTGAAGTGAAAAAGTAACAGTGTAGGTAAGACATAACCCTAAAAAAATAGTTTGCATCACATTTTCGACTTGGATATCTTGGTCAATTAATAAAAGTCCGAAATTTTCTTCGAATAATCATTGGAAAACTACACTTTAGTCTCATTTTTTCGACAAAAAATGTATTGCCTTCTGAAATCCCTTACAATTCAGAGCCAATTCAACTTTAATCAATACAACTTTCCTCAACCCTCAAGCTCATCATTTGCAGACAAATAAATGGAGGTTGACGAACTATGACCAATCTGGCGCCCTAAACCAAAACACCCAATTTCCCTTTCAGATTGACAAAAATTACAAAACAAAAACTTAAAAAAAAAATAATAAAACTACAACACAAAATGATGGGTAAACCATTTTCCAAATCAAACGATGAAAGGATCATTTTCCTAATCAAAAATTTCAAAATATCCAATCTACCTGTGAGCTCCGTTTGCTTGCTACATTATTTTGCTAACACAAAACCCGCATATTATAAGGGTTCTCAAATGCATTCCATTTCTATACACAAAGTATGACATTTTATCAGATTTTCCCCAGGACATGATGATACTTTGATACTTTGTTGCTTCACAAAAGAAAACCAAGATATTCCCCCAAATACATATATGTGTGTTTTGTTTGTTTAAAAAAAAAGAACTGACATGAATATCCTTCCTTTGATTCTTCTATAGTCCCCGGGTGTTACTTTTCATATGTAGAACATATCCTTACAATATGTGTAACTAAACTACATATATAGGAATTTATTGGTGACCTTTCTGTTATGTAAATAGATGTTTTTTATGCAGGCTCCAGGTCAATAAAAGACGGTGTTAAAAAGTAAGCGACGTTTCGAGCATGGATACACTCTTCATCAGGCCTTTTTATTGTTGGAAAAATATAACAAAGTTAATTTCTTGTATAAAACTATTATACAAAAGTCAATTACACTTACAACAACAATTAGTTTACAAACTTAATGTACATCACATATCCACAATATAGATAAAAAGGATTATTAAAATTATTAATAAAACTTGTCACAAAATCAAAATTAATTAAACCATTTTAAACACTACTGTCCGTAGTTTTCTTTTTGTGTCTACTGTTTTTATTTTTTGTTTATCAGCTGGTTATATATAATACTGAGACTATCACAATCAGATCTTCTGTTGATTGCACTCTTTGTGTTGTTGATGTGCAGCATTTCCAGCAACATTCTTTTATTATGGTGTCTCTCAATCTCCAATATTCTTACATTATCCAAGTCAGGTGTGTGCTCTTCCTCTATACAGTGAAGCGCAAGTGCAGTTTTCTGAGATCCCCGATTGTTTATATCAGAGCGGTGGCCTGAAAGGCGATTGCGAAGCTTTTGTTTGGATGTACCTACATACAAAGATGAGCAACCAGTGCCTTTTCCCCCCAAACAATTGATTCTATAGACAACGTCAGACTTGTCTAGCTTATCAATCCTGCCCTTTGTATTGGTGAACAACAAATTTTTTAGATTATTAGCAGGTCTAAAAGCTATTCTCGTCATCTCCTTGTTGCGAATATTAGCAGCTTTCATACGAGTGGAAAGGGATGGGATATATAATGCACTCCGATATACTACAAGGGGAGGAGGGTCATTTTCGCGAGTAGCACTGTTCTTGTTACGATAATTGCTTATCAAACTGCTGATGACATGTGCGGGGAAGGAATTGGAACACAGGGTGTCCCTAATAATATTCAGATTTTTTTGGCGAAATATAATATTACTATAGTCAAGGACTCTGTTGATGAAATTTTGTGCGGTGTTAAATATAACCTGTTTTGGTTGCTTGGAGTGAAAATTTATAAGTCTACCAGAGGAAGTAGGTTTCTTAAACCAATCGAAAATCAATTTCCCGTTGTGTCTTACAACTTTTACATCGAGGTAAGGTAGTTCTCCTTTCTTCTCCAACTCTACCGTAAATTGGATACGACGATGAAAAGAATTTAAAGCGCTAAGTATGATTTCGATATTATCCGATTTTATGATGGCGAATAAGTCATCAACATATTTGGTAATGATTTTTGGTTTTGTGGTCAGTTTACCAATGACATCTTCTAATAAAACTTCCATTGCAATATCCGCGATTATTGGAGAGATAGGGCTACCCATAGGGACACCTTGTTTTTGCTGATATATATTTGTTTCAAATTGTACATAGTTATTATCAATGATGCAGAAACGGAGTATGTCCATGAACAGAGACTTTCTTATCTGAGTATGCTGTCTTATATCATTCCACTTTTTCTCAACTATTTCCAATATCATATGTACAGGAACATTCGTAAACAAGGAAACAGCATCAAAAGATACTAGAATCTCGTCATCTTCTACGGTCAATGGTGAAACGACTTCAATAAAATGTTTCGCATTGTTGACATTGAATTTTGACTGTTCCGTCAATTTCTTAAGAATCTTTACCATAAATTTCGACAGTTCGTAGCATGGAACAGAGGTTGAGGCACAAATAGGTCTTAAAGGCATATTTTCCTTATGGATTTTCGGTAGTCCGTATATTCGAGGACTATTGGCGGTGTACGTTATTATTCGTTTCTTTTCATACTCGTTTATAATGTTTTCGTTAAACAGAGTCTTAGCAAAACCGTTATTCGTATTTTGGAGTGTAAGAGTAGGATTGCGCCTAAGAACTCTATAGGTACTCCTATCTGCCATCAAATCTCTCATCTTTTCGATATACTCATTTTTATAAATGGCTACCGTAACGTTTCCTTTGTCTGCATTAACGATGTAAATCTCTTTGTGGTTTTTCAAGAATCTTAATGCATCTCTAGATATTTGGTTGATAAATTTATCGAACGAAGAAGGTGCAGAAGACCGAATAAAATTTTGCAGAATTTGTGTGAAGTTGGCACGTGCTTTTTCATGGTCACCCTGTTCCAAAGTCTTTATCATTTCTTCTCCATCCGCTATGATTTTAAAGAGAGGTAAATTTGGTTTTGTTATTGGCATTGCGAATTTTTGCCCCAATGACAACAGCCATTTGATGTCGTCTGGGAAGATGACGTCAGTCTTGTTGACAAACCATTTATCATTAAATTTGAGACCCATTTTATATATAAAAGCTTTCTTCAATTTGTCTAGTTTGTGTTTTTGTTTGTTTTTGGTTACGGTGTTGATTTTGTGGTGTGTAATATTTTGGCTATTGAAAAAGCTTGAGCTTTCATTTTTGGTTAATGTGGTAGAGATAATTTTCTCAGACTTTAAAAGGAAATCTTTTTGCTTCCTAGTTTGTGTGTGCTTGAGAGAGATAGCTATATTTAAAAGTTTTGCATGGAAGTTATGAACGTGTGTAGCAAGTTTCTGTTCTAAGATTTTCTCTGACCCTTCCTTTGAAAACTCAAAAATCTTATTGATGTTTGCTGATGAATTATGTATAAAGTTGGGGATTAAACCAAGCTTCCTACATTTCATGAGAAATACCAATGTATTGTGTTGTTTGATGTGTGAAATACTGAGTCTACTAAATATCTTAAGTGTGTTGCAGGCATCGTTACCATATTTGATTTGTATACTGTTATAAAATTCCATAGTGCAGATGTTTACGGCGTGCCCTCCGTTGTTATAAATATAGGAATTTATTGGTGACCTTTCTGTTATGTAAATAGATGTTTTTTATGCAGGCTCCAGGTCAATAAAAGACGGTGTTAAAAAGTAAGCGACGTTTCGAGCATGGATACACTCTTCATCAGGCCTTTTTATTGTTGGAAAAATATAACAAAGTTAATTTCTTGTATAAAACTATTATACAAAAGTCAATTACACTTACAACAACAATTAGTTTACAAACTTAATGTACATCACATATCCACAATATAGATAAAAAGGATTATTAAAATTATTAATAAAACTTGTCACAAAATCAAAATTAATTAAACCATTTTAAACACTACTGTCCGTAGTTTTCTTTTTGTGTCTACTGTTTTTATTTTTTGTTTATCAGCTGGTTATATATAATACTGAGACTATCACAATCAGATCTTCTGTTGATTGCACTCTTTGTGTTGTTGATGTGCAGCATTTCCAGCAACATTCTTTTATTATGGTGTCTCTCAATCTCCAATATTCTTACATTATCCAAGTCAGGTGTGTGCTCTTCCTCTATACAGTGAAGCGCAAGTGCAGTTTTCTGAGATCCCCGATTGTTTATATCAGAGCGGTGGCCTGAAAGGCGATTGCGAAGCTTTTGTTTGGATGTACCTACATACAAAGATGAGCAACCAGTACCTTTTCCCCCCAAACAATTGATTCTATAGACAACGTCAGACTTGTCTAGCTTATCAATCCTGCCCTTTGTATTGGTGAACAACAAATTTTTTAGATTATTAGCAGGTCTAAAAGCTATTCTCGTCATCTCCTTGTTGCGAATATTAGCAGCTTTCATACGAGTGGAAAGGGATGGGATATATAATGCACTCCGATATACTACAAGGGGAGGAGGGTCATTTTCGCGAGTAGCACTGTTCTTGTTACGATAATTGCTTATCAAACTGCTGATGACATGTGCGGGGAAGGAATTGGAACACAGGGTGTCCCTAATAATATTCAGATTTTTTTGGCGAAATATAATATTACTATAGTCAAGGACTCTGTTGATGAAATTTTGTGCGGTGTTAAATATAACCTGTTTTGGTTGCTTGGAGTGAAAATTTATAAGTCTACCAGAGGAAGTAGGTTTCTTAAACCAATCGAAAATCAATTTCCCGTTGTGTCTTACAACTTTTACATCGAGGTAAGGTAGTTCTCCTTTCTTCTCCAACTCTACCGTAGACACCATAATAAAAGAATGTTGCTGGAAATGCTGCACATCAACAACACAAAGAGTGCAATCAACAGAAGATCTGATTGTGATAGTCTCAGTATTATATATAACCAGCTGATAAACAAAAAATAAAAACAGTAGACACAAAAAGAAAACTACGGACAGTAGTGTTTAAAATGGTTTAATTAATTTTGATTTTGTGACAAGTTTTATTAATAATTTTAATAATCCTTTTTATCTATATTGTGGATATGTGATGTACATTAAGTTTGTAAACTAATTGTTGTTGTAAGTGTAATTGACTTTTGTATAATAGTTTTATACAAGAAATTAACTTTGTTATATTTTTCCAACAATAAAAAGGCCTGATGAAGAGTGTATCCATGCTCGAAACGTCGCTTACTTTTTAACACCGTCTTTTATTGACCTGGAGCCTGCATAAAAAAACATCTATTTACATAACAGAAAGGTCACCAATAAATTCCTATATTTATAACAACGGAGGGCACGCCGTAAACATCTGCACTATGGAATTTTATAACAGTATACAAATCAAATATGGTAACGATGCCTGCAACACACTTAAGATATTTAGTAGACTCAGTATTTCACACATCAAACAACACAATACATTGGTATTTCTCATGAAATGTAGGAAGCTTGGTTTAATCCCCAACTTTATACATAATTCATCAGCAAACATCAATAAGATTTTTGAGTTTTCAAAGGAAGGGTCAGAGAAAATCTTAGAACAGAAACTTGCTACACACGTTCATAACTTCCATGCAAAACTTTTAAATATAGCTATCTCTCTCAAGCACACACAAACTAGGAAGCAAAAAGATTTCCTTTTAAAGTCTGAGAAAATTATCTCTACCACATTAACCAAAAATGAAAGCTCAAGCTTTTTCAATAGCCAAAATATTACACACCACAAAATCAACACCGTAACCAAAAACAAACAAAAACACAAACTAGACAAATTGAAGAAAGCTTTTATATATAAAATGGGTCTCAAATTTAATGATAAATGGTTTGTCAACAAGACTGACGTCATCTTCCCAGACGACATCAAATGGCTGTTGTCATTGGGGCAAAAATTCGCAATGCCAATAACAAAACCAAATTTACCTCTCTTTAAAATCATAGCGGATGGAGAAGAAATGATAAAGACTTTGGAACAGGGTGACCATGAAAAAGCACGTGCCAACTTCACACAAATTCTGCAAAATTTTATTCGGTCTTCTGCACCTTCTTCGTTCGATAAATTTATCAACCAAATATCTAGAGATGCATTAAGATTCTTGAAAAACCACAAAGAGATTTACATCGTTAATGCAGACAAAGGAAACGTTACGGTAGCCATTTATAAAAATGAGTATATCGAAAAGATGAGAGATTTGATGGCAGATAGGAGTACCTATAGAGTTCTTAGGCGCAATCCTACTCTTACACTCCAAAATACGAATAACGGTTTTGCTAAGACTCTGTTTAACGAAAACATTATAAACGAGTATGAAAAGAAACGAATAATAACGTACACCGCCAATAGTCCTCGAATATACGGACTACCGAAAATCCATAAGGAAAATATGCCTTTAAGACCTATTTGTGCCTCAACCTCTGTTCCATGCTACGAACTGTCGAAATTTATGGTAAAGATTCTTAAGAAATTGACGGAACAGTCAAAATTCAATGTCAACAATGCGAAACATTTTATTGAAGTCGTTTCACCATTGACCGTAGAAGATGACGAGATTCTAGTATCTTTTGATGCTGTTTCCTTGTTTACGAATGTTCCTGTACATATGATATTGGAAATAGTTGAGAAAAAGTGGAATGATATAAGACAGCATACTCAGATAAGAAAGTCTCTGTTCATGGACATACTCCGTTTCTGCATCATTGATAATAACTATGTACAATTTGAAACAAATATATATCAGCAAAAACAAGGTGTCCCTATGGGTAGCCCTATCTCTCCAATAATCGCGGATATTGCAATGGAAGTTTTATTAGAAGATGTCATTGGTAAACTGACCACAAAACCAAAAATCATTACCAAATATGTTGATGACTTATTCGCCATCATAAAATCGGATAATATCGAAATCATACTTAGCGCTTTAAATTCTTTTCATCGTCGTATCCAATTTACGGTAGAGTTGGAGAAGAAAGGAGAACTACCTTACCTCGATGTAAAAGTTGTAAGACACAACGGGAAATTGATTTTCGATTGGTTTAAGAAACCTACTTCCTCTGGTAGACTTATAAATTTTCACTCCAAGCAACCAAAACAGGTTATATTTAACACCGCACAAAATTTCATCAACAGAGTCCTTGACTATAGTAATATTATATTTCGCCAAAAAAATCTGAATATTATTAGGGACACCCTGTGTTCCAATTCCTTCCCCGCACATGTCATCAGCAGTTTGATAAGCAATTATCGTAACAAGAACAGTGCTACTCGCGAAAATGACCCTCCTCCCCTTGTAGTATATCGGAGTGCATTATATATCCCATCCCTTTCCACTCGTATGAAAGCTGCTAATATTCGCAACAAGGAGATGACGAGAATAGCTTTTAGACCTGCTAATAATCTAAAAAATTTGTTGTTCACCAATACAAAGGGCAGGATTGATAAGCTAGACAAGTCTGACGTTGTCTATAGAATCAATTGTTTGGGGGGAAAAGGTACTGGTTGCTCATCTTTGTATGTAGGTACATCCAAACAAAAGCTTCGCAATCGCCTTTCAGGCCACCGCTCTGATATAAACAATCGGGGATCTCAGAAAACTGCACTTGCGCTTCACTGTATAGAGGAAGAGCACACACCTGACTTGGATAATGTAAGAATATTGGAGATTGAGAGACACCATAATAAAAGAATGTTGCTGGAAATGCTGCACATCAACAACACAAAGAGTGCAATCAACAGAAGATCTGATTGTGATAGTCTCAGTATTATATATAACCAGCTGATAAACAAAAAATAAAAACAGTAGACACAAAAAGAAAACTACGGACAGTAGTGTTTAAAATGGTTTAATTAATTTTGATTTTGTGACAAGTTTTATTAATAATTTTAATAATCCTTTTTATCTATATTGTGGATATGTGATGTACATTAAGTTTGTAAACTAATTGTTGTTGTAAGTGTAATTGACTTTTGTATAATAGTTTTATACAAGAAATTAACTTTGTTATATTTTTCCAACAATAAAAAGGCCTGATGAAGAGTGTATCCATGCTCGAAACGTCGCTTACTTTTTAACACCGTCTTTTATTGACCTGGAGCCTGCATAAAAAACATCTATTTACATAACAGAAAGGTCACCAATAAATTCCTATATTTATAACACCTGAGGGCACGCCGTAAACATCTGCACTATGGAATTTTATAACAGTATACAAATCAAATATGGTAACGATGCCTGCAACACACTTAAGATATTTAGTAGACTCAGTATTTCACACATCAAACAACACAATACATTGGTATTTCTCATGAAATGTAGGAAGCTTGGTTTAATCCCCAACTTTATACATAATTCATCAGCAAACATCAATAAGATTTTTGAGTTTTCAAAGGAAGGGTCAGAGAAAATCTTAGAACAGAAACTTGCTACACACGTTCATAACTTCCATGCAAAACTTTTAAATATAGCTATCTCTCTCAAGCACACACAAACTAGGAAGCAAAAAGATTTCCTTTTAAAGTCTGAGAAAATTATCTCTACCACATTAACCAAAAATGAAAGCTCAAGCTTTTTCAATAGCCAAAATATTACACACCACAAAATCAACACCGTAACCAAAAACAAACAAAAACACAAACTAGACAAATTGAAGAAAGCTTTTATATATAAAATGGGTCTCAAATTTAATGATAAATGGTTTGTCAACAAGACTGACGTCATCTTCCCAGACGACATCAAATGGCTGTTGTCATTGGGGCAAAAATTCGCAATGCCAATAACAAAACCAAATTTACCTCTCTTTAAAATCATAGCGGATGGAGAAGAAATGATAAAGACTTTGGAACAGGGTGACCATGAAAAAGCACGTGCCAACTTCACACAAATTCTGCAAAATTTTATTCGGTCTTCTGCACCTTCTTCGTTCGATAAATTTATCAACCAAATATCTAGAGATGCATTAAGATTCTTGAAAAACCACAAAGAGATTTACATCGTTAATGCAGACAAAGGAAACGTTACGGTAGCCATTTATAAAAATGAGTATATCGAAAAGATGAGAGATTTGATGGCAGATAGGAGTACCTATAGAGTTCTTAGGCGCAATCCTACTCTTACACTCCAAAATACGAATAACGGTTTTGCTAAGACTCTGTTTAACGAAAACATTATAAACGAGTATGAAAAGAAACGAATAATAACGTACACCGCCAATAGTCCTCGAATATACGGACTACCGAAAATCCATAAGGAAAATATGCCTTTAAGACCTATTTGTGCCTCAACCTCTGTTCCATGCTACGAACTGTCGAAATTTATGGTAAAGATTCTTAAGAAATTGACGGAACAGTCAAAATTCAATGTCAACAATGCGAAACATTTTATTGAAGTCGTTTCACCATTGACCGTAGAAGATGACGAGATTCTAGTATCTTTTGATGCTGTTTCCTTGTTTACGAATGTTCCTGTACATATGATATTGGAAATAGTTGAGAAAAAGTGGAATGATATAAGACAGCATACTCAGATAAGAAAGTCTCTGTTCATGGACATACTCCGTTTCTGCATCATTGATAATAACTATGTACAATTTGAAACAAATATATATCAGCAAAAACAAGGTGTCCCTATGGGTAGCCCTATCTCTCCAATAATCGCGGATATTGCAATGGAAGTTTTATTAGAAGATGTCATTGGTAAACTGACCACAAAACCAAAAATCATTACCAAATATGTTGATGACTTATTCGCCATCATAAAATCGGATAATATCGAAATCATACTTAGCGCTTTAAATTCTTTTCATCGTCGTATCCAATTTACGGTAGAGTTGGAGAAGAAAGGAGAACTACCTTACCTCGATGTAAAAGTTGTAAGACACAACGGGAAATTGATTTTCGATTGGTTTAAGAAACCTACTTCCTCTGGTAGACTTATAAATTTTCACTCCAAGCAACCAAAACAGGTTATATTTAACACCGCACAAAATTTCATCAACAGAGTCCTTGACTATAGTAATATTATATTTCGCCAAAAAAATCTGAATATTATTAGGGACACCCTGTGTTCCAATTCCTTCCCCGCACATGTCATCAGCAGTTTGATAAGCAATTATCGTAACAAGAACAGTGCTACTCGCGAAAATGACCCTCCTCCCCTTGTAGTATATCGGAGTGCATTATATATCCCATCCCTTTCCACTCGTATGAAAGCTGCTAATATTCGCAACAAGGAGATGACGAGAATAGCTTTTAGACCTGCTAATAATCTAAAAAATTTGTTGTTCACCAATACAAAGGGCAGGATTGATAAGCTAGACAAGTCTGACGTTGTCTATAGAATCAATTGTTTGGGGGGAAAAGGTACTGGTTGCTCATCTTTGTATGTAGGTACATCCAAACAAAAGCTTCGCAATCGCCTTTCAGGCCACCGCTCTGATATAAACAATCGGGGATCTCAGAAAACTGCACTTGCGCTTCACTGTATAGAGGAAGAGCACACACCTGACTTGGATAATGTAAGAATATTGGAGATTGAGAGACACCATAATAAAAGAATGTTGCTGGAAATGCTGCACATCAACAACACAAAGAGTGCAATCAACAGAAGATCTGATTGTGATAGTCTCAGTATTATATATAACCAGCTGATAAACAAAAAATAAAAACAGTAGACACAAAAAGAAAACTACGGACAGTAGTGTTTAAAATGGTTTAATTAATTTTGATTTTGTGACAAGTTTTATTAATAATTTTAATAATCCTTTTTATCTATATTGTGGATATGTGATGTACATTAAGTTTGTAAACTAATTGTTGTTGTAAGTGTAATTGACTTTTGTATAATAGTTTTATACAAGAAATTAACTTTGTTATATTTTTCCAACAATAAAAAGGCCTGATGAAGAGTGTATCCATGCTCGAAACGTCGCTTACTTTTTAACACCGTCTTTTATTGACCTGGAGCCTGCATAAAAAACATCTATTTATGTAACTAAACTACTACTATTGTTGTGTCCTCTGTTTGTTGTTTGTTTGTGTCCTTTTCTTTCTCTTTTATATCAGTGAGTAAATCAATTTAAAGCTGGCTCTGTATGACTCCATTGTGTCATGGTTCAAAATAATTGTTGTTGTCATTTTTTTTTAAAAAGGACATCAGTTACAGTAGGATTCTTTATGGGTAATTTCAAATATGAAAAATCTACGTGATAAATTGATATTTTTTTTTGTATTCTTATATGTACCTTCACTAAATATATATGAACTTTTTTTTTATATATGTGAGTTTGTGTTTTTTTGTAAATGTTTGAAAATAATTACGAAATTATTTGCGGTAGCATTGTTGAATTTTTATACTCACGAGCATACGAGTATATTTTAGGATAAAGGGTGAAAAGTAATATATTTCTTTGGAAACTATCCGAGATAGAAACTTTTCAAAATCAATTAATTAAATAATGTCAGGACGTCAGTTTCTTATAATAGTCAACAACAATCGATAAATCATACATGTATGTGACTGTTCGTTCCTTAAGGAAGTGGGAAAGTACTCGTAGGTAAATACATACGAGTATTTCGTTCTGGAATAATTTATTTTGGGGTGGCATTAATGTTAGGTTTGCGGTCTTATGGGACTTTAGGTTAATCGAAGATATTGGCAATATCAATTAGGGAACTATGAAAAGGATTAAGGAGAAAACCATTTAATTATGGCAAATGGCTGTTGTTAGAGATTGCATTTATAAATTTGGGGTCTTTTGAAAAAAAAATTAAGAAAATTAATGATACCAATAATGTCGAATCCCATATTTATATATTTTAATTAATTTAGCGGGTCATCTAAGTAATTTAATATATGGAGAAATGATTTATGTCACAAATAGGAATTTTGACAAATTTTGAAGGCAATACCTCAACCATAAACCAAAGTACTTTACAACCAATTAACGAGTTTCTTGTTAAAAAATAAAAATATAAGCTAATAAACTAAATAGCAGCATTGTACGACCACTACCAGTACTTGGTACTACCGCACTAGCAACATACTCAAGCAACAACATACAACCAGAACACCACCCTAAAATTTGAGTTCGTCATCCTTACGATTCACATTGATTTAGAGCCAGAATTGTAACAAATAAAGGTAAAGGATTGACGATGAAAGGAGGAAACTTGTACACTCGAAAGCAAACCTTGATTTCGGTTTTGGTTTTTGCTGAGGAATAAGATTCTCGTTGATCCTGAGTGGCAGCCAGCTTTGCGATCAATTCCATTAACTTCAATTGTTACACTGGTGTGCCATTTAAGGCGGATATTTTACCCAAGAATTAGGAATTACATTCCTAACCGACTTTCCACTCTTAGTGATTCTGAGCAAGTTGTATGCTATCCGAATTTCCCTGGGATTATCCTTGGGCAGAAATTAGATTCCTAACCGATTTTTCCTTATTCTTGCTTCTTTTGAGTAAGGTGTGGATGTATATCTATATTTCGTATTCCCTGTCTGCTCCTTCTGAGCAGGAACGTTGGTTCACTCACTTATATGAAGCACCATGTTATTTATTTTTAGTTAAGGAGTTTGTTAAGAATATTGTAAAATCAAATATCGTGAGCAAAAAAAAAATAATTGAACCGAGTTCTAGCCTTCTCAAACACGAGTTATATTTGCTTTCTTCGGGATACTCTGGACACCGACGACAAGCTTACGTCAGCATTAGGAAAAACAAGTATCACAGCATCTAAAGTCAACCAAAAAATAAGAAAGGTAAAAGAATCGACATCGAATCCCAAGTTACTTATTTTCCATTGGATCAGGTATAATATGTAGCCTTGGTTACCATTGCACTATCAACTTTCTGCTAGGAGCCATGTTTGATAAATCGAGGGACCCTATTGCATTGGCTGGAATCAGCGGCCACTATTAAGATGGTGCAAATGGGCAGATAGCACCTATATATTTTTTTTGCAAATGGCGGCAAATGTCAAGTGAATACATGCAAAATACACGTCAATCCGAAAGATTGCAAAATAAATCGTTAGTGGTGTTGGCAGAGCATGAATTTTGGTCTAATTTCCTAGACGACCGATACCAATTGGACAACCACTACACTCGAAGCAGCCGTTTGCCGAATACCGCAGCTGTGGATGAAGGTATCGCAATGGACCCCGGAGTATCGACCAGATGACGTGCTATGTAATTTGGTTTTTTACAGAGAATGTTAATGAATGACATAACTTTTCTATTATATATTGACATAACTTTTCTTTGAAGATCATCATGAGCGATAAAGATCACTTCTATTATGAATAAGCATAATGATTACTTCAGGAGCACCGAAGATCCACGTAAACCCACTAGGAGCATGTTATCCCTCGTCACTGCATTGTGTGCTGATTAAGCAGAGGTATAATGAAATTATGAATGTTGAATAAAGATCACATCTTACTACTACTACTAATGAAAATGGGACTTTATTTTTTCGAAAACGATGTGAGCGAAACGACTAGTGTGAATGGATGAATTGGTCCATAATCCAAGAAGCACGAGTCAAAACCAAA
Organism: Philhelius pedissequus; assembly: GCA_910595825.1. Taxonomy (NCBI): domain Eukaryota; kingdom Metazoa; phylum Arthropoda; class Insecta; order Diptera; family Syrphidae; genus Philhelius; species Philhelius pedissequus. The sequence goes on from OU343163.1 coordinate 39,393,699, forward strand.
TTTCTCAGGGCTGTATTTCCATGTTGATTAATCTCTTCTTGTTTAACCCGTTCGCCCTGGCTGGCAAGATTACCCGATTTAACAGCTACAAACTTCCTTTTGCGGGCTTGTTTTTGATGTCACACTTCTATGTCAACTCAGATACTTGAAGTCCTCAAAGAAAAAAAAAATGTGAAGAATGCGAAGACCTATGCCCGAAAGTTCTGACAAAAGTTATATAAAATACCATAATTTGGGGCCCATTGGCAGTGGCGTAACTATACCATCTAAGGCTCGTGGCAAATTTTTTGGATGGGGCCCTCCGGCATCCCAGTAAAAATAGTCACGTTGTAAGTAGTTACCCAAAACTATTAATAATATTAAGTGCATTTTATTGAAATATCTAATAAGTTTTATTTTGAAGAGAAATAACAATTTATTTTCAATAAGATTATTTTATTAATAAAATTCTTTTCTCCGAGCTTTCTGTTCGGTAAAATTATCTATAACATCATCAAAGTTTAAAGATCGGACCATAGAATTTTCAATAGACAGAATTGCCAAGTTACGTATCCTATATTGTGCCATAGAGTTTCATAAATAGGTTTTTATTAATTTTAGTTTCGAAAATGATCTTTCAGTACTAGCTGTAGTTACAGGAATTGTAAAAAATAACATTTATTTCAGTAAAGCTGAATGATATAAAATGATTCTTTCTTATGAATAAATCAGCAAGTTCTCTAACACACGAAGGCTTTTGGTATTTCATCTCTGAAAGTGGACCGAAAACTGAGAATATCCCTGACAAATGATTCAGATATGTCTTTTTTATATAGTTATATTAACAAATTCTAGACCTTTTTTTTTAATAAATAAGCGTCATTTAAAATTTGCAATGTGGTAGGTTGAAATTGGAAACCATTTCATTCATTGGAAGGAAACGCGATTTCAGTTGATTAATAATGATGTCTATTATTCGATAAAATACGTTCATTTTAAACGAACTTTCTGGATCTTGAAGTCGTTAGTCCAAATGGTGTTTTATCTCCCCTTGAAGAGTTTAAGAAAATTCAGGTTTGATGGACCATTTTTCTGCTACACTGTTTGCTATTTGCATTCAATAGGAGATTTCGTGATTTAAGAGAAATATTTTTTTTAACCCCTATTACATCGTTCAAATAGGCACGTTATACCCTTTCAGCCAAATGTCAGCAAAATTGTCGGTTAAATCGCTAAATTTCCTATCAAATGAATTAAAATTCATCAAAATCCGCGATAACAATAAGATATTCAGTTTTGTATGATTACACACTTGCTTTTTAAGCACATTTTCGTATCATTTAATGACTTTGAATGTCCAACAACAACTTGAGTGTGCTACCACCAAGCTTTTTTCTCAATTATTTTTGGCTTGAATTATAGCTATTTCACGACTTGCCAAGGCCGATCATCAGATTCCTTTGCTCTAGTGGTGCTGGTCTACTTTTTCATTTTAATTGAAAAACTTCTTGTGCCTTTATCGTGTATAACCATGACCAGCCGCTTAGTAGCCAACGCACTCCGCATCAAGCCACCGAGTCCACATGATCAGATCCAACCCAATGCAGGCTTTTCTGTTTATCAATTGCATTGAAACGACTAGCGCTATAGTTCTAGCCAAAAATAATTGAGAAAAATACTTGGTGGTACCACACTAAAGTTGTTGTTGGACATTCAGTGTCATAAAACAATAAGATCCTTTTTTGTGTTTTTATAATAATAAATTTTATTTAACATATTTTCGGCTTACTAAGTCAACGCATACCAAGTTGATTTTATTCGTATAATTGTTAACTATAATTGACACTATTTGGATATAAATTTTAGTGTCAGTGCTGCCAGCCCTGCCACCTCTTAGTTACGCCACTGTCCATTGGTCATCAATTTTGCCGGCAGTCAATAAACCGATATCATTTTTTTAGCTTAAGGGAAAAAAATAAAGGTAATACAAACAGAGTCAAAGTTTTTCATACGCATAAAACAATTAGATACACCCAAGGAATATCGGGTGACAACTTTAGCGTGGCTATACTTTGTTCAATTTATATTTTCAGTACAGGCCTTATGGGAGAGCTTTTTCAAACACATTGGTGCCGGCTGGTGTTTGCATGGCACACAACTTAAGAAATTGCCACTTAAATATTCCATAAGCCCACGTACATCCCACAATAACCTGTCTACTCCCCGGCTGAGAGGAGAAGGAGACTGATCTGATCGCCAATTTGACTCTCGCTTATAGTGTTTATTAAAAAAATAAACACATTGATTAAGAGTTACCATTGGTCCGTTGATGGAAATTATAATACCTTTTTCTTTGGTTTTCGCTATGGAGCTTTCAGAATCAAAGCTTTTTTAGAGCTTATGAGAGCATATATTTCCAGTTTAAGGAGAAATGTGTTGTCGGTGCGTGCTTTTCTGCTTATTGTTAAAATGCATTTATATATTATTTGTTGGCTATATTTTAAAGAAAAAAAATTACTATTGAAGCAAGTTTTTGATGGAGCTCGGTTTATTAATTAATTGCAACTTTAAATTACCAAATAATTTTTTTGTTCATGAAAATAGAAATAAAATGAAGAAGGTTTCGTGTATATAAATATAATATTTAAAATTGTGTGGTGCAATTTGGGGTGATATTATTATTTTTGTGCTGTGTATATTTACATTTAAAATGGTTTCAATTTCTTCGAAGGACACAATTTTCTTATTATACCTTATTTATACGTTTTTGTCTGTGATTTATTTTCACGTTAAGACTTTTTAGGCCTTCTGGGGAACTCTTAAAAAACGCGCCTACTCTCTTACTTCTTGGTGGTGTGGAGAAAGATAGATTTATTTTTATTTTCATTTAGTTTAATTTGTTTTAGATTTAGTTTACGATGTACATGTTTCTGTTCATGAAATCTAAATTAACAATTGGTATCCCTACAGACATTTGCGAGAAAAATGTGCCTATTTAAAATGCTCACTACGGCAACCATGGAAAATGGAAAAGCTTAATAGAAATAGAGAAAACTTATTGAAATCCATAATAGTAAGGGTGAAAGGCAAATATCCTATCTTCCTGTGCTGAAAATATAAATTGAACAGAACATAGTTATTGTTCCTTCCATGCTGTCACAATATTGTTTACAGACAAACTCGAATATAAAATGGCACACTAGGTACCCATATGATAAAGATTTTTAAGAACATCAAACAAAAATCAGCAACCCTGGTGAAATTTTATTAAAAATGAATTTCTCGTGACATTATGCACTTTCTAATCCTTAAGGTGTCAACTCAACATAATTCATGAAATTCATGTTTATTTCTTTTTCCGAATATTTAATTGAAAATAATTAATTACGCTCGTCAATTCACACTTACCTAAAAAAATATTATAATTTGCATCTCTCTCTGACTCCGTACCGAATTTTATGTTAATCCAAGAAACCCAAAATGTTGATTGCCTGTCACATTCCAAAAAAACACATCAGTTTACAGTTAAGATCACCTAATCGGCATATATAAACAATTACCACATTCCCATATCATTTGTGTGTTACACACAATAACCAACATCCCAGGCCTAAAGGAATAACTCTAGGGGACACAATCATCATCGAATGAACAATGCAGCAACAAAGAAAAAAACATACTTCTATGTGTACACATTTAGGATGAAGTTCCGGTTAACCGCACATACAACCTTTTCTTGTTCTTTTTAATATTATTAAACACACATTCATTTATATATGGAAAATGTATAATACATAAGCCCTCGGGGGAATTGAGCATCGAATTACCCCCAAGAAGTCCAACCACTTTTAGGAAACAGAAACTGTTTAAGAAACACAGTGATAGTTTAAGGACCAACCAACCAAAAGTAGAAACCTCCAACCCTTTGATGACTGACTTTTCTAGTCCCATTCGATTCACTTGAGAATATAGAAAGATAGACCCACTTGACCATTCTCCATATCCATAATATAGGTAGGTATATATATCTTTTACAAAAAAGGACCTTATAGATTTACTCCCTTGAACTTTCCCTGGAGGATATCAGTAGCTTAAAGGATATAACATACGAAGAAATAACACACAGTGCAAAGAATATCAATGAGATTTCGAAATAAGGAATAACTGGTCTTAGATTTTACTTACAAATTACTTACGGCTAATAAATCATTCCGGTTGTCAAAATAAATGAATATTTCGCTACGGTATGTTATTGTTTGCATAAAATGTGAATGGACTAATATCCTTGGGACCATAAGCAGTGAATTTTGTTAGGTCTTTTATAAAATTTAACTGATTCAAATGTTTTTTTTCTATTTTGTATATAATTTTTCGATTTGTAGTCAAGACCGAGATAAGGTTTGACACCTAAAACTTTGTATGCGATTGTCTTTATAGACATATTTTGTTCATTTGTGTGCGTCTATCTGATGATTGGTTTTCTTCCAGTGAAATTGATTGATGACTTTTAAAAATGATACATATTTGTTTTGTGTTATTCTGCAGATTTTTTACTTTTTTTTTAAATTAATATGCGATCCTTTGGCAAATTATTTGTTCAAATCAGATTCTCAAAGTTTTTATTTAGTTTTTTTTCCAAAAGAGTTTTTTTTTAAATCAAGAATTATTTGATTACATACATTTTAAGAACTGTTTATAGGACTGCTAAGAGGAATCTGCATAATTTAATATTTTTACAAATTTTTTTCTGGTAAGGTTAGATGAGGCGAGGTGATGATATGCAATTCGGATCTCAATGGGGTCAGTTTGTTTCCCCAACTTTCCACCAATTTTAATTTTGTGACTAATGTGGAAATTTCTTTAAATCTATTTATGAAGACATTGCCTATTTAACACACTGCAAGACTTCTTGTAGCCGCCAAAACACTACCTCAATTTTTAAGTTTTACTGATATAATTATATTTGACCATACCGTCCTTCTTGAAACCCGCCATAAATACCGACACATGCTTTCCATTTATGACCCGGTATTTTCCGATTTTCCATACAGACCTGCCCTGTAAAGGGCTATCTGGTAGGAAAAACTGGTTAAAGTCAATAAACGATTCGTATAATTTGGGGTAAAATTTTATTTTTTTTTGACACATACATAAGTCTTCACTTGTAATAACTTTCATGATTTTGATGTGAAGAAATGGTCCAGCTGAGATCTTACAAGATGCAAATGATGACGATGATGACTGGGAGTTTTGGTTAGAATTATTGACTATTAAATTTTGAATAAAGTAAAATACCAACATTTTTAGGAAAAAAATGAATGAAATTTTGTAGTAACAAAATTAAGTAAAAAACGACTTTAAAATAAATTTATCTGTTTCACTAAGATTCTTGTGCTTACGACACGTGGTCAAATAGTGTGCGATTTGTGCATTTTTTTTTATTTTAGATGTTTTTGAGAACCATATTTGATGAACTTTCAAAAGTAGACTTTTAGAAAGTTTAAGAAAGTTTTTAAAAGTTTAATTGATTACCAAAAGAATACACATTTTTACAAAAAGAAATCGAAGTACAAAAAAAAAAACAAAAAGAAAATAATGACATCTCACTTTGTTTTTATTTTAATCAAAATTAAAAATATAAATGTAAAAGTTTTAGAAAAATGTGGTAAAAGAATTTTAATAATATCTTAAAAAAATGACAGAGTTACTTGTGAATCCTAAATGCCATAAGGCTTTATTTAATATAAATAATAAGATTTTCTAGCGTTATACAAATTCGTCCACCGTTGGAGTTTTGAATTTACAAAAAATTGATTTTTTTCTTAAAGTCGAAAAAAATTATTTTTATTATTAAGAGCTCGAAGGACCTCCTGTACAATTTTTTTTTTATCAAAATGCACTCAGCAGTTAAAAAGTCGAAAATAAACAAGAACTATTGCTGGGTACCGTTTATACCATTTTATGTACAAACATTTTAGACCCAAATGTAGACTACGCCTATATATTTCGTTATCAAAATGTTAGAGCCATTGTCGATATAATTCAGATTTCAAATTTTTGATAAAAAAAATTATATGGCAGGTACCGTTATTTTTGGGGCTCAAACAAAGATTTGTAAAAGGAAAGTATATACACATCACCTAAGAAGCTTAACAGCCCGATTCCCCCCAACCTCACTGATACATCACAAGTCACAAGAAGAGGTGGAATTTATTTTTGTGAATTTTTCGGATTCTCTCTGCCCATAGTAACAACTTGTGAGAGTCATAAAAACAATCATAATTGTGATCTACTTTCGTGCAGGTCACAACTCACAAATAGTTTGAATTTTGACATTTCCATTCGACATTCGATACAATATTTTGTGAAACAATTTTTGTTATACTCCAACATGAAGTAAACGGCAACGAAACTTTAATTTGAGATAAACAATTCACCAGCGACGACCATAGATAAGTAAAAGGAGTCAGATCATCCTCCATAAACTCTACCTTATCAGTAAACCCACAATAGTGCGATTATCTGTAGGTATTCTGTTCATTCTGTAACATTCAGATCAAATATAAGTCCTTTTAAATGTAATAAATAAAAAACCAAGGAAACAACTCGCTGCATCATTCGAGGTGAAAGACTTAGCAGACCATTTCAAAAGACTGGCAAAGGATAATTTTCCTTCAACTTTTCAATATGCCATACCTCTATACCAGAATTTTGAATTAGATGCACCTTTTTCTTTTGCAGAGGTCCAGTTAGTATTAAAAGAACTTCAAAACAATAAATCTCCGGGATCAAATGGAATACCACAAGAGTTATATAAATTAAGCAATGATCTTTTCATAGAATCTCTTACTAAAGCCCTAAACCATTCATATAATACAGCTTGTGTGCCTAATTATTTCAAAGAAGCAATCATATGCCCAATTTTCAAAAAAGGGGACAAAGGAGATCCTAGAAACTATCGTGGAATATCACTTATTAACTCGTCAATGAAAATCTTTTCAAAACTCCTTTATAAACGACTTTATGAGTGGGTTCACAACAATAATCTACTTAGCGAGTCACAAGCTGGTTTCCGAAAGAATTACTCAACAATTGACCAAATTTATTCCCTTACCAACATTGCTGACATTTTTATAAGTTCCCAAAAGAAGCTTTACGCATTCTTCATCGATTTCAAATCGGCATTCGACACGATAGACAGGAAAGCACTAATGTTAAAGCTTTTTAACAAAGGAGTTTCGACAAAGTTCGTAAACATTTTGGACATCTTTTACGATAAAACAACATCTGCAGTGGTCGTTGGAAGCAAAATGTCCGAACAGTTCGAGGTGGAAATAGGATTGAGACAAGGCTGCAATTTGAGTCCCCTGCTTTTCGCTTTATTTATAGATGATATAGAAGAGGTACTGCAAGGGGGAGTGCGTCTGTCAACTGATTTTCTAGTCAAAGTCCTTATGTTTGCTGACGACATCGTGGTATTAGCAGAGATGCCCGGAAATCTCCAACTAATGATCAACATATTATCTGAGTATTGCTATAAATGGAGGCTACAGGTGAACCTGGACAAATCAAAAATAATGATTTTCCGCAAAGGAGGCGGTCGAATCTGTCGCAGCGAAAAATGGAGATTCGGAGATCAAAACATTGAAGTCGTAAATGAATATAACTATCTCGGTGTACGGTTATGCAGAAATCTTAACTGGAAGTACCATATGATAGATAAACTAGCCAAGTCCAAAAATGCGCTAAATGCAACATGGAAGACGGTGATGCAGTGCAAAGACGTGGAGTACGATTCGAAGTATCGAATTTTTCAAGCCACGGCCAAAACCATAATGTGCTATGCAGCCCAAGTTTGGGGTCACAGAAAGTTTGATGAAGTGGAACAGCTCCTTACATACTTCCTAAAACGTACTTTAAAATTACCAAACAGTACGGCAAACCATATACTAATGCTAGAAACAGGCCTTCCCCCCTTATTCATCTCAACGCTTAAAATGCAGGTGGACTATATTCTTAACACTATCAAGATGGATGATAGAAGACTTCCTAAGAAAATTACGATGTTGGTGATGCGGAAAAAAATCTCGTGGTATGAGTCCTGGCGGGATATAGCTGTATACTGTGGACATCCATTCTCACTCCAAAATGAATGTCTACAGCCTCATTAGCTTATTGGATGAAAAAACAAGGGAGCCCTACATTTGGAAAGCCAGAACCTCATTCCACAGGAGTATCTATGCAAAACTAAATCATAATCTAACAACAAAAAACTACTTCAGGACGGAGTATCCAACTAACCTCATGTCACTGATTTTAAAAACACGGGGTGAGATACTTCCTTTGAATTATATCCCTCATAGAAGCGACCTAGAAGAAATTTGTGGGCTATGCAACCTTAGGGAAAGGGAGGATGTGTTTCATTTTATAGGTAGATGCCCTATTTTTGCTGAAACCAGAAGGAGTACTTTCGAAAAAAATTATTTAAGTGAAGTTGAAATGATCAACATACTCAATGGTGAAATGGATTGGATGCCTTTGTACAACTATATAAAGCTAGCAATCTGTTATAGAAAGCGGATCTTTGAAGAACTTTTTTAATTCAAAAAATAAAATCAATGTTAAATTATTTAATCAAATTTAAATTTTGAAACATGAATGTAATATAATTTGCCAATTGACAGACGGCGGCGGCGTAAGCCATGTTAAGTAATGGAAAATTTGTAAATTATGTACTTTAATTTTTATGAAATAAAAATTCCTTTGAACTTGAACTATAAGTCCTTTTACATTTTCTTGTCTGAAAATTAATGAAATACTGAAAACAGATTCTCTTTGATAGTTTTTATTTGTTTAAACAAAAATAAATACATGTATACATACTCAGTCAGGAGTCATTTTAATTATTAAATTACCTTGTCTTCATTATTACATTTATAATAAATACTCAGAATCAATTTCAATTTTTTTTATATTCAGCTGTTCCAATTATGCCACGACACAATTCACCTTTAGATATGGTGAGTTTTGTTGTGAGTTTCCTTGTGAGGATTGGGTGAGAATTCGATAAATGTTATCGAGTCACAATAATCCTCACAAGGATCAGTCACAAGGGTTTGTGACTTGTGATTCGTCACAAGGGGGAGAATCGGTCTGTAAGTCTTAAGTTTGAAGAAAATCGATTGACAGATATAGAGACAAAATTACGGCACCCATTTCTTCGTGTTCTCTTACGAAATCACACCCACAGATTGCTGGAAAGTAAGAAAGGAAAAATGTTACACGCCAAAAATAATGGTGGGTTCTTTACTTAGATCCTTTTTAGGTTTCTCGAAGATGTTCTTACAGCTTTTGGTCCAAAGGTGTGTGTGTGTGTTGTACCTAAATATAATTTTTGATAGACCACATTTGAACCAAAAAACCTTACCAGAAGCAGCGTCTAATTATAAACATTTAATTCATATGTGATTTTTTTTAGCGTAAAATTTGTTTTCCATTGCACTTATGTATATTTTAGAAAATTTGGCTTATGACTATTATTAACTTATAACTATCTTAAAGCTTGACAAAAAATCATAACACTAGCCTACTTAGCAATAATTATAACTAATTTACTCGCCCTTTACGGGCGCTCTAAACTACACTGTATCTCCTTATACCAATGCCTTTCGACCTAAAAACTATTTTAATTAATTATAATTATTTTATTTTTATTTAACCAATAAAACTTTTTTAAACAAAACTCGGTATCAAAGAAATTTATGTCCGTTCCACTCTTGGAGATTTTACCCAAACGCTCACGAAAATAGTAGAGATCCACGAACTGTCATACCATTAATTTAATAAACATTTTTTAAGGCAGAAAGTGAATAGTGCAACAAAAACAAGCTTTACTCTTATTCCGAAAACTTTGGCGCAAAATTTTAAACAACCCATTGTTAAGGGCTTAACATTTTACTAGTTAGCAATTTCCTAAGTGCTTAATGGTTGAATAACTATTTCAAAATTTTAAAACCTTTTCTAAACTAGTAAATTGCTAATTAAGCAGAAAGCTTTTTTTTTTTTTATAATCTACACGCGCTCAAGGGATTATGAATACCCTTTAAATGTTTCCACACAGCGCGGGCGTGAGGGTGAGGTTAAGGAAGAGAAAGAATGATAGGAAAGATGTATGGCGCGATATTCGGAGACTGTAGGTGGTTGTTATCTCAGATTTTATCTCCAGGGATGGTGGCCGATCTAATGCGGAGAAATTTCGGTGTCTTATTTATCTATGTTCCTTTTAATTCGCATTAATTTTTTTATTCTTTGTCATATTTTATCGGTATACTAGTTTTACTCAATCACATGTTGTTAGTTCTATGCCTAAACAGCATGTAATGAGTAAACCAGCAACTTATTGTATGACATTTATTTTGTTTTAGAGTTGGTTTTTAATGGAAAAATAAGAAGACATAGACTACGGCAGGGATCGAACCTGTGACCATAAGCTGAGCATTTGTAGAGTTTGAATTTTGATGAACACCATTATTGTTGTTATGCGTGTTAAATTAATTACATGTTGATGAAAACTCAACACGTGCTCTAAAAAGGTATAAGTTATTTCTATTTTCATCATTTTAACTTCTTTATTTACAAAAAAAAAATATAACAAAAAAATGTGCACCAGCAGGACTCGAACTTAGGCACCCCGCGTGCAAGGCTGATATACTATCAGATTCCATAATGGATTTAGCAAATTGCGAAAAGTTAAAGTAGCCATTTCGTGATTTTAACTTTAGTAAAATGTTAAAATCGTTTAAAATTAGCTCAATCATCTTTTTAGCTTAGTAAATTGCTAAAAGTGGTTTTAACATTTTACTAAATCGTTTAAAATTTTGCGCCTTTGTACTTAACCAACGCGAATCATCTCTTTTTTATAGAAAATTTGGATAGAAATGCCAATACCAATTTTTTCAGTAATGGCGCCATTAATTCTTGCTGTCGAGTTTTCCTCCAATTCCTCTCCTTCGGAATTACAAATAAGCACGACTTGGGTAAGAATTTAGCAAAATTATTAAAGCTAAGTCTATAATGTTTTCTCACGTGAACGAAATTCTCTTTTTAACATTGTCAGGTCATTATCTTCTGTTTAATGTGTGTCATAGTCGCTTTTTTGTATTCTTTGAATAAACGGTCTAAAAAGAGGTCCATTATTCATAGTGATATAGGTTTTGCATTTGCATTCTTATCTATTTGTTTTTTTTAGCGAAGATTAATGACACTTATCAATTACTATCTTATATATGCATCCTTCCACTTTGTTAAACAAATAGCAGAGAATGCTTTCCATCAAAAATTACGCAGCCATAAGGGTCCATGGTCCATCTCTTGGTCATCAATAAACATCAAAAGGGGTGAGAAAAATCTAAGACTTGATTTTTGTCATCTTAAAGGATATATCTAGTTAGTTTAGTAGTAGAAATTTCTTGTTATTTTTTTTATGAAAAAAACTCGTTACTTACTTTTCATGTGTGAGTGTTTGTCATCAAATAAATCAAATTTTTTGAAAGAATTTTCACACCATATTATTTCCAAAAAAAACACAAAAATTATCCTTTTATGCGCATTTTTATTTGAGTGAAAGATAACAAATTGATTTTTGCCCTCAATGAACTTTGCGATCGGTCAATGGTCAGTCAGTATGAATAATTTAAAAAAAAGCGTAAAACGAATTACGTTTTAAGGATTACTTTTCTCAGTCACTTCATTTCGAGTACCGCAACTAATTCAAGTTTTTCGACAATGTAAAGCCTTTTTATATTTGATAATATTGTTTAAGGGAAAATAAGTGTTGATCATTAATATAACTTAATGATAGCTTGCATAATCATAAGTTATCAGGCTGTAGACGAATTTGTTGAAGCGTTGGTTTTTTTTTTCGAAAAGACTATGATCGTCTACGGCTAATGTGTTGTCAATGGAAAAAGAGTTAATCTTGGTAATAACATCAAAGAAGTTTCAATTTGGGAAGGTTTTATTTATTTACTTTTTATTTACTTAAGTTACAGGAACCCGTTATATAACGCATTGCTGGACCAGTTTTGAAGATTTCAAATTTTGCTGAGACTCAGGCTAGAGTGTAGTAGTCCGTGTTTGCCGACAGAATATCTGGTGGAATCAATTTTACTGTGTTGATGTGGCCGTAAGGTTTGGTAAATTACTCATCTTAGGACCTAATTCTCACATTCAGTGTCCAACAAACGATATAGTCAAACGTCTAAACGACAATGACGCGAAGAATTCTTAAAACGAATATGAAAAGGCGATTAATAATAAATTGAAGTTTACATTTTTTACAACTTATGATTCCACAAATTTTGAGACGAATCTTTTTAAAATTAGATATACATATAGAAATAAAAAAAGTAATTAAACGATTCACTTTGAATGCATTTCGAAATACTTTCATTCCATCATCAGCACAACTAAATCCAAATGTCCTGTGTTAGATCTTTTTGATAAAAGCTTAGTCAATAATAGGAAATTACATACACTTTTTAACATAAAGAGATTTACTCGCGTACGATAAGCGAAACGATTGAAGAGACAGTTAAACACGATTAAAGAAACACGAAATAATGTTGCCATTGTCTTGATTTCAAAGATTTTGTCTGCTTTGAATAAAATAAAAAAAAATTTAAACTTCAATTTATTATTAATTTAACGGATTTCACACTGTTCACCATAATTTATTTATAAAAAGGTGAACATACTTGCGTCAGCAAAAACAATTTAGTTGATTAGATGTTTCAGATAAAAAATCATTAGTCAAAGCGTAGGAGACAAATCACAGCCTTGGGGTACACCAACATACCTTTTGGTATAAGGCGCAATAATCTTTCTCTTTCAAAGCGATGTAAGGGCTTGTGCCGCTGTTCAGTGAGATGTCCTATCAGATCATCAGTGAACCTGCTACCACTTAATGGCTATTGTGTATATTTGACAGCACATTTTTTACACGAATATTCAAACTTTCCGGGGTGCAGTCGGGGAAATCATTGTTTATAATGTTCATGTAAAATCCAAACTAAAATTAATGTTTTATTGATTTTTTTAATATTATTCAGGTTGCAGGGCCGTAACCACGGGTTGAAATGCTGAATTTTAGGTTTTGATTAGACGCTTTTGATCTTCAAGGTTTTATTTAAATATAGAAGAATTTTTAGGCTACTTATCACACTTAAGAAGAAGGTAAGTGTGATATTAATTTGATTTAGTTTTTTAAGAATGCAAAAGTTAATACAAATTTTTATAATTTTGAAAAAAAATGTTAGTCGTTTTATATAGATAAAGCTTTGTTTTTATATGGAAAAACATGATATCGATTTTAACAATAATTAGGTTAAGTTAGATTGAAGTGGCTGTCAGCGTTGTAGCTGATACACTTAGACCAGAGTTGGTCCATTGTGATATCACATGATTCCTTAGATAAGGTTCCTATTCGTTGAACCATTTTTAGCTCCTAATGAAGCGTAAGAGACTATAAATGCCTATATTGTTTAGATCGCTGAGATCATCGAAGAAAAAGTCTCCAAGATGGAGCTTAGGTCTTTGAGATAGAGCAGGGCATGTGCACAGAATATGAGGAACAGATTACACCTCCTCCTCATCCATGTAGCTTCTCCAAAAATCGTTTAAATAAACGTCAGGCCTCGTTGCGTGCTTGCCTATGAGGCAGTACCCATTTATGACACCAATTACGGAGCTGATGTGCAATTTGCTTAAGAATATCAAACACTTGGAGGATTTCAGGTCAAGTTTTGACCAGAATTGTTTTGTCGTCATACATGTTGTTATATTACTCCATCTTCGGTTTATCCTTTCTACATCATCTTCTTTCAGCATTAACTTACATGTAGCGATGGGTATACCTATGTTTGCCTTTTCAGGTAATAGATGTAGCGTCGTTCCATGTTTGGTAAGTGCATCAGCCTTGCAATTCCCTGGAAAGTCCCTGTACCCTGGCGCCCAACATGTGAATATGAGAGATGAACGACAGTTGTGAGCAGTTATGGAGTTTGTAGAGGGCGATTCCAGAGATTTAATAGCCGCCTGACTAAAAAATACGGATATCAGTAGTTGATATCACGTTTTCCTTCAGCCAGGAGAGGACTTCTTTGATTGCCATAATTTCCGCCTGGAACTCGCTACAATGATTTGGAAGACGGAAAGAGAGAATTCTAGTCTGCTTGAGTACACACCCCACCAATCCACCCATCAGTTGCTGATCCATCAGTACAAAAATTGATAGCATCATCTTCCAAGAAGTTTAAGTCCTCCGAGGCATATCTTAGTGGGATGGTGACTTGGAAGTTTTTGCCGAATTCTAATTTAGAGATGGTGTAATCAATGTAAATTGGAAGTGATCCGAACGAAATCAGGATAATAGAATGGGCAATATCTTTATTGATCCATTGTGAAGAAGCTTTAAAACGGGCGGCTGTGCTCGCTGCCGTCTGTTTGCTGAAAATATCGAGGGGTAGTAGATGGAGTAGAACGTATAGCGCGTTAGTGGGTGCTGTTCTATACACATTGAAGCTGATCGTTGGACTTTGATCAGTTTGTCACGATTTGCAGCTTTTTCTATAGCGGTCTACCATACTGTTACGCCGTAGGTAAGAATCGGTCTTATTACCGAAGTATATAGCCAGTGAGTAATATGGGGCTGGAGGCCCCATTTATTTCCTATAGCTTGTTTACAAGAGAAGAGTGCCACTGTGGCTTTTTAAACTCTTTCTTCTATATTAGGTTTCCAACTTAATTTTTAATCTAAAATAAGACCCAAGTATTTTGCTTTATCTGAGAAAGCTAGCGGAATACCTTTGATAGTAGAAGGACCTACGTGAGAAATTTTATATTTCCTTGAAAATAGGACAAGTTCAGTTTTCTTAGGGTTGACTCCTAGGCCACAACTTTCTGCCCAGTTTATAAGCTTATTTAAAGCGTTTTGAGAGAGTTCTTTTAGAACGTTAGGGTACTTTCCTCACTTGTTGCAATGGTAACATCGTCCGCATAGACAACCACTCTGTAGGTCACCGCTTCCAGATCCATCAGCATCTCATTTGCTACCAGATTCCAGAGAAGGGGAGATACAGCACTTCCTTGCGGCGTACCTCTACTAACAAATCTTCTTGCAGAGAAACCGCCCAGTTTTGAATTGATAATCCTGCTAGTCAGCATTTGATTAATCAGTTCACCAAGCGATCTATCTACTTTTATACTTGGCAGTGCAGATGTGATCGCAAATGCGTCGACATTGTTAAAAGCGCCTTCTATGTCCAGGAAAGCGATCATAGTATACTCCTTAGATTGTGTAAGGCGGTATCTACCGATCTTCCTTTGCAGTAACGCATAGATAAAAATCTCGTATCGATGCTATTACGTAAGTAGATATCAATCAATCTTTCAAGAGTTTTTAGAAGGAAGTATGATAGACTTATAGGTCTGATGTCTTTTGGAATAACTTGGGTGCATTTACCCGCCTAGGGTATGAACACAACCTTAACTTCTCTCCAAAGCAGAGGTATGTAGACCAGATCTAAGCAGCTGTGGAACAGATTAACAATTAATTACATTCTCCGATTTTATTTTATTTTCTACGTTTCTCTTGTTAAAAATATTTTAAATTTAAATTTACAATAAAGTAGTATGTCTAAATTTGTTTTAAAATCACTGAATAAAAAATCTATTTATCTATTGGTACGATCTGGGGCCTACAACACAATACATAAAGTGCTTGTTGAACAAGTGAAATTCAACAACTTTTTAAAATTTTGTGTAACACGGAACAACAAGTCTAGGAGAACTACAACAATTGTTTTGGCTTCATTCAACAAGTGGGAAATTTCATTATTTCATCATTTCTGTAACTGAAAAAAAAAACAAGAGTTAAAAAAAGGAGAATGAACTTGTTGAATAGTTGAATTTTAACTGACGGTTTCTGACTAGTTCAAAGTCCACAAGTAAGAAATAAACACTTGCAGTAATGGCATTTAAGTGATAACATAGGACGGATCTTGAGAATTTATTTAGTGGCCTAGTTTTGTCCAAAAAAAGGAAAGAATCAGCTGTGAGATAGAACCCCATGTGTTTATTGAAAAATTTCGTGTGCAGTAGAATTCTCTCTCACAAATTACGTTCCCCCACTTATAACAGTAAAGCACTAAGTGTAAGGAAGAAAATATTGATCGGCTTACATTGGTTTGGAACTGGATCTCAATATCATGTTATAGGAGATGTTCTAGGTGTTCACAAAAAGACAGTTTGTCGATGTATCAAAGAAGTCACATTCGCAATAAATACTTATTTTTTTGTATCGGAAATTTTAACACTCATCTTGGTAGATTTACTTGTTCAACTGATATGATATGAAGGGACATTTTTTTTATTGACAATTGTTACGGTTTATATTGTGTTACAGAAATGATTTTCACTTGTTGAACAATCATAGTTGAATAGAAGAAAACACAAATAATAATATATTTTTGTTATTGTTTTTGTGGACTGTGTGGAATAAAGCAAAATTGAAGATTTTTATGACCTGTAGCCCAAAATTCTTTTCGCCCAAGTACGATAGTTGGGCTCATCAGTTAGATGCTATCGAACCCTTCTAAGACGCAATGTTTTTCGGTCGATGGTTGCCGACTATTATTAAATTTGCAGCATTTGCACACTGCAAATTATATTATTTAGGGGAATTTGGTTAAATTCGTGTACCTAAATGTATGTTATGCTCGTGGTCTGGCCAGTAATAGAATAGAACATAGTTCAAACATAGTTGAACAATATTAGTTGTTGACTAGATGACTTGTTGTTCTGTGTTTTAGGCGCCTGATGTCCTAAAAAATGACGAAATTCAGTGAACTATTATATTGAAGGGATTCATGCATAAAAGCAAATGCATGTGGCCTCTCCGATGACATTGGCCAGATTTAACCTTAGTGTATTTATGCCCGAAATTTTGCTTAAAAGCAAATTTCAGATTCGATATTCATGATTGGATAAAAATAAATGGCTACCTATTAATGATACTTCGCGAATTTTGTTGAGAAATCAAAGTTAGTATGTATTAGTTAAAAAAAAAAACTGTTAAAAGCTTGCATTTAGCTCAATAAAGCCCCTCAGTGGGAGTACTGGTCCATATAGTGTACTGTGTACATGTGCTATTAGCCTTGCATGCATATCACTGGAAATTAATTCACGATCGTGACTTCATCGTATATAAATTTTTCTGCAGATGGTTCTATGTTAGGTACTATTTTTCACACAGGCCAAATTTTCCGCATTTCAATAAGTTCTCATATAATTTGACCGTTAATAATCAGCACTTAATAGTATATTGCTATTTAGGTACCTTACCTTACTCCCGAGCATCTGCTCCTTATCCATTTTTTTTTATCCTAGGAGTGCACTATGTTCACTCACCTCTTTTAAACTAAACATGAAATACTCCATGTCAATAAATAAACGAAAAACACAAAAAACTATCACAAGTGAATGAGATATGAATTTCAATTTAATATATTTACATTTTAACGGCTAGTTGGCCTTACATATATGTACATACACTTAACCCGCCATATCCTTCGTTATCGCCTTTACCACATTGCGATAATTTATTAATTACCTACTTTAACTATTTTCTCATAGATCGCCTAGAAAATAATTTTCGATGCAAAAAAAAAAATAAATAATGAGGAATTAAATAGCATTCAATCACGCAATCTTCTTTTTCGAATATTGTATGCAAAAAAAGAGAATTTTTTTTCAATTAAATGCTAAATACCCGCTAATCTCTCGACCATGGCTAAATGTCATGCTCGGCGAAGTTTCTATAACATACACCCCATTCGTGTTTAGCTTTGGGTATATATGTAGATATCCTTTAGTTGGTCCTTATGGAATTGTAGTTTCTTGTTGTTGGTTGTTATATATTAATTAAACACACCGAGTTAGCTTTAGTGTTCGGTCCCTGTTAATGCCAAATTAAAATTATCCTCTGATATGTCTAGGTTTGAGGACTAGTATTCATATAGACAGAGTAGTGATGTCACTTTTTCTATCCCTGGAAGCATTTCCTTGAGGACCGTTTTTTTTATTTCGACTATCCCATAAATGTAAGCCATTCTTTCGAAATTTCACATATATGTATATAGATTTAGGTTCACCAATTTATACTGCGTACCAATATTTTTAATCAATATTTGTTTGTATTTTTAAAAGCATTAAAAAATATGTTTTTAGATTTATATTTTGAAAACTGCTCAATATTTTTTTTTTCCAAAAATTGTAGTTATATGGATTTGTTGAATACCTATGAATTGGCGTTTTTGAATTTTTTTAAATTTTTTTTTCAAAAAGTTTTTAAAACAAGAACTTTTTTTTCTCAAAAACCACTCCATAGATTTTTATTTTTTTTTCTCATAAATTCAAATTTATACAAGAAATAAAATTGCGCACTTTTTTTTGCGCTCACATTAGTTTAAGTATTTATTTTAGAATTTTGAATTATTTTTTCTTTGATTAATTCGGTTTAAACTTTTGTTTTTAAGTTTATATTATTAAAAATTTAAGATTGTCTTACCAATTTGTTTTAGAAAAAAAATTAAAGAAATTTTGTATATATAAAAAACTCATTAAAAAACGACTTTAAAAATATATTTAGATTTTTAATAGAATTCTTTTGCATACGATATGATCGAACATAGGAGCAAGTTCGTGGGATCCAGTTGTGTATTTTATTTTTGCTAGGAATCTTAAATGCATTAAAATTAAAATCACTTTAGGCCCAATTTTTCAGTAGTCAGTTAAGCAGTCAGTAAGTACATATTCTCCAGATATAGAAAAATCAGTTTTTCACCAGTGAGATAAAACTTAATATAGGAATAAAGTTATCCGCTCAGTTTAGAACGGAATAAGGAGTTATCTGAGGAATAAAATAAATAGCTATTTTCGATGTCAAAAACACTTTGAAAAATTATTGGTTTAAATAAATTATTCTATAGATTGTTTTTTCTTGATTGAAAAAATCGATGTTGTTATCCTGTTGCTTAACAGTCAAATAAATTTATTCATCCGGCAACTAATTGAATGTTTATCTGGAGATTGCAAAATCGGCTCTTAAGCATATACATTTATTTCAAATCGTTAAATCCATTTTCAAGGAAATCTAAAAAAAAAAACAAAACAAAAGAATAACATCCATCACTTTGCTTCCGAGCGGTCACTTAAGCTTTAGAGCTTTATTTAAAAGTTTTATTAATCATACATTTTCACCCAACTTTATTTATTTATCACAGAAAATGTTGGTCCTTCAAGCCGGATATAAGCCGATATATCTATTTAGTTTAGTGCAAACTTAAATATAATCTAAGCTTAAAGTAATTCAACCTATTTTGTTCTTAAAAAAAAAATTAAACTTAAACACCAAACTAAATATAAACAAAGGAATCAGGTTGAAAAAAAAAATAAGCAAATGGGCAGTCTTTTAAAGAGATTTAGGGTTTGAGGCATGGTATTACATTTGAACATAAGTTTCACTCTCAAAGGCAGTTCAGTGGAAATTGAATTTGTATTTCCAAATATAACTATATAACAAGAAAATTACCAAGATGTAGTTCGAAAAGAGGGACTACTTGACAATACTCGTACTTACTTACTTTCCTTTTGGTGGCGCTATAGTCCAGGGCGGAATTGGGTTTCAACCAACAAGATTCTCCAGCCAGTTCTGTCCTTAGAAGGCTGCCTCCAGTTTCGTATCCGAAGTTGGTTGAGGTTGGGCGCCACCTGCGCAGCGGACTTCCTCTACTGTAACGTTTCTCGGAGTTGGTTTCGGAGATTTTCCAGTCCCGGGCATCGATGTGCATCTACTCTACATGACCCATCCATCTAAGTCGTTACATTTTATAGAAGAGCTAAACCGGTGTCACTGCACAGCACATATATCTCCTTGTTGTTGAATACCCCTTTTACCGCTTATGCACACAGGATCGAAAGTCAGCCGAAGAATCTTTTTGTCAAAGCAACCTCAAGCATCCTCATCCACCTTTGATTAAGTCCATGCTACTGAATCATAAGGAAAGCCTTATATGATTAGTGTTTTATAAAGGGACACTTCAATCGCATGAGAGAGGGCTTTCCTACTCAACTGCCTTCTTAACCAATAAAGCCACCACTGGCAACAGTTATCATTTCGTTTGATCTCAGTGTTTGTATCGTTGGCTGTATTTATATCGGAGCCTAGATGACAAAGTTCTTAACTATATCAAAGTTAAAGCTGCCTATGGCAGTGATTTGTACACAAAATCTGTGTTATGCTTCATTACTTGTAAACAGATGACAGCATATAATCGGTTTTGCCTCATTTACTTCTAAGCCCATCTTCGCCGATTCGTCTGTCTCAATACTCACAAAGACGCCATTGAAATTATGCTCTTCTGATTATGTGAATACCGTCGGCGAATGCCAGTAGTTGAACAGCCCTTTGAAATATTGTGTCTACGGTGCTGGCTCGGTAGTTCTACACTATTCTTTCAAGTAGAATTTTGAAGAAATCGCATGAGCACTATCATTATCTAAATTCTTTTTTGACGTCAAATAATATATATTAGTGAAGTTTTAACCGACCTCAATGAAACAGTCTGCCTATAAATGCCTAATATGCCACACTATTATGTGCCTATCATGTTTCTGACGATCGGCTTTTAGGTTTTCACACAATCCGCCAGAGGAGATCTTATATGTAATTTTAAGGAGGCTTATAACTCTTTAGTTGGCGCAGTTCACAGGGACTCCTTTCTTGAAGATCGTGCAAACAATTCTAAAATTCCAGTCGTTGGGCATACTTTCTTCCGAATTCCTTTTTTTTTCTTTTGGTAAAGTAGCCATTAAAAAATGTTGGGTTCACTTTTCACACGGTTAAAAGGTTCTTTTTTGAACTTGGGGGCAAGTTGTTTTGCCCAAAAACATCAACGATGTTCCTCAATGACACACTTACCCCAACTACCCCTTTCAAGACCCTATTCTTACAAACTTACGAGAATCATTTTAATAAAAAAAATTGATTTGCTCGAAATATAGCTTTGATTGAATTTCTTACTGCCCCTGGTCATGAAATTCTCCCTTCTGTTATAACCCCTGATCTTCCTGACCCAAAATTTGTTGTCTCTTTTTTATGTTAAGGATTATTTATTTTTTTCGGGGAAAAAATCATTAATTTTGTGTTTTTCGATATCAAAATGTCAACAATTCAATTTTTTATTCATTTCCACTTGGCTGGCAATCAATGATGACAACTTGTAGCTCCATAAGAACACAACTCAACTAAACTCAACTCAGCATAATAGCTAAACAAAGAACAAATAAAACACAACCATGCTACAATGCCTACGTAATGTTACGTCAAATGGAAATGATTTGCACTTAGGTGAACATTTATGTGCAACCCACATCAATGGACAACAACACTCACTAAACAACTGGAGTGGTAGTAGATTGAATGATGACAATGTCGGGGATTGGATAATAAATAAAAAAAGAGAAGACACAAAAAAAAAACAATTAAAAAGATGTCAGTTGGTGCATCACATCATATCCCATCGGCTCCTTAAGTTCAATGCCCATAGTCAATATAGAATAGTACTACCTACACTTACTCGTAGTAAAATGCATTCGAAGCAAGGGTGTGTTTTGTGATGTGCGACATACATACTATATACATATATCCCAACCTAAATTGAAATGCAGGAATTTTTCTATTTTATCCATAAATTCGTAAATATACGAGTATCTTCGGCTGCTTGTATTCAAAACAGGACGAAATTCACCCCGTCCCGTTTGGCTGCAGGAAATATTATATATAGCTTCGAGCATGATATGCAGATATTGCACGTGTTCCGTGCCATCATTTTTTTTATATGCACTTATTTTTACTTACCCCATAACCAGCGACCGGGGCCGCGACTGTGCTTGCGAGTATGAGACTTGAAGGCAATATGTAACAATCTATTCAGAATTCTATGCGACAGATGGTCAGTCATCATCATAGTCGTCATCATCAACTTTATAGTACGTAGAGCATAGGGGTTGAAGCAATAATTCGTAGAAAGAAAACACGCTACTGTGTGAGTAGAATTGTGCTTATTAAGGGGACGAATATTGTATACGTAGCTATTTTTTTTGTGTTAAATTGCAATCACCTTAGTAATATCTCTATACTTCTTGGACAGTGCTGTTGCCGGCCCAGTTTTTCATGGAAATGCTAATCGAAAACTCGATGGAACTATACTGAATTACCACCCTACTCTTTTCAAAACTATATCATTTGTTAATTGATTTTTGAAAAAAATACTGAAATTCTATATTTAACAATCCAATTACCTCATTAAAGTTAGGAACATTGAGTGAATTACAAAAAAATTGATATTTATCAAATCAGAATTGACAATCGCAATAAGGGTCATAGTTTGTTTTAGTTCAAGCGAAATGTCCAATATTCTCGGAGGTAGCCTAAAAAAATAAGGAAAATTAAGGGAGATATTTCAATCAAACAAGTTTTGGACAAAAATGTCTCGTCTGGACGGATATTGTCCCAAATTCTTGGCCGGGTTTCTGAAGATTACTTTTGCCTTAGATCCTCTCCCCTGCCAAGTGGTCCAAAACTCAGTCGGCAAGTGAAAAAGTATTATTTAACTATTAAGCATTTTCAAAAAATGTAGCAATTAAATGGTGATAAACAAAGTGTGTCTTCTTTGAAGGTATCGTTCTGTCGACTATGGGAAAAAGGTCTAACATTACCATAAAATAAACGTCTTCCATTGATTTTAGCTAAATAGCATGATAAAACACACGATATGCCCGAAAATAGAGACTGAATCAATGCAATTATTCGGTGTACAGGTTAGAACTTAGAATGTTGTACTGAATGTATCTTCCATATACTACGATGTAAAATTGAAAAGAATGAATTTATAAACGTGCTAAAGTTACTTAAGCAAAATTTTATCCTTAGGTGGTGACTTTAATGCGAAGCACAGCTTTTGGGGATCTAGAGGTATTTATCAAAAGGGTCGAATGCTCTGCGAAGCGGGAATGGAAAATAATTGCAATTTTCATTCGACTGGCAACCCGATTTACTGGCCGACTGATCCATCGAAAAAACCTAATCTTATTGATTTTTTTGTAGTCAAAGGAATACCCTCAAATAAAATAAGCATAACAGAAAGCTTTGATCTTTCCTCAGATCATTCTGCTGTTATTCTCACTATGAGCGAAAATCTTGTTAAAAATGAAAAACCACCCACGCTAACCAATGGGAAAACCAACTGGGAAGGTTTTAAGAAAGATATAGAGGATTACGTTGAATTAAGGGTATCACTACAAACGCCTCTTGAACTTGAATACGCAGTAGATAACTTCGTCAATATTGTACAACAAGCCGCATGGAACAACACCCCGTACCAAAGAGAAATGCCGCGCTTTAAAAACCTAAAATATCAACAGGAAATAAAAGATTTAGTAAAAGAGAAACGAAAAGCACGTAAGAAATGGCAACAAACTCGAGCTCCTCAATACAAGGTAAATTTAAATCGCTTCTGTAATTTACTAAAAAAGAAGATTTCAAAAATTCTGAAGTTGGAAATTATCGTGAAAGCTTGACATCAGGAAAAGAATCCAACTACTCATTCTGGAATGCTGTTAAAGTAAAGAAGAAACCAAAGCCTTCAGAGCCTCCGATTAGAATGATCAAAACGAATGGGCAAAAAGCGACAAGGAGAAATTAAAAGTTTTCGCGGATTACCTGGAGAACAAATTTAAACCTTTTGATAGGCAAGGACTCAACGAAAATTTAAATATACGTTCTAACACAAGCGAAAATTACATCACAAGAAATGTTACCCTTGCCGAATTAAGTAGAGAAATAAGAAAGCTTAAGTATAAGAAAGCTCCGGGATATGACTTAATTACGGCCGAAATTCTCAAAATGCTTCCTCGCAAAGGGTTAATTAATCTTCTTTATATAATAAATGCCACTCTAAGGCTAAATTCCGTTCCGAGCCAATGGAAGGTTGAGGGAGTTAAAATGGTTCTCAAACCAGGAAAACCATCACATGATAAGAAAACTTATAGACCCATTTCGCTTCTGCCCGTAATATCTAAAGTCTTTGAAAGAATATTACTTGTGCGCCTGCAGCCAATAATAGAAGAAAAGCGTCTTATACCTGAACATCGGTTCGGTTCGGATTTAGAAGCAAGCATTCGGCAATTGACCAAGTGCATAGGATTACTGACGTCATTGAGAAAACTCTTGAAGAAAAGAAAATTTGTTCTGCGGTCGTCCTAGACGTATCCAAAGCTTTTGATAAGGATTGGCACCAAGGCCTAATTTTTAATTAAGACAATTCTGCCTGAAGCACTTTATACGCTTCTAAAAGCATTTCTAGAGAATAGACTTTTTAGAGTAAGAAATGAAAACGATTACCCGGATCTCAAAGAAAAAGTGGCTGGGGCACCACAGGGAAGTGCCTTAGGTCCAATAGTGTACATATTATTTTCACGTGATATACCTCAAACAGAAGACACTATCATAGCCACGTTTGCTGACGACACTGCAATACTAGCAGTGGGCCAAACGATAAATGATTCTACAACAAAATTACAAAAAGCTCTGAATAATGTCAATTATTGGACAAAAATATGGCGGATATCGCTTAAAGAAGTTTAATCAGTCCATGTAGATTGTACGTATAAGAAAATTAATAGTTTACCGGTATTTGTTAATACGGTTCAAGTACCCTTTGCAAATGAAGCAAAATATCTCGGAATGACTCTAGACGCGAAATTAAAATGGAAACCGCATGTTAAAAAGAAATGTGAAGAGCTAAATAATTATTTCGTTGCTTGGGAAACACTCTAAGCTCAGTATCGAAAAGAAGCTAATTTTGTACAGGCAGGTGCTTAACCCTGTCTGGACTTACGGTATACAACTCTGGGGTTGTACGCGTGATTATAATTTAAATACCTTACAAAAATTTTAAAATAAACCCCTAAGATCGTTTGTAAGCGCACCTTGGTACATTAAAAACAAAGATCTCCACAGAGATCTCGGGATTCTCACGGTGCGCGATGAAATAAAAAAATTTGCCCGAAATCATAGAAAACAGCTATTACAACACTGTAATAGTACTACAATCGAAATTATCGATGAGACGAATTTAGTACGCCGCCTGCGAAGGACTAAGCCTTCCGATCTGGTGCACTAAACGAGAATCCGCTTTAAAATCGCGGTATAAGCAGGAACAATCACCGGATAGTTACCTGCAACACGTTAATTAAATCCGTTGAAAATAAATTGCTAGATAAGTTTCAACTTAGATGCAATCGGGAGGAGGAGGTGTTTTTAGTGCAGTAAGAATCACACACTCCTATGAGCACGCGTTTTTCGATCCTCATAGAGCCTTTTGAAGGTTTAACACCTACCCACGGAAAAAAAATATCATGATCGTTTAACAAATGTGGTCATGATGGCCTTGGCCAATAATTCATGTACCAACAACAAGAAACAACTTTGAGTTTTGGAAGCACTGAGTTAAGTTTGAAAACCAGCTTAGCGGATTAAAAGTTTAAAATGAGAGATAATTTATGAATAGGTACATATATGGGAAACAGATTCGTAGATAATTTGGAGCCTTGTGGCACACCAGCATCTATTTAGGGAGCAGCAAATATGTGACCATCCAAAACATCTTGGATTGAACGTCCCGGAAGGTAAGAACTAATTTAACGAAGTATAGAAACCAATGTATCGATACTGTAACTTCGCATTTTCGATAAAAGATATTGTTTAAACAAAATATCTATCAAATCGGCTAGTCACTTTATTGAGAAAGTAAAAAATTGTTTTTAGTAAAGATTTTGTTGAAACTAAATTAATTCATATATCAATTGGTTATTAAGAACGGCCATGTCATTAAGGATCTTGGACTTTTTAATGTTGAGTTTCGGTTAAAAGAAAACAAAAATTAATCTGTTCGAGAAGTTCATAGATCACTTGGTCTGTTTTACGGTCAATATAATCGGCTTAGTGATGAAGCTGGATAAATGGCTTCGTCAATAAGCAAAATTGTCTATATGAGAAGACCATCCTCAAGCCATTAGCAAATCCAAATTACATAAATTAAAATTGACTGTTTGGCGTAGCTACACGCTGGCAGCATCATCGGTACTTATTTCTTTCGAAATGAGGAACGTAACGGTATAATGACGGTGAATGGCGAGCGCTATCGAGCCATTCTGATTGATTTGTTGTTTTCCAAAAATTAATCAGATAAGCATCCACGGCATTTGGTTCCAACAAGACAGCGCAATCTGGCATACAGCGTGCTTATCCATAAATGTATTGGAAAGTCAATTTAGTGACATCTTTATTTCCGCATGTGGTCCTCTTAACTTCCACAGTTTTGGAAATATAAAGAATTAATTTCTTTTTAAAGAAAAAAAATATTTTTAGTTTAAAAAAAGGAATGAGGAAAGAGGGACCAAGCAGGTCTCACAATTCTGTCTTTCTGTTCGTCCGCGAGTTTGTACCCAAAAAGGGGGTATTGTGTTTTGGTTTTTTTTTTAAGACCAAACATAACGGTTACCTGCCAAACATATTCTCTCACCAAAAGGTAAAACTTACAGCCCCAACGATTTGTATAAAAAAAATTCAGTTAATTGATAAAAGCAACAGTTTTATTTGTACCTTGAAAAAACCCATTTTTTTTGGTTTTCGATTTTCTGGAAAGCTGTTCAGTTGCTTCTTTTTGGGATTTGTTTTTGTGGAGAAAATCCTAAAAAGTTTAAACAGTAGTTAACCAAAAATGTTCAAAAGCTTTTCCTTGAAATCAACAAAAAAAAATATTTTTTAAATTCAATATCTCAAAAACGATTTAATAATCCATTTCACTGAAAATTTGTAGTTAGTAGTTTCTTTTAATACTGGAATACTTGATAAAAACCATTTTGATAAAAATATGTGTGTATTCAAATTAGTGCGGCCCAATTTAAATTAAGTAAACGACTGGATTGCACATACTTGCTCTTACTTGAAAAAATAAATATATTTTTATGCTCGTTTCTTACTCAGTTTTTTATAATATAAAAAATGAAATATTTTTAATGCTTTTATGATACTGTTAAGTATTTAACAATATAAATTTAAGAATAGAATTTCGAAATTTTGAATTTTGGCAAAAAAAAATTTGTTTTTTCAAAAATAAATATTTGTCGATAATTTTGGTACAGAGTGTTATCAAGAATTTGAAAGACCTCGTAAATAAAAAAATTGAACGAAATTCGTTGAGCCTTTTATGATAAATTTGAAAATAAAAAAAATGTTGACTGACAGGAACCGTTATTTTGGGGCTAAAAAAAGATCTAAGAATCTCTCTGGGGCAAACATCTAAAACGCTTAAGGACCATGTTTGAAGAAAATCGCTTCAGCAGCTTAGTGTGCAGATCGACCTACAGACATACAGACATGCGGAATTGCGGCACCAACTTTTTCGTGTTCTCTATGATCGTAATGTGAATTTTTTATTAAAATCTCGGTAAACATATTTTTTCCAAATGCAAAATTTGCCTGTACATTTTATGAATTTACATTATATGCAAGCAAATATTGAAAACACAAATTGAATATTGAATAAAAAAAAAGAATTCAAAATTTCGGCGCTATGGTCTGAAATACGTGTTTTAAAGACTACATACATATTTTCAAATAATAGTAAACATGTTAACTAGTGAATAAAAAAAGAAAGCAACCCAGAAAACCTTTTTATAATTAATTTAAAATCTTCAAAGCTTATACGTCGCATCGCGTCATTCGTGCACATCAGAGAATTTCCAATTACCTGCTTTGTCAATTTCCACCATCAAATCGTTAAAACCATCTACTACCGCCTTAATTGAGTCAAAATTCCAAAGTAATTAATTTTGCTATAATTTTGTATTTTCCGATTTTTTTCTTGCTGGTGTTTCCTTTTTTCTTGTTATCTCTTTTAATTTTTGAAGGCGAGCACCACTTGGGAATAAGATGAAGTAGCAGCAGTGGCTCCTTGAACAGTCCCATTTCCCATTACAAGGGTCTCTCGCTCTCTTTGTTTGACTTAATAAATGATTTTACTGATGGCATAGATAATTAAGTGTCAACTCTAAAATAAGGTTCTCTTTCAATTTATGAAGTAGGTAGGTAGGTATCCTTCAAATGAGATGTAGAGGATATAAAAAAAAGGAATTTGGTTAAATAAGTTTCCACAAAATGTATTAAGAGCCGCGCACTGGAATTAAATTACTTGTGACTTTTGGGAAACCCTCACTATTTTTGAAGGGGGCAACTGAAATATTTCATCGGCATTACTTTTGAATAGCTTAATTCCTACAAATATGCCACTGTAAAATGGGGAGAGTCAAATATCAAGCGGGCGAAGGGTGACATGATCAATTTGTGTTACGAATCTCAATTCTAAATTTACTTCAAGTAAACATAATCTAACTTCAAGGCTAGATACTTTCAAATTGTGTGTATGTATTCGAATTACATATGTATTTTAAAAAAGGGTAATCAGAAAAAAAACAAGGCGTTGACGCTTCTTGCGATGCCAAGGAAAATAAAGTTCCATTGCAGTTTAAGGATATACCGCACCGGTTCAAGGTGCTCCCTATCCTTACACACAGGCATACAGCATCCTTAAAAGCCATCTAATGACGGTGCATAAAGCATAAGCTAACAAAAGACCCGTCCCTAATTAGCAAAAAAGCGCATCAATCACATGTGTGCGCAGGCAAACATTTAATTTTATTTTAATGCCGCAGAACATGAATGTACATAGTTACACATTTAAATGGACCATAGAGTATAGAAGGATTGTCGGCGGTCATTCTGCGCCGGATATCCAGTGTGCGATTTCGTCCCAAGACCTTCATTTGATTTGCATATGAAATAGATTTACATTTTTCTATTCATCCCAAGCATACTTTTTCACTCTAATTACGAGATGGATAAATCTTTGTAAAATGTCCCATTAGGGGTGTTTTGGACATTCATTTTTGTATTTACAAGATAATGGGATTCCTTTTTCTTAAGTATTCCCTCTTTGCAGGATTTGCATATGTTATAAGATGCATACAATTTAAATGGGGTGTTAACAGATTCATGTGGACAAGACGAAATATGCGTAATACACCGCATCAATTGAAAGGGTTGATTGATGTGGACCGTTTGAAAATAAATTCTCAATGTCCTTTATTTTAAGGTAAGAAAATATACCTACATTGTAGAAATAACCATGAATAAAAGGATTCGCCTTTAGTTTGTCTCAAGATGCTTGAGGGTTAAAAATGCATATATCAAGTCACATAATGTATATTTTGTTAAGAACTATTCCAAAATGATACCAAATCATTTTTTCACCTTAATGGATTCATTTCAGCGTTTTTCATGAATGGGAAGCAGAAGATTTATATGGGTGGCTTTGTGTGTGTGTTATTTTTTGTGACGGGGCAGAAAATGCAGAACAAAATACAAAAATGTAGGCCTCCGTGGACAAAAATAATGTTAAAATGTCATATAATTTTTGTAAATGGCGTCAAATTTGTGTTGTTGATTCATACAATTAGTTGAAAACAAGTCATGAATTCGAACATGTGTCAACTGAGGAATTAGGGATAATTTACATGAGAGCTTCCGATGAATGTACCTCACTTTCAAAATAGTACACATCTGAGAAAATAAATTGGATGTTGTGTTGCCAAATTTCAATCTAATTGTTTTGAACTTTTAAAGTCTGTTCGCGTTCCACATTCCATCCACACTTCAACAAATAGATTGTTCGCTCTCGACTAAACTCAAAATCATAGATTATTATCAATCACAAAACGTCATCCACGGCGAATAAAAAACACATCCATATGAACAAACTCTTAAGATGGGGGAATATTCGTTTGTCTATCACACGAATAGTTCTTTTTTATTTTATTCCTAAGAAAAAAAATGGCAACTCAATCACATGACGGACATGAAAAATTCTTTGTCATAAATCTAAATCCCTTCCAACAGAGTTCTGAAAATTGTTTCAACTTTTTAATAGGCTAGTTCTGAAATATGGAATATCTTTCATATAAACAGGATCCATAAATTTCACAATTTTTTTTTTGTCAAAGACTATGAGAAAAAAAATTGTATTCATCCTCTCAATTTGTGACAGAGCAAATTTGCGAGATTTCAGTATTCCGAAATGGTAAAAAATTACCTTTCTTCCTTAGGACGTCAGGTTTCATATTGAGGATCAATATAGTGATGAATAGTATTAAATTTTCCTAACCAATGTTCCCTTCAGCTAACACTTTCTTACCAGTTGGGCCCGAATATTTCTGTCAGAAAATAATTATGTTGGACTATTTTCCCTCCACATTCAAGTTCATAAATACTTAATTATGGGCATTTATTTTGGCGATAAATCTAAAAGGGTAAAATTTCGCTTACCCGAAATACCAAATATCCAAAATTCTTAAGAACTCAAACACCCAAAGTCATGAAAAAGCATTTCCCGAAAAAACAGAATCTTCAAAACATACATTCTGAGAAGTTAAAATTCTAAAATTCCTAAATCATAAGCCCCAAAAACCCAAACTCCTCGGAAGTCCAACATCCAAAATCCAATTTCCCGAAATCACGAGAAATCAAAGTCGTATATTCCTATCCCAAGTTTCCAAAGAAAAAATGTCTAAAAACATGAAATCATGAACAAAAAATTTCCAATGATCTGTACTCCCGAAAACCCAAAATTATGAAAACAAAAAATGCAGAAAATCCAAAATTCGTAAAAAAATCAAAAAATCCAAAGTCGTGAAACCTCCAATTCGTAAAATGCATGAACTCATTAAAGCTAAAATCTTAAATACCCAAAAGCATGAATTTCCAAAAAAGGCAAAATTCTAAAATTACAAAAAAAAAACAAAATCCTGAAAATCATAAAAAATCATAAATGCAGAAAACCCAACTGACCCGAAAAGCCAACTTCGTGAAACTCCACAATTCCTTATTTTCCAGAAACCAAAATCCCGGAAAAACGCAACCCATCAATGTTATAAAGACTCAAATTCCAAAAATTCTAAGAATATAAAATTTCATCAACTTATAAATCTGAAAATCCAAAATTTCAGAAAACCTAATTTCGGAACCCCAAAGTGCCGAAAACTCAAAATATCGTGAATCCAAATAACGAAAATTCCAAAAAAAAAATACAGAAAAGGCAAATTTTTCAGTTTGTACAGTAATACTCGTATTTATCAGGATTTAATTTTTGAAATGATCTAAAATTGTTACTGTGCTCCAGTGAGCATTATGATTTTATTATCTAGCTTATCAATTAGAAATTCAATGGAAAAACAATTCTGGAACAATTGGAGTGCAATTTTCTGCCAATTTTTAATTTGTGCTTGTAATTCACAATTTGTTTATCTTTAAATTAATTTTATTTGTTTTTTTTTACCATTTTTTATTTATTTATAAAAAAAATCTACTTGCACCAAAGTACAAGTACAGCGACAACAAGACAGAATCAATGTTGTTCCTTTTCTGACAAACATGATGTTCGTCGGAATCAATGTTGTTCCTTTTCTGACAAACATGATGTTCGTCGAATTTGTGTATTTAACCATCTTAAACAACTGAAACGAAATTGACGTGGTGACAGTGGCGTAGGGGATATATTATTTGAATGCTAGATTAGAAGTGTGGATTAGAACCAGCATTGTTTCCTATTCCTTCCAGTTTAACTGATTGTCACCGGTGGGTTATAATAATGAAATAACAAACACCTAATTCTCAATCTACTGTACCAGAAAAAAAATCTTTCCCATCTCTCTATTCCGTCTAACTTCTGCCGTGCAATTTACGGTGCATTTAAAAAACCTTAGGTCTTACAGACATATATTTAAGTTATTATCTCTAAGGATCTTAGAAGCGCCATCGCCAAAATTTCCCATATACTCTTAATCTTCTCAAGATATTCATCATAGGGATTGAACATATCCCTAATGAAATGGATAGCTTCTTATGTCAGAAGCCTCTACTACAACGTTCGCTGCAGATCTGCCCTCTCTAGTCCTTTTCTAGCTACTTCTGGCGTCCCGCAAGGCAGCCACTTAGGACCTCTTCTTTTCATCATCTTTCCATTATCGATGTCGAAATGTTTATACAAAATTCCCATATATCACTGTACGCCGGCGGGCCGCGCCGGCGATACCAAGTTTTACAAGACTATTTCGTCGGTTACCTATACATGCCTCAACTCTCATTCGATTTGGCCTCGAACATTTTGCTGGGAGGTGTTAATTGTCTCGAAAATTGCTTGGATCTTAATCTTACCACGATTACAGTGCCAAACTTTATCTCCAAAATCATCCGACCAATCGTTCCCATTTTTAGCTTTAAGTTACTTAGTGTAGTTAGATTAAGTGGTATCATGGTTTGAATTAAGCTTAATAAATGGGGTTATTGCCCCTTCCCAAACATTAAAACTTGAAATTAAAAAACTGACATTTGAAAATTTGCATTTTACGGCGAATAAAAATTTATTGAGCAGAAATTGTCACGATATGGAAATATTTTACTCCCTCAGAGTTCTCTTGGTGCCAAATTAAAAGTTTTGTATAGGTTGTGGAATAGTCTTTATTAAGTGTCAAAGAAAAGATTCCATATGAAATAAAAAAACAAGCCTAAGTGGAATTGTAATTGAGTCTATATTATATTGGTATCGTATCTCACTAATGGTATAACCTTCATGTAAGGTATCTTTAAGCTTGACATTGATTAGATAACGAACATTAACAAATGTATATTTCTATTCATGTTATAGCATTTATATTAATCCATAAATTCAAAAAACTCCTCTTGTCTATAAAAAACCACAAGTGACAGCATTCCTCAGACAAATCATTTCAAGTTCTTAAATCTCTTGATACATCGCACATCTAACAGAATCATTCTATACAAATGAAGGCATTTTTTTTGTTCGTTGTTAAATGCCTATATGCCATTAAGCAACCGCACACACTTTACAATCCATTTGACGTCCATCAACATCTGTGCCAGTGTCAAAGACTCACAAGACTCAAGAGTTTCGTTGCTCATATGTAGAATATTTTGTAATCATAGCAAACAAACACTCGTCATGACATTGAAAAGTTATCGTGTGCACACGTTTCAAGTGTCACCATAATAAAATAAAATAAAATAAATTCCCTCACTTGACATTGGACGCGCGCATAATATTGATTGTGAAGCTTAAGAAGGAGCATCCATTACAACAATCATACGGTTTGTCTCCTTGACATTATCTCATTTTCATATTTCATACTATACAAGTATACAGAATAAGTATAATACCCTCGGAGCGGCGCGGGCCCGGGAGCTCATCAGAATGGAAATACTTCGTGCTTCAAATAAACCATATTGTCAACAAAATTCAAGACATCTTCTATGCAAGATAGACCGAAATACAAGATGTATACTCTTTGGTACGTGGTGGATATCTATCTATATGTGTAACTTCTTCTGTCACTTGTCAACGATTTTGAAACACTCTGCATCAAAGGACAGCATTTGCAGCGAATTTGAAGCATCTGTTTTCTTGGTGTATGGTGCATAATGCAACTGCAGCACAGGAGCAACACCTGATTGAAATTATCCCACAACAAAATCCCCCTTGCATTTTATGGGATTTAATTAGCATCAAAATAGATTCTCTGCACATTCAAAAATGTTGTTCGTAGAAAAATCCTATTAGATCCGAGTATAAACATAAACATGCAACACGAATGATTGTTGTTTGGAACATAAACAAAGTGCGTCCTATACACACGATGCAGCGGCATAATTGTAAATACAGTTTGGCTCTAAAGACGAAGAAGCGCGTATCAGCGTACTCTCAATCTAAAGCCAACAAACACACACGACTTCTATGGAAATTCCGTGTCGCGGGTTGGGTCCCCCTCTTTTTTAATATTTTCGGTTCGCCATTGCGCCAAATGCATTTCAATTTCCCGAAAAAGAAAATCTCGCCCTCTCTTGTAAAATTATTCGAAATGCGGGTCCGATCTGACACTGACACTCAAACTCTATATAGCAACCCATGTCGCCACCACCGCCGCCCTATCTGTTGTGGATTTCCAGTGAAATTGATGCGTTCGCCTTTCGGCTTCCCACAAAAATCTCAGTGGG
The DNA here is from genome assembly GCA_910595825.1 of Philhelius pedissequus. Taxonomy (NCBI): domain Eukaryota; kingdom Metazoa; phylum Arthropoda; class Insecta; order Diptera; family Syrphidae; genus Philhelius; species Philhelius pedissequus. Next base: position 39,427,981 of record OU343163.1, read on the forward strand.
GGACCTTTTGGCATTCGCCTAACTTATAGTATCCGATTTTTGTACATTACACTTTCATACACGGCTCACCGACGAGAACCCCAATGACTTAATGTTATTTTTATCGCAGTGATAAATTACGTCGTGAGTTATGATCAGGGAAAAGGAAATGCATGTACTCAATTGCGCCCTGGGCTAAAACAACTTGTCGCTTTGGTTTTCTTTTTTAAATAATAATTGTGAGTTGTTGTTGTTTTTCTTGTGATTTTTCACCGGAAAAGTCCTGCGGTTATAAAACATCACCGAAATGACATTCGAATTGAGTTTCTAATTTAGTTGAGTTGACACCCCCTTCTAGAGGTTCATTTACCTCGTGTTTCATAATTAACAAACAATTTACGGGCAGGGCACCCTTTCCCCTATCTTCTAGTTAGTGGAAAAAAGGACACCTTTTTTGTTTTAGGTGTTTTTTTGAAAATTCCAATTTTTTTCTTGAACTTCTTTTTACTTTTGAATTATCATTATAATCAATCTTCGAAATTGTTAATGGTTATTCCTTTTCCGGGAATAATTTAAAACTTTGACGCGCACCCTCTTATCTTTACGTTTGTTTTAGGGAATTTAAGGGTAATTTTTTTTAAATTTTTTGTTGGCAGTAATAAATTAGGTAACCTTGTTGCACCTACAATATGTGGTTTTCCCTTGCAGTTATTTTAGAATTTTCTAATTTAAAAAAACTAAAACAAATGGTAAAAAGAAAATAACCAATAAATGTCCAATAAAAATAATTAGTTGAACCATATCAACTAATTTGTTGGTATTGTTTGTGCACATTAATATAACTGTTAAGTCATTATAGGGAAGTGGAAAACTATATAATTTTTTTTGTTTTGTTTAAAGAGATTTCACTGACGGAAATGAGTGTAAATTAAGTCGTCACCGGTGTGCACTTTGCACGTTATCAAATTTTTCATTATGGAAGAAGAGGGAAATTGTGTAAGGACACCTGCATAAGTGTGTTTTTGAAATATTAATAGCAGACCGTAGAAGATAATGGGAAATTTGAGGTAAGCAGTGCTGTGGGAAAAAAGTTTCGAGTAGTGATGACAAGACTAGGAAAATTCTATTAATTTTTTTTATTGGAAATAAAGCAAGCAAGCGATCTGAGTATTTGAACCAAAAAATCTGATAAAATTTGTGCAGAAGTTCCTACAGAAGTTTGCTCTTTTCAACAAAACCTGACAAAATTCTTATATCCGTCATTCTTTCGGAGTTGTTTTCGCAATGGAATTTAAAGAAAAGCCTTTGAATGATTAAGCTGCTTTTGTCCAAGTTTGAAGTTTGTACCATATTCTTGACATTCTTTTCGATATTTTTTTACTCTATAAAAATTTTATTACACAAATTTAATAAGAACATGAATTAGTTATACGAAATAGATCAAAATGTTCAACGATCATAAGGCTTTATAATATCAGGGTCCTGTTTTCCATAGTACATCAGTCACATAGTTGTAATGTAACATCAGTTCTGCTTAACGATTTAGATAACATTGTATTATATCTATGTAGTAGATATTTTGGAAGATTGCATGATTTAATTGTTTCTTATAATTTTGGACTGAAAAATTCAACACCTTAAATCAAAATCGGAAAAAAACTCTATCTAAAAAATTCAATTTTAAATAAGGAGATATGGAGTTTTTTCTGAGCTTGGGTTGAAATTCTTTGCAATAGTTATGGAAACTCACCGATTTGAGCAAAAATAATTTTTAGCAACGAGCTAAATTGAAAGGATTAGTATCATGTTCATCCACAAGAGGCTCCCAAGTAGGAAACTCATCGGTTGGTGCTTGCTAAAGCAGCGGAAATCAACATTGATTCCACCCTCTGTCACGCCCATTTTTACAAAAATATATGGAGATATACCAGCTCTTAGGGATTTTTAGTAGAAAAGGCTAAATATTAAAAAATCTTTATTTAATAAGAAATAAAGTGGTATGATAATTTTAAGTATTTAAACGTAGTGTACAAAAATATTGATCCAAATCTGTTAAGCCCTTAATCAGAAAGAGTTTCTCTTAGGCGGCAGTTATAGCTTTCATTGAAACTCATCATTCAAAACTTTGACTATCAAGTCTGAGGCACTTTAGCAAATAAAACTGATGTCGTTTTGGTACCAAAATTATGGTAATAAGATATATAATATTTTTTGTCAAAAAGATGTTTTATTTGCTCTACCACTTTCCTGTAAATTGACTATTGATTTTTCAATAATGGAAAGCGTTTTCAATGATTATTCAATGATCATTGAAAAATCAAAAGTGAATTTAAAAGAAAGTGGTAAAGCAAATAAATTATTTTTTTGACAAAAAATATTAAATAACTTATTACCTTCATTTTGGTACCAAAACGGCATCAGTTTTATTTGCTAAAGTGCCTCAGAATTGAAAGTCAAAGTTTTCAATGATGAGTTTCAATGAAAGCTATAACTGGTGCCTTAGGATATATACATAGATCAACCGACATAGACGGACGTAATTGCGGGACTCACTTTTTTGGTGTTCTCTATCATCGTAATGTCAAGTTTGGTCAAAATCTCGTGCTTGAATTTTTTTCCAAATTGAATCGACGTTTTTTTTGTAAGCTTACACATGTTCACAAGCTCTCGTTACTTTTTCTCACTCACTCTATTATTTTTACTTACGATATAGATACAGGTTTTGCATTTGGAGAAAATCGAACTGGAGATTTTAATCAAAGTTGACATTAGGATGATAGAGAACAACAATAAAAGTGGGTAAGCAATTCCGTCTGTCTGTCTGTACAATTCTCTACAGCCTAAACGGCTGAAGCGATTTTCTTTAAACTTGGTATTTAAGCGTTTTAGGTGATTGCCTAAAATAAATATTTGAATCGTTTTTGTTTTTTTGGTCTAAAACTAGCGGTGCCTGCCATACAATTATATCATCACAATTATCTCGAAAACGGCTTCAACGATTTTGATAAAAAAAGTGTGTGCTCTATTTTAGATATACGCTACGTTTTGGCCAAATATTTGTTTTAATATTTTATTATTAACGGTGCCTGCCATACAACCATTTTTTTGATTTTGAAGTTTCTCATAAACGGCTCGACGGATTTCGGTCAAAAATTTTATGTAGGAGCTCCTTCAAATTATTAATAATTGCATACCAAAATGTTCGAAAATAATTTATTTTGGATTTTTGAAAATTCAATATTTTAAAAACGAGTGGATGATTTTTATGTTTAATTTAAAAAAATTGTATACATATAAAAAATTAAGTAGAAAAGCCGCATTTGAAATTATATTTTCATTCTTAATAGAAAACTTTTGCATACGATGTGATCGAGCATAAGTGCAAGTTCGTGCGATCGAGTCGTGCATTTTATTTTATTTTGTTTCTGTCATATTTTTCAAATTGCAAATGTTAAAATAAGTCAAATTATTTAGAAATAATAGCGCCGAACTTTCTAAGTCTGTAAAAGTTTCAAACAAAAATGAAATGCGAAAAAAATGCACCACTTGCTAGTACATTACTTACTTGTTTTTTCTTTAACTATGAAAGCTTTTTTACTTCTGGTTTTCAAAATTTGACTAAAAATTGATAAGACCATTGAATATCTAAAAAAAACTGTGGGCTTAATTATACAAAATTTTCAAAATAATTTAAAAACTTGTTACTTAATTTCTATTCACGAATTTCACGAAAAAACAAGTAACATAATTGAATATTCCTTCAAAAATTTTTTTCCATTCTAAATTAAATCTTCAGAGATTTACCCAATGACCCCTCCCCAGGAGGAAAGTTGTTCTCACTATGGTTTGTTTTCTTAAAATGATTCTAGGACTCATCGTCCAATATATCCTTCACGAATTACGGAATTACGGTACATCCTGTGGTGACTAGGTTCCCCAGTATACTGTCGCCATTAGTAGGTTTTACAAATTTTGAGCGATTCTTTTTAAGGAAAGTCTCCCAAATGGAGTCTTCGACTATGGAAAAGACCAAGGCCCGTATTCAGAAGCTCACGCCATAACTTTTTCTCACCTAACGCCTCTGAAAAAATGGGTTTTCTGGAATATGGGATTTTCCAATGGAAGGCGATAAATTGAAAAAAGTCACTTTGGCATCTTAACAACAAATCAAACATTCGGTTTTTGTTTCCCGGCTACTTTTATCGATTCGAAAGTTACATAACATGGGCCCAGGACATGTTCGGAAAAGATGGTAAATAGTTTTTTTTCTCGTTCATGCAGTTAATGCAAAAATCGTTTGAAAATACACCCATACGCGTAGCGTGTTAACATATAAGACTAACAGTCTCTTGGATTTAGCTTGGGCCAGATATGTTTTACCTACAAACAAGTGCTAATATTGTTCCACCTAAGGTGGAAGAAGCTTACATGTATCGATAGATACCAATACTTTCTTTGTTTGGTAAAATTGGTACAGACTGTTCTTCCACTTTTTGCAAGTCTCCCAAAAATTGTGAATATTGAACTGATTCGTCATCTCTGTATGAGATAATCGACAGTTAAGGGATGTTGTAGAGTTTGTGAAGACTGATCGCAGAGACTTCAAAGAAGTGTGGTTAGCTGAGAAGATGCGGATATCATAGGTTGATATCATGTCTTCTTTGAGATCAGATAAAATTTCTTTTATTGTAAAAACTTCCGCCTTGAACACTCTACAGTGGTTTGCTAAATGAAAGGATAGACTTAAGTTCCACAAATCTCTTCTCAAGTTTTCCAACCGTCAGTGTAAAATCAAATTAATTCACTTTTTATTAATGTACACCACGAACATAAAATTACAGCTGCGTTTCTAGCTTTAAAACATTTATGTGCTAGTTTTTTGCGACCGAATTATTTAGCGATGGAAATGGCTCCAAATCAGCAATATATTTTATTATCAACAATAATAAAGTGCCATATCCAAGTCTTAGAAAGAGCTGCTTTTGGGAATGATCTGCTTGAAATAATGTTAGTCAATATTTCCCTTTTTTTGAAGAAGTGATAGGAGCAGGTTCTGAAATTATGCATTTCCAACAATTATTTTCCATCCCCAAGAGATCGAATCAATAAGGGTTAAATTTGTAACGAAATAATTGGTCTGCTTCAGAGGCTTTTGGTAAACCCTACCTTATTATATTTTGATATCAAAAATTCAGTATAACAGTTGGTGAAATTCTCAAGTATGCCCACATCCTCTCAAAACATAATTTTCCATGTCATATGCTCTCGATAAAATCATAATTTTCCAATGAAATCGTCATCATAATGTATATCGTTTATAATTCTGTTGACTGATTTACATTTTAATGTACTAATTATTTGTCAATTATGTTTTCCCAATCACTTACAAGACATCTTTACAGGTACTTGAAGTACTTCAATCATCAAAGGTTTCATTATCGATTCACCCTTATGTTTGTGTAAAACTTTCGACCTAAATTCATTCAAAGGGGTACTTGAATTGAAACCGCCCGGAGTAGATTTCCTCTTGCCTTGCGGAAACTATCGACAAACAAACTCAACAAAGAAACTATTTCCTTTTATAATAACGAGGAAAACTAAACAAGCATTAACTTTGCTAAACGACTATACTTTACTTTGATCATCCCGATATGGAGTATTTTATTGGCTTTGTCGATATATTCTACTCTTTAGGTACTATCGGTATACGATGATTTAGAAAACTGAAAACTATTATTTCATGATTTATATTTATTTGGCACTTTGTACCTTCATTTTTATATATTGAACAAAATTAATATCAATATCAATTGTAACCCAAAACCAATTGGGCGTAAAAAGAAATATAATATCCTTCTTGTCGGATATTATAGTGTTCATCCGATTAAATTTACAACGTTTACACTTACACTCTAGTATACAATGTAAAACTTTAAAGAGTTTCTTTAAAATTAAAAAAAAAGGGTTACATAGCTCGGAACAATAGTAATGAAAGGCAATTTTAAACGCCACTACAAAAGGGAGCATGGCTGATATTTGTTCGTAAATGGAATGACACCATTTATTTTCTAAGTTGGGTTATTTAGAGGTTTTTGTGTTAAGGGCACCAAATGTCATCAAGGGAATTAATCGAAGAGAAATGATTTATAAACTTCGCCGCGACGCTACGCGACGGCCGGCTAAGCGATTTATGGCAGAGGTACAATGCGAAAGGGTTGAAGTCCTTTTGATATTATACCCTTTGGATTTTATTTCGCATAAGTTTTCCTTTTATGAAAGTATCGATGTTGTATATTTGTTGCTTTAAAATTGAAAAAAAAATACATATTGGTTCGGAAACTGCAAAATATCTATGGGAAAGAGGGCCCAAAAGGACATTATTGTTTGACGATTTCAAATGGAGCCAACTTCACTTTATACTATCAAATGAAACTAATGGAGTCTACAACTAAGTCACCTTTTTGAGCGATGGCACGTAATATGGCGACTTTCAGTTCACCGGTCAGTTTAAGTCGTTGCGTCGTCTCTTCATGATATAAACATTCCCTCAAATCGCTACTGCAGACCTACGTTAAGCTGCTTAAACGATTTCCTTATCAAACGTTCTTTTGATTTTTTAGTTTTAGTTTTTCACTTAATTTTTTATTTAAAAAAAAATCTGAATTTTTGTCTAAAAAAAATATAAATATTTAACACTATAAACTTAAAACCAAAATTTCAATCAGTCGATCTCGTACTGTGGAAGTGTTAAGACGTTTTCGGCTTCCCAGTTTTTCCAATTAAAATTCGTGTGTGAGCTTAAGTTCTAAATTAAATCAAAATTTCACAAGTGGTGCAGTAGCACAGGGATAGAGTGGCCGACCGAGAATCCGAGGGTCGCCAGTTCGATTCCCAGGAGGGCATCAGAACTTTATCAGCTTTTTTTCACAACCGTGAAGTAGTTAACTTTATTGGTTGGGAAAACGAGCAAAGGAGGAGGAGTTTAAGCACCGGGGCATCGAAAGGTGTCCTAGGGCCAATGAGGCCAGCGATGGCATCAGCTGAGGGAACATCGAAAGATGTTCCAACTACAAGCAGTGATTCTGCAGCAACAACATCAACAGCAATAACAACAACGGCAACATCATCCGATGCTAATCAAAAGCGCAGAAAGAGGATCAAGTGCGCACCAAATTTGGTAAAAAGGAGATCCACGGCCACCTCAGCAAAGCTGCCAGCTGGGGTGCATACGTCCGATATAGACGAGACGTCAGAGGCAGCAAGACAAACCGAGTTAGACACTTCACCCGAAGAGGGTATAGCATATATGTCTGAAGAAGGAGAAGGGCACTTCACGACGGGCGATAGTACTGCCTTCGTGAACCTCTCCACATCAGAGGCGTCATCTGAGGAGGACGAACAAAGAATGTTCGCCCAAATTGATGCTTTGGAGGCAGAAATAGAAAAGATAAAAAGTAAAGTTAAGGCCAGCCAAGAAGCGCGCCGAGCGAGGCAACTAAAAGAACTCGAAGAAAAAGAACAACAACAGAAAAAAGAACAAATACAAAAACAACAGCCACAGCAGCAGCCAAAACAACAACGGCAAAAACAACAACAACAACAGCAACAGCAGCAGACACAAGTCCAGAAACAACCGCAAGAAAAACAGCAGCAGCAGATTCAAAAGCAGCAGAATCAACAGCCGCAGAAAAATCAGTCTCAGCAGCAGCAGCCACAGCCGCCGATCATGAAAAAAGAAAAGGTGCCACCCATTAATACTTATAAAATGGAGTTACAGGATACCATAAATCTATGTAAGTTGACCATAGGTCATAATTTTACTATTAAAAGATTAAATAACGATAGGCATGCTATCCAGTGCTTCACACTGGAACAGCACAAAAAAATTAAAGAGTTGCTGAAAGAAACTACTACCGAATTCTTTAGTTTCACCCCTAAAACCGAAAAATTTCAAACGGTCCTTTTGAAGGGCATAGATTCCTGCACGGAACCACAGGTGCTCTTAAATGAACTCCGCCAACAAGCGAATGACGATCTCGACTTTATCGGGGTCAAGCCGTTCGCTACAGTTAGAGCTAGGCGGGAGAAGCGGAGACTTCCCTTCTTCCTTGTTCAACTCTCACCCAGCAGCAAACTGGATAGTTTGAGGAGTATATCCGTCCTCAACTGCCAGGTTGTAACTTGGGACAAATTAAAAAGGCGCGGCGACATGCTTCAATGCATGCGCTGCCAAAGGTTCGGCCACGCCGCAGCAAACTGCGAAATGCAGTCACGCTGCGTTAAGTGTGGAGAGAACCACAATGCAGATGAATGCAAGTTAGGAAAAGAACGGGTCGAAGATAGGACCCAGCTTAAATGTGTACTCTGCCGAGGCGCCGGACACCCCGCTAATTATCGGGGATGCCCGACGTTTCAGCTTATAAAAAACAATAAAGCAGCAAAGCAAACAGTGGTAGAAAAGCGTCCAACAGTGCGCCCTCCTACAACAACGTCCGTCAACCCCCAAATTTCTTACGCCCAAATGGCGTCAGGAAGGGGAAGCACGGTACAGCCTACACCAAAGGTCGCCCAACAGGCCCCCGTGCCTAAGGCGCCGGCGGCACAGGCGGATATTATGGGCGTTCTACTGGCCATCCAGGGCCAGTTGAACGGCCTCCAAAACCAGATCAGGGAGCAGGCGACTAGGGTGGATTATCTCTACTCTGTTTTGCCGAGCTTAACGCAACTTAGAGGTTAAGGGCGCGCTGCCGGAGAGGCCCTTTAAGATCCTAGCTGTGAATGTAAATTCATTGATTAGGACCGAACGTAGAGCGAATTTATTCCAATTGCTTAAAGACATAAGTCCAGATGTGTTTATGGCTAGCGAAACTAAGCTTAACCAGAAACATAAATTGACTAACAACAATTACAATATCGTAAGAAGAGACCGACCCAACTCCACGCAAGGAGGAGGCGTCGCAATCTTTATACGTAAAGGCATTAGTCATAAGGTAATATATAATAGTGATGTGCGAAAATTTCGGACGTTAGAGGCATGCATCATATGCATTCATCTCCAACAGGGGAAGCGAATGTTTGTGATCGCTGCCTATGCACCGGAAACACCTCAGCCCACGCAGTTTATAACAGAGCTTGAAAAGCTTTTTGAATGCTTAAGATTGAGCTCGGAAGAGAATTACTATATATTGGCGGGTGATTTAAACGCCAAGCACACAGATTGGGGAAATCAAATACAAAATCCTCGAGGTAACCATCTATTTAATTGGATGGGTCGATACAACCTTGAGTATCGCATCGATCTTCTAGCCACAGACAGGCCATCGTTCCCAAGAAGCGGTGCCTATCTGGATCTATTGCTTAAAGACGCAAGACTAACAATTACTGACGCTGTGGGTCAACGGCCAAGAAATTGTTTACGAACGATCGAGTACGACAGTGACCACTGCGGACTCGCAGCCGTAATACAACTTCCGAACCAGCTTATGGAGTTGGAGGAGTATGTGCCTGTGCATACTTACAATTACAGTAAGGTGCGCTGGCCACGTTTCTCCAATGCCTTATTGAGTGAATTACGTTCAAATGGTATATCCCCACCAAATGACAGGAACCTAACAAATACTGAAATCGACAGATACTTAGAACAAATTGACGAAACGATTCTACGAACAATGAACAGAACAATACCGAAATACAAAGAACGTAACGCAACTGACATGTACCGTAACGCGACAATTGACGCACTTCACAGACAAAAAAGTGGACTACTGACAAGACTAAAACGCTTGTACAGGCGGTTTACTGATACACGAGACCTGGAGATTAGGACACTGAAGTCGTCCATCAAAAACATCAACCAATTGATCAAAGAAAATTATAGATTGGCTATTAATTCGTTCTGGGACAATAAAATTCGTGCCGTTAACTCCAGCGACCCAAGTATGTTCCCAAAAATTAATAAGATTTTTAGAAGAAAGGATCAAAACGATCTTCCGTGTCTTAAGCTCCAGAGGACGACAGAGAACAGAGACGTACTTCTGACAGCAGGCATAGACCCAGAGGATGCCGTATTGGACGATGACCTCTATATAATCGAAGATCCGCAGGAGAGAGTGGAGGCTGTGGGGGCTGCTTTCCAGCAAGTGTACAAGGTGAATGCTAGCATTCGCCCGAATCATGACCTGGAGAACAGAGCTCTGCTTCATCACTTATGGCTCCGGAACGATATAACCGAATGGCGATCTGAGAACCTTGGTTTTACCAGGTTTAATGATGAAGATTTGGCAAACGCCATAATCGCCGACCGAAATGGGCCCAGCCCCCTGTTAATTTCGAAGAATGAGCTCCAGCTCATCTTCGATTCATTAAAGAAAAAGAAGTCTGCAGGACTCGATGGTATATCCAACGTTGTACTACGACATTTGCCTCAAGAAGCAGTTGACATTTATACCACACTGTTTAACAACGCGCTGAATAATGCATATTATCCAGTGCGGTGGAAGACAGCTGTGGTGCACCCTCTCCCAAAAAAGGGAAAGGACAACTCCAATCCGGCGAATCTCCGGTCGATAAGTCTTCTTCCGAGTATCAGCAAAGTGTTTGAAAAGGTTATTAATAGAGCCCTGTTCAAATGGGCGGAGGACAAAAATATCATCCCTGATAATCAGTTCGGTTTTAAGGCGGGACATGACACAATTCATGCCGCGTCTAAACTTGTTTCTGATATCCAATGGAACAAAACTAAAAAACAGTGTACGGGTGCCTGTCTGGTTGATTTGGAGAAGGCCTTCGACACCGTATGGTTAGAAGGTCTCTATCTAAAGCTAACCAGACTAGGTATAAGTAAACCTCTATTGTATATGCTTTATGACATGCTAAATGGTAGAAAGTTTGTTGTCAAGAGTGGCAATGTAACTTCTACTGCAATTTTTAATATTAATAATGGTCTTCAGCAGGGAGCGGTTAACTCGCCGATTCTATTCAACATTTACACCAGCGATCTGATAGGTAGTCTAACTCAGGCAATTGCGTACGCCGACGATCTAATTGCGTACAGAACAGCTCATACAGTTGAGGTCATCAAAAGTCTCTTGCAGAGTGACTTCGACAAGATTCAGCGATATTGTGATGACTGGAAGTTGAAAATCAACTTCCAGAAATCAGAAACTATTTTGTTTAGGACTCCGCTGTCTAGCGCCTCAAGGGATACGAGAAAGAACTGGCGCAAGCTGGTGATCGTAGGGCCACATGGACATCCACTGGCGAGTAAAAGTGTAGTAAAGTACCTTGGCATCTGGTTGGATCAGTACCTGTATTTCGACAGACATATAGGTGCTGCTTTGGCCAGGGCTAGGGGAGCCTTAGCCTTGACAAAACGACTGTTTTATAGCAGCCGTCTTGACAGCAGGGTGAAGGTGATTTGCTACATGGCCCTCATCAGGCCGATGATTGCCTACGGATGCCCGGTGTGGTTCAACGTTGCCCCATCTCAAATGGAAAAGATTCGGGTGTTTGAGAGGCAATGTCTTAGACGTTGCCTTGGATTACACAGAACACCAGAGTCGGAGTACACAAGATATTATTCCAACCAGGTTCTATACAACGGAGCCAACATAAACAGAATAGATAATTTTTTGTTCAAGCTGATTCGGGGTCACGTTGCAAGAGCGATGTCCTCAACTAACAGCTTAATTTTTGGGGCTTATTACCCCAATAACGAATATTTTGAGAGTGCGCGGTTAAGTGGTTACATCCCTCCTGAGGCATTCCTATATTTAGACAGTCGAGGGCTGATACAGGATGGAGGGGCGGTTCCGCTCATCTACCACGTCAGCCGGAAAACTGTGGATAGGCGACTCCTGTATAGTCGAGACGTCATCGCTCAAGGTGGAGAAGAGCGCCTTCGGTTCAGTAGGACTGTGTCCGATCGGGACCGGAGGGATAGGGCGAAACAGGAGAACCAGTTCTGGTGGCTCTCTGAACAGCATCGTGATATTTAAAGTCGATGAAGATGATATATCTTGGCCGACTTACATAGATTTAGGGCATTAGGTATAGGTAACAGTCAGGGTGGCACCAAAAAAAAAAAAAATTAAAAATATGTATGTATGCGGGGGCATGCGTGCATGTATCTGCGTGTCTGTACATGTGTGTGCGTACGTATAAGTATGTGCGTATGTACATGTGTGGGTGGGTTGCATGCTAGTGTGTGTCTGCATGCATATAAAAAATAAACAAAAAAAAAAAAAAAATTAAAAAAATGCTGCTGTGGCTGTTCTAGTTTTTAAGTAGTTATAAGTATTATTAGGTATTTTAAGTAGTTTAAGTTATTTTTAGTTAGTATAAGTTAGTTTTATTTAGTTTTAATTATTTTTAATATATATTTAAGTTTAGTTTATAGGTAACAAAAAAAAAAAAAAAAAAAAAAAAAAAAAAAAAAAAAAAAAAAAAAAAAAAAAAAAAAAAAAAAAAAAAATGATCAGATACCAAGTTTTCTGTATAAAAGTTTCTTGAAATATAAAATAAATAAAAAAAAAAAATTTAGATTTAATTAAAATAGTTTTTAGGTCGAAAGACATTAGTTGTAAGAGTTATTGTTTAATTTAGAGCGCCCGTAAAGGGCCAGTAAATTAGTTGTAAGTTATTGATAATTAGGCTAGTTTTAAACATTTTTGTCTAGCTTTAAGATAGTTATAAGTTAATATGAAATAAAAATGAATTTAAAAAAAAAAAAAAACCAAAATTTCAAAAAAAAAATAACCCATCCATGTTCGGAATATTGAATTTTCAAAACAAAACTATTTTCTTTCAAAAAGTCAACGGCCTTGGCTCCGATGAAAGCATCGCTTCCAATAGATCAGCGAAATCAAGCATCGTTGCGCGTGGTTAGTACTAAGATGGTGGACCGTCTGAAACCAACCACGTGCTGTTGACATGTGTTTCTTCTGTTGTGTGTTCTTCCTTTCTCTGTCTCTCTTTGTTGTATTAATGTATGTGATGTTTAAAGCCAATGGTCTTCGTTGCCAGTGCTTCAGTGTCTCTACTTCGTAGATTTATCTACGGAGTAGTATAATATGTAATGTAATGTAATGTAATGTAATGTTTCTTTCAAAAATCCAAACAAATATTTTTCGAAAATTTTGATATGCTGTATTCTTTATAATTCGAAGGACCTCCTATACAAAAATGTTGATCGAAATCCGTGAAGCCGTTCAGGAGAAAGTCGGAAAGCAAAAAAAATGCTTGTATGTTAATAACAAAACATGTAAAAAAACATTTCGACCAAAATGTAGACTCTACGAAAAGCAGTGCACACATTAATTTTTATAAAAATTGTGGCAATCGTTTTCCAGATATTAAGGTGGTAGAAAAAAATGTATGGCAAGTATCGTTATTTTTGGGACTAAAAAATGATTCAAAAAACTATTTGAGAAAATCACCTAAAACGGTAAGGTACCATGTTTGAAGGAAATCGCTTCAGTCGTCGGATTCGGATTTAATGTTGTAATGTTTGTCTAATAGGTAATTGTTTCGCAGATTAGATTTTGATTTATACGGAAATGCCTGATACAACAATTTGTGTAAGAAGAATTGTATGCATAGCTGATAAATTTATCTAATATATCTTATGGAGAAATAGACCATATAAAACCAAAAGAAAATTGTACAATTTTGTATTTAAAACCCTGATTTTACTTTAAGGCAAGTTATGTATTCGTAAAAAATTTTTTTTTTCTTACAATCAAACATGACATTACGATCATAGAGAACACCAAAAACGTGGGTACCCCAATTCAGTCTGTCTGTCCTCGAGTCTGTAGCCTTAATGGTTTGGTCGATTTGATTCAAAATTGGTATATATTGTTTTTTCGGTAATATTTTATTTTATATATATTTTTCTCAAACACTGCTCCAACGATTTTCATAAAAAAAAATCAGTTCATTAACGAAAGGAAAGGGTACTTTTCGATATTTTTTTATTGTAAAAAAATTGTTATTTTTGCTACCTCCAGTAGAGCCATTTTTTTGGTATTCGATTTTCTCGGAAACGGTTATTTTGATTTTTTTGAAATTTTTTACGCAGAAGCTTCCAGAGAATTTAAACACTATTGTATAATGAATTTTTTTTAGAAATTAACTTTTTTTTTGAAAACTTAAAATTTCGAAAACGTCTCAATAGATTTTGTCAAAACTTCGTATTTGGTGATTTTTTGACATTATCTTGAATATTTAAAAAAACAATTTTTCTAAAATAAAACACAACGGTGCCTCCCATACAAATGTTAAAAAACCGAAAAAAAAAATATTTCTCGAAAACGGCTCCAAGAATTTAAAAAAAAATGTATGTTCTTAAATTATTACAGTTCACTTTTAAGTATAAAAATATTTCTTTTTGTGTACTTATTAACGGTACTTCCTATAGAACCACTTTACATATTGTCGACTTTCTCAATATTGGATAAAGCGATTAAAATAATTTTTTTTTTATACAAATGCTCCCTAAAAAAAAACTGCATACTCAAATTTTCAAAAAAAAGTTTTTCAATTTAAAAAAAAAATAAACAAACAAAATTTTTTTTTGAAAAATCTATTTTTCAAAAACCAGTCACAGTTTTTTTTTTAAATTTGAATTTTATATGTATATTAATAATATCCTCAAAATTGCGTTTCAATTTTTTTTCGAAAAATGTTTTCAAAATTTAATACATACAAAATTAATTTATTAAAAAACCGCTCCAACGATTTTTCATTTTTTTTTTTGATAAATTCTTATTTATCCATGAATTCAAATGGCATCTTTAATTTCCCTCAAACTATAACGACTAAACAATATAAAAACATTTAAGTATGTGTATTATCCATTTATTTCTACCTTATTATTATTCCCTTTTTACGAATTTTTGCGTATGTCACTGAATACTAAACACAATGTTGGCCCTCATACATTTATATATACATATATCGTTAAAAATCACATGAATCTTATGTATGCATATTGCACCTAAATTATAAAATTATATACAAATAGCTACCTACCCATCTGCATCCTCCATTTTCATTATTATATGTACATGTTTACATACTTAGGTTCCATCAATATGTATGTATATGTAGATTCATTTTACTTTCCTTTCTTACATAATTTAAAACCAAAACTTAGATTTAAATATACATTTGTAGGCAGGTACCTATTTAACTATTCCTTGAATCATCAATTCCACAATTCATTATACTAAGAAGCAAGTTAATCTTACATACATAGGCTTTAAAACTGCATAAGATAACTACACCTAACTAACTAAACCTCAATGGTTAGCTACATTAAAGTTGTTAGCTACAAGAGCAAGTTCGTGTGATCCAGTCGTACATTTTATTTAAAAATTCGAAATATTGATTCATTTTTAATCTAAATAAAAAAAACCGTGTCAATCATTTAAAGTGAGCTAACGCTTGTGCTTTCAAAAAAATGCAGGATTTGTTGAGCAAGTATATTTTATACGCCGCCTAAATAACTAAATATGTGATTATATTATTTCTTTAAATATTGTATTAAACGTGAATAAACACAGAACTGAATTTTATTATAAAGTAATCATGGAATCCCTTACAGTGCAGAGAAAGTTGGTACCAAAAATACACCCTCCCACCACGGCTCGTAAATGCCCAGGTATACCTAAACTAATCCGTGCTAGAATTTATCTCAGGTAAGGTAGTTCTGTGTTTGGTGTCCGCTTATTTTTAAGAGTACCTACTCTTTCTTAATATTCATATCTCTTCTTCATATATATATATGCGAATATCTAAATTTTCATTCATTCTTAAGCTTTATGGGATACTTATTTCCAATATATGGATCTACTTATTTTGATTCATAAATTTAAAACATTTAAATTTAACTGCCAACATAATAAAAATGAAAAATTACTCAACAATCATGAAAAGAATTCATTTTTAAAATCAAATTTATCATCACCACTACAGAACAGGAGTTGACACCCTATAATATGAGTACAGTTACGTCTAATATTACCGCCAAGCAAGATGCCAACTTTACTTAAGCATTATTTTGCCCAAACGCAAACACATCCCCCCGCTGTAAAAAAAGCAATTCTTGATATTTATTTTCTAGGTTACAATACAGGGCAAACGTATCCTTGATCGAATATAAAAGAAATTGCTTTGCCACTTAAAGATTTTAACAATTTCGTATACTATAATGCCTTGGAATCCCCGAATCCCTGAATCCCCGGGGAACTTTTTACTTTTTCTTTCCATTTTTCAAATATCATCTTCGGAATTATAATGCACTGCTATTTTTTACGTTTTTTTTTTGTGTTTGGTTGTTAGTAAAAAAAAAACAGCATTTATATGGAAGCAGACAAGGATGTCATATTAGTAAAATTATTGGTTGTTGAGATAAGAATAAAAATAACTGCCTTTTTTACGAAATTGATGTGTTGTACATATACAATATTTTTGTTTGGAACTTCCTTTTTTTATTTTTTTTTCATGACAAAATCACCTTGTATATTTTTAAACAACATACACATCGTACGACGAGGACGAGGGTCCTGATGTTGTTGCATCAGATAAGAGTATAGTGATAAATGTTGAAACTTTTAATGTGTTCTTTTATTGGTCGATGATTTTTCGAAATTTAAAAGTAATCTTGATAGTCTTGTTGTTATTTTTAGTATTCGAGAAGGCAAATAAAGGACTTGTTATCTCTTAAGGGTATATACAGAAATTGATTAAAAAAGATAGATTCTTATTCGAAGTATCTTAGCAAGTAAACAAAAACAGATTCTGAGCGTTTCCTTGGTTTTGGAATATTCAAAAAATCCAGTATTGTTGTTGATCTGATAACCAGAATATTATACACATAAAATAAGTGTTCCAATCTATACTCAATTTTTTCTTGGGGGAATTTTTGTGGTCGCTATTGTAGCCATCTGATATTTTTCAGTAACTTGTTAAAGTTATTAATTAAAAACGCTTAGACTATCTATAGTCCATGGACTTAGAAGACCATGGAATAAGAGTTAGACCATGTTCTTAAATGTCAATTCTTAGTCCTTCACTAGACCACCATCTTCTATGATCATACGAAGGACTAAGTTGTAAATGTCAAATACCAGAAATTCTGTTTAATTAAAGAAGATCCACAAGTCAAATTTGATAGCCTTAAGGGTATTCACATGAAAGGGACAGAACAGCGACGAATGAATGAATAAATGAGATTTTTTTTAAAATTTTGACCGCACTCAAAGGGTTATGACTACCCTTAAAATGTTTATACACAGTGCGAGCGATTAGGAAAATGGGATAGGATTAGACAGGAGATATCGAAGTACATTGGTTTTAAATGTCTTAATATCGCAATGGGAGGGAAAAGTTCGGTCGGGTAAAGCATTCCACATTCGTGTGGTGCGGCTAAAGAAGGAATCCCTATACTTGACAGTACGTCCGAAGTTGGGCTCAAGGGTAGACTGATAAGTATTTCTAGAAGCGCGAGTGTTACGGTCGAATAATTTAAGTGATGAATGCAACTGGCTATTTCACAAGAACACTGTCTATAAAAATACCGATAGAATAATAAAAGGCATTAAACATTGCGATGGTGTTCAAGAGGTGCAATTGTTTTCGTTATTGTTTCGTCACCTATCATCTTTAAAGCTCTTTTTTGGATTCTATCCAGAAGGCTTAATTGAGTTATGGGAGCACATGCCCAGATGTGACAGTTGTACTCAAGTTTTGGACGAATATAGACCTTGTAGATAACAGCCAGATCCGAAGGTGAGAAATATTTCTTGAATCTTCCCAGAAAGCCCAAAAACATTGCAGCATTTTTGGCGACGTCGAATATATGGTCATTCCACAAAAAGTGATCGGTGATACATAAACCAAGAAAATAATTGAAAATCTAAATTATTCAAAACTCTAAACAAAATGGTAGAAATGTTAATTATATTAATGTTTATATACCAACTGAAATTTACTTTTTTACCTGCCAACATTGAATAAATTTGAGAAAACAAAATGGTCGTCGCAAATCGCTATCTGATTGGTTCAAACTGTCAAACTCTATTCACGTTCCACATACCATCCACACTTCAGTAAATTGATTGTTCATGTAAGACTAATCTTAAAAGCCGATATTATCAATTTTTAAATGTCATTTGCGACGAATAAAAAAGCCATAAGAAAAGAAATGTCAAAATGGGCGAATATACGTTAATTTGTTGGTCGTTAATAGTCCATTAGTGCCTTGAAGATGAAACAAAAGGAAATAGTAATGCATTTTTGTTTTAACTTTTCGACAAAGAGAATAAATAATCCCGTCTTCAAACTTCAATAGAACACTATGCGAAAAATTGTATTTCTTCATTCTTCTGTCAAACATAAATTCGCATTCCACAAGATTAGGAATCATTCCATAAATCAGTGAACAAAACTTTCCGAAGAAGTTAACCTCAAGCACAAACCTAATTCTTTACTGACTTATGATAGCTGTCGGCGGCCAGAAAAATTATAATAATATTAAATATATAATAAAAATCTATATCTCAGCGATGGTACATGTCATGTTAGCTCTGAAGACACACCGGAAGCTTGCGACTTATTACGGCAAATCCTTCAGTTAAGCCAACTCTCAATATCAGCGACACATCGTAAATTTTAGGTGGCCAGCTTACGTCACCTCTGCGTAATATAGCCATGTCCTGAAATTTAACCATATACCATATAGAAAAAATCAAAGCTCTTAACCCTCCAGAAAAAACTTCCTAAAACCTTCCTAATTATGACTCGAGGTTTACAGAGACCTCAAACCATTTCTTGCACATTCTACCTCGTCGGCGGGTGGGTTCTTGCTGACGAAATGACAGAAAGGGTGTCACATATTTGTTATATGCCAAAAATTTGTTTACTGAAAGTGCGACGACTTAAAAGTTCCAAATGCTTAATTTTTTTAATTTTTTTATGTGATTCCGCTGAGGTGTGAGAGTTTTGGGAAAATTGCTCTTTGAGGAATACTCATCCCCTATACAAAACAGTAATCATTGGACCATATGGTGATGTATGAAATTGGTTAGCATGTCCTCACTTTGGTCGTAAGCCCCAATTTATTTAAATGAATACGAAATCTAACGTTCTGGCACTACATTCTAGCAGTATTTCCTTTCTGAAACTCAAAATCAAAATTTCAGTTCATAAAACCTATTTCCATTCATTATTTCTCGATCCGTATCCGAAAATCCTTTGTATTGTATATTGTAGTAAATTTCGAAGACTGGTGTTTTTGGTAAACTTCGTTTGAATAGTAAGTTCCAAATCCAGCAATTTAGTTTGTTGACGTACCATACCAGTCCATATCAGTTGAAGATATTTTTTTTTTTGGAAAACTAATAACAACATCCAAAAACTTATGAGCCCCCTATTGAAACAATCTCCGAAATCAATGTCACAATACCGGTTCTTTGAGGCAAATGTTGGGCGCCCTTTAATTTTTTTCAGATTTATCTAGAAGACAGTTCTTTTTAAGTTCTTCGCTAAAACCCAATTTTTATACATGTGGTTTACCAATTAAGCTGCTAATTGTTCTACTACTGTGAATAACCTTCAATCGTACGGGAATTGTCCTTGAATTCCTTACAATAATTCAGCAGCAAAAATTTAAAGAAATGTGAAGGCAACTTTACAGTTTTCTATAAAATTACCCTTCTTCTTATAAGCCCCAACTGATTATGTGACATTCTATGTATAATTAACCGGTTAGGCTTAAAATAGCGTCTAAACATAAAATTTAGTTACGCAAATTTTCAATCTCAGAAATTTGATATTTCCCTTAATTTGATTCTAAAATTTAAGTATTACACTTTAATTAATTGAATTGCCACCTATTGTGTCACCATTAATGGCACCTTTCCTCAATTTAAATTACTCCCAACATTATCCTTGTATATACTAAATATTTAGGTATCCTTTTCTTCTCGTATTTCTTTGGTTTAGTGTTTATTACCATTGGTGCTATTATAAAACAGTCGACCCCAGCTATAAGGTATACCTATACTTTGCTATAATAATACCAGCAATAAAGGTAATAAGCTCATGGATTAGAAAACTATAAAATATCCTAAAGGAGAACAATAAAACGTTGGAATTCAAGGGATCCATTACCTCCGGCTCCTATATCGTTTTGGTTGTGTGTGTCGTTGTTTTAGAATAACCCTGTTTCGTATTCGAATTTTATTGCTGTCAACATTCTGATGGTCGTCAGGTTGCTTACAATTGGCAATAAAAAATGTGGAGCAATCATTTTGCTATTTAATGACAGGCGACTCACTGACTGACTAAACTGCCACTGAATTTCGTTATCTTGGGTGACGTAACGAATCACCTGTGCGCGTAGTTTTCAGTTTATGGTATCACATAAAACGACGAGAAAACCCCGATTGTGTTGCTTTTTTTCGCTAATGCAATCAGTGAGAGCTTTATTTCGATTTGATTATACCAAAAACGATTAAGTGTCTGATTCTCGTGGTCTTCGGAATGAATGCCAATGACTTGCAAGATAAATTGACACATTTCCTAAAGATTAATAGAGATTTTGATTGGTGGTCATGCTAATAAAATGTATATAGGGTAAGGTTGAATTTAGAAAATCATGACGAACTGGAGTTATTGGTTTTTAAATCTGAGAGATTGTATTTAGATTCAGAGCTGTTAAGAGAACCTTGTTACATTTTACTGAAGGTTTTGCTCAATACTGTGGTATTTGTGGTATTTTAAATAAGAGAAAATAAATGTTCAATAATAAATTTTAATTGACTATATTGCGAAAAGCATTCTGGCATTTGACGTTATCAGCAGCTTTCCTGTCATCGGCAATTAAATCTTTTTAAAAATCCTTCTAAGCATCAATAGTTTAAATTGTTCAACAGCATTCACCCAAGGATTTCTTTTAGAAATAATGGGAACAACACATAATCCTGAAATCCAGAATCGATTGGCTAAAATTGAGAAGGCCTCACTGGTGAACGCTCAAAAATGGATTTAAAATCGTCCGAACCATCGAAGAGGGTTTGCACGGAATTCTGACAAAGAAAATCTTTGAATATTGAAAAAAAAAGGATTTCTTTTAGAAATAATGGGAACAACACATAATCCTGAAATGTAGAATCGATTGGCTAAATTTGAGAAGGCCTCACTGGTGAACGCTCAAAAATGGAGTTGAAATCGTCCGAACGATCGAAGAGGGTTTGCACGGAATTCTGACTAAGAAAATCTTTGAATATTGAAAAAAAAATGCATTATACGAAACGTTCAAAACATTTTTCGTAATAAAAAAAATTACCCCAACCGAAAAAAGTACTGAACCATTCAGTATTGTTTCATTCGGCATTTTAAATTTTTTTTATATATCTTTTTACTTTGAATGATCTAAACTAAAAATGTTTGAATTCTCGGAAACGCTCCAAAGTTTTGGATTTTCTTTCATATATTTTTTATATCATATACATAGTTTCTCGGACGCTTACGAATTCTCGGAAACGACTCAGGCGATAAAAAAAAATCGGAGCTTATGGATAAGTAAAATGTAGAAAGTTTGACTTAGTAATACCTGCCTACTTTTCACAGTTTGCTCTTATGAGATAAAGAGAAATAAAATGCACGACTGGATCGCACAAACTTGCTCTTACGTTCGATCACATCGTATGCAAAAGATTTCTATTAAAAATCTTAATATATTTTTAAAGTCGTTTTTTACTTTATTTTACATATATACAATATTTATTTAATTTTTTTCTAGAAAAAGTTGGTATGACAATCTTAAATATTTAATAATATAAACTTAAAAGCAAAAGATAAAATCTACTTAATCTAATTTGAGCTAAAAAAATACGCCATTTTATTTCTTGGATAAATTTTAATTTGTTTTTGAGAACAAATTTTTTTTTTAACTTTTTGAAAACATTTTTTTTTTAAAAATCATAAATGCCAATTCATAGATATTCAGAAAATACATATAACTATAATTTTTGAAAAAAAAAAAAATAATGAGCAGTTTTCAAAATATAAATTTTTAATTTTTTTATTAAAATTGCTTTTATAAATACAAAAAAAATATTAATTAAAATTTTTTGTATGAATTGGGCTACATACACCTATATATTTGTGAAATTTCGAAAGAATCGGTTAAGCCGTTTATGAAATAGTCGAAAACAAAAAAATCGTCCAATGGAAAATACCGTTTTTAGAATTAAAAAAAATTGTTTAACCATATGCTCGGTTGTACCTAAAAAGTTGCACAGAATTTTTTTGAAATCAAAGACGTTAGAGACGTTTTCGAGAAAAATAGGCTCTAGCGTAAACTTTATATGACAGGTACCATAATTTTTTTAACTAAAATAAATTCAATTTCCCCTCTATAAAAATTATAAAAAAATTCTATATACCAAGCTTGAAGTAATTCGGCTCTCCAGTTTGGGCTGTAGGTTTCTATACATACATACATACAGACAGGCAGACAGACGGACTGAATTTTTAGACCATCTTTTTTTGTCCTCGCTATCATCCTAATGTCATGTTTGATTGTAACCTCAAAACTTTTTTTTTGACGAATGCAGAACTTGCCTTATAGTACCTTACCTATAATCGCAAATAAAAAACGATAACAATTAATACGTAAAATCTGTTAACTCTCACACCTAATTTTATTATCTGTTAGTATCTTTGGAAATAGCACCAGAGGAGATGTAATTTTGCATGTAGATAATATTTTTATCTAAGTTTACCAAGAAATGTAATGGAATGATAGAATCTTTTGATTTTCAAGATTTGTCTTTAAATATGGAAACAAAAATTTCAGACAACATATACAAATTATTATTGAGCATGAGCAAAGCCGATTATACTTAACGAGAGGTTAAAATGTAAAAGTTGGCACCTACACAATTTTACAATTTTGAAAAAATAACATTAATGATTTTGTATTAACACTTATACTTTTATTTTTGTTATACATTCACTTCCAGAATATGGTGTCGGCTTTTGAAATTCTATAACGTAATACCTCGGAATAGATCATATATGTGTTTTTTTAAATTGTCCTTAAAAAAACACGATTTCGGTCTAACCCATTTTTCATTTTAATTGAAAAACTTTCTATGTGCTTCCACCGAGATTTGAACCCATAGACTAGCTCAGAGTACCCAGAAGCTAATTCATGCATCACGGCATGATTGCCACATGATCAGGTCCAACGTCCAACCCAAGGCAAAACTATGCCGTTGATGATTTCCATAGTACCGAATCTCGATTTTGATAATTTGACATTTGAAAGTTAAAGTCATTCCTCCACTGCAAACTGCTTTCAAGTTAACTCGGTCAAATTTATTTGCAGGATTAATTAACTCTGGTTAAGCCTAGAGCTGATGCACTTGCAACTAAAAAACTAGACCAACATGTAAAATGACAAAATAATGCCTAAGGTAATACCACCGTGTAAAGACTTCTAAAAGAATTATCAATCTAAAATAGGAAATAAAACAAAAAGAAATAAATAAAATCAAACTAAGCATATAGAAAGATTTTCCCCTCTTCGTCCACCTTTTAAAAACAAGCTATTATTTCGACATGACGCGCACCCTAATCCAGGTGTATAGAACTACCAACTTCTGTTGCACTCATTCTGATTCCCACACAATAACGATTCTCCCCGAAGAGCAATTTAAACAAATTTATGATCTCACTAATCTAGTTTCATTTTAAATTACCCGGCGCGGCGTAGATATATTCAAATTGTTTCCCAAAACAACCTCAAGTGGTCAATCTAATGCTCATTAGAAGGTCTGCGGATAGGAATCTCCTTCGTTCCATTTGCACTGATAAATTCATACCCTCCCTCGCAACACGTACACACAAAAAAAAAAAAGATCCGAAAAAAGGATATTATCCAAATTAAGAACCATTTCTATCACATAAAATAACCACACAAACTATAGAACAGAGCTACAAAGATCTATGAGATACAATAATTTATTTTACCAGACCGAAAACGAAATGCACAAAAAATTGGGGATGCAATAAGAAAAATGCCGGCGGCAGCAGTGCCAGCCAATCCTTGAAAAATAATAGAGAACACAATAAACAAAAACTAATATTGTCCCGGAAGTAATGAGCATTACTCCTTCGACGACCTTAATGGCTATTTATCATTTAATTCCAGTTTCGCTCAGCAGCGGCAAAGGCAGCCGCAGCAATAAATTCCAAAAATGAAACAATAAAAAGGGATAGTCCTGGAATTTAGTTCAGGAGTCTCTATATGCCTCTATTAGGATACCCTTCCAATTCCAATTCGAAGATAGGATTCGATTCGTTTCGAGTTTATTATATTTTATCACACAAATAATGCAGAGTGCAGTGCATTAAAATGTCACACGATGCATGGCAGATACGGGGTCATGTTTGTTGGTCATTTTGTTTGTTTGATACTTTTTGTTGTTCTATTAGTAAGAAGTGCGATACTGTTTCCATTTCGGTCCGCACTTTAAAATTGCCTCATAAACATGTCAGATCCAATTTGCTAACTGAATGTGGAGAATTGCTGATTGTTTTGTTCTCTCGTAATCTGGTTCACCTTTTGTCAAAAATGCGTTACGCAAATTATTTCCACCTTATTGAATTTTCAGCAAAAATAAAAATAAAACCATTATCTGTCAGATGCATTATTGGGTGTTACTTTCAATAGAATTCACTTGCAGAGAGTGCAATTTAAAATGAAAGGTGATTTTGCAGAAGCGATTCGTCGCGGATTTTTGAAATTCTGCTACACCAAAGTGGTAATAAAATTTAGTAGATTAACTTTTATGATGCGGACAGATATACAGAATGATTTTGAATTTCATCAAACACTGTCGGAGAATTTAATGATATTGATTTCAATTGGTAAAGTGTTCAATTCGGTTTACAAGGTGGCGCAAAAATTGAAACTCGCTCCTATTGGAAGATGCTATAATTTTTGCACATGGCGGCAAATATCATTCAAAACAATTATATTTCCCGTTCTTTAGGAGTATAAAGCAATACACGAATTGTTAACGCGTACTGTTTGCATTTCTTCAGGGCAGAATTGACATTTTCTGTCATTTTCAAAAATTATAAAGGGTCCGCCAAATAACTTTTTTTTTTTGAAAATGCTATAAAAAAAACTACTGAATATTTTCTCAAATTTCTTTTTTCGTTTGAAGGTACAATCTTTCCGGTTAATAATGGAAAATAATTTCATTTAAATGGCTGCCTCGGCTGGCCATGCAGTAGCCTACACGATCGGTCCAATTTTTAAGCACATTATCGATTGTGTGCAGCTGTATTTCACAAATGGCTTCGAGTGTAGCTTCGGCTGTGTGGCATGTAGCGCCGTCCTGTTGAAACCAAATATTGCCAATATCCCCCTCTTCAATTTTTGTGAACAAAAATTCGTTCACCATGGCCCGACAACGATCGCCATTGACTGTAACGGCCACTCCTTGCTCATTTTCGAAGAAAAATGGCCCAATTATGCCTCTGGACCAAAATCCGCACCAAACAGTGACTCGTTTTGGGTGTATTGGCTTTTCAATGTATGCGAGCGCGTTTTCTCTGCCCCAAATGCGACAATTTTGCTTGTTTACATACCCGCCAAGATCAAAATGAGCTTCATCTGAATAGATGATTTTTTTTGGCAAAATTAGCATCTTCTCTAAGTCGATCGCAGGCGCACTTAGCGAAGCGAAAACGCATTGGATGGTCAGTTGGCTTCAACCAATTGGACTTTGTATGGCGTCATACCAAGGTCTTTATGCAAAATTCGTCTCAATGATGTCCGAAATGTTCAATTGTTGAGAACGACGGTGAATTGATGTTGATGGCGCTTCACGCACACTTTCTGCCACAGCAGCAATATTCTCGGGTGAACGAACTGTTTTTGGCTTTTCACGCTTTGGTTTATCGATGAGGATGCCAGTTTTTTCACTTTTTTCACAAGATAACGAACATAGCGAACATAACGAGCTGAGGGTGCTTCTCTTCTTCCAAAATCCGTACGCAATTTGCGCACACATTCTGCAACATTACCATGATTTTCAAAGTAATGTCGCAATATTTCCCAGCGTTATTCAAGCGTATACACAACCATATTCGTTCAGCGGAAGGATAAGACTAATTATCTGTCAAATCAGACATGAGCTAAGTGTTACCATTCACGAAATAAGCACTATTTGAAAAAAAAACGCTAGATGGCGGACCATTTAGCATCTTCTCACCACACATCCTATTTATTGCGGGGATATTCGATCTTAAATTTTCAATTTTCTGTACACATTGGAGGATAAGTTCCACTTACATTTTGAATTTGCTTATTATAGTTGTTGGAATAACGAAGAGTCTTACACATTTTGATATCCTTCAATTATAGTAGGGCTAGTTTTTCAGTGCGATATTATACCCTATAGTTTGAGTTCTTAAATTTGTGGATGTAACAACTCGTGATTTACTGAATAAACATTTCGAAAGATGCTTCTCAAAAAACCATCAAAATTCATAATTCGTAGTGAAAATTCAACCTTTGAGCCAATGTACTTGGTCACTATTGTTGGGTTGGTTTGTGTATTTGCTATGATCCGACGTAGAGCATTTAACTTGATAATACAATTAATTTCAAGTTTAATTTGGTTTTTTTCTTATACCCGTATTTTTGAAGTAACACTTCTTTTGCGACGTGGGAGGTAAAAAATGTCTATGGAGCTGTCAAGCCGACCGATATCCGACGTGACCCGTTTTTACGTTTTGTGGATTTCATAGATGAGTGCAGATATATATGAATCTGTATTGTGTGTATTCACTGAGAATTTTTTTTTGTTGGTACGTGTTGTGGATTCTCATTCTGTAGGTTCCTACATAAATTGTATGTATTCAACGAGAAATTCTGTTTTTTTGTTGCTTTGTTTTTTTATAAATTTTTTTTTGTATGTTCGTTGTGGATTCGCATAGATTAATGTAGTTGGTATACGCATTCTGATTATTACATGACGGTTAGTGATTAGTGCGTAGGTATTATGTGTATTTGCCCGAGATTTTTTTGTTTCTTTTGTTGATGTTCATACATTAGTGTATATTGTGTTGTATTAGTGTGTGTAATGTTTAAGTTGTTGGTCTCGTTGGCTGTGCTTCTGTATTTATCTTCTTCGTAAATTTATATATATGGAGTAATATAATGTATGAAATGTAAGATTGCACAATTGGAAGATAGAGTCATTATGAGCGATGTATTTATAAAAGTACGGCGCTGGTAACAAAAAATGTCAACTTGTTCCTTGACCGGTTTCTGTAAAATAGAAATACATATATGTTGTAGCTGCCTTGGAATTACGAAAGGAAACATTCTTTCAAATTTGGGAAGTCTTACTTCTGGCACGTGTACGTAAGTACACATAATCTTTTTCATTTTTCCTATTTTTTTTTTTAATTGATCAACTTTCAATATTCTCAACAATTTAGATTTCTATACAATTCTTGATTCGTTTAAATTGTTATTCTTCTATACTTGCATTGCACCTCGCCTCTCAAATTGCTTAGTGATTTCCATGCTCGTAGTCGCTTTTGTATTTGAAATTTATTATTTGTTTCGAGGATAATTCTAAGTTAATTCCTGAAAAAAATCTTTTTTAGTGAAATAAAAATTCTTGCTAATTGAAAAAAAAAATTGATGAGTTTGTTTGGATTGACTGAAAAAAACAAAATATACCTACTGTTGAACTGCACTCACTATATGAACATCTAAAACCTTGTGCAACCAACCGGATACGCTTCTATGAATATATATCATACAAGGCCATGTCAGATTTTGGTATCACTTATGTCAATCTTGTTCGAATGTAGAGGATCTTGAAGAAATCTCGCTGGCTCCGTTAAAATCGCCAAAAATCACCTCAAATTCTTTTGATGTCGAGAAAGGTTACGGATAATCTGACGCAACCTATTCAATGAAATTGAAACACAATATCAGTGCGAAGATCAAATACGAAGAATCACTTACAAGTCAACAAATTTTGGAGAAGGAAATTCAATAGCGAATTCTAAGTACTACTGTGCGGGTCAAAAATCCGGCGACTGAGAAACAAAAATTGTATCGAATGCAGGCTAGCGCTCCAGACCGGGGAATTTTCGATTCCATCCATGAAAGACGACGTACGCAGCATAGGAAAACCCCACTAGGTGGGGTGTGCAAGTGAATTACCACCTCAAGTAACTAACCTATTTGTTGTGCGTAACTAATTGGTCACTAGCTCGGATTTGGACAAGCTGGAGAAACACATTGGTTCAAGCCGTAGCTAATTGTCTGGGCTAAGTATATCCTAATAAATTAAGCGGAATAGATAGTAGTAGCTGACTAATGTCTATCAATTTATGACACAGTATTAATTGAGGGATGTAGGATCCTTGCTTATGATGGCTCCATCGCCAGCAAAGAATAATTGATGTACCGAAAGTGATCGGTACTTTACCTTCGAGTAGGTGGTCAAAGACTGTAATAAAAAGCAGAGGACTTAAGCCGCTTCCTTGGTGTACACCTACTGTAACTTGGAAATCTTCGGTGACTCCAGCTGGACATCTAACCCTCGTCACTGTTTCTTTGTATATATCAATTATCAAAATACTTCATGTGACTTTCTGCCCAAGAAATTTATGTGATCGAAAATTCGGAGTTCAGCTAAATGACTAACCGAATTGACTAAAAGTAAAAAAAATATTAAAGCCATATAATGCTATATTCCTTGAGAGCGTGGTATTGTCGTGATGGAAAAATTCGCTGTTGAATTCGAAGCAACCAGAAGTTCATGATCTATGGTCAAATGCCTTCAGCCACTCACGTAGAAAAGATTTTAACAGCATGTAATAGATAAGGGCAGCGCCCGGCCACGGCCGGAGGTCTCTTTCGGAGGAGAACGAGAATATTATAGGAGATATCACCGGGCCTCATTTCTTTAACAATAGTGTGAATAATATACTGATCAATAGTGCCCCAATGAATCGATAAATTGGGATAGTACACAAAATTGTCTATTAAAGACATTTACCTAATTGTAGCTGATTATTTGATGAAGGCTTCACTTACCCGGTGCTAAAGAATCGAAGGTTTCCTTTTCCCTCCTTAGCATTTGCTACAATGGTGTCATGGACGAGCACGAGTACATACAGAAACTAAACTCTAAATCATTTGAATTGTGTTTAAGAATATAAAGAATATATGCATGATGTGGATACAATTCACCATTCACATCAATCAAAAGAAGAATTAAACAAAAGAACAACTTCAGTCACCAAATTTCTGACACCAGACCAACTGAACCAAAAAATTCAATTAAAATATGACATCGCAACTATTAATTAATCTCGGAGATATCAATTAATAAAATTTGTCACACTTAACAGTTTGTTGCATTCGTTTATAATCAAAAAAATTAATACACACAATATCCTCATCTTTTTTGTGTGACTCTTTCATTTCTATCATGTATCTATTTCTAGCTAAGTTTGTCAGTATCAATCTATTGTCACTTAATGAAATTATAAAAAAACGAGGGGTCAATCCGTTGTTGGTGGAAAGTTGGAATTGGAAACAAGAAATCTTCTAAATGCGCGGTTACTTATTACCAAAACGTGACGTTTTTGTTACGCCTTGTTCTTGTATGATTTTTATTAATGATTATGCCAGTATTGCATTGCGGCAAGGGCTTACTAATATTTTCCCCATTTTCATGACGATGATGATCTGTTATGTTTACACTCGGTACACAATCAAAGTTTTTTTTTTAAGAATATAAATTAATTAGAATTTGACGATTATTGTAGCCACAACCACTTGGGGGTTCTATAGCGCTCATTTTTTCATTGCATTTGTATAGGTATGTATTATATGCGGGCGCAAAGTTCCTTTAGGCTAATGGCATTAAGACGGATTCATTTTCATAGAGCACTCACTTTTCTATGACGAAACTGACTGAGTGCGTTTAATTAATATAAAATAGTGAAACGGATGGGGTTAAAAATAGGTAGGTAGATAAGGGCCCGCATTTTCTTCGTTATCCTTAAAATTCTGTAACGACAATATATTTTAAGCACATTTCTACCAGCGAATTCCAAAATAGCAGTTGGTGCTTGTTGCAAGCTATACCTTTAATCTCCAAGGAATACCTATTGCTAGCTGGTAGAGAAAAAGTCAAATTGAGCAATGAAAAAAAAAATCAACGAAAATAGGAAACAGATCATCAATCTCTGTCCAAAGAGGAGTATGCATTTAAATTAGACATTTACCAGGCGCAAAGACACGCCATCGCTATTTCCCCTTCGTTCTCCCTCCATCAATAAAACATTTCACGGTATAATACGATTTTTTCGTTTTTTAACTTTTTTGTGGAAATGAAAAGGAGTCCATTTGCTCATGGCATCCATGCAAATTCTCACTTAATTCATATTCCATTAAAACAGGACCAACAAAAAAAAATACATCCAGGATTTTGATTGATAGTGTGGAAGGTAGCACCAATAGGTAAATTTCAGATTGGCTTTTGCAACATTGTTCCTCTACTTCATATACAAAACGATGATTTTCCCTCCAGATATGGGTGTTATGGGTATTGAACAGAGCTACCGCCTGTTTCGATTGATTAATTCATGTCGTTTGGTTTTTCGCCTCTTTTTTTTTGAATTGATGGAATAATTGACGAATCTAATATGAGGTTTTGAATTAAGAGTTAATTGGGCGGAGAGGATTGCCAAAAAAAAAATTAAGGGGATTTTGTGAATAGTTAAATTTACATGCGAGAAGGTTATAACCATCAACTAACGCCTACACAAATGTTAACAATACTGTGAATAATAATTCATTGTTTGAATTTTGCATAGAAATAGATTTTTTTGACAGTTTTGATTATTTTTAGGAAATACTGTTAATAGTAGGCAGCTAGGTATACCGAAAAATTGTGACACGAAATTATATGAAAACTGATTTTTGATTAAAGGTAACTGAAATCCGCCATTTTGGGAAACACAAACTAAACGGTATTTCCGAATATATTGTATTTGGTAGGATAGTTGTCAGTTATTATTACCATAATTTTCTGGCTTTGATCTTCTAAGCTTGGGAAATGGAAGTCGTCAAGACAAAAAGTATCAGCTATTTTGGTAATTGAGGATGCATTAGAGGGGGTTTGACTATCCTTAACTATGATCAAGAACAGTGCGACCGTTATAAAAGTAGGGAAGGATGTACTAGGAGTTACCCATGAACAGATACCGAGAGGGTAAAATAGAGCCGGGTAAAATATTCCACATTCGCGTCGTACGGTCGGAAGCATCTCTGTACTTGACATATCCGAGGTTTGACTCAAGGGTAAACTGATGAGAATTCTTAGAAGCGCGAGTATCACGGTTGAAAAATTTAAGTTAATTTACTAACGAACAATCCAAATTATGTTTGTACGCTATCTTCGTTTTTTCGGCTTGATCGATTTGAATGAACTTTTCAGGAGATCTTAGGACATTTTTGGAGAGTGCATATAAGAAATCTGTTTGCCGCCCGATGTCTAGGACCGAAGTTAGGACCAAAAATGTCACTCACATGTTTTTGTTATTGCTTTATTAGTACATATATATAATGTGTTTTGTTTTGTATATACAAACTTCATTTTGGTTTCTCCTTGTTGCCGGGTGTATGCACACAATTACACTATGTATTTGATTCGCATTAAATGGATTTTGATATTTTATTTTGTCGGTTGTCTAGAATGTTCCATGGACTTTTTGGACGACTTAACGGCGGAAAACTCTATACGACAATGGCATTCATTGCCTCGAGAAATAAGAAGAATAAAAAGCACTGTTAATATTAAAAAAGGAACTTA
This sequence comes from Philhelius pedissequus, assembly GCA_910595825.1. Lineage (NCBI taxonomy): Eukaryota > Metazoa > Arthropoda > Insecta > Diptera > Syrphidae > Philhelius > Philhelius pedissequus. The sequence continues at coordinate 39,459,900 of OU343163.1, forward strand.
AGCTCTATTTCAGAAACAAGGTTATTTAAATTGTAGTTCTGCTTTTATGTTTGATTATTCAACTAAATTTATAACCTAACATTGATATAGTAGCTCTTATGTAAAATTTTTTATTGAACTTGCACTAAAAAATAAGATATTGTATCTTGCTGTGTAAGTTTTCCAAAATGAAATAAATACTAAATTCGTGGTTAATTGTGAAATTCATTAAGATAGAAGACGTTTTTAGTGCATTCATTCAGTTTATGAGATATATATTAGATAACGCTGTGCTGCGATCAATGCCACAACCCGATAGATTGCGTTTTACATTGACTAAGGTTTGATGTTTGTTTGATGTCGGTCAAACTGCACATTCCGCCTTGAAGTTGGCAATGAATTTTCTCACGGTTGACAAGCCAATAACGCGCATAATGACCAAGAATTCGGCGACAGGGAAATTGATTCGAGAATGCAATATCATAATTTGGGATGAATGCACGATGGCGCAAAGAGCTTTGGAGGCAGTTGACCGAACAATGAAGGATTTACAAGGTGTTTATAGAGATGATTTCGTGGGAATATAATATTGCTCAGCTGAGATTTTCGTCAAACGCTTCCCGTCATCCCTGAACCTACTGCTGCCGATGAATTTAATGCATGCTTGAAATCGTCGTCTTTGTGCCGGCATGTCAAGAAGTTGAAATTGACCACAAATAGGCGAAAGTCGCATTGCAGAACGACGCATCGGCTACTGAATTCTCAAGACAACTGCTGTCCAAATTTTTGTTGATGTCGACTGGATTGATATCATTCCCGGCAAATTGTTGAGAGTTAACAACATCAAAGGAAAAACATATCTCTTAAGTAAAGTGTTCCTCTGCATTGCAAAAAATTATAAAAATCTCGATTGGATTTGTGAACGGGCAATTAGCAGCGAAGAAAACGGACGTCGTCGATAGCTTGGTAAACGGTCTTTGTTTTTTGTTTTTGCGCCGGAAAATAAATCGAAAAATATTGTTTATCATGTCACTTTCTCCTAAGTTTTATTCCACTCAAATAAATCACATTGAAATTGCAACTTTCTGTGTGTTATTATAGCTCTGCAGTTCATTTGAAGCTCCTGCCCAAATGTGCGAACTATACTCCATCCAGCTTTGGACGTATGAAGGCCTTATAGATTACAGCCAGATCAGACGGTGAGAAGAATTGCTTGCATCATTGAATATGTTTTCGATCCACATATTTGTTGTATTTCTTTAATGCAAGTGACGCCCATGGATAGCGATATGGGAGGTGGGTACTGCTTCAACGACAGAATACAGCACTAAGTTTTGAAGCATTAAATTCACATTAGACACTGCTGTCGAGATTAGAATTTAATGAGATTATCATACGCTACCGTTACAGTTCCACATCCGAAGAACAAGGAGGTGAATCTGAAAACAAATATGAAAAGCTGAGAGTACTTTCTTCATCAATCCAATTTAGTAAATCAGAATTTTCAGATAAGGGAAATGGAAAAAGAGCCAGAGACAAAACGGAACCCTGAGGCACACCAACACGTCTTATTTTATGAATATCAGCCTAAACCGTCCAACACAAATTAAGCGGTCCAAAATAACCCAACGAACTCTGTCAAATGTCTCAGAAATATCAAGGGCTATAATCTTACCTGCCCCAAAACTATAAGTTCAGATTTTTGCCATTGTTCGCTGAGATCACTAGTTAACCTATTGCTATGAAGTCCATAATTTAATTAAGAAGCTTTCGTTCTTCAAGGAATATCTAAACCCGTTGATTAATAAAAGTTTCCATCGTCTTGGAAAAATGTACGTTAGTGCAATTAGAAGACTGTCTGAAGGGGTCACACTGGACTAATGCTGTTTCCCATCCACATAAAAAAGTGACCATTAGAGTAGGACGGTAGATTTTTTCAGCATTGAAGAACACCTATTCAGATCGTTAGGGAGTGTATATCAAGGTCTTTAAGGAATCTAGCAACTGCACGAGTGTGAAAGAACATTTGTCCCATGAAATCATTTACTGGACAATCTCAAGTACTGGAAGAATTGTAACATTTTCTGGGAGCATAGAAATAATAATGAAGTGCTGTGCAATCAAATTGTTTTTTTCAAGTGATCTGACAACAGGGATGTTATTGAAGACAAGCAAATCATGGTGGAATCTGTTTCTATCAAGTGTAGGTTGGCTTTATAATTCTGCAAACTTAGTTTTATAGCCCTAATAGAATGTTTGCTCTTTTTATTCAAAAGAAACCACAGATTTGACTATCATTAACTCCCTTAATATGTTCCTTGGTAAACATTTCACCACAATAGATACTTGGATATAAATGGTCAATACCGCAAGCGGATCTGGTATGTTTGCTCAATTAAATCAAAAGAGCTGATATTTTCATATTGCGATTTACTAATGTAATCCTTGAAGATAATCTACGAGCCTACTACAAAAAGCCAAATACTATGCCCACAAGGACTTCGTTTTAATTAAGATAATGTAAAGTTTCTAGCCATCAGCACAAAGTGCAGAGGAGTTCTAAGAGTATTTCTATCCGACTTTGGTGTGACTCAATATAACAGGAGGGAGGAATGGTGACATCGAAATAATTAGAATCACATGCCCAACATGACAAGGTAACAACTCTCAATGGTACCCGCATGTACCTATTATGCGAGGCAATCCGGGGGTAAGGTAATCCTTTTACTCCAGAATCCCGGCAATAAGAGCAAAATCTAATTTCAAATCGAGCAAAATGTCGAGTGTTCTGGTAATATTTCTACGATAATGGCGCCAAACATGAATATCGTTAGTCTTCTATAGTCGTCGTGGACACCAAATCCAATAATATCGGCATCTACGGGACGCCAGAGTTAAACATTGGGAAGGAACGGAAGGTGCATTTGCCATCATCATCATCATCATCATCATCATCAGCAGCAGCAGAAGCATGATACATTAGAGACGTTGTCGTCGTATCTGAGATTAACTTTATTACACGACGAAGAATCTAATTCGATTATCAATGGCGATGAGTGTGCTTGCAATGTATATAGAATATAGGTAGGAAGGTTCATATATATGTAGATACAAAACGCACTCAAATCTCACACTTTTCGATTTTGGCAACACATAAAGGACTCATCTTCCACTTCATCGGGTTCTTATCCCTCTTAGTTGCGGTTTTGCATTGACTTGTAGGTTTTGTCAAAGCAATTTGCTGCCTTTTAGTTGAATGCAAGTCGCAATTATCTTTAAAATGAATGGAATGTTTGAATGACATGAACGGCCCGGGACAAGACGGGACTTTGAGTTGGGTGGAATTTATTATACTTGCACTTCCTTTTATAATTCCTACGAACTATATGAATGTGGATATGTACAGGGATATTGTCAACGCTAATTAAAATTCGTTAGTTTGAATCGAACCAATATGCATTGGGGATAGATAGGTGCATTGTATGGAAAGGAGATATTGACTTCCTATATTTTCAAGAGGGGATACATCCAGATATTGATTGTAAAAGTAATTATAATCATAAAGCAAGAGTGGGAGTTTGAGTCTTACAAGTGGGGCTTATTAAATATAATGAAAAGGTGACTTTAGAGATAGATAATTAAAAGAAAAGTATTTTGAAAAAAACATATACCTATACTTTATCCTGAGATGCAATAATAATGGCGTATGGTGTATTGATTTTTTGTCTTTGTTATATATTCCTTTAGGGGCATGAATGAGCTAAAAGTATTACTACAGTAAGCAGCAGGTCTAAGACCCATTGCTCACTTTAATGAGCGTCATCATTTTTTTAGTGGCTCCGAATTAAAGTATTCTTACATTTTGGTCAGACATTTAAGATGAACAAGACTTGAGCGGTGATAATATTCTCATCAAAACGAGCACTACAGTCGCTTCGCTTCTTGCAATTCTTATGTAAAGATTTCTTCCAATAGGTATAATAAATGCCTTAGTGTTTTAACATAGTTACAAATTTCCTTATATCAAAACGACGCAACATGACGGTCAATGCAACATCCGTTATCTAAATTCGAGCCAAATGCCATTTTGAAAATTAACATTCAAATATAACAGATATCCGCTGTTCATGTTAAGCACGGGCATCAACCTGAGAAGCAACTTGTATTATAGACGTTAACCCTCAAATACGTTAGTTTACAATAATTAGCTCAGACATCAACACGGCCATGCAGCTTGCTATTAGTCACTTAAAATTATTATCATTTCTTTCAAGAGTCACATAGTTTTATTACCAGAAATATGATCAGGGTAGGGTATGTGAAAGTACAATGGCAATTCGTCTTCTGCATTGTATTCAGCCAACAAGAAAAATCCATTAATGTCGGCGTGGTGTACCATATAAAAATCTTGTATTATTCGACCTAAATTAATAATGCATACAAATTTGAATTTCAAAAAAAATCATTTATTTTCAAAAATTGATACTTCAAAAACAAAAACAAAAAAAATTTACTTTTCTAAAAAGGTGGATGCACTAATTTAAATAAAATGCACGACTGAATCGCACGAACTTGCTCTTATGTTCGAACAAAAGATTTCTATTAAAAATCTAAATATATTTTTAAAGTCGTTTCTTACTTAATTTTCTATACCTAGCTATATACAAAATTAAAAATAGTGGTATGCATTATAAATTGGGTTATCTACACATTTAATGTGTGAAATTTCAAAAACGGTCTTATAGAAAGTTCGGTTTTTAGATATTTTTTAATTTTTTTTAACCATATGATCGGTCGTACCTAAAACGCTGCACTGAATATCTTTAATCAAAACCGTTAGAGCCATTTCTCGTTAGAGAAAAATAGGCTTTAAAGTAACGGTTATATTACAGGTGCCGTTATTTTTTGAGATAAATACAATAGCTGAAAAACTCTATATACCAAGTTTGAAGCAATTCGGCCCACCCGTTTGGACGTAGGTGTATATACATACATACTTACATACAGACACACATACATACGGAAAGCATTTTTAGATTATCTTTTTTCGTCTACGCTATCATCGTAATGTCATATTTGATTGTTATCATTTTTTTTTCAACGAATGCATAACTTGCCTTTAGTAAATATATTTGCAAGTAAAAAATAAAGAATATTTTTTTAAAAGATTTGAGTTATTTTTTGTTTGAGTTATTTTTTTTTTATCGTTTTTTTTTTTTTTTTAAATTCGTATGGCATGTGCCGTACCAAATGCAAATTTTCGAAAAAATCCATTAAATCGTTTTCGAAATACATTTATGTAAGTAGGTTTTGAGTTTTCAAAAAAAATGTGTTTTTTTGATTCAGAAATAGTTTTTGAAAAATGTTGGCTTACAATACTGCTTAGAGTTTTTAGGACCTTCTCTATGAAAAATAAAAATATAAAACGAACCGTTTTCTATAAAATCAAAATCCAAAACAATTGTATTAGAACCAACAAATAACAATTTCTTGATTAAACAAAATTACGAAAATATAAATTTTCACTTTGTAATTAACTGAGTATTTTTTTTTTATAAAAATCGTTGAAGTCATTTTTTAGAAAAATAGGATTTATCTTTTTGGCTTGAAAACAAATTGCACTACTTGATCGCACGTACTTGCTCTTATGTTTGAGCACATCGTAAGCTCAAGATTTTTAGTAAAAAAAGTTTTTAAATTCTTTATTTACTTAATTTTTTATATAGACAATTTCTCTAATTTTTGTTTCTAAGAAAATGCTGGTATGGCAATTTTAAGTATGTATATGTATAACAATTAAAAATAAAAATCTGAATATTAAAAAAAAGGCATCTAACCGTTATCGAAACATTGAATTTTCAAAACAAAAATGATTTTTTTTTTCAAAAATAAAAAAAATTGAAAATTTTGCTATATATTACTCGTAGAATTAGAGGGTCCTTCTGTACTTTAATTTTATCGAAATCCTCAGCATAATCGTTAGACCTGTTTTAGTTTACCATTTTTGGCACACAAAATTGTATGAAACGTACATCCGGTATTAGATTAAAGGAAAGAATTGTGCAAATCTCTTAAAAAAACTAAATACCAAGTTTAAAGAAAATAGCGTCCTACAAACAGACGGAATTACTGGACGCACTTTTTTCATGTCCTATCTATCACACTAATGTCAAGTTTGATTAAAATATCGAGTTCGATTTTTTACGAATCCAAAAATTGCCATATATGTGTATGTAGTAAAAAGCATCACATGAGTTGGTGTAGGCCATCCGAAAAATCTGCACCTAAATATACGTGGCGTCGAATTACTGACAAATTATTCTGTAAGAAAATATTCACCGCGATTTTGTCAGACACATTTACCACTCCTTTAACTTTATTATGTAAAATGTATTCTGCTTATTTTTACTTAAAACATCATATAGCCTCGTCCGATGGACTGCCTTAAATTTATGATTGTCAATTTTCGTTTTTTTTTGACAAAAACTTTAAACGCACCTTTTTACTTGCGATATAGGCACTATAGGGCAAATTTTGCATTTGGAAAAAAAATCGAACTCGAGATTTTAATCAAATTTGACATTTCGATGATATAGAACACCAAAAAAGTGGGTCACGCAATTCCGTATGTCTGTCTGTCTGTACAACTCTCTACAGTCTAAACGGCTGAAGTGATTTTCTTCAAGCTATTGGTATTTAAGCGTTTTAAGTGTTTGTCCAAAGTAGATGTTTGAATCGTTGTTTTAGCCCCAAAAATAACTTTACTTGCCATACAAATTGTTCTACCATCTTAATTATCTCGAAAACGGCTCTAACGATTTTAATAAAAATTAGTGTGTGTTCTACTTTGGGTATGGTCTACATTTTGGGCCAACATTTTGTTAAAATATTTTGTTATTAACGGTACCTGCCATACAACAATTTTTTTTTTAATTTTCGGCTTTCTCACAAACGGCTCAACGGATTTCGTTATAAAAATTTATAGAGGAGCTACTTCAAATTCTAAATAAATTTTTTTTTTCTAAAATTTCAATATTTCGAAAACGGGTGGACGATATTTTCTGAAATTTTGTTTTTGAATTTACATTATTAAATACTTAAAATATTCATACCAATTTTGTTTTAGAAAAAATTTAAGAATTTTTATATATAAGAAATTAAGTGAAAAACGACTTTAAAAATACTTTTACCCGTTTCTATTAAGAATCTTTTGCATATAATGTAATCGGACATAGAAGCAAGTACGTACCATCTAGTCGTGTATTTTATTTAAATTAGTTTATATAATTTTGAGATGAAATTTAATCAAAATCGCTTAAGCTGCTTTAAAAAATAAATAAAGAAAGAAACGCTAAGAAACGATTGCATATTGGATAACTGTCACAAGCTGTAAATAACCAGTACATTCCATATTTAATTGACGGCCCACTTTATCAATCGGGTATGTATTGATTTGTTGCTTTACTTTCCGTATTTTGCTTCTTCATAAGTCATAAAATGACATTTAATTATATTTCCGATAAATATAAATTATGTCGCTTATATACATCCTGATTCCTTTTCCGACTTTTGTTCATGGTCAAAATAGTCAAATAAGTACATTCAGAGTCCATTTTCGATCACACAAAATTAACTATCACCGTGAGAACCTAGCATTGATAAAGATGTCACGCCAAGCAGTCTTCCCAAGACCTCTTCAAACTAATGACGCATGCTAATTCCGAAAATTACGAGATAACTTTTCTCAATTACCATGTCAAATCTACTCAACGAGATGCCCACTCGCATATACTTGATCTAAATGACCTTACCAAACCAGATTCCCATAGGAAACTACAAAAGTCCATTATCATATAGCCTTTCATCATTTGGTCACTGAATTCGTGTTGTGCAAAATTACCCATCAAGAGTATCGACTATTGTCAAATATACCCGTCCTCCAATCCAAAAGCACTCTACTGCCAACCTCACCCCAAAGGCCAATTGATAATTAGTTCGTTAGAAATTGATTCATGGCGCGATGTTGAAGTGTGAAGTAATCCCAGTAATCCGATTTCAATGGAAAAACTACAACCGCATAGCAGTTTAGCCCCGTGCCCATGCCCGTGTTCATACCCGTTGCCCAAATAAATAAATACAAAAAAAAATTATTTGAAGTGACAGAATGAAAAGAAAACATAAATTTGTTTCATGTCACGTGCTGGAAATACCGACAAACATTAATCCGCACCACTTCCAAATTCGATATGCTCAGATATGCTCTGATTTTCTCGGGAACACGGGAACATGTTATCACACAAGAAGCATATATAGCAAAAAAAGGAACCCGAAGTCTATAGGTTTGTGTGTTGTCGTTTGTCGGGGTTAAAATAAATGAACTCATCCCTCTGGGTCTGACTTTTCACTTTTCACCCCGATGCACCCGTTTTTCTTTTCCTTCTTGTTTTTTTTGTTTTTGTTTTTGAAGTGCCTGCCGAGGCGGGTGCTATCGTTTGTCCATAATTATTCTGAGTAGTGTTCTTGTTGCAGGACCTCGAGAAAATTGACCCCTTTTACCATCATCGGACGAACATTCCGAACTGTGGAAGATAACTGATTCCTTTCATTTGGCAAATGGCAACAGAGTCCGGGAATATTTTTCATTTTTAATGTAGCAAAATGAAAACGGTGATAAACGTGTAAAATAATCTTCCAAGCATCTCCGCAGGATATCCTTCGAAGCAAAAGGACTTTTTGTCATATATTTGTAGCAACATTGCGCAAACAAAAGTCACAGAGATGTAAGAGCTCTTTGTGCAGTGTGGCGCAAAAAACAAGCTAAAACAAAAAATACTGAAAAAAATAGGATAAAATAATATCCTTTATATCCTGCAGAAGTTAAGCAGCTTTTCGTGCATTTATCATTTCTTGTGAGCTGCGATTAATTTTTGCCTCTAGAAATAAAAACGTAAAAAATACAAAAAATAAAAACAAAAATAAGCACGGTAGCGATAAGCGAAGAAGAATGTTGCTCTAGATTCTATTAGGTTGGCTGGCATAGCTGATGATGTCAGAGTGCTAAAAGTTCAAGCGGAAAATTCTTCTATGAATTACCGAAATTATTATTTTTTTTTTTTTTTTTTATTTATTCTTTGATGTAATGCAAGTCGGGTGGTGGAATACAAAGGAATGCCTCGAAGGCATGTTGTCTGTCTGTTTCACTTGTTATTTCGAGGACAAGTAGTATGTAGAGTTCTTTTATTTTTAGTGTTAATGATATATATCCTTCGAATACAAGAAAATCCGTTTACCTAGACAGAGGAGACAGAAATGACAAAGATTTTTTATATTCACAATTCTTTTGGTTATTATTTGTTTTGAGGAAGCTATAGTGTAGATACACGTAGTCTGTCTATAATATGTCTACCTTATTGACATAATCAAAGTGATAATAATCCTTGATATTTTCAACAAAGGAAAAATATGGTTTTAGGACTTTTAACGTATCATATTTATATGTATGTATTATTGTCTTATAATATCTTGCTAATACGAACATTAAAAAGAGAATAATTTAAAAGGACGTGACTCGAGACATGCCAATCATGTGACCGTATGACAGTGCGTCGGATTTTTGTCAGTGTATATGACAGTGTTACCATTTGAGATATTTGGGTTAACATTAATGCAAGAACGGCATTGCTGCAGTGCGATAGTATAACATTGATATATAGACAGTGTAAGAGAGGGGAAGCTTACAATTTGTTCTATGTGGCACATCTGGAAATATTTAGTTTATAATATGAAGGTGTATGAGCTTGAAGTTTTTACTCTATTTTAGGAGCAACAAATGCAGTATAAAGAGAGACAGTTAAGGGATATAGTTTAAAAGAGAGTTTTTGAGATAGTGCGAAATTGTAAAACCAATAAAAGCGTGACAGTGTGAAATGTATAAATTATGAAAAAATAGGTAGCGTGACAGTGTAGGAGATAAAGAAAGTGTTAAAAGATAACCAATGACTGTGTGACTGGTAACGAGTAATGGGTAAAAATTAACGAGTAAATAGTAACTAGTAACGAGTAAATAATATTAGCTAATGACATAAAATTTCAAATGAACTGTCAACACCTGGTCAAAAAGTATACACGCCTTATTAATATTCATGCGTTGTCTAAAAATTGACTTTTGAATTACGTGCTAGATCTAGAAGATATCCAACCATCGTAATTGTCCCTAGCAATCCAACTTCGCAGAAAGGATCCCTTTTCACCGATCGATCTTAGAATTACATATTTTTCAAATGAGCGTACCAATACTCTGTTATAAATAGGGAAGCTAACTCTACCTCATTTTCTCTTAAGACCCAGATAATTGTATAGCAACCACAAGGTGCCAACTCCACCCTTGACTTATCACACCCCATGATGGTCAGTTTTCATTTACGATAACGATATTCAAGGTATCCAGTGTAAAGTATCTTCTTTAATTTCCGTGAATCTTATTTCCATAAATTTAATACCCTTTTGAACAATATTCGTTATGACCTTTTTATGACCTTCCACACCAATGGTGGTGGCATTTTATATTATTTGGTACAGTTTATTTTTTTTTTTGGTACAGTAAAATGGCGGTCAGAACGAACTCGCATCTTAGACCCAATTAGCAATGGAAAGCGCCGTTTGATACCAAAGAACTCGTACGGACCTGAATAAAAAGATTTCTAAGAAGAAAACGAGAGGGAAAATACTCAAGCGTTGAGGAAAGAGATTAAGTTTTTAACTTTTGTATCAGACAGTTCTTTTAGATCCGAAAAGAAAGCCTTCCAAGGGATTGCATTCTCAGCCTGGCCAAAGCGGAACACTTGCAAAGGAAGTGAAGCACTGTTTCCTTTTCCATCTGGTTTTTACTAAAGGGGTGAGAAGTCTTCGCAAGCCTAGAAATAGGCAATGGAAAACATATTAAATAACTCCTTATTCTAAAGATTACTCGTTCTACCAACATGCTTCGTTCAATGTTGCCCTTCTCTGTGAATCACTCTACCAGTATTATCTTGACAAAATGCAGCTTAGTCTTATTTCTGATCCAAAGAGGTTCTGTTAATTTATGAATGTTAAGAGAAAATCCGACGATGTTCCTTCTTCTTTAAATTTTCTTAACAAATCGTCTGATGGTAGTTGACCTTGAATATTTCAGGATCTTGTCTAATAACCCGCAGACCTTGTCTTGATATTAATTTTTGTTCGATGCAAGATAGATTCAATTTATTTAATGACGACATAGCTATACTCCAGGTCGAGATGGTATCCCAGCCATACTTATTAAAAATCTGGTAACGTATCTGCGAACCCATCACTTTCCTATTTCCATTTTCTATTTTTCAAACTGTCTTCCATACTCTTTTGAAAAATTTATTTATTTTCCCAATTCACAAAAAAGGCAGCAAAAATGAAATCTCCAATTAACGCCCAATAACCGAACTCTCCGCAATTCCGAAGCTCTTTGAAAGTACTGCCTAGGAATCCTTAAAAACTTATAATATCAAAGGACACGGTATTTCCCAGCCAAGTACTGGCAGTACGCACACCCTTTTACATGAACAAACTCAGGCGATGTTCGACCTCCCTCTAACTTGAGTACCAATGAAGTCATAAACTTCAAATTCCGAATAATTGCTAAACTTGTCCATTAGAGGCCCCTCACTAACTTTTTTGCATTAGTGGTTTCTAAGATATAAAGCCTCAAAAATCACAAGAAACGTAAGACAAAATTATGGACCACTTCCGACATCGCGACAACGGTAGGTCTTGCGATGACAGTAAAGGACTAAATCGAAAATTTGACGCTTCCGTTCAGGAGGCGTGGTATTCGACCACTTCCTCAGAATTGGTGTCAATTATATGAAGTGCAGTCGATTTCCATGAAGTGATGAAATTGGTAAAGTTTAAAGTACGTAAAAAGCGAAAAATATAAAATTTGAGGTTTTTCATTTAGGAGGCGTGGTACCCGCCCGCTTTCTTGAAAAAAATTGTTTAATTCATATGAAGCACTTCCACTTTCAATATCTTTCGACATTTTTATAGGGCAAACTATAAAAATCTTTGCGAAAAGGAGTGAGACTTAACCAAAATATAAATGTAAAAATTAAGAGATAAATTGTATTGTTTTTTTTTAATTTTTTAATATTTCCAATTCACAAAGTTTTGAAAATCTTGACCGGTGAACCCAAAAAATTCATGAAATAATAAAGTTTAGCTCTAAATATGTAGTTGTTTCAATATTATTCAACTTTTCTTGGCTGACTTCTAACATATCGGTTTTTGTGTAGAAGAACTTGAATCTTTTTCTAATATTTATATTTTTTGGCCATTCACATTTTCTGTCTTTCACGACAAATCTAACTCAATTCGTTTCTGCTACGTTATGTGCTCTGGAAAAAGTTGATGTTATAATAACTGACTTCAGTAAAGTATAGCTCAGCAAATTACTTACATTAAACTTAGGTGTACCTCATATGTTCATCTAGTGGGTTAAATTCTATCTGAAGAACGGCCTATACAGCGTTATGTTCAGATCCACTGTTTCCAATCCCTGTGCCACTTCGGGTGTTTCCCAACGCAGTCAATCTTGTCCACTTTTTGTTTGTGCTTACCTTAACAAAGTTAAAAATATTGGCGCAAAATTTTAAACAACCTATTGTTCGGGGCTTAACATTTTACTAGTTAGCAATTTTCTAAGTGCATATTGATTGAATAACCATTTCAAAATTGTAAAACCTTTTTTAAACTAGTAAATTGCTTATTAAGCAGAAAGCTGAGCATTTGTAGGGTTTGAATTTAGATGAAAACAATTATTGTTGTTATGCGTTGTAAATTAATTATATGTTGATGAAAACCCAACACGTGCTCTAAAAAGGTATTAGTTATTTCTATTTTCATCGTTTTAACTTCATTATTTACAAAAAAAAAAAAAAAAATGTGCACCAGCAGGACTCGAACCTGGGCACCCCGCGTGCAAGGCTGATATAGTATCAGATTCCAGAATGGATTTAGCAAATTGCTAAAAGTTAAAGTAACCATTCCGTGATTTTAACTTTAGTAAAATGTTAAAACGTTATGAAAATTGTGAAAGTTAATCAACTTCACTCTACGACTCTTTCCTACTTCAACAAGACCAAAACTCTTTTCTTATATATGGTGTAGAAAAACCTACTTTGATCTGAATGTTGACAAAAAATGTAATCGTAAGCTTATACCCTTTACCACTCGAACTCATAATTTTCACAATAATCAGTTCCCGTAGTTTCTTCTATTTGCTATATTGTTTTTGTATTTATATGTGATCGAGAACTCAATTTTCATTCCCACATCCACAAAGTTATTCTTCCCTTGGTTTCCTGAAACGCTGGTCTAAAGAAATTTGGAACCCTTTTGTTACTAAATGACTCTTCACAACATATTTTTTAAAACGATTGTCGAATATGCCAGTCAAGTTTGGCCTCCATATTTGAATACGCTCTAATGAGAATGGATGCTGTGCAGCGAAGATTTGTCCGCGAGAAATCTTCACTGATCTGATCCTCCCCCCCTACCCGGCAACTTAAATTAATTGATCTGCATACCCGACGTTAATTTGCCGATACAGGCTTTTTCCGCCAACTATTATCAGGTTCCATCGACTCTCCGACTCTTGGAATTAGTTTCTATGAATATCAATTTTTATGTAAAGTTAAATTAAGCTAATTAAATTTGCAAACTTTTATCAATACGAGTTTTTGTCTTTGACAGGTATAGTCCATTCAGTGTCTTCGAAGAGACTTATAGTAAACAATGTTAAATGCGAATGTCTCGAGAACAAAAGGGGTAGAAGAGCTTGTGTCAAAAATTATACAAAATTTACCAACACATAAGACGAACGAAGTTCAATCCAAATCGTATGAGTCGTTTTCGACCAAATTTGATAAGTGTTCTAGAAGTGCTGAAACAAAAATTCAATTATAGTAATTTTTTTTTAATACAAAGCTCGTAAAGAGTAAGAGAAATTTTTGGGAATTCAAAGATCATAACGACTATCTATAAACATTAGTAGTATTCAGCAAAAACAATCCATAAGATATAAACAAAAAAACTCCACATTACTGTGTAATAGTGAAATAAGAATGTACCTAGTTATTAAATGTACACATACCCAAATTATGTCGCAAGTTTTGTGTACGTTACCCACTAATTAGCTAAACACAGACCTCTGACTTTCAAGTGGCAAGTGCCAATCACACATATGACGGAATGACAAAAGTGACAGATATCAATCAAGAAACATTTTACTTTACAGCTCACAAGTTTCCCTGCAATAACAAACTGTAATTAGTCACTCTTTATAGTGCGACATTCCGAAATTGCTTCAATTAGTCAATCATAAAATATATGACCATATTTTCCCAAAAAAAAAACATATGCTTACACAAATTTTGTGATATTTGCCAAGAATATCGTACCAGCCACTATATGTATATAACACAATCCACCTACACACGCAATACCTACTCCTTTCCTTACTGGATTTTCGTCCATCCGAATCGCACCATAATTGCATAAAACCAGGCGTCGAGAATTATTTTATCGCCTTGAAACCATCGAAATTCCTAATTATCAACAAAAAAAAGGTTATAAAGTCAGCGGCCTTTGACGTCAATTGTTATGCCAAAGTCAAAGTCGCACCAAATAAGCCCACCCAAAGGATGACGGAAAATAAGGGTGTACGCGTGCCATGCGGCCAACAGAACAATTAAATTTAAAATTTTGCGATTTGAATTAAGATAAAGTTGTTTATCTCCACACAAAGATCAGTCACGGCAGATGTCCACCTTTATTATATTTTTTTTTGTTCGTTTAACCTTATACCTCTAACTATACGCGTAAGCCTTTATCGAAAGAATGTCTCGCGTATATAGGTTGGTACCTACCTTGCCTACTGTATGTAAAAGCGTGAAATGCCCTTTAACGCTCCGTTTGTCATATTGTTTAACCCTTTTAGCTTCTGGTGTTTGATGTTCGCTTTTTTTATATGCAGCGCCACGTCATAAAAAAAATAAACCGTAATAAAAAATAAATGCAAATCGTCCTTTTTCGTTTTGTTTTTTTTTTGATTAATAAAATTTAAAAGTTCTAAACAGAGTCCCTGTCCCGGCAGAGAAACCACATCTTATTTGTAGCCATAATTACGTTATGTTGACAGGACTCTTCCAGCATAGTAGTCTTTTTTTATGCAAAAACAGAAAAATCCTTGAAGAATACACTGTTTCCCCTTTTAAGGAAAACAAAAAAATCAATGCATTACACGTGTGCACTGCAAATGGGAAGCACGTGTGAATACAAATGCATCCTGGTTTCGCCTTTGTACCATCCTTGCAAATATTTTGCAAAATTGATTCCTTTTCTTCGTGTTTCTTTTGCTTTGATCCATACCGCCGTTGCGCCATCGCATCTCGTGACGACAAGGGCAAGCTATTTTGAATCGAATATTATAGGGGTTGCATTGCACACATATCCAAATCGCAAAAAGTGTTTACCCTTTTTTTTGTTATTACACAACATATTATAGGGATAAATGCACTTTTCGCATTCTTGGTCCTTTGTTAGAAAAACGAACCTTCAAAATTGATCAACCATTAAATTATTGTGATTGAGGTTTTGGCTGGAAGGGGGGGTTGCTCTTAGTCCTTTATAGTCACTTCGGGAACCAGTAATTTGCCAAATTGACGGGTTAACAACGTACCTCTAGTTCTAATGAGTTGTGTGCGACCGCCGTCACGTCGCGCCGCCATCGCCAGGGGGAAACACCCAAATATTAATTTATTATTATGTGGGCCTGGTTGGATAAATGTAAAATATTAATTAAGATGGGATTTTATATTTTGAAGAACAACTTCATGTCAAATTTGTTTGAAGAATTGCATTTTGAGTAGTATGGTCAAAAAAGTTATGAAGAGAAGATTTCTTACTAGAAGGGTTGCATAAGAGCAGGTAAAAAAAATCCCGCTGCGCTGCTGTGGGAAATGCAAACAGTGCTACTCTTGGGATGGGAACTAAGCAATATCAAAAGTTTTTTAAGTTTTTTTTTTAATAAATGCAGACAAAGGCATTTATTAATTTTTAATATGTTTTTAGTATTGAAAAGAGTTTAAGGATCAATATGGAAAAATTCTTTTGAAATATAAAAAAGGCGCTGTTTTTTTTGTAATATCCTAAAGGTGTACAAAAAAGGGATAAGGGTCACCTGGCGTAATTGTTTGACCAGTTTTATTCTCGGTATGTTACTGCCTAACAAAATAATCATTTCGCAAACTGACACTTGCAATATTTCGCTAATTCGCATTTAATTATTTTACTATATATTTTGCTATTGACCAGATCGGAAAATATTGGCATACATGCTTTTAAGTATTTTTAAGTTCTAAAATTTGTATACTCAATCCAAGAAGTCGTAGTTAAAACGTACCAAAACAGTGTTATGCGAAGTTGGAATAGGTTGGTTTCGAAGAAAAACAACCATCCACTCCCTAACAGGTATTAATGAACCAATGGGGTTTTTCAAAGTAAAAATTTCGAATTTGGTGTCCAATTTGATATTTTTTTATTAGATTATTTTATTTTGTGTGTTTGGTGAATTAATAGTGGTGTCTATAAGACTGGTAGTTACCAAACTTAATATTTTCAATTGAACTAGTTCTTAGTATTGTTAGTAAAAAGACGGTTATGGACCGAAAATATGGATCTGCAAATTTGATTCAAAATAAAAAAAAGAAATGTGTGGAGTAAGTTTTCCAAATATGGCCTCCCTTAACTGTTTTGTAAATAAAAAAGACAGTTTTTTGTTTATTCGCTTGGTTCTTAAATACATAAACAAAATATTTTACAATTAGGGTTTATAACAAAAAACATAAAAACAAACTTAACAAAAAATAAATAAATCCGAAACTAAAATAACTCATTTTATTTATAATATGGACCACCTTGTTTTAAATATGGACCAGGGTGGTCCATAATTACTATAACTTATGACACCCATCTCTATACAAAAAAAAAGAGTCTTCCAGCTCTAGAGGAATGATGGGGTTTCTGCTCAATTAAGTAAGTACCATATCGTCCATTGTATTTTGTGTCTGTGCAGCCAAACGCCTCTATATATAGGAACATATATACTGCTGGACAAAATAAAGTGCAAAATCATACTTCGAATAATATCATCATCGATTTATCTAATTTTACTTCACAAAAAAACATTATTTCTCTTATTAAAGTCGCTATACAACAAATTACTATATGATAAACTAATATAAACAAATTTAAAATAGGAAATATAGAGTATTAAAATATTTAGCAAAAAAAAAGGAGAAGACAAAATAAAGTGCAAAATCGAACTAAAATCGACTAAAAAAATATATAAATAAAGCTAGCTAATAGCTTGTGCAACACACCCCCCACCCTTTGTTTTGTATAATGGTTGCAAGTCGCTTGGGTATGCTGCGAACCAGATTTTTCAAAATATTTGATGGAATTCTCTCCCATTCATACTGGAGATTTTCCCAAAAAGATGATAAATTTTGGCGCTCATCTAAGGGAATCCTGGCATACAATATGACCAAAGATGTTCTATTGGATTCAAGTCTGGGGATTGCGGTGCCCATTCTATAACTTCAATATTGTTTTGAGCGAAAAACTGCGTTGCTACTTTGTTGTATGTTTTGGGTCATTTTAAATATAATTTTCCAACGAGATTTTTGACGCCGAAGAATCCAAGTTTTCTCTAATAATGTTTACGTAATGTGGACATGTCATTTTGGTATCAATTTTGACAATCTTACCACCGCCACTAAAAGAAAAACACCCCCAGACCATAAGAGACCATCCACCATACTTAATCGTTTTTTTGGATGCATCTTTGGTCAAGATTTCAGAGGGCTTACACCAAACTCTTTTTTATAGATTTTGAGTTTATTAACTCAAGCTTAGACTCATCGAACCAAATAATGCTTTCCCAAAAGGTTTTCGGCTTTGCCAAATACTTCCTAGCGAAAGCAAGTCGTTTTTTAATATTTATCTGGCGAAACAATGGTTTTTTCTTAGCTAAACAGTTTCCTAAACCGCTTTCATTTAACCGCCCTTGAACTGTATTTGGTGTTGTGGGAAGTTGCAGTTCTTCTTTGATAATTCTAGCTGAAGAAAATGGATTTTTTCGGGCCTCAATTTTGATTCTTCGGTCATCAGCTGCTGACGTTTTGCTCTTTCTCCCACACCGGCTTCTAAAACTGGAAGCATATCCGCGTTCAATACCGGTTATACAAACCTTCCTTGCTCCAGATATGGACAGTCCATACTTTTCAGAGAGATTAAGGAATGTCAACCCACATTGACGGTCCAACACTAACAATTCTTTCAATTCGGCCAATATCTGTTTCATTTCAAGGCTATAAGCAAATAAAATTAAATTTTATGCTAAGAAATTTATAAATTCACATTTAATATTATTACATTACGATTATAGTAATATATTTTTTTTTAAATGAGAACTTAAGGCAATTTTTAAAAGAAAAATACCAAAATTGCACTTTATTTTTTCACGTGCCTACCTGTTTTAATATTTATGATATTCTAATTGAACAGAGAAAAAATTAACGGAACATTTTTAGTAGTTTGATAAGAAATGAGAATATGTGACGATTGAGCATTAAATAGATTTACTACTATTTAATGGCAGCATTTTAAAAGCGATGCAAATGCATTTGCACTTTATTTTGTCCTACAGAGTATGGCGGGCCATATTACCAACATCGCGATTTTCCAATGATTTTCTTAATTTCCACATACTTATAAACTTTTAAATAATTTTGTTTTCACATAATTATACAACAATACAAACACTATATACATATTTATATAAAAATGTTATATAAAATTCAGAAAATTTTATACAAAAAAACACTTAGCAAAACTCAAATTTAAAAAGAACACTTAAAAATTTGGAAAGTGCTCTATTGCATGCATATGTTGCTCGAAAAGGAATGAAATGAATGCATAGTGACATGTGTATATTTTTCCCGTTATGAGATATTAAGGTAGGCTATTTTGCATACATTGGAAATATTTGCAGCACTTACTCTAATGGAAGGATTTAATTGTCGAAATGTCTGTTTTAGCAGATTTGTATCAAATATTAATAAAATTCTTCTACCAATGAAAAACCACATTAGTTTTGTCGGACAAAACAGCAAACAATAACTGGAGTGAACAAAGACTCCCCGGTCAAGGATTTGTTGCGATTGCTTGTGACGTTCCCTTTTAAACTTCGTTCAAACAAAAAAAAAAACACATTAAAAGGAAACCAAATAAATTTCGGACAATTCAGCTTCCTCGTGTCAAAGGCCAAGGGATAAATTCTTAGTAAAAACAGCTAAATATATTTTGAAGTAGTTTGTCAATTCTTTCTGTATATAAACAATTGCTTTAATTTTTTCCTAAGAAAACATGGGATTGAATAAAATAATCCTAAAAAGATAATTTAAAAAAAATCTTTTAATTTTTTTTTATATCCAATAAATGTTTTTCACGAGATAGCCAAAAATCGTTAAAAAAAACGTGATACGGAAGGTCCCGTTAAAAATATTTTAATTAAAATTTTTAACGGTACCTGTCGAATTTTTTTCTGGCTAAAATTGGAAAAAATAGCAGAATGTTTTTTGCAAAATAAAGCCAGAAATATTGGAAATTATGCCAGATAGATGTTAAAAAAGCCTGAAAGCAAAATGGAAATTAAGCCAGAAAATTTTATATTCTGGCTTACTTTCCAAATAACGTTTTGGAAGAAAAGGGGGTGAGTTGAGCGTCCATTCGGGGTTGGGCCACATGTTGTGCCATCTTTATTCAAAACATAAAATTTATTTCAAATCTAAACTATAAATTTTAAGAAGCTAAAAAAAAATCTGGCTTCCGTGACGTGTTTTTCCACGGTCCACGGGGTACAAAAAGCTCGGCGCGTATGGGGCAACCCCCTGCTTGGCACAACCTAGGATTTGGGGTGTGTACAATTTTGGGTACTCAAATGCAATTTTTTTTTTGAAGTTTTTAAAAGGAAATATTCAAATCCAAAAAAAAAAATGACGCCAGAATTTTTTTTTCGAAAAAGGCCAAAAATTTAGGAAAAAATATCAGAAAAGCCCAGAATTTTGTATGAAGTATTTTCTGGCGTTTGTTTTCCAAAAAAAAATTCTGGCGTAATTTCCGGCAGCCGACTGTACTTACATTATTGCACAGAATTTCATTTCGAGATAATTGAGATTTAACATTTTTGGTTTAAAATTTTGTATGGCTAAAAAATGCCTTAAAAAATCGAAAAATCTTAAAAAACTGAAGTACCAAGATTGAAGGAAATCGCTTCAGGCGCTTCGGCTGTAGATTCACGAGACAGATTGAGAGAGACAGATGGAATTGCGGGAACCAATTGTTTGATGTTCTGTATCATCCTAATGTCAAGTTTGATTAAAATCTCGAGTTCGATTTTTTTTCCAAATGCAAAACTTGCCATATAGTACCTACCTTCCTATGTCACATAAAAATCAGCAGATACCTAAGAGTAGTCTAACGTATTTTTACTTAAAAAGTAAAATTTTATTAACGATACACTCCATAGAACCGTTTTTTTATTTTCGAATTTCACATTAACCGCTCAACGGATTTCCATCAAAATTTTTAAACAAATGGTCCTTAGGATTCTTAACATTAGGCACTGCTTACAAAAATTAGTGAAAAATAAATTTTCGGATTTTTCAAATCATTTTTGTTTTTGAAAATTCAATTTTTGTAAAACGGGGAAACAATTTTTTGTTTGATATTGTTTTATTAAATTTATATTATTAAATACCTAGAAATTTTGTACAAAATTCATTTAAAAACGACATAAAATTGTATGTGAATATGTGATCGAACATAATAGCAAGTATACTTGCGGTCCAGCTGTGCATTTTATTTCTTTTGAAAGCGTAGAAGCAAGAAGCGGTTAACTGCATTTTAACAAAAGAGAAAATCACTCCCATCAACACTTCTCATTGTCTCTTTCTCTCTCAAAAGCTTCAAAAAAGCACCTAAATATGAAATGCCAGTATAAAAATTACCACAGAAATCAGCAAGCATTTGCTGTAACTTGATATCTGACACTGGTTTGATAGTCTAAGTCTGATTCTCAATTGAAATATTCACTATGTCATCATTCAGAATTCACCATTTCGGTAAAAATTAATAAATATGAAATATTGACAGATAGCGGGTAAACTTTTTTTATTCGCGATTTCTATCAATACGGTATGGTGAAAAAGTAGAATATTGGCTCTACTGAATAAGAAAAAAGTCTCCACATTGAATTGATTGACAATTTTTGTTGGAAATAAACAGGATTTAAGAACTTTGATCTGGAAGTGTTTTGGAAACACTTTTTTAATACGTACCAACCTTGTATCTAACATTTACGAGTATTTTTAAATAGTTAAAATCTTAAGTAACATGATTTTTTTTCGTCAAAACTGATAATCTCATTACAATAGAATATCTAAAAAAAAATCTAATCTAATGAATAGAATATCAACGATTGTAACCTTGATTCGGACCTTTTGAAATTAAAAACACCACTTCCTTCTATCACAAACTACATAATAATGATTTCTTTGTTGCACCTTTCATTGAAACTTGACATTCCCCAAAGAATCGTTACCATCAATCAATCGGATTACTAGACCATCATCGTTTATATCAATACATAACATATATCTACATTCAACAACCAAACAATCCCCATATATCCAATTACCCAAATACACTATTAGCTAATATCAATTTATTCAATTGTTATTGATACAAAAATGTTAGAGGTTTTGTGTTGCAATTGAAAAGATATCAAAAATGTTGACTTCATTCCAATATTACATAGAAACCCATTTTTGGTTCCATAACAAGAATGTCAACACCCGAGAACAATACTCCTCTATACCTACGAGTTTATATGTATGAATGTCCTTAGTTCCCACAATAAAAATCTAAGGTACCTTATAGCGTGCTTCAGTAATATTAATGAAAATTCATTTTCTTTTCCAAACAAAGGAGAACCGAACTTCGAAAAAGGAAAATAAGGAAAGCCAAAAGGTCCTCGTAGGTCAGTTTATGATTAATTGATGCCACTGGTAGCTCTATGGCTGGACACATCAGGAGGGTCTATAATTCCCGAAATAAAAGAAACAAAACAAAATATATTTTGTATAAGGATACAACCTTTCGTGTGAATGTAATGTGAGTAAGAGCCAGGAAGATTACCTGGATTGCACTTGGACTCTGGTTCTGGTTAGGAGAGGGCTGACTGCTGAGACGTGTTAGGAGGGCAATAATACTCATTACATCAACAAAGGCACGTTGTTCAAATCAGTGTCATTCGAGTATATTAACCCCCGCTGAGGTTATTGTACCGCAGCCGGAGAGGACTCCATCGGTTAGTGTGTGTACCCTTATCAATCCGGTGCACCACCAACCGACCGATGATGATGGGCGATGTGGCCGGTCCAACCCACTTAATGTGAAAGAAAAATTTGTCATTTTTCAAAAATCCATTGACCGCAAATCTCACTTCCTTACCCTTCCTACTGTACCTTCTCGGTATAAATGGAGGGTTTAGTCAGTCAGCCAGCAGAGGGAGGCAGCGAGAGTGGGCCGAGGCGAGGTGGTTTCCATTTTGTAGTCGCAGAGCTGTTGTACGTTGTACCTACCTAATATTTGCATTTCCTGTCCTAGTGGCTTACACACTCACACCTTCCGTTCGGTGTGGCATGTAATTAATTTTACAGTTTTCATTCGATATGTCGCCCTTCCCTACGGACAAAATTTAGCGGAAGTTCCATTTGGAATCTTGGTTGTGTAATTTTTTTTTTTGCATGAGCATACTTTACTTTACAATCATACAAAAATCCAATATCTCTCACTCTCTCTTTTCTTCTTTTAAAAGGAGTGGGTGTTGGTATGTGATGGCTGATGGGTAGATGAATCCATCCTGGACCTGGTAGCTATATATGTACATATGTGAAATAATAATTAATGATTTCTCATCCTGTTTTGATGAATGTTTTGTATAAGAGTATTTTTCATCAGCCCGGTGACGCCGCCGCGACGGTTATCTAAAATTGTGTGAAGTGTGAAAAGAGATGAATTTTGTAGATAGGACATCGCGAACGGATGCGGATGTGTGATGTGGACTGATGTGTGGCACACGCTTCTTTTAATTTAAAATATGCCACCGTATATACTCACTTACTCGTTTTACACTTACTTAGTTAACGGATGGGTGTGCGCCAGGAAATGGTGATAAGTTAAAAGGGAAAGATAGCGAGTCAAGTAGGTAGATATGTACGTGTCAATGATTAACTCGGAATTAAATCTTGGAATTTGCAATTTTTATAATTAATTTGTTTAATTTTAAAGATGTTCACTTTGAAGGAATGCTACAGTTTCCGGATACCTACCATTACTGAAATTTTGTGGGATGGAAACAAAATTGACTGTGGAGAGTAAATTTATGTTATTTGTCCATTAAATTCTTAGCTATGCAACTAAACCTAATTATGTTAACAGTAAAATTGTGAGGAGAAAAGAGTTTGGTAAATTCTCAATTACCCATAATTAGAAGTTATATAAACAAGACCATTCAGTTTTCATCCTTCAGCTTACAAACAGAAATTAGTAAATTTAAAAATATTAATAAAATCAATTTAATTAAATATAATTTTCCAAAAGATTATACGATATCAAAAATTTATTTCGATAAAAAAAGGATAAGTAGTGGATTTTTCAAAAATTATAATTTTACGCAGAGATCAACGGACTTACTTACATCATTTAAGTGACGATGAAATTAAGTTAGTTGTTTTCAGCATTTGATTAAATACTGATAGCACAGTGCAAGAAAGGAATTGGTTTAAAAAAAATTATGTCGATATTTTTGGAAAAAATGTACATTCTTTCTGTGTAGATATAATAACCATGTTCTTTTCGCAAAAGCTATCCGCAGCACAGCAGAATTTACACACATTACAAATACAAGAACCTGCTTTCGATAAAAGTAAATGCTAAGTCTGCTTTGGATAGATTTGTGACGTTCATTCGAGCATCGAATGATATTATGTTGTTTAGTTGGTAGTTCCGATCACTTTGATGAATCTCGAAGTCTGACAAAGGGCACGTTCACCCATTTATTAGATAAGTTATCTCGGAAACTAAACTATCCGAGTATATTTGTGACCTATTCGAATAGGTTAGCTGAAAGCAGACAAAAAACACTAATTTTTGTTTAAGTATGTTGTTTTAAAAAACAAATTTTTCACACCTATTCATCTACAGGAAATAAGAATTACTAACTCAATGAACTAGGCCAAAAATACCTTTTATTTATTTTTGTGGTTTTATAAGCCATTATAATTATGGTTAAATTTAATGTTAGCTTATTCGTATGAAACTGCCAGATCAAAGATACTTTAATAAAAGCGTTTGAGTGGCTTGCTACTTCTTCCTGCTTCCAATACATTTATTCAATTATATTTGGATCTTTTAATTCAATTTTAGTTTTTTTATATGCCTTTAATCTGAAGAAATAAAAACAAATCAATTGTTGATTTTTTGCATTTAGTTACTTGGAACATGGTCGGTAATACCAACTTAAGAATACAAAAAATCAGGCCTCTATGGATCGTTCTTTTGGAAAATCCTGCTTTTCTGCCGAAAGATTTTCCGAAGGAACAGGCTATTATATTATTTAAAAATGTTAGTTTTAATAGTCACTGATCTTATCACTTCTTATTAAAAAAAAAAAACAACATAAAAACAGTGGCGCACCAAAAAATTTGTAAAAAAAATAACTTAAAAGAATAAAATTTGGTTTTAAAATTTAATTCCGCAAAAATTGTTCACTGGAAAAACTTTGGCTCAAAATCAAATAAGGCAAAAAGCATTCACACATTGGTATATCTGATTTCGTTGATTTTTTCCTAAGTAATTTTTTTTCAGAAATTACTCGCCATCCGTCTTGGGGGAGATAGTATTTGTCATGCTTTTTTTTTATAGAATTATCCTAGTTACCCCCAAAAATATCTCACACAAATTAGTAGGCATATATATATACAAAATTGATCTTTATTTAGAGTAGAGTCAGGAGGCATATACTTATATATACGAAAAATTGTTTATATAAAACAAAAATAACTTTATTTTAAATTTTATTTATAAACAAACAATTCCTGATTTCCCCACAGTCTGTTTCATACTTTTTTTTGCAAAACTAAAAAAACATAAAATGTATGACTGGATCGCACGTACTTGCTCCTTCGATTACATTATATGCGAAATATTCTTAATAAAAACGGCAAAACGGCTTTTAAAGTCGTTTTTAACTTAATTTTTACATATAAAAATTATTAAATTAAAAAAAAGTCGATATAAACATTTTAAATATTTAATAATATAAATTCAAAAACAAAATTGCAGAAAAAATCATCCCCCCGTTTTCGAAATATTGAATTTTCAAAAAAAAAATGTTTTTTTTTTGCAAGAATCCAAGAAACTATTTATCGAAAATTTTGTAATGCAGTATTATTTAGAATTTGAAGGAGCTCCTGTAAAAAATTCGATCGGAATCCGTTTAGCCGTTTATGAGAAATTTGAAAATCAATAAAATGGTTGTATGGCAGGTACCGTTAATAACAAAGTATTTTAAATTTTTTTTACCAAAATGTAGACCATACCCAAAGTAGTACACACACCTATTTTTATCAAAATCGTTAGAGCCGTTTTCGAGATAATTAAGATGGTAGACAATTTTTTATGGCAATTACCGTTATTTTTGGGGCTAAAACAACGATTCAAAAATCTATTTTGGACAATCACCTAAAACTCTTAAATACCAAGTTTGAATAAAATCGCTTCAGTCGTTTAGGCTGTAGAGTGTTGTACAGACAGACAGACAGACGGAATTTTAGCCACTTTTTTGGTGTTCTCTATCATCGTAATCTCAACTTTGATTAAAATCCCAATGTTTTTCCAAATGCAAAACTTGCCCTATATTACCTATATATATCGCAAGTAAAAACAAAGAAAAAACTATTGAAAATAAAATGCACGACTGGATCGCACGAACTTGCTCTTATGTCCGATCACATCGAATGCAAAAGATTTCTGTTAAAAATATAAATATATATTTAAAGCAATTTTTTTCTGAAAAAAATTGGTATGACAGTCCTAAATATTATAATATAAACTTAAAAACAAAATATTAAATCGGCTTAATCAAAGAAAAAAATGTTCAAAATTCTGAAATAAATACTTAAACTAATTTAAGCTAAAAAAAAGTACGCCATTTTATTTGTTATATAAATTTGAATTTATGAGAAAAATTTTTTTAAATCTGTGGAGCGGTTTTTGAGAAAAAAAGTTTTTCTTAAAAACTTTTGAAATCATTCAAAAACGCCAATTCATAGGTATTCAATAAATACATATAAATATAATTTTTGAAAAACATTTAAGAGCAGTTTTCGAAATATAATTATTTTTTTAAATGATTTTAAAAATACAAAAAAATACTAATTAAAAATATTGGTACAAGGTATTATTTGGGCAACCTAAGCCTATGTATGTGTGAAATTTCGAAAGAATCGGTTGAGCCGTTTATGAGATAGTCAAAAGCAAAAAAAAACGGTCCTATGGAAAGTACCGTTTTTAGACATTTTTCAATTTTTTTTCAACTTTTTCTTGTGTTTTTAAGAGACGTCCACGAGTCATTCGACCAATAGTAGTATGCACTTAATCCACTCATGCGATTTTGTTGTTGGATCATAATTCCGCCACAGCCCATACAAGTATTTTCACGGAAGTCTTGCGGTCCATCTGATTCATTGGTATTCATTTTAGGATATTTTGCTATTTCAGGTTTAACCTCTAATAACTAATACCTACATGGAAAAAAACATTCTGCATCAATTCAAATCAAAATGCATCAAATCAAATATAGTATTTTTTTTTTGCTTCGTTGTAAATTTAAATTTTGAAATGCTATTTCAATTTTGACATACGTAAAGCTGAATGATATTTTGCTCTTTTTGCTTTCAAAGTAAGTCATTAAGTGTGAGATATTGAAAAGGTGCCATATCATCCGACTTTACCCTATATAAATATCAAATTCCATATTTATCAAAGAAGATCACTACTTGAGAACGACTTGACCGTTATTCAGAACTGTTTTTGAATATTGGAATGATTAACTAGGCCCAACTGGCCTAAAATTATGATAGAAGCATTTCCTTCAGTATTTTCTTGACAATTGTTAGACATTGACAATGAAAAATTTCTTGCTGATGCTTCAACTGGGGTCATTTCGTTAGGATCTATTTTTTGTCAATTCAAAACGTCTTAAGAAGAATTATAACTAACGTGTTTCCGAATTTTGTTGCAAATTACAAAAAACACTTTTTTGGCTTAACAATGATCCACAAGCACGTAATTTGAATTTATCGTTGGCCATGCTTTCATCTAAGTCAATCGGTATAATCAGCGTTCCCTGGATTTCAGAACAGAGTGCTCAATGATAATTATATGTCAAGCATGCTGAATCAATCGAAACTCGTTAGTAAGAAGATGCTGAACGCCATGCTTTAAACTACAAAAATCATATGGATGGCAAGGACGTTCGAATTTCAAGAATATAACTGATTTCAATTAACTTGCTTTTTATTTTTAGCGTGGCCACTCTTCGATGACGCAAAATAAATCGGAGTCCTTAGAATTGTATGGAATAATCCTTTAATTACTGTGTTTTGCACACCGTTAACGGCCCTATTCTTTTTTCATCGACATGTAAAGGTAAAACATAATTGTACTTTACCAAGTGTTGCATTAAATGAATGAATTAAAAATACCAACAATGATTTTCAAAACAATGCATTCCGATTTATTTAATTTCAATAGAGCTTTGATCGTACTGAAATTGTTTTGATTCCTTCTCGCGGAACAAGATGACAGACAAAGGTCAACCAAGATAAGATAAGATTCCTTCAATAGTATCTTATCTCTAAAAATATGATATTTTTCTTCGGCTGATCAGAATTAATAAAAAAAAATCGTAGGTAAAATTTTCTAAATTATCTATCATTGATCGAAAAAAAAAATTAAGTACATATGTACCTAAGTAAATCATAAAATGAAGTTACTTAGAAAATCTCAAAAAAGTCCATCAATATTCTCTGGCAATATTTTTGGTTTAAAACGTTTCCTTTTTTTGCGGAAAAGCAGCCGGAAAGTTTCCCAAAGGAGGCAGCTAAGGAAATTTGACAGTAATTGAGAGCTGAAGCTAAATTCTTGAAACTGTTTGTTGAAGATTCTTCAAGGATGAATTTATTTTAAAAAAAAAAACGATTAAATAAATAGTTCATACTTTGTTGTTGATAATTCAAAATTTCTTAACTCTTCAAAAGTTAAAAATTATTGCAACAGCTGAGTCACAAAAAACATAAGCCTTAAACAACAATTTAATGTCAAAATCAGAGTAAAAATAATTGCTTTAAAAAATTGTAGCATGGTCGTTTGCATTTTATGTTATATTTTTTCGACAACTCTCTCTAATTTGTGAAGAGTCAAGATATCTGCTACTGGAAATGTGTTTTCTTCAGGCAATTCAAGACAAATGTTGAATGCTTGGATACCATATGTTCAGTTTTAATTTTTTGCACTTGAACCTGAGATTTTAGCCTTTTCTCGATTTATTCGGATTATTGTTGCAAAAATGCACTTGGTTTTAGTAGAAGAAATCTTTTGAAACAATTCATTAATCGACGCAATAAATTCGAAGTCACTATAATGATATGGTCACTTCTGTATAGACGGAGACTTATTCCAGCTCAATGCAGAAGCCAGAAGTAAGAGGTTATACATCTTAAATTGAAGGAATTAATTTTATTCTCAAAATCTGTCCCTCGGATTACAGAAAAATTAAAAAGAGAAAAACAGAAAATAACATCAAACGGGATAAGTTATCGTGAATGAAAAGCGTTCTTACTAAGTCACACATTTTATGAAAGTTTCCACTAACCGAAAAAATGTGGGTGTTGATTATCTAAAGCGTACTATAGTTATTATTAATAATTAATTCATAAAAAATTAAATTTATTTTTTTATACATACTTCAGTGAACAAAATTGGGTATTCTGACAAGAAGAACCCAAAATATTTGTAAGCCAAGAAGCTTTATTGTATATTCAAAACAATGAAAATAGATGTGTTCACGATGAATATAATTATATTTTTCGAAAACTTTTCCAGATCAAAATTGCCACTTCAAAAAAAAAAAAATCAGCTGTAGGCAGAAGAAGAAGATGCACCTTGTCAGAAACTTGGATATGTTGTATTGGCAATTTACACTGTAATATAACGTTTAATTTTTTAAACAGTAGTTACCTCCTTTGAAAATAAAATTTTGTTGAAAAATCGAAATTTTATTCAAATATTCAAAGTGATTCTGAAAACAAAATTCAAAGACGAAAGTTCAGCTTGAAATATTTATTTTAGAAAATTGATATTTTTTCAAAAAAAAAAAATTACCTTAATGCTAAACTCCTGCAAAATAAATGTTAATTTAAAAACAAAACATTTATATAATATTTATAAATAATTTAAGTAAAGAAACAATCTTCCCATTTTTTGCATTGGCTAATTTATATTCTTTATCAAATGAATAAAAAAACGTGAAACTTAATTTTTTTTGCAAAATATTATTTATTCCAAAATTATTCGCTACGTGATTTATATTTTTTTTAAAAAAGAATAAAAACGTTTACACTTAAAATTAATTCGTTTGTACAATTTTCATTGGTTATTTGCTTTTTTTTTCTGTAAGCTAACGGTTACATTCTTAAAATACATACAACTTATGGTGATGATGAGAACAAAAACAAATAGAAATAGTTACAAAACAAATTGTTTTTACTGCACGTACTAATTTTTAAAAGTGAGTATTTTTTTTGTTGAATAGGATTTTTTGTTATTTTAGTAAACATGAATTCGTATTTAGTTGAGATATTTTTTTTTGTGTAGAAAATATTTGTGAGGAAGGTAGAAAGTTGACTTATCTCCATTTCTGCTCACCACAATAATCGGTTGAAAACCACTTAGTTATATTTTGGAATCACAATACGCTTTGAATGAGCTCCCATCTTCAATGAGAGACGAGGATCCTTAATGCCTAGTTTTTGCCACTGTCAACATCATGGCTGTGATGGTCATCCGTCATCATCGCCGTTTCCGAAGGTGGCTGCTGTGCTGGAGGCAGCTGATGGGAGAACTCTACGGATATCTGAAGAATTCCGTTTCCGGCGGTAAGATAATGATATCGCAGGGCGTAACAGAAAACTTGAGCCATCAGCTCCCAACAGGAGTTATTGCTGAGTGTGTTGTTATTTAACGGTATTTTGACGCTCTTGATGGTTTTTGGCTTGTGTTTTTCTGCCAGCTTGGCCTGATCGGGAATATAGTAAGCAATTGCCATCTTGACACTTGTTTTTATTTTTAATAAAATTCACACAAAATCAAAATTCAAATGTTAATTTTTGGCGCCAAATTATTTTCACTTCACGAAAATACGACGAAAGTTTTATTAAGATTAAATGAAATGTTAGGTATACGTGTTGCCACTTCGGTGGTTCTAAACAAACTGATTGAGAAGTCCTTTAGTCAAGAGGATATAAATAAACTTGTGGAAAGCAAAAGCAACAGTATATAGAACAAGGGAATCCTCTGAAGCCGCGAAGCCCAACCGAATCCGTATCCGAATACTATACCAACGACAAACGACACCCTTGTCGGAAAATAAAAATAATAATCCCCTCAATGAAAATCAACTGTGCAATTGAGGACACCAAGTCTGAGTCACCCTTGTACTTTTTTTTTGTATTCTGTGTTTTGTTTGATTCAGGAGGGGAAACTAGATGGAATAAGAACAAGAAGTAGAAGTAGATGTAGCACGGCCAAATGTACATAACATTATGTATTCGAAGTGCGCTCCTTGAATCACTCGCTCCAAAACCCTCGTTTTAGAAGAACTCGTACCACCGGAACCCGAGCCAGAGGAGGGTTGACACATATAAAATGTGTTAAACAATAAGTTTGACTTCCCCATTTATCAGCTAAATAGGTACGTGATGTACATTATATTTATCGAATGGGTAGATTACAGCAGGGGGAGGTTGTACCTATAGTAGTATAAAGTGCAATAGCTTACCTATACAACTCTCAGGAGCAGAACTCGCAGGAATTTGTTGATTCTCTGTGGGGTAGTACTGTTTCGTTTGTTGCAAGTTCAATATTTGATAACTGTACTCTCTGTTACCAGGAATCCAGGATATAGGTAAACCTGGGTGGATGAAAATTCCAAGAGAAAAGTTCTTCAGTGGTGACTGGTGCTTATCGCTTCATGTGCTCTGGGAAGGGGAAGGACTCGAAAGTACTGTACATGTAGTAATTGTTAAGTGAAACACAAATTCGGGGAATATTTGGGTATTATGTACAAAATCATTTTAACAAGATAACTAGGATAAATTAAGAGAGTACCGAATTTAAATTTGAGGTTAAGAGAGGCAAACAATACAAAGTCATTTTATGAAATTCATCTCTTAAAAACTTGCAGGTTTTGGCGGTAAAGAAAATTACGGTAAAGTGTTGCTATCTATGCTTTGGGCTAATAAATTTGGTACTCTATTTGATTTTGTAGTTTCAGAATATAGAACTCCATTTCAAAACATTAAAACGTAGAAATTATCGCGGGATTAACAGGTTTAAGGTGTGAAATAATTCGTTTTCACATTTACTTCAACACTGAACTTAGGCTGAACTTAAACATTTAAGTTGGTCCTTATATGCACTTTAATCTATGGACCTTATAGTTTTATAGGCAACAATTTTCCCGAGATTGTAAACATTTCTTTAATGTTTGAAATGCGCCCAGTGATCAAAATATTTTTTCGTACCTCTTGAAGTTCGAAATTAAATGAACATTGTTCGGAGAGAAACAAGTATTGATGAAAACGCCGGAACTTCCACAACTTCCGTAATACTCGCACTTCCAGGAATGATCATCAGCTTAGCCTTGAGCCCAACTTCGGATAAACTGTCAATTACAGAGAATTTTTCTTTAGCAGTACAACGCGAATGTGGAATGCCTTACCCGGCTCTATTTTCCCCTCCCATTTTAATATTCAGACAATCAAAATCAATGTGCATCGGTATCTCCTCTTACATCCTTCGCTTCGCTCGCACTGTACGTGATCATTTTAAGGGTAGTCAAAACGCCTTTAGTGCACTCAACCGTATAAAAAAAAGACTACGTAATCAGCAGTCTGTGCAAAGAATTGTACGTCTGTTACTCCTTTTCCATTCAAGATTCAATTGGTTCACGAGTTGAAAGCAAATGATCCACAAATACGACTTCAGTTTGCTCGGTGATTTCAACAATTTTGCGAGAGAAAAATGAGTTTATTAAGACCCTCACAATAATTAGCGATGATACCCATTTTTACCTTAACAGTAATAGGGTCTGAATAAACAAAATTGCGGAATATGGGCCATAAATCCAAAAAAACAAGTTAAGGCTAATATGGATGACTTTTAAAATCCGGCAATTATTGAAAATTTCTTAAAGCTAGTGGTAGAGAAAAATTCAGAAGTGTGACTCCATAACAAGATCGATCCACAGATCAGATCACAATTTTTGGTGATCGGGTGAATTTGCATTTTCTGATAAGCCATAGTTTACATTTTAATAAATACCAAGGTGACACAATAGCAGAAATACAAATGTCTCAAATGGATTTTTGAATCATAATTAACGGTACCTGCCATACAATTTTTTCTACCATATTAAGTATCTCGAAAACGGCTATAACTATTTTGATAAACTACTATAGGGGTATTCTACATTTTGGTCTAATTTTGTTTTATATTTTGTTATCTACGGTACCTGCCAACAATTTTTGTTTGTATTTGCCACATTTTCATAAGCGGCTGGGCGGATTTCGATTGAAATTTTTGTATAGGATATTGCATGCGAAAATTTTCGAAAATATTTTTTTTTGATTAATTTTCGAAATTATATCTCCAAGCTTAGGTATATTATTGCATAAAATTGCCATACGTAATTTTTTTTTCAGAAAAAGTTAAAGAAATGTTTTATATAAAGATTTAGTAAACCAACGACTTACAATATATTTAATCGTTGCTGCTAACAATCTTGTGATTACGATGTTATCGAATCATTTTAAAGCTAGAATTTCACGAAAATTTAACGTAATGGAACAATGTCCAGCTTTGATTCAAGTTTAATATTTTTAAAATTGTGTACTGTTTGTCCATATTACATTTTTTCCTATTCCCAGCAAGAAAATCAAACTACGTGAAAGGGTATTTAATAATATAAATTTAGTAAAATAATATAACATAAAATGCACGACTGGGTCGCACGTACTTGTTCCTGCTAAAAACTGCTAAATGTACTTTTAAAGTAGTTTTTCACTTAATTTTTTATATATAAAAATTCTTAAATTAAAAAAAAAAAATTGAAAAACGAAATTTCAGAAAAAATCGTGCACTCGTTTTCGAAATACTGAATTTTCCGAAAAAA
Organism: Philhelius pedissequus; assembly: GCA_910595825.1. Classification (NCBI taxonomy): domain Eukaryota; kingdom Metazoa; phylum Arthropoda; class Insecta; order Diptera; family Syrphidae; genus Philhelius; species Philhelius pedissequus. The sequence goes on from OU343163.1 coordinate 39,493,591, forward strand.
AATTTCAAAAATCTAAAAAAAACTATTTTTCGAAAATTTTGAAATGCAGTATTATTTAGATTTCGATGGAGCTCCTGTATAAAAATTTTGATCCAAATCCGTTGAGCCGTTTGTGACAAAGTCTATATTGAACAACAACTTGAGTGTGCTACCACCAAATTTATTTCATATTATTTTTGGCTGGAATTATAGCTATTTCACGACTTTCCAAGTGGGGCTGGTCTACTTTTTTCATTTAATTGAAAAACTTCTTGTGCCTTTATCGTGTATTGAACCATGGTCAAGCTGCTTAGAAGCCAACTACGTATCACGCCTCCGACCCCACATGATCAGATCTGACGCAATGCAGGTTTTTCTGTTTATCAATTGCATTGAAACCACTAGTGCTTTTATTAGCCACACAAGTTTGTTGTTGAATGGGGTTCTTTCTTATTTTCTCCTTTATCGTTTATAAGCCAACCATTTTGTTGTTCATATAAGGAGGGAGATTTTTATATGAGAAATTTGACACTGGTCAGTTTTTATTTGTATTATATTAAATTGTTTTTTATTTAAACAAAAAAATTTTAAGCAGAATGTAGACTAATCCTATTATAGTGCACAGAATTTTATATTATAAAAATCGCTTAAAACGCAATTACTTACCCAGTCATTCTGTAGATCGACATACAGACAGGTGGAATTGCGGGTACAACTTTTTCGTGTTCTCTATCATCGTAATGTCAAGTTTGATTAAAATCTCGAGTTCGATTTTTTTCCAGATGCACAATTTTCTTTATTGTAATACTTCTGTATATCGCAAGTTCCAAAGGGAAATTTTAGAAAAAAATATGCACTGGTCCTCCTCAGGTAAAATGTAAATTTTTTCGTTTTCAGAATTAACTCCGAACATCTCAACTTACTATGTAATTTGTAAAACCTTCTGTTGAAGTTTCAAATTTTCCAATTATCGCCAGGTCTTATGTAAATTTATTGAGATCTTAAAAATTATTGTACGTCAATAGACTTACGAACAAAAATTAAAACAAACTCCAGTTCAAAGTTATTTCGAAAAATTCCCAGCAGAATATTTTGTCTATAAATTTTTAATGCAATTGCTAAGACTTCTGAGACGAGTAGTATAGTCTTTAAACCAACTAAAAAGTAAACTAATCAAAGTGCAATAAAAAGTTTTCAAATTAAGTTTTTGAATTTAAAAGAAGCCAAAAAATCATATAAATACTAATTTAACTATACATACATACCTAGAAGTAGATATGTACATGGAAACCCATACAAGAAAGGATAAGTAGAAATCCTTACCGTACTAAAATCAACACTATAAAAAATGTGGTGGAACTAACATTCCAGTACCAGCATTCAAGGTGAATGCCACCTTCATGCAATTTCTACTTTTCATTTTGTATTTTGTGCAGCATGCATTTTGCGAATACTTAATGAAGAATGAAAAGAAAAACATCCCCAAAGATTGAATTTTAAAGTTTTTCCTCAACCGTAAAGTTTATTTTCCTTGTGCCAACTCTCAACCCTTTCGTTTCGTTTGGTTTTTATTATATGAATCCATATAACTATATCGCTGGTATGGTGATGGAACTTATTTATACTTTAAGCGTTCCGCAAGTACAAATGCAAATATTTAAATCTACATTAATTCCCGCGGGGATGGAGCAAGGAGGTCCAACGTATCATCCACCTAAAGGTACGTTATACAAACACTAGACTTGTGTAGAATAATGATATGACTGATGGAGCAGCGGCATTCCTGCTTCTACGGGTTCACCCTTCAGAAATGGATCTAAGGATGCTTGCGCTTGATAAACCGTATTGATGGGGAATCAGCAAAACCAAGGAGCACCACTCTAGGAGCTATTCGACGAAAAGTTCTTCTCTTAATTAGAAATATACCCCAAAGATGTGGTATCCACACTACTCCTCTTGTTCCGCATTCTCGACTCGGCAATCACTTTTGCAATGCAAACTAAAGCGGATATAGAAAGAAATCTTGGAGGAGGGTTAGTCCACTGACAATCACTAGGACGATGTTGACGGTGGTCATAAATGGGAAAGCGAAAGAAATCACCCGCACATAACTGAGTGGCATGGAAGTGTTTTTTTTTTTTGTCAGGTCTTGTTCTTTGGTTTTATCCATTCAACCAGGTTAGAAGGCGGGAGAGAAGGACTTCATATCTCTCCTCTGAATACTTCCACTTCAATGAGTAAAAACAAATAGGAGAGTTTTTTTTTATAGGTGCATCAATTTCTTTTTTGAAGGGCCGGTGCGCTTATAGTAAATGGGAAGATTTCTGTTCGATCTGAAGAAGCACATTTGAATAATTCAGAAAATGGTCGAATAACTTTTTCAAGAAGAGGTTAATTATATTTCATGTCGATATAAGGATAATTCAACCAGAAAATACAATCGCTAGTATGTTTTGAGATGAAAACGCAATATTTTAATGAAAGAAAATTACACAACTGATACACGACTACTGTTTGAAGGTGAATTACTAATTCTGATGTTGTTACTAATGCGAATTTTGTGGGATCAATTCATTTCCCATTGTTTTTCACATTTCATTATCAAGGAACAGCAACATTTCAGGAAAGAGTCCCTGCTAAGCGTGTCTTCCTTTCAAGAATTCCAAATAATCTGATCAAATAAAGTCGCATCTTGAGTATCAGTAGACGTGTTTTGAAACAATGTTCGTTTGAAAAAAACCTATATAGCCAAGTTTAAAGCATTGGCGTATCCATCTAAGTCAACTTTTTATTTGCTGAAAATTAATTTCTTTAGAAATGTGAAATATAAGGAAATTCTTATAGGGAAAATTATGAATTTGAAGATATCGGTAGTTTGCGGCTTCCTGCGATTTGAGGACGCCCACGAGAAGAAGTCTGATAGGGTTCTGTTTCCAACTCTTTCCGAAATCATTCAGCCGAGGCACTGGTATCGTTTTCCTCACGGTTCACGAGCACGCGTTGATTGACGCTTTAACTTACGATGGAGATTTGTCTTTACAGTCTGAAAAATAAGCAACAGTAAAATTAACAAACAGATAAAACCATATGAGTGCCATTCTGAATAATAGAAGTTAGTTTTTAATTTCGACGAAGAATAAATAAGCTATTTTTCTTGTCCAAAATCTTAATTATTTTGTCTGGTTATTTATTAATTTTCAATGGTCGCTTAGTGATATGTTAAAGTCGCTTAAATGTTCAAATATAAGTTCTACTAAACTAATTCTGAGATGACTGAATCCTTACAGGAAATAACTCAGCTGGTTTTTGACCGCCTTATTCCTCAGTAACGAAAAAATCAGCTATATGTTTGATATTCTGATCAAGAGCCTTATCTAACGAGTCCGCCATCTAATGTTTTTTTTTTAACTAGTGCTTATTTCGTGAATAGTAACACTTAGCTCATGTCTGATTTAACAGAGAATTAGTTCTATCCTTCCGCTGAACGAATATGGTTGTGTGTACGCTTGAACAACGCTCGGTAAGTAGGCCTGCGATCGACTTAGAGAAGATGCCGATTTTGCCAAAAAAATCATCTTTTAAGATGAAGCTCATTTTGATCTTGGCGGGTATGTAACAAGCAAAATTGTTGCATTTGGGGCACAGAAAATCCGCACGCATACATTGGAAAGCCGATATACCCAAAACGAGTGACTGTTTGGTGCGGATTTTGGTCCAGAGGCATAATTCGAAAATGAGCAAGGAGTGGCAGTTACAGTCAATGGCGATCGTTATCGGGCCATGTTGAACGAATTTTTGTTCACAAAAATTGAATAGGAGGATATTGGCAATATTTCGTTTCAACAGGGCGGCGCTACGTGCCACACAGCCGAAGCTACACTCGATGTTTTGCTCCCATTTAAAAAAAAAAGAAGTTATTTGGCGGACCCTGTATTTCCAACTCCTTACCAATTATGTTAGTTATAGGTATTAAAATTCGCCACTGACTGGATCATCAAAATTATGTGACACTCCCGACATCCTAGAATCGTATAATTTCACGAAACTGTTCGTCTTGTTGAACAGTGAATACAAAGAAAAATCAAAAATTTTAAATTTTTCATTCAGGGAACATGTATTAGCTCATTTTCACTGAAATTGTTGCATAGAATTTTTTAAATCTTCTTTTGCGGCGTTAGTTGTCAAAGCGACCGAAGTCTAACTTGACCCGACGTGACCCGAAATATGAGATGTTTGTTCGTTTTGTGGATTTTAATAGATGAGTGCAGATATATTTTTTTGTTGGTACGTGCTGTGTATTCTCATTCTGTAGGTACCTAATTGAATTGTGTGTATTCAACAAAAAATTCTGTTTTTTTGTTGCTTTGTTTTTGTTTTCAATTTTGTTGTGTGTTCGTTGAGGATTCGCATAGACTAACGTAGTAGGTACCTATACGCATTGTGTATTCTACAAGGAATTTGTTTGTTAGTTCGTTTTGTTTATAAGATTGGATTAGTGCTCATTGTGTGTATTTAACGGCGATTTTTTTGTTGTTCGTTTCGTTTGCTCATACATTAGTGAATATTGTGTTGTATTATTATGTTGTATTTTTTGTATTTATAAGTACGGGGCCGGTATCAAAAAATGTCAACTTCATTGTTCCTTGACCAGTTTCCATAAAATTGTTCTGGTACATGTTGTAGCTGACTTAGAATTACGGAAGAAAAATTGTTTCAAATTAGGGAAGTCTTACTTCTGGCCCGTGTAAGTCACACACTCTTTTTTCTAACAATAGTATATAGTTGAAATTTGACCATGCATGCATTGCAGATGCACAGAGTTTCCACTGTTCCTAAAAAAAGGAGTGAAGCAGTATATTGAACATATAACTTTAAAAATGCACCGATATTGTATGAAATTGAGTGGCATTCATAGGCGCTGTAGAGAAATAAATTCGCGGAATCCAAATACAAAGAAGGAACTTAGATAAGTGACTATTTCTCTGAAGCGGGGGTACCGTCTTCGTTGTCGTCTAAAATCAGGGGACTGATATTCGAAAACTAGACCTTGATTTAGCCTAACAAACGTAGTTGATGTGGTTTGACGTTTTGGAATAGATCCACATATTTGTACATAGCTAATAGAGTTCGTGGTTTTTGTGGCTTGTCCTCTAATCGCCCTGATCCCCAACATAACCAAATATTCGTGAACGAATTTTTATATCGAAATATCTCTGTGCCAACTCTTCTTTTCTGCTTCAGGTCTAGCACTCGGCTTCCTTAATCTAGACTGACAATACAAGCAGTTTGTAGTATGTACAAGGAAAGTTTTGATCCTATTTGATTCGCCGGATTCACCAGGTACCATCCGTGGTGTTTATAATCACACCAACGCAGATGAGCTCCTTAACAAATTCGCAGTTTCTCCTATGAATATCTTGGTATAGTTCCGTTCTGAAGTAAATTAATAAATCTCCACTATCAAATTAATTCCGTTCTGAAGTACTATTCCGCAGTTGTACATGTACCATTTGTTTTCTAATATTATACGCGACACAGCTGATGGATTAGTTTTCCTGCCATCAATATATAGAGCTCTTAGGAATAAATAATATCATATGCAGGCTTGAAGTTGATAGAGATATGGCAGTCTCGACTTGAAATTCATTGGTGTTTTCGAACCTTTGGCGTAAGGCCAATATGCCGGTTGAAAGCAACACTGATATCTGCTGATTAAAATATTAAACAACGGCGTAAGACTCTCACACAGTATGCCCGATATGATCATCTTCTATGAGACATTTAGCATTAGGGTCGTAAAATTAAAACGATAGTTCTACACACAGCTGGATATTAATTGATTGCAGGACGAGGAGTCCGCTTCCCAGCCATTTTTGTAAATTTTGATCGTTTGACTCTTCTATTTCTTTGAGCTGGGATCCCTTGCATGCCGTCTCCTTTCTATCCAGCATCTTCTCCAACCTTTTCCTGACTTGGTACTCTTCTATTCATGCATGTGCATTTTTGGGCGCACCGCACTTTCCGTTGCACGCATTCTTTATTATACCACACATGGATTGCTTTCCAAGGTGGTTTGGCCTGGTAACATATACGGTATAGTTCCGGCTACTTCTTTGTATATCGCTGCACTGCGTCCACCGACTATTCTTGACTGCACAGCACATTCGGCAACTCAAGAGTGAAGATCATTTAATTCTCATTGAATGTGTAAAATTATTTCATAAATTCCAAGAAGTTTTATTTCCCTGATTTCAATGCCAAATAAATTGAATATAGATTTTTTTAACGCCACCCTGTATAAATACTAAATTGACAGCATATGATTAAGGTTTAGTTAATTGCTCGAGAATTTAAATATTTTGTATTTATTCAAATAAAAACACAAAAATTGAAATGTGATTTGATCCGAATGACTGCTGCGGAATGCAATGCTCCATTTACCCACTGACATTCTGCCGGTACATCCATCCATTTACACAACAAGAGTCCTCAAAAGAAAATGGGAATTCACCAACCAACAAGGGTTAAGGTAGAAAATTTTTCACTAGATTGCTCCTTCAGCCAGATAAATCTGCATTTGAAATGCAGCAGCAAAAAAAAACTTTGCAAAAAACCAGTTGTGCATTATTTTTTTTGTTTTTTTTTTTTTGTTAATCATTTGAACTGTCAAGGGAGGATGTTTATGAGAACTCGTATATAAAGCGAGTTACATGAGAGTGCTGAAATGCTGTGTGAAATATCCTCTCTCCGGATACAAGCGCATTAAATTGAATGGCAACGACAAAAGTAATTTGCATTTTTTTTTTGTATCCTGTTTGTATTTTATTTGCTCCGGCAACCTGAAAACTCTTTGATAAGGACGAAATTCACACACACACATATACACATTTACAAGTTGAATGACCTAGGACAACTCGAACCAGAGAGTAAACATAAATTGGAACAAAATGCAATGTCGATGATGCCGAGGACAGAGGATATAAAGGACATAAATTGCGATGTCTCTGAGTAATTAAAATTAAATTCACTTGTGGAATTGTCCATGTATGAGTAATTGCTATACATCTCGGTGCAGGACCTTTTTTGATAGCTGCGGCAATACGAAAACCGCAATTATCTTCTCAGTAGTTAAAGGTATGGGAAGGATGAATTTGGGTTGAAGGTAAGAGGAACCACTTGTAAACTACTATTTCGTCGGCCAGCGACAGAGATAATACATAATTACTTCAGAGACATTCTGTCGTGGTTCAACTAGATGTAATATGCTTCATTGGATTTCTATGGCAGGCTTGTTGATGGTGTATTCGATTCCCTTGGGGCGATGCTGGTGCAGGCCTATGAATTCATTAAAAAGCCGTCAATTTGGGGCCATCCATCGCCATTCTCAACAGAGTGTCGTCGTGGTCTATACAAAACAACGTGGATATTCTGTGATTATTGCCGTTCCGATTAAAGGACTCGACGACGCATTGCTCAATTGGAAATTATTATGTTCCAATGACTGTGTACAGTGGTGGTGATGGGTGATGAGTTTATTTGATTACTCTACTCAGTGTAGACCACCACTCACCCTGGAACATACCTCGCTGTCTATAAGAAGACTTCGTTTGGTTTCAATTGAATTTTACGCTAAAAAGAAAACGAAATTGCCTCAATTACACAATGGAGTTGTAAATTGCTAATTTCGAAGCATTGCATTGCCCCCAGAAACGCCTGTACACGCAAAGAGCTTTCAGGGAGTTCCAAAAGGACTGGCTGTATTTGTTGATTCATTTTGTCTGTGCAACCGAATCTGGGCAATTAAGAATTTATCTGATTTTGGGTTTCAGATTTTGTATCCCGTGGAGATTGATGTTTAAAATTATAATTGAAGGGATATAATCGATAGAGCGTGCAATTCAAACCGTCACTTTTTTTTAGATACCTACATTTCGTTTCTTATAGCTTAATGGATGAATGTGTGGATGAAGAGGGAGATTGATTAAAGGAATTTTATGGTAAAGTTGGTCCCTAGCAGTATTCTCAAAACTAAGACTTAGAGAAAACTTAATGTGCTTTGCGGGTTTCAGCATTTTTCATCAAAACAACAAAAGACAATAACCTTGATACGTAGCATTATTAAAATTTGATTCAGAAATTTGATGCGAATTGTTCACTAAATGATCAGCAACTCCTTCGTACGTCAACAAAACCTAAAATCTACCAAAAATATCGCCTTTGGCCATGAGAGCCTGCAGGAGAATTGGCCAAGGAGGCAGTCAATTCAGTGCTATACTGCTATGCTCAGAAGAATGTTGCCTTTGACAGATTTAAACTTGGCGAATTTCGAAAACAGATTTGGACCGATATTTGTTAAGTATCCAAGTGTGGTAGTCAAAGTACAATAAGTAAGAAAGTCAATAATATCAACTGGATAGGGTTCGAAGAATGAGACACCTATATAAATAAGAATTGGCAAACAAAAAACATGTTGGTAGTATTACGGCGCAGATTGAGGACTTGATAGCTTAACAGCTTATGTCGGTTGGGATAAGATGGAATGTTATACAGACGATATCAGTTAAAGCCCACCAATGCAAATTAAGGTCAGATACGCGCAACATCATTTAAAGTGTCGAAAAAAATATAGAGGCCACAAATGTCGTCCCTGTGGGACTCCACAGAGTACATAAATAGGTTTGGAAAGACACTCGACTTGGTAAATACAACTGGCCGTCAACTAAATCAGATTAAATCGGCGATACAACTAGGGAAAAACAAGGTTCAAATAGGAATGATTTTGTGGGATATTTTATCAAACGCTTTACAAAAATGTGTGCAATGGCATCAACTGTGTCTATCATTTTTTCTAAGCAAGAAAAAGTTTTTGAAAAGAAATCAGCCAAGTTAGTGGTTGCTGATCGGCCTTTCAAAAACAGTCCTGTGAAGTAAGCAAACAAATTGTTTAAAATTAAATAAAAAATGAGAGTCCCCTGTAGCAAACAAGGAGGTCTAGAGTTCCTCATACTTTTTTCAATAAGTCTGGCGAAAGAAGTGTTTAAATTCGAAAAAAAAGTTTTTTTTGCTAACTTCACTCAGCAAGGACTTTTTTTTAGAAAAAGAGTTCTGAGCATGTTTTTCAACGTATAATCAAGAGTTCTAGAGTTCCTAATGGGTTCTATAAAGAGTTCTACCAAAACATGAAAAGCTAGGGTGCAATAGGGAGTGCCTAACCAAAAATTCTCAAAATATAAAAAATCAAAAAAAGGAGATTTCCATAAATTTGTCAAGAAATATCGTTCAAAAAGCTCATGTACATTTTCGGACAGAGCTTTCGAATAGTTTTGTTGTGGCAGCCATTTTATATAGACGTTTGGGAGCATTTTCGTTAGAAAGGAAAAAAGCGAATTTCGAGGCACAAACCAAAAAAAAGCTTGACAAATATTATGGGGTATCTTCAGTATCGATTGGCACTATTCACTACTGGCTTACTCATTTTTGGTGCTGTAGTTCCAGCACAAGTAACACCGAAATTTCCGGTCGCTAAATTGAGGCCATCACACCAGAAATGGTCGACAAAGTCCATGGTTTGATACTAGACGATCGGCCAGTGAAAGAGCGTGAATTTAAGAGGCCACCAGGCTTGTCATATGGCTTAGTGATTTCGATCTTACATAAATAATTGTACACGAAAAAGCTTTCCGTAAGATGGGTGCCGCGTATGCTCACAATCGACAACAAACCCATTCACTTCAAAAACTCGACAGAATTTTTGCACCGTTGTGTACCTGAAGCCTAGTTTTACCACAAAATACCAGACCAGAAACCAAGTAACAGTCAAAACAATGAACCTCTCCTGGTGAATCGTAGGTTAAGAGGTCAGAGTGGAATTGTCAGCAGAAAAGGTCATGGGGACAGTTTTTTGGGTTGATCGCGGTTTTATTCACATCAAGTAAAACGATGACCGGTGCATAATTATTACACAGAGCTGCTGGTTCTATTGCAAGCCGATTAAATTAAAAAAAACGGCCAAATTTGGCGAAGAAAAAAGTGCAGCGTGGCGCACAAGTTCGCAGTCGAAAGGCAAAATTTTATGAGTTAGGCTAAGATCTCCTCCCTTATCCATCATAATCCCCAGATTTATTCTCTGCGACTTTTTGCTGCGATTTTGCTTTTGCTTTGATTTTTGTTTGTTTCCAAACATAAAGAATTGGCTTGGAGGCAAGATAATTAAGTCGAGTGAAGAGGTCATCGCTGAAACAATAGCTTAATTTGATGGTCTCGAGAAATCGTATTATAGAAACGCTAAAAGAAGACTATGTTGAAAAAATGTTCTGTTGCCGAAAATAGTCTTCCGAACTTAATTTTTCAGGGCTTATTGTAATGAATCATAAACTATGGTTTCAAAAATCTTAAGAATATACTATTTGGCTATTCTATTCCTTATTCCTTTCTCATAAATATGGATAATACGAAAATCTTTCCACAGTTTGGAGAAAACGCCAGTAGTAATGGAGAGTTCAAAGAAAGTGATTAAATGCTGGGTTAATTTAGCTCTATATTCTGTTTAAAACAATAGAAGACCATCAGTGCCTGTAAAAAATCCTCCTTTATACCCGATTTATTTTATTGAGCATAGAAGTTAGGGAAATATATCCGTTAATGAGGTCCGAGAATTATTGTTCAAACAGTTTGGATAGACCTCATTATTGCTTAAAGAAAACGCCTCACTGAATCTTAGTGTAGATGAATATTCATCCGATTTTTGCTTGCTATTGAAAGTCACTGCGGATCTCAAGGCAGTGTCTTCGGTCCGTTGTTTTTCAAAAACGACTATTACCTCGTCAATACCCTCAGCGATGAACCCTGAAGTTGGATGATATCGATTTGAACGAATATGTACTCCCAACAGGACTATGATAGATTCCACAAAGATCACTGCTCCATCGATATGAATGCATGGTTATCTCACGCAAAGGCAAAGAGAATTGACTACCGAAATGGCGGAATTTAAGACCGTTAAACATTTTACAGTGAGGTTTTCTTAAGTAGTAGGACTATGCTCGCTAATGATTCCCTAAGACCCTAAACAAGTAGTGACATCACCTAAATTCAACCTCATCCATACCCCAGAATTATCGAAAATTGGATTTCTGGGATGCTTGGCATTGAGAATCCATAAAATCACTGATATGAATCTGCATTCATTAGTGATAGATACAGCTATCTTGTATCCATTAGTTCCATTCAAAATTTGAAAAAGAACATTTCATTTGAATACCTAATGTGAATTCCATTTTGTAAAGTAAAGTGATTGTATGTATTTCATTTCCCGATGTCATTATTTGTATACTTCTTCACCCCAAAAAGGTGGTATTTCGTCTTTAGGATGCCTGTGGAAAGACCCTTCAAAAAAATGACTACGTCAGTGATAAATTCCAGAGGATTGCTTCTATACAATTACTGTTTTCAATTGCTGACAATTGAAACAAGAATGCTGTCTACTTCTCTGCCAATGCATATTTGAATAAAATTATATGACAACATTACAACAACAACAACAAACAAAACCAAAATCATTTTGAAATTGAAAATAATTTATAACAGACCCTCAAAGTAAAAATTAAAAAAAAAACCAACCGAGCAAGGATGTGATTTGAGGTGAGCTACAAGCTCCTTCACTGCTCGCAATTACATTTTCGAAGAACGCATTTTTGGTCCTCGCTGCCGCCATCATCGTCAGTTGTTGTTTTTCCTATGTTAGCGAAATCGAGAACCCGCATAACAAATAACGACAATCATCATCTTCCATGTGGCATCCACATCATCATCATCAGCCAAAAAAAAAGACGAGAGAAAAGAAAGGACTCACTCACGATTGAATGCCATCTCCACAATCATTTGAATATTTTTCAAGTGATTAAATCCCAAGTACAATTAAGTCACAGTAATCTAAAATATGAATGAAAAAAAAAACACACAACTTGGAAGAAGAAAAGTCTCAACTGTGAAGGAAGCAACAATCCATAAGAGCTTCTAACACACAGTGGCAACCTTTAGCTCTGCAATTTGGGCACTAAAATTTGCATAAGGAATCAATTTCAGGTCCCTGTTGCGACCCTTGAAATGAATGACATCCTCATCCTAACATTCAAATACAATCCCAATACCTACCTATTCGTTTCGTCGTCGTCAAATCGTCATAGTCGTCGTGATCATGTACAATTTGTTTTCTTCTGGCTTTGGTCTTTGCGTTTTGTTTGTGTCGTGAAACTGAAGACCTTTTAAGTACTATTGCGTTTGGCTTTCGTCGCAGGTCGCACAATTGCAAGAAAACGGCTTCTGGTCCTCCTGTGTGTTTCTATTTGGTCTTGAACCACAAAAGAAGTGTAGGTACATCTATGATGTCCTTTAAGGCAGAATGAATACATTTGTATTCTCCTGTCTCCTCTCAATCACAGTCCTGCTGGCTCTACGGGTGAGTTGTAGAGAACAAAAAAAAATAAAAAAGTATAAAAGGAACAAAAGTCGCTTCTCTTCTTGAATAATATAATATGATGACACGAAAGGCAAACGGAAGGCTCTAGAAGTACACACTTGACAATGTCTACGACACTTTTTCATCAATCTGGTCGTCGTCTGTTAATTTCTAAGTGTGCCTGTGATGCCCGTATGGATGAAATGCTTTTTTTTTGTTTTGTGTAATTTTTTGTATTTATTATTTGAAGATGTAAACTTCACGCATTTAGCAAGCGATTGTGTATCTAGATACATTTTCAAGTAATAATGACCCTTTCGAGTGTGCACACTTCACACAAAACAGAGAAAGATTCTGGTTTATTTGTTTGCATAATTTCAATGGGAAGTTGTTCCACTGACACTTCTCTAAAAGGATACAAGAGACGAAACTTAAAAGGCTAAAAAATATGAACCCATAGTATCATTATTCCGCATGAAAATGCCTACTGGGATTGAACTATATACTCGTAGATATCTAAATCCTCAAATTTGTGCAAATCGTTATATTTGCCAATAAATCACAGAAATTATATCAGTGCAATTGGTAAATGTTTTTTGGTTTCATATTTCTCTCCGGAATGTTATGTTTTGTTGCCCTTTACTTACCCATATACCACACATATTATCGTAATTTTTCGGGATATAGCCGATCGTCTTAGCTTAGCTCCAAATGCAAGAAATAGAAATTTATATGTATAAGAAATGATGTTACACGAAAATTACTTATAACAGTCTTAATCCAAACTAATTTTATCTGACAATATTGCCATTGAACAGACAGTCATATATAATAAAAACCATTTAATCAACGTCTAATGCATGATTATTTTAAGTCATTGAATAGATGTTTATACGCGCTAATAAAAATAAAGGGTCAGCACGAAAAACCCTGAAGAAAATCTAATACAGTGAGCTCAAATGTCAATTAATGAGTTTTTTAATATAAAATATCAGACTCATTGTTTCATTTAGTTTTTTACTTGCGATATGTACACAGACACTAAAGGGCTAGTTTTGCATTTGAAAAAAATCGAACTCGAGATTTTAATCAAACTTGACATGGCAATGATATAGAACAGTTAAAAAGTGGGACCCGAATTTCCGTCTATCTGTCCGTAGAACGATCAAACTTGGTACTGAGGCATTTAAGATGATTGTCTCAAATAGATTTCTGAATCATTTTTTTACCCCCAAAAATAATGGTACTTGCCATACAAATTGTTCTACCAACTTAATTACATATCTCGAAAACAGCTCTAAAGATATTCATTAAATAAAAACTGTGTGGCTTACTTTGAGTATACTTTACATTTTGGACTAACATTTTTTTACATTTTGTCTTATTAACGGTATCATTTTTTGGATTTACGACTTATTCATAAATGGCTTGACGGATTCGAATCAAAATGTTTATGTAGGATTTCTTTTAAATTAAAATAATTATTGCATACAAAAATTTTCGAAAAATATTATTTGGATTTCAATATTTCGAAAACGTATAACAAGTTTTTTTGAAATTTTATTTTTAAGCTTATATTATTATACATAAAATTACCATACCAAATTTTATTCGGAAAAAAATTAAAGAAATTTTATATATCTATACAAATTCTTGTAAAAATGATTTTAAAAATATATTTAGCCGTTTCTACTAAGAATCTTGTGGATACAATGTGATCGATCATAAGAGCAAGTACGTGCGATCCAGTTATGCATTTTATTTTATATTGCACTTAGTCCATGTTTTAAAGATAAACCACCACTAAATCTCGTCAAAAAAGTTTGCGTTTCTTTTTTAGTTTAATTTTTGTTCCAAACATGTTCGGCGCGCGCTCGGATACTATAGACTGAACATTCGGAGTTAATTGCTGCAAAGAAAGGAATCCAATGCCAGTTGGATTTGAGCTGATTTACTACGCCAACAAAAAATCTTCTTTCCTATTTTTCTATTCATTTTAACTAGTGCCGTGCAATTCAGGTTGCATTTAAAAGACCTTAGGTTTTACAGGCATAATTGCTTAAACTTAGGGCTAAAATTGGTTTGATTTAAAATTTAAATCTAAAATTCTAACGTAAACGGTTCATTTTCAATTCTGACTGATAGAACTATTCAAAGTTAGCAATTTTTGGAAGTTTTTTTTATCGTAGGTTGAGATAAGTTCATAGAATCCAGTAACAGATTAAATACAATTTTTATAGTTTTACGATAAACTTACATACTCGTAAATTAAAAATATTGCCGCAAAATTTTAAACAACCTATTATTAAAGCCTTAACACGATACTAGTTAACAATTTACAATATCCATAGTAGTCTACTAACGTCTCATAAATTTTAAACCTTTTGTTAACTAGTAAAATGCTAATTAACCAGATATCAAAGCATTTGTAGGGTTTGAATTTTGATAAACACAATTATTGTGTTTATGCTTTGTAAATTAGTTATATGGTTGATGGAAACCCAACATGTGCTCTAAATAAGTATTCGATGTTTATATTTTAATCATTTAACTTCAATATTTACAAAAAAAAAAAAAAATTTACACAAGCAGGATATGAACCTGGACCACACGGGTCCAAGGCTGATATACTATCAGATGACATTATGGAATTAGTACGATACTTAAAAATTAAAGTAGCCATTTCGTGGTTTTAACTTTAGTAAAATGTTAAGAAAATAATACGATACTAAACTCGTTTAAATTAAAAAAATCCTCTTTTTAACCTAGTATCATACTAAAAATGATTTAACATATTACTAAATCGTTTAAAATTTTGCGCCATTGCCTTTTATCTAAATTGGACTGAGACATCATTATCCACTATAGAATATTTTATTTATTATTTATTTATTTTTAAAAAATTTACAATATATTTAAATCTATTATTAACAAAATATTAGGAACGCTAGCATCATAAAACTTTCAGTTCTTAGATAAGTGAACAATGGAAGTGAATAAAATTAAGGAATAATCATTTATAGTTTTAGTTTAGTTGTTTGTATATACATATTACTAAAGTAGGTATGTTTATTTAATAATTATGAGAAGGTGTTTCTTTTTTATAATACAATTCTATATACTACTGAAATTACTCAGAAAGTAGAAGCATTATATTTAATTGGACTTGCTGAATTATTGGTTCAAAATAGCTTTTGACGTCCTTTGTCCACAAAATTTGCGTATATAGTATATAGAATTGTATTATAAAACAAAAACACCTTCTTATTTACTATCTCTGGCCCAGGACAAAATCTTCCAATTTTAATGATTAAAATTTTAATCTTGTTGGATATACTTAGTTCACATTGCTTTTTTGTCAAAAAATTCAAGTAAGTTGAACTGAACTTACCAAAAATTGCGTATTGGTAAGGCGTTCACTAACTAACTGATTAGTTCAAGTGAGATTGCCGGTATGAAACGCAAATTTTGTGGACCAAAGGCCGTTAAAAGCTATTTTGAATCTATAATAATTATGTTTTTATTTTGTGTTTATGTAGAAGTTTGTTTATTTTAAATATGTTGGTTTTGTTTGGGTTGTGAAGGAGTTCCAGTATGTTGTATTGGCCTTGGCTGCTGTCATTAAGAGGATTATCAGCAATATTGATGATATTGTTGTACTTTGGACATACAGGAGGTGTGTTCCTTCTTAAAAGGTATCCATGTGTAATTTGGGTATGTCCGAGGGGCAGACGAATAAAGTTCTTATTGAATTTAGACATATTGCAAGGGTAAAGTGTACAAATTCTGGAGGGGTTGACCTATAGAATATAAACTCACGACCGCTATGGTCGTCACTAAATTTCAAAACTGAAATAGCAGTCGTCAATAACTAACTACTAAGCCCTGGGCGCCCACTGGGGTGCCTCGGACCTCAAAAGGTAGGAGATCTAACGTGTACACTAAATTGGTACTTCCCACTAGGCTCCGGGAGAATTTGGTATAGAACTCCATTTGACCTGATTTGTTGACCTCCTCTTATAAATATTTAGTTTCGCAGTGAGTATGAACAGTAACATGGTAACAAAAACTCAGATACTTTACTGCGTTGGACACACACGCAAAAAGTTCTGCTGTTGCGAGGAAGTGGCCAATTCCCTATTAGTATTTATATCTATGGTCCAAGGAATCGTTAACAAGATGCGCCTCCATTACTGCCGAAAATCAACACGTACATTGATACTTCTGGTAAGAA
Organism: Philhelius pedissequus; assembly: GCA_910595825.1. NCBI lineage: Eukaryota > Metazoa > Arthropoda > Insecta > Diptera > Syrphidae > Philhelius > Philhelius pedissequus. The sequence continues at coordinate 39,510,261 of OU343163.1, forward strand.
ATGTATACATCACTAACCCTCTGTGCAATAGTCAATGCCTTTAGAGAGAATAATTTCTCAATTAGAAGCGCCAATATACTTTTGGACCACACAAGAAATCACATGAGGAATGTGCTTACAAGCCAATGCATTGTATATAAATTGTTGTTTTTGTTAGGCGTTTTTTTTGTAAGCGCGTGTAATTGTAGAAAAAATCAACATTACACTCTAAAAAAAATCGTGAACTTTTACTATCATAAAGCGAGGAAACTTGTTGCCTACCATAATTGCAGTATTTTTACGCACGTATTAATTCTAAATATTTAATGTGTAAATGTTAAATCTTTTGTGTGAAATTTCAAATGAAGTAAAAATAATCGTCACAAACGAATAGCAAATGTTCACATAAAATGTGTAACTTAGATTAAATGTTAGTTAATCACCCTTATTACGATAGGCGTTTCGCTTAAATAACGAATGTGATTTTCAAATATTTGTATTACGATTGGCGTTGTATAGTCATTTTTTTCAGCGTAACGCCTTAATTCGAGTAGAACTTAAATTTCTGAGAGAGAAACGTCACTCATCGTTATTACAATATGTGTTACGCCTTGTTTATACGCCAACTAAAACGCTATTTTTTGTCGAACAAAAATGTTTAAACGACTCGTCGCGAAATTGCCTAAAAATATAAGTTTTGTTCTTTTTTTATCACTCTAATTGAGTTTTTTTTTTTTTCGACCTTTAGTCCAAATTAATATGCGTTTCGCCCAGGTACTACAGATGGGCTCATCAGTTAGATGCTGTAGTACCTTTCTAAGACGCAATATATTAGTCGATGGCTACCGACACAAATAAAATTTACAGCTTTAAAGCACTGTGAATTATATTCTTAAATTTGGGCTTATTAAAGTGTAAAAATTACAAATGCTGAGAACAACTGAAGCATTTCGTGTAGTTATTGGAACAAATTTTAAGAGAGGAGGAGGTATCACAAAACTAACAAAACAAAATCAAATTGGAATCATAGCACAACATTGAATTCTTTAACAACAAGATTTAAAATTGACACACAATATCCTTCTTCCTTGTGGCTACAAAGTATATGTACTGCTATTTATTGAAGTAAAGAAAGGCTATCTTATTCAGCATGAAGTATCTATGCATTAGAAATGTGGAAAGAAGAGAATAATCTTAATTGAAAATATTTTTGAATTCGATTTTTCCATCCAATTCCATGATTTGGAATTTGGATCTTTAATTATGTATATCAATTTTGTTGGTTTCTTTTTCGCATTTCTTGAGAAAATAAATGCAGCAACACTATTTGTTTAGCGGCTTTTATTAATTTAATCGGCAGAAATTTAATATAAATTTAAAAATAATGACAGTTGCATTGAAAATATTTTTTTTCAAAATCAGCTGCTTATGTGGAACGTATTTCGATCGACAACGAGTGGCGTTTTAGTTTCGTAATACCGACATTAAAACGCCTAAAAAGTGACTCGACACAAAAAGTGAGAGTTGTCGTTCAAGATAAACCCAAATCGGTATAAGGGTGAATATAAGCATTGATTGTTTAAGTACAAATACTTTATGTGTAGTTTTCATAAGGGGTTTGAATTTTAACAATATATGTGTAATGTTTAAGCATTATTAGTTTATACTAAACAATGGTGATTGAAAGGTACACAGAGGTTGATAATTTGCAACAAATGTTTGTAATATCCAACATAATGTGTTCAATTTTTTTGTACCTATTGCCATGTGTATAAATACACAACTTGCCTACTTTTATACTAAAAATTACATACAATTTCATGGTAAATTTACACGTAGTTTTTAGATTGTACAGTAACAAATTGATACAAATTATCGATACAAAATGGTTATTTCCGTCAGTTAAATCCGGACAAAAATTAAGTTCTGAAAATTCCGTGCGTTTAGCTAAGCCCTAAGAGAATTAGTTGTTATTGCAATTTTGAATTGTAAATTCTATAGTCAGCTTTTTCATCCAATTTTCTTCTAGCTTGGAAAAAACGCTTGTTGTTATTTTCCACAAATGCTTTCATCGGTCTACCAAAAAAATTGTTGAGTGGTTAAATATAAATTTAAAAAAATCATTCATGCATTTTATAAATTTAGTTGGATTTTAAGGGAACAAATGTTTTTTTTTTTTAATCCGAAAATGTATTTCTCAAAAATGTTGGTATGCAGTATTATTTAGAGTTTGTAGGACCTTCTGTGTGAAGAATTTTATCGAAATTCGTAAAGCCGTCAATCGAACATAGAAAAAAAAACAGTGCCATGTCAGGCGTGTACAATTTTTTTTACCTAAGTACCTACACCTACATATACAAAATCATTATAGTCGTTTTTGAGATAATTAAGATTTACCTTTTTTGCTACAAAAATTGTAACGCAGGCATCATTATTTCTGGGACTAATTTGTTGTTTTCGTAAATGTGGGAGCTGTCCGCAAGTAGAGCTTTCACTTTATATATTGTTTGCTTTCACAATACTCAGTATGTATGAAGTTCAATTTCTAACTTTAATGGAAAAGGAAAATAAGTATGTAGGTGGCGTGTTTGCGGTTTACTAAATACATACAAAAGCAAAAGGCATTTAAATCAATATAGTTTTCTTTTATTATCTACTTGGAGAGTTTTTGAAATTTTACACATTCCAACTCATATATTATTTTTATAGTACACTGCTATAAAAACTCTCTTAGTTTCTTAAAAAAATCCCTCTCCCTAAAATCATAAAGTTACCTTATTTCCATATTTGCCACCTGACTAGTTTCTAACAATAGCATTTTTACACCACCTTAAATTCCACTAGTAGCATGTGAATTTAGTTTAATATCCTGACAAACAAAAATCCTCCGTTTTTTTTTCTCTCTTTATATTATCCACATAAACTTGACAATTTTCCCATACGATTTACCATTCATTCAACCTCGCTCTCCAGCCATCATCAGCAGAATCGCACCACAAAAAAGGGTTATATTATCTAACGAATCGATTCATTTTTGCAGCAACAAAAAAAAACCCTAATAAAAGGAATTTTAAAAAGTAAAAAAAAATAAAAATAAAATAAAAACACCATCATCCCGCAAGTGAGCACGTTAACCCCAAAAGGATGACTCATTCGATTTTGTAATAAAAAAAAAACAACAACAACAACTAAACAGCAACACAGCACACAAAACGGAACATCCATGAAAAAGAGGAGAATCCGCGCACCGAAGACAAATGCTTGTTGGTATCCCTTGCATTCGAGCGGGTACCAAAGGCAGGAAAAGGAGGCTTCCCAACATCAGCACCATATCACCTAACTGCACACAAGAAGAAAATCCTTCAGTCATCCTTTTTTTTATAGGAAAAATGTAGGTAGGTATACAAAAACCCATGGTCGTCAACACTGTTGTGCATCCGAAAAAAAAACTGAAACTGGGAAACGACTTCCACAATAAATTCCAATCTGTGTATCATGGCGCAAAAGACTTCATAGATTCCTCCGAATACGAATATCTACGGAATGTTGCTGCAGCACCACAAGTGGTTAAGGCTTAGGTGAGGTGAGGTGTGGTGTAACTAGTAGGAAGAGAAGCGAAGTGTATTCTGTTCCTGATGAAATGGTGACTCACTCGGGAGTTAACCAGTGCAGCACCTTCATTCACATGGGCTCCTACAAGGGTCGTGTATTGGTTTCGTGAAAATATATATATTTTTTTAAAATAAGTCACCTTTCAGCGAGATATTAATGAAAAAGTGTTTTTAGGCTTGTGATCCCCTTCAGGAAGCATGAAAATATTAATGCCTACAATTTTCTCTTATAGTTTGTTGGGGGAATCATTCCTAGTCTAAATATCGATTTTTGGGAAAATACTGCTGCTGCTTTAGTTTGCATTTTGAATTTAACGAAGAATTGTTTATCTTTTTTAATTCATATAAAAATCTTTTGCGCACCAACGTAGATGTAGAGTTTGAGTAGGTGCGTTTTTTTTTGAAAACTTAAAATCTCGAAAACGACTCAATGGATTTTTCTGAAACTTCGAATTTGTTAGTTTTTTTTTGACATTTTTTTGAATAACAACAACGGTACCTCCCATGCAAATGTTAAAAAAAAAATCTTAAAAAAATATTTCTCTAAAACGGCTAAAAGAATTTTGATAAAAAAATTAGAACCACTTTTTATATTTTCGACTTTCTCACTATTGGATGAACGGATAAAAATTAATTTTTATGCAAATGCTCCCTAAGAATATTAGTAAAACTGCAAAAAATACACAAACAATATTAAAAAATTGGTTTTTCAATTTTTAAAAAATTAATATTTTTTTTTGAAAAATCGATTTTTCCAAAAAAAAATTAAATTAAAATTTTATATGTAAATTAATTATGGCGTTTTAATTTTTTTCTTATTGGATTAAAAATTAAATTTTATTTTAAATAACTAATGGTTTTTAAAGATAAGATACCGCAAATGACCTCCACGCTCATCCACGCATATGCGGGACCTGATCAGAAAATTGTTCATTGCGGCCTGAAGGGTTGAAATTGGGATCGTCTCAATTATTGTCTTAATGGACTGCTTCAATCCAGTCAAATTTCTGGGTTTCGTTGTAAATTTCCTGCTTGACATAACCCCATAAAAAAGTATGGTGCAGTCGGGTCAGGTGACCTTGGGGCCAGCGGAAAGTGGAGTTTTTGGATATCAGTTTGCTTGGGAATTTTCGTTGAAGTTCCGCCATAACTTGTGTGGCTACGTGTGCACTTGCTCCATCTTGTTGAAACCAAATCCTGCTGAAAGGGATACGTCTTCGGCGAAGTACTTAGTAGAAAAAATCCTTCAATATCTTTAAACAACGGTCCACATTGATAGTTTGTGTTACCCCGTGTTCTTCAAAGAATTATGTCCCGACAATACACCTTGATGAAACTGCGCACCACACAGTGACTCATTCTGGTTGCAGTTCTGTCTCATGGAGCATTTCTGGATTAGATTCACTCCATTTACGGCAATGTTGCTTGTTAATATTGCCGTTTAAGTCAAAATGGGCCTCATCAGACATGAACAAACAATTTATCAATCTGTTGTCTTCTTCGGCCATTGCAATCATTTTTCGGCAAAATTCCAGGCAAACAGGCAAATCCTGAGGGTTTAACTTGCTTGTAATTTGGACTTTGTACTGAAACAAGTTTAAGCCATCATAATCCGTTGTAATGACTGTCTGCTAACTCCAATTTGGCCCGATAAGTTTCGAGTCGAAACACTTGGATTTGCCTGTATTGTCGATGCAACAGCCACGATTGTATCCTGAACCCGAACATTGGTATCTCGATGATACGGTCTTCGTTCGATGCTTCCAGATTCGGCAAACATGTTCACCAGCCTCATAATGGTCCATCTACTCGGGGGAGTACCGCCAAACTCCAGCCTAAATTCCCTTTGGACGGAAATGACGGACTGCAAATAATGGTACCGCTGCACTTTCCAAATCCTTTTTTCAGTATCCAAGCATTCATTTTGATAAATCTAAATAGTAGCCTATAAAATAAAAAAATAAGCCGATTACTCACATTGAAAAAATCTTATTACGTTTTATTTTTGAAGCACGATTCATGGGCCACCCTGAATAGGTTTTTAATTTTTGTATTAACGTTTTTTTTTTAGTGCGTGGCCCCACCCCGCCCCTTCAAAAAGTGAAGCTGTATACGCCACTGGCTCAAGCAGTATTTTCCCAAAAATCAATATTTAGACTACTAATGATCAACCCAACAAACTATAATAGAAATTTGTGCGAATTAATATTTCATAGTCCTAGAAGGTGGTTACAAGCCCCAAAACAGTGTTTTATTAATATCTCGCTGAACGGCAACTTTTTTGAAAAAAAATATTAAGCTAAAGTTGGAGAAAATTAAATTTTCTACAAGCTTTGCATTTATTATTTTTGTCACAAATCAAAAATGGGGAAGATATTGGCCAAAATAAAATGTTAATTAAATTCAAAATGGCGGCTGAAGCTCCAACGCGATTTTACCGAAAACTGAAATTTAGACTGCTAATGATTAATGAACCCCACAGCGAACTGTAAACGAAAATTGTAAGAATTAATTTTTTCCATTTCAGCCCTTTTTTTCTGACAACCTGACTGAACTATACTACTATAGGGGGGAAAAACGGATTCCATAATCCGATTGTGTTTACCTAATTTTATTTTTCTGGGTTGTAAATTTTGGTGAAATATACCTCCTTCTTCCAGAATATTGTCAAATTTTTATGAGGTGAGTTCATGTCCTTTTTCACTTTGATACGTATAAAATTTTGAGTTTTACAGAAAAAGAGTGCAAGTCCTTGCGACCCATTCAAATAATTAGATTCTAAAATGTAAGACATACCTATAACATAAGGCATGTAATTGTGCATACGCTTAAACTCAGGAATTAGACCCTTTTTCTTGTACTTATCGTTCGTTACGTACGTAGTTTGTACATCATACTCATAGGTAGGTACATATATTATTGTCGAAGTCGAAAAGTATATAGGTATCTTCGCCCTTAAGTTGGGGCGGGAAAAATTGAACACCTGCATTGCACTTGAGCATAAACGGACGGGAATATAATATTCACTCGAAAGAAATCATACTTATGAGTGTGGTGTGGTGATGGTGAATTAATGTACTTACAGGGCGAAGCTACGTGGATTTGCTTAACTCTGGAGGGTATTTCTATTTAATATTTTTTTTTCGTTTTTTCTTTATTTCTGGAAGAAAAAAACGAGGATAAATTAATTCCTGCACACTTGGGGGTTATTGTCTGTATGTATATTCGATTTCTTGTGTTTTCTCTAGTAAACAAAAATGTACTTGTAAAAATGGGTTTTCTAAAGGCAGTTAACGCACATGTTGTTGTTATTTTGAATGAAAAAAAAAAAATGATGAAATGCTGCATCATTTTTATGTAGGTCCCCTTTTGTTACTACCTTACCTACCTACCTACATCCTACACATAAGTTGTGAAGTGTCACATTCACGTTGATTTTGACATTCACTTTATGGATTGTCGAGAATAAGCTCAAAGGTTTAGATTTTCAGATTTCATAAACGATGACACAGTGTATTCGATTTCGGAAAGTAATACACAGTTTTGTATTGTGTGTTGCTTTTAATTGAGTTACAAGGGGGAATTAAGATAGTGTATAGATTTTGTAAAGGACTTTTTTGATTTTTTCTCATCAAATGTCATCACGTGAAATGGATACCCTTCATGATGTTTAATGATGGGTTCTACTTAAAATATTTTTAAAATGTTTTGTTATTCATGAGTCTTTTAAAAAAAGGATCAAGAATTTGAATTGAGTTGATAAAATCCACAGGTGAATTACAATTACTTACAAGGCCTGGGAGCGCGTTAAAATGTTTTTTTTTTTTTGTTGTTAAAAAATTAGACATAGTCGAATGGCTTAAGCAGATGAAGAATTTAAAACTATTGGAAGGAACCATTAACTATGCACATTGTATGTAAAAATACTTTAGGGATATTCAAACGAGGGTGGTTTCAAGGCACTAAGTGTGGGAAAAGTACCAGAGAGTATGAGATAGGTATAGATTAAGACTTAAACGCGAAAGTGAAAATGGTATTGGCTCACACTGAAGACAATTTGAATTATATTATGTTATATTTCCATCAATGAGATTCGTGCAAAACGGTGCTATGATGGATAGGCATACCGTATAACTTTAAAATAGTCAAGTACTTTATGTACCGGGGATCTAGCGTTACCTCGGAAAATGACATGAGTGCAAAAAAACAACAATGAAGGCATTTAAGAAATAACGATATCTCATAACACCAAGACCATTTAATACAATTCATTAATCATTTCAGTCCTCTGCTGTATGGTTGAAGTATAAAATTTGAAAGAATAAATGAAAATCAATTGTGGTTATTTAAGAGATTTTTCTAGTGATTTTGGTAATATGTGCATCGAAAAAATCTGTTCTGTATGTCCAACGAGTCTTTGACTCGGTCGCTGATGGTGTACACAGCAGAGCATAAGACATCCCTACAGATGACGCACACAAGTAGAAAATAATGTAAATAAACTTGATGTATATAACTGTTTAGGATTGTTGTTTGAGGTCGTAGTCCATTCTCACTACTATATTTTAGCTTCTAAAAGTTTCGATAAGATCTTATCGAATGTCAAATGACTTATGGAAGCCTTATCGAAGCTGAACTGTTATGCTGAGCTGTTAGCTCCGCTTTAAGTAATGTATGTAAAGAAATCATAAATTTACATTCAAGATGTATTAATAGCGTAAGATGGACCTTTTCAACATGTGAAATAGTTCAAAAATTTCCATACTTACCTATAGGTAATTGCGGGAGAAATGCCGTGCTTTTTCAAAAATCAATAACATTTTTTTATTTTAGTAAAATGAACTTTATTTATGCAAAACACTTAACAATGTATTTATGCTCTACCATAAAAATAAAACAATTAAAATTAAAAAATATAAAAATTTTCATAAAAAAATAACATAAAAGGAAAATACATTAAGTGTGCCATCTCTCCCTGCATGTGTGGGAGAGGTGCCGCATGATAAATTCATTGAACTGAAAGAATTAATTTGACTGTGAAACATGTTTCCATGGTTCTTCCTCACGTCCAAAGTCTGTGCAAAGCGTGCAATTGTGTAGTTTTTTTGTAGTCATTTTTGACATATTTTACATCCAGTCTTCTCGTTTTTTGTTTCAAAATAAATTTTCAAATATTCAACACAAATATTGGAATCTTCCAGTAGGTTAAACCTTCTTTTTAGTATCTTTTTTTTCTTCCGGAGACTTGGAGGTTTTCTTTAATTAAACGAAACTGGGAGACGTTAAAACATCCACTTACAGTCTACTGCTTGAAAAAATTGGCACTGGAGTGGTGAAATTGCTTGCAATTATTTTGTTGGCGTTGTGTTTTCGAAATATGATGAAGTGTGTGTTTCATTTTCGGAATGATTGGAAACATGCGATCCATTCCCAGTGGTTGGAATTACTGTTTTCAAGATTGTTTCATGACATAAAACTGTATTTTCATAAGAAAGAGGTTTCTTTAACAAATTTCCATCTTTTAATAGTCTCGATTCGTGTTATAGCTGGTACGCCAAATAGTTTTTCTGCTTTTCGGAGAGACATCTATCAATATTTTTTCGGGCTTCTTCCAGCGCCTTTTAAGTCCAATTACCACTTGTAGTCTTATTATTCGCTTTAAAAAAAAGGTAAACAAATTATTTAACATGTGGCATCTTTTCAAAAAAAAACTGCGACATCTCTTCCCAAAGTGAAGGAGAGATGCCGCACCACACTTTAAAACTTAAGAAAAAATTGGAAAAATACGCTATAACTTTATTCCGCATTAATTTCTTCTTAACAAACTGAAAAATTTCCATATTGAGTAAGGGAGCGTAAAATAATACAAACATACAAAAATCCCGTTATATGTCGTCTGCAACCGATTTTCTGTCCTGCGTTTTTTGTTAAATACCTAACAAAGAAAAAGCAAGATAATTTTTTTTGCGCGGATGACTAGATGTATGATTTTGGTTGAATGCGGCATCTCTCCTGACACGCAGCACCTCTCCCGCAATTACCCTATATAGAATCTTAAGCTTAAAAAGAATTTTCTATAATAAGAATATTTAGCTTATCAACGCTCACGTTCTATCTCTGCACCACCTCTGTTCTTAAACTCGTTTAAAATATAGGACGAAGGGTTTTTGAGATTTATAATGATTGAGAATCCAAGTTTGGAAATTGGCGTCAATCTTAGACGTTATAACTTCATGTGGGATTAACACTTTTAAAAGCGATTGAGAGATCAAAAATCCGGCCGTCAAATTTAAATTTCTGTATGAGATGCAAATCGGTTTCCATCTTAGACATCAAGACCTACACGAAGTGATAGTCAATCAGCACATCAAATATAGTGTTTCGGCTTAACCTGCGACGCCAATTTAGGACTAATCCCTCAGAAAAACCCTTTGAGACTCAAGCAATTTAATTACAGCGAATTGAATTCTTAAACTAAAAATTGAACGCTTTTTCAAAAATCATAAAAATACTTTATTTTGAAAATTTTTATTTAATAAAAAAAAATGTTAGTGGCATAGCACATAGACGTCTAATAACAGTTTTTTTTTTTTTTTTTTTTTTATTCTACACACGCTCAAGGGATTATACTACCCTTTAAATGTTTCAACCCAGCGCGGGCGTTAGGTTAGGAAGAGAAAGAAGGATGCTAAAGACTTATGGCGCGATGTTCTGAGAGTGGAGGTGGTTGTTGTCTTTAAAATTTTGTTTGACCTACATGTAGAATATAGTCGATTCTTCTTTTCATAATCACTAAAGCTGTTATACAGATAATTAAGAATTTTTATAACGTTTGTTTGCCAAGTGCTCTTTGGGGTAAAAAAAAAAGAATTTGCAGAAGTATCTAGGGAGTCATCTAATAGCCTTTTCACACCAAATAGAAAACACAGTTTTCGCAAAATTATCGGTTTTGGCTGAAAACCTAAAGCGAAAACACAAGTTTTCCCATACATTTTTGATAAACCACTCGTTTTGATAAACTACAAGTTTTAAATAAAACCTCTCGAAAACATGTTGGATTTGCAAGATGAACTATACAAACACACCTTGTGAAACATTTAGTGCTCAATTAATCGTCACATAAATAGCTGACGGGTTGCTTCTAGGAAAAAACGAAAAAAAAAACAGGTGTCTGGGGTAATTTCAATTTCAATTCACAACGTATTTGTTGTTGTCTGTGGTGCCAAAATAATTGAAATGTCAAACGAAAACTTTTAAATGTTCAGTGTGAACGGCTTTCGAGTTTTCGTAAACTTTTAGTTGAAAACCCGGTTTTGGGCTTGGTGTGAAAAGCCTATAATAAGCTTAACAAACAAGTTTGAAGAAAATGGCTTCAATTGGAATCGCGGGAATAATTTTGTTCATGATTTTGTCTGATCAAAACCTCGAGTTCGATTTGTTTTCCAAATGCAAAAGTTGCCCTAAGGCATCTATGTACGTGGGAAGTAAAATGGCATTTCAATCATTTCGTACATATATACGAAATATATATGAATCAGAAAAATATTGAAATTTTCCCTTAGGGATTTTTGCGTATAATTTTAAATTTTTTTTTGTTGGTTCGTATATAAAAGTAAACCGATATTATGTCAATATTATACAATGAATGTGTATACGTCAAATAAACAAAAAAAAAAACTGCAAATCATCACTCAATTTCAAAGGACATCTCATTCGTAACATGAGATATTACTCAATGACGTAGCTTTCCGTATATTACATTGTTATACGTTGTGTGATATGTACTCTTATGGAAAATAATGATTCCTGTGAAAAAGATTGAATGAAAAATGATTTTTTGAAAATAAATACATAAAAAAGAAACTAAAAAAAAAATTTGCCAAACATCATACATCATCATCATCTCCATTGCATATAGTGTGCTAACGGAATTCAATCCATTCACAATAATTGAACACATGTATAGATACACTCGTACAGTGAATATAGAATTCAGGCAGGATACAATAAAAAACTACAAAGTCAGGACGAAACCCTCTCTGTAATGATGTTTTATATTTTGCTTACCCTTTTTTAAATTTCCTCATATTAAATACCACATAATACAATACACACACCCTTCATACAATTTATACATTTCCACAAATGACACACAATTATACTTCAAATTGATGGCGAAAATGTTGTCAATATTATATCGGAACTGATCATTTTTCAATTTATTGACTCAGAAATAACTACTCATAGCTTTGTGCGGTTGGTCTGTTTAGGGTATTTAATGGTTTCATCATTGTCACGATTTTTTTTATTCCGTCCTGCTTTGTCAGAATTTTCAAAAATCTCTATAGGGAATTCCCCCAGTTATATTTAGGGGCTCAAATTTTGGCATCTAAGCAGTAAATACATATATGTACTTAATTGATGGTGGTATCAACGAAAAAAATAATAATTGAACACTTTTTTATCAAATTTTTAAACATAGATGATGTTACGAGTGTGGCACAGATGAATCTCGAATGCGACCGTGTTAAAATAAAATCGTCACTTTCGAATTAAAAGTGATCATGTGATGGCACTTTCTAATTGTTTTATCAAGTGTTTATCTGAAATTTTACCTCAAGTATATCCCTTGAAATAAACAAAAAAAGAAGTACATTAATATAGTTTTTACTAATTAGCAGTGTTTGTTTTTAATTTTTTTATAAAAATAAATTATCCTACAGAGGATATTTCCAATCAAATGTTTCACTGTCTAATGAATGAATAATATGTCTAGAATCAACAACAAAAAAATATCAAAATTAGCTTAAATCGGAAAGATTAAGTTTTAAGAACCCGAAGTATTACTTATGTGACACATATCTATACCTATAAATTTACCTCTATTAAATTCTTCAAATTCCATAAAAAAATTTTGATATGCAGAATTTTGCAAAGCTAGAAAACTATGGAAAGCAGAATTCCGACCCAATCGTTAACAACACAATGCGGTCTAGGTCTATTTAGTTAAAGCTCAAAGTGAAATATTGGCGCAAAATTTTAAACATTTAAGACCTACTCGTTTTTAAAATAAGAGTCGACTTTTGAATAATTTTAAACGGCAAAACGTATTATTTAACGTTAAAGAAGTCTTCTTTAATCTATATAATTTATCCAATTGACGTTTGACATTTCAGAACAAAAAATTAAAGAAAAATATTTTCTGAAAATATTTTTAATTGAAAATCTCAATATAAGAGAGCCAGCAACAAAACACCCTCTTGAAGAACTAAAAGTCCATGGTAGCTTCATATTTGTACGGTACCTACAAATGTGCACAAAACCGATAGGTGCCTTCAACTGAAAGTTTCTAAGATCGCTGTAAAAACATAAGTTAAAAGAGATCTTCAAAGTGTTTTAAATTCCAAACAAGTTAGATAAGCGCTCGCAAATAAACCACTTTTTGAAAGTAGAGTCGTGTTTTTCCTTAGGTTAGGATAGGTTAGCGGGCTGGCAGTTGATCTAGTTACCGCCAGACTTAGATCAATGTAGATCCATTGTGATACCCTATTGGGAGAAACCCATGACGTGACATATCTCATTAAAGGAGTTCAGTTTTCCGCAAGCAGTCACTTGAAATGTCGGGAGTGTGCTTGAACGGAAGTTGTGTCCTTGTAAGTGTCGGTCGGCACATATACACCGGGTTGAAAAGATGTTATAGTACCATTGTCATTTGAGGGCGTGATCCTCTCCTTTACCCCCACTGGATAGATCATCACTCCATCAGGCCTGGGAAAGCGAGCGGCTCCCCACAACGTCTGGTGGGTGGGCTTGATGCGGATCAGTGGTTGGTGTGTGTGTGACTGTTTAGTTGCGTCAGATTGGCTGAATAAGTCGAGACCGTCGATCCTTCCACAAGAGTATTTAATCGTTCTTAAGGAGAGGCGGTCACCTTAACTCAATGACTCTCATGTTAACCGCAGGAGCGGCAGAAACTGGTGTAAGGCTGGCTGCCCAAACTCCTTTTGATGCCACTCCTACAGGAAAAACCTGTGTCTTATAATCAATATTCGTTATCATTGTCGTCCTATGGCATTATATATTACTTCACCTTGGGTTAAGAGACAAATTCGACCTATTGGTCGTCTATGTTGATTAGGAACTTTCAAGCCATTTAGTAGCGTTAATGAATATTAGTACATTTAGGAATGTTAGAGAGTTCCTCTAAATCGATGAAGAAATGACTCCCGAGGAGTCTGCTTCTCAGATGACAAAGCGCAGAGCAGCGACAAGGGAAGTATTTTTTTTTCCAAATGCAAACCTACCTAAATATGGCAAATAAGAATAGCTGAACTGTTTTCTAGTAGATGGCTATGGCGCAGTGGATAAGGTGCTTGATTGCTAACTTAGACGTGTGGGTTCGATCCCCACGCTAGGCGCATTCTTTTCTATACCTCCAATTTTAATTGGATGCCACCCATGGGTTAAAATGAGACAGTCAATATCTGGTTCTCAAATTCACTGTGCCAAGCTAGTGCCGTGCAATTTAGCTTGCATTTAAAAGACCTTAGATTTTACAGGCATATAGTTAAAAAAAAAATAAATGGTCCTACTAGAAGCAAAAATAACTATTATTTCACAAACAAAATTACCAGAAATTACTTTTTCCCTTTATTAAACAAGATTTACCTTTTTGGACAAACAAAATGTATCTACTAATAGCAGGTACAGTTAATTTTGGTCTTAAAGAAACCAATCAAAAACACATTTGGACATATTTCCGGAAAAAAATGTATCAATTTTGAAGATAATACATCCATCCCTTTAGGGTATAGACTCGCAGAATAATTGAAAAGACAGAATTGCGGGACCCACTTTTTTCGTCTTTGCTATCATCGTATTGTCAGTTTAATCAAAATCAAAATTTTTATTAAAACTTGCAAAATTGATCACCTACCTATGGTGGTACCTATATCTGAAGTAAAAACTAAAAATAAATAATTAAGAAAATGTTCACCTTGGATTGAAGATTTTTTCAATAACTCAGCAGACAATTCGTAAAAAAATTAGAGCTGGATTTTTCAAAAAAGAAACTCAATATACATTCGACCATATGTCCTTATTTAATTGGTCTTAATTGCTCTGTTGACTTTTTGTTGTCGACACCTGAAAACATTATCAAGCTCATAAAGTCCAGTTCCACAAAACAATAAAAAAGAAACACCATGGCTTCATTAGTTTTACAATTTTACTGTACATTTGCCAATCACACTTCAGTCATTAGGATATCGTAAATGACATTATTGTCGAATCATATGTCACACCGCACTTTAAAATTACCTTCTCTCCACATAACCATCTGTCCCTGAGTACAGCAACGGACCAATACAAATAGCTTAATAGTAACAAGTAAAAAAATAGAACTTATTGAAACCCAAAAACTTAATGATCCGAAACGAATTTCAATTTGCTCGAACATACATAGAGACACATACCCGTGAAATATTACGGTTTACCCCCCATAGGTATCGAGATGGCATTATAATTACAAGTGTCCTGGGCCAATAACAGAATTTACAATTATTTCATTGAGTAATGCAATCAGTAAGTCACCTGCAAGAAATGTATCAATTTACATATGCAATTGACAGTCTAATTGACAGTGTGGTGAGTAAAGAGATTTTATAATTGCAAATCATTATCTACTCAAGGATGGGCTCTATACAATACATCCTTCCATTCTGACAATTGAATACTAGAGCTGTCTAAAATTGAAATCTGAATGCAATATTTAATTACCGTCATATACTAACATATTGTTTTATGAAATAATCTTTGAACTTTTTTCGACAATAATAGAAAAAAAAACAATAAAGGAAATTCATATGTCCGATGTCCGTGTTTTTTTTAGCAGCGGATTGTCACGCAAGCAAGCAACCAAACAAACAAACAAACATTCTTGTCAAATCTAATGGACTTTAATTTAATAAACGAGGAATAAGTGTAATATCCTGTTTGTTTTTTTATGTGAGGGTCAACAAGAATGCCTCACCTGCATAATATTCATGTGGAAAAAAAGCCTATTAAATACATCATAGATAAGTTATCCTATATAAGGAGGAAAGTTTATCAGTTTGTTAGAGATTGTAATCACTTATGCTTTGCTTCCTTTCTTTATTGTTCTCATTACATTGTCATTAAAAACAAAACAAACAAAAAAACAATACAGGAATCTGATGAAACTTTTCAGAAGAGTGTTTTACTTCACAATTTTACCTTGTAGAAACAGAGTTCTCATGGTTAATCCATGATAATCAAAGTGATAAACTTTGATATTTGGGTATTATTTAAAGCATTTGCCTACATTGTATCGCTTTTTTTTAAATAATTTACTTCAATTGCAAATTACGTTCAGCTAAAATTAAAGAACAATATTTGCGGAGTCGCTCAAGACTCAAAATCAGTTCCGTTTTCTTTAGCTTTCTACCCATAGCTTTCACAATATATATATCTCGCTGGAAAATTGAAATTTGTATACCTCCAAACCTCTCAGTTATACATTCGAAATAACATCATTGATCAGGAACTTTTCTGCATAAAAAACAATCACAGGTCAAAGTATCTACTTCATTATCATGTAAACGAAAGTTTAAATAGTTGTGGCATGAATTCAACACGTTCTTGACATTCTGCAGTAATCAAGGACTGCTCCTCCAAAAAATTCCCAATAATCTATATAGCCCCGGTTTATAAAACGAAGCAAACTGTAATACTGCAATAGACAAACATTTTGATTTACAATCAAATTCTTAGATAATTGACAAAAAAAAAATATGAAGAAGCTTCAAGTTGTTTCAAGGCAAATGCTATGGAACTTTCAACCGACTACTTCTGTAAAAAAAATTTCTTCGAAAGATCAGCACAATTATTTGAGACCCTTTTAGAATATAATAGTTCTATTCTCTACGCTCACCCAAACTACTCAAGACTGGTCGTAGGCAACCGGAAGTAGTGCCGGAAATTCAGCAGACTTTTGAAAAGGTTTCGTAACTGCTATTACGTAATTTTATTAAAATAGATCTCATGCATTTACGCTCAGGTAGTTTGTATATTGCTATCACCTAGCCTAGACGAAAACATGTACCTACGTTGCTTCGCCATTAAGTCCTTCACTTAATCTTACATACCGATTGATGGAGTACAGAAACGGCAGCCAATTAAGACTACATCATTTTTGTCCACAAAAGAGATTCATCATATGTTAAAGATTAAAAGAACCATTTTATGCTACACTTATCCATATGTCCTTGGAAATCTTTGGAAACAGCCGCTTTTTTGAAAAGTAAGTGAAATCATACTGCGAAAAAGGTGGACGGATCTCAGTCAAAATCCATCTCAAGCTCAAAACGACAATAATACCATCAAGTCTATTTTTAAAGATACAATTTTTTTAGATGAGACCATCATTTTGACATAGACACACTATAACAAATCCAATATGTTCTCTAAGTTCATTTCTTTTTCAAGAAAGAAATGGAAATTTTGTTTCGATTTCCTTAATTATTTTGTTCGTAAAACTTTATTCTTTATGAAGTTCTTTAAAATTAACCTGATTTTTGAATTGTCTTCCTACCTATATATTTCCCCAGAAATAACGGGATACTCCATTTATATTTATCCTACATTTGAGTAGAAAAAACTCACTTGTACTATGTGCGTAAACGTAGAAACGCCTAAATATATTTTTAAGGTCGTTGCAGTTAATTTTGTATATACCTAACTACAATATTTCGTTAATTTTAATTTTCATAAAATTTTAATAATAATAATTTTAATTTTTCTAAACAATAAAATAAACGACTGGATCGCACGTACTTGCTCCTCTGTTCGATCATATTATATGCAAAAGATTCTTAACAGAAACGGCTAAAAGTATTTTTAAAGTCGTTTTTCACTAAATTTTTTATATATAAAAATTCTTAAATTTTTTGTTTAAAAAAAATTGGTATGAGCATTTTGAATATTTAATAATATAAACTTAAAAACAAAATGTCAGAAAAAATCGCCCACCCGTTTTCGAAAAAACTATTTTTCGAAAACCTTGAAATGCAGTATTATTTAGAATTTGAAGGAGATCCTGCATACAAAGTTTGATCGAACTCCGTTGAGCCGTATATTGGAAAGTCGAAAATCAATGAAATGGTTGTATGGCAGGTACTGTTAATAACAAAATATTTTTAAATTTATTTTCGCCAAATGTAGACCATACTCAAGTTAATACACACACCAATTTTTATTAAAGTCGTTAGAGCCGTTTTCAAGATAATTAAGATGGTACAAAAATTTGTATGGCAAGTACCGTTATTTTTGGGGCTAAAACAACGATTCAAAAATCTATTTTGGACAATCACCTAAAACGCCTAAGCACCAAGTTTGAACCAAATCGGCTCAGCCATTTAGGCTGTAAATCGTTTTACAGACAGACAGACAGACGGGATTGCGGGACCCACTTTTTTGGTGTTCTCTATGATCGTAATGCCATGTTTGATTGTTAGAAAAATTTTTTTTTACGAATACATAACTTGCCTTATAGTACCTATAATCGCAAGTAAAAATTGGTATGCCAGTTAAGTATTATGTGTGTGTGAGTGTATAAATGAGTAATTAATGAGATATTAGAAAATTGAAAAATAAACGGTTATATGGCAGGTACCGTTAATAACATTTCAATTAAAAAAATTACTGGTCAAAATATATATATATGACTATACCTATAGTGGTTCACTGAATTTTTTTATCGAAATCGTAATAATAGTTTTCGAGATAACGGAGATTTACCATTTTTGACTTAAAAAAAATTATAGCTAGCGCCTTTATTTTTCTAACTAAAAAAAAGACACAAAAAAAGGAGCATCTAGCCAGACACCTAGATGTTTTTTTTACCAAATTTAAAAGAAATCGATTTAGCTGTTTAGGCTGTAGATCCACCTACAGACATGTAGACAGATAGACGGAATTGCGGGGCCTACATTTTTGGTCTTCTCGCAAGTAAGAATTAGCGTCAAAATTCATTTTTTGCGCTAATTCCACTCTAATTAGCAAATCTATTTTTTATTGTCTAGGAACTGTATACCTACAAAGTTTAAAAAAAGGGCAAAAAGGTTAAAACAACCATTTTCCAATCGCTTAAGACAAAGCATCACTTTTGAAAGCAGCATGTACCGACCTTAGAGTGAATATTAACTCCACCTCAGTTAAAATACAGCGAATAATTACACTATAGCAAACCGCTCCGAATTCGATTTGGCGAACCAAATGTAATCAAAACTCGTCGTGCGAAAAACTAAGTGCAAGCAGCGTTGCCGGACAAACAATTTTGAAAGTGCCAATACTTACAACAAAAAGTGCCATTTTATGCCACTGGGTGCCACCAACAAAAAAGTAACAAAATTCTGAGGATTTCATATGTAATTTTTAATTTTATTTATTGCACCTCAAGACTTAAGGAATAAAAAGAATAGATAAGCACAACATTAATAAATAACAAATTACCTAATAGATAAAATTATGGGTTTTAATGTTATTTAATTGTGAAACAACCTTTTCAGCTGATGTACAACCTGATCTGCTCATGTTCTTGGATATATTTGAACACATTTGCTCGTCGATTCCTAGAATGCCATTTGAAGCGTTTGACTGCCACAATGCCATTTAAATTAAAAAGTGCCAAGAGTGCACGACCGTGCCACTTCGGCAACGGCTCCCATACCAGTTTTCCTTCACGGAGTCTAGTAGAGGATTCGAGGACACACAAAAAACTGAATTTCCCGTTTAAGGAAGAAGCAATCGCGAATGCCAAGGCTTTTGATCTTGATGATCTGAGGCAACATGTCCAGGATCGAGTAAGATTTAATTTAAAAACTCATAATTATAGGGACCTTTCACATGGCATTCTTTTTATCGAATATCTCACATAAGAGGTGCTGCTTATTCTATAATCCAGGTTATTCCGGGATAATAACATCTCTGAATGTTTGTGATACTTTCTTATTTATCCTCCTCTTCAATTTGAGCTTAGGAAATCAATCACATTATAATTCAGAAAAAAATACATCAAATTTAAGGATTCTTCCTCTATAAGTCGTGGAAGACCATATTGTTTAAAACTGAATCGTACAATATTCATTTTTACCCGAAATATTTATAAAAATAAATTCTATCTACGCTTTGTAAATCCTATTACTAAAGAATGCCAATCATTAATTCTAATTATATGCATCCCTTCCCTCGTATTCAAAAAAAAAAATCCAAAAGCAATTATACATACGCAAGGATTGTTTACTGTTTTTTGTTTTTTATTTTTTTTGTTGTCGAGGTATTTTATCAATTAAACGATGAATTTCACAGTTGCACATAATTCTTCTTTTTTACACCAACTCATAAAGATAACACACACAAAAGGGTGGTTTACGGTATGTGAACACCTGAAGTCGTTTAAATTGTCTTTTCGTCATAGCTATAAGAAGTAGGTACAGTCTCATAACATTAATTCATACATATTTATGTGTGTGAGTGTGTATAGTAGTCCTTAATGAAAATAAAACGATATCAGAGTTCGAGTTGTAAGTAACTACCCTTAGCCTTCATTATGAATAGATTGTTGCATTGCGTGACACAAAAGATATTATGTTTTTGTTGCTTTGCTACCCTGATGACATTTATAATACCTTACAACTATAACAATATTCTCTTCCCATGCCAAGTAGTCGCTAGGTCTAATCTAATCGGCCATAAAATTCAAACAAAAAATTATAATTAACATTCAAGGGTTTTTTTTTTGCCTAATGTATAGGCAATACTGTGTGTGTTATATTCTATTTTCTTATTTCAATAAGGGAATTCAATTAACATTCAACAATTTGATGACATTTGACATTTCTTTCAATTTATCATGATACCTATGGTTGAAATTATCAAGTCAAAGGATTTAAAATGAAAAAGGAAACAAAAAGCGTATGTTAATTAAGAACCACTGAATATGGTTGGTGCGCCAAAAATTACAACTCGACAATAACATT
The DNA here is from genome assembly GCA_910595825.1 of Philhelius pedissequus. Lineage (NCBI taxonomy): Eukaryota > Metazoa > Arthropoda > Insecta > Diptera > Syrphidae > Philhelius > Philhelius pedissequus. The sequence goes on from OU343163.1 coordinate 39,530,908, forward strand.
ATTATTTAGCAAACAATTATGCAACCAAAATGTCTTTTTTGTATCAGGTCTGTTGGCAATTATCCAATTCTAGATTTTAGCCAATTTATACAATTCCCTTGTCGACACTTGGCGTAAAATGAATTTATTACGGCGATAGCTATTATATTCGCTGAATTATTACCACAATTGTCTTGGTATGGTTGGTATATATCAAATAAAGTGGCAATGTGCAAGCAATGACTCTTTTACAAGAGCTGAGACGCTTTAAGTCTTGTGTACAATCTGTGGTTGCCGTTGTCGCCTTATAGATGATAAAACAATATCTATACGACTACATTATTATTATTACTCGCACCATTGCGGAAAGAAGTCCATATCTATGTAGGGAGTGCCGGATTAGCTAAGGACGGTTTTAGTGATTTGTTTGTCTTGAGATTATTTATTCCTAAGAGATGCAATAATTGTGGTTTTTCTATATCGAAATTTTAAAGTTTTCAATATCTTTTAGGATGAATGTGAAACAAACGTTTATTTCTAAAGGTAGATATAGACTTTTGCCAAAAAAAAAAAGAAACAAGAACAAAAAGGCACCTTGACATTTCGAAAAAAGAAAACAATTTCACATTAACTGCAAATTACTCATTTATTATCAAAATTATTTTGCTTACCAATAGTAAGGTTCTGACTCTATGACGATGTAATTTTATTATTAACAACACTTCTAGTTTTCAATAAATTTCAAAAAGCATTTACCAATAGTCAATGCAATATTGGGCTGGTATACCACTAATCGATAGCTTAGCACGTGTGTCAACTTGAACTTTAAGGACAAGTTTCTTTGATGTCAGATTGTTTGTCCTATTAGATAAGTCTATAGAAAATAGTATCGGCTAAGTGTCCGACGCAAGAATTAATGATACTTCTTTACTGACTTATGGTATTCAGTATCAATTTTACCAGAACTCCCGGTGATAGTCATGGCATTGCTGATGCATGTCTCTGGAGGCTTTAACCATCGGAAGCGTGTTGATATAGAAAACCCAAAAAAAATCAAGTCTGGAATTTTAAATTGGGTGATCTTGCCGTCTAACGCAAATCGCCAAAGCAATAGAGATTATAGGCGATACCCTGAAATGCAGCAGCCAGAATTTCGGTTGTGGCTCGTGCTTCGTGCATTATGGGAGAACCACATAATGTTCTCTAGTCCTGTGTTCTCGAAAAAATGAGGCCCCGTCATTGGACTTCATTTAGTAACTTTGAGTATATGGTTGCAATAGATCCTCGTGGTTTAACTCGAACATTAGATATTAGGCTAAATTTAGCTTATTCTCACATCCATAGACATGCAAATGGACCTAGGCGCTCATGATGATTGTCGATGAAAAGTTGTTTCCCTTGTGGTTGAGGATCTTGATAGCTCGAGTATAGGTTACATGCGCTTGGTGATCAATAAATAACGACATTTTATAAGGAAACATCTTCAAGCCTTTCGGACGACCGGAAATCGAAAAAAAATTATTTTACTTTTTTAAGCGATTCATATCTTGTTATATGTGAAAGTAGAATTGACATTTGCCGCCATGTGCAACAATTGTAGAATTATAGCATCTTCCTACAGACAACGTAAACGTAAATAAAACACATATAAAATATTTTTTTTCAAGATATTTCTTTTTTATTATAAAGTTTGAACGCTGACATTATGTGTGAAACACTACATCATTTAAATGACCAACACGCGAATTGTTGCAAGCATCGATTGTTTTGAAGTAATTTTCGACCACTTTTGGACACATATTGGGCGGTATCTCAACCATAACTTGACGAATGTTGGTTTTCATATTCGCTCGAGTTATGTGGCATGTGCCTCCGTCTTGTTGAAACCATATATTCTCCAAGTCGTGTTCTTCAATAGCAGGCAAAAAAAAGTCCGTTATCATATGACCATAACGCTCCGAATTGACAGTGACAGTCGTTCCATCGTCGTTTTCGAAGAAGTAAGGCCCAATCACACCTCCGGACCAAAGAGCGCCCCAAACAGTGATTTTTTGTGGATATAATGGCCTCTCTTCAATTACTTGAGTATTTTCAGAACCCCAAAAACAACAATTTTGTTTATTAACATACCCACCGAGTGAAAAATATGCTTAATCGCTGAAGAAAATTTTGTTCGAAAAATCGCCGTCTACCGCCTGTTTTTGAAGCACCCATTCGACGTATCTACGACGTTGTGAATGGTCAGCTGGCTTCTAGTGTGAGCTGGACTTTATATGGATGTAGGTGCAGATCCAAATGGAAAATACGCCATAATGTGCCGTAAGACAGTCCTAATTCCTGAGAACGACGAGGAATCGACAAATTCGGGTTGCACACTTTCACTTACAGCAGCGATATTTTCAGTGGTACGAGCGAAACGATGATGCACAGGCCTTACAATATCAGTAATCAATCCAGTCTCTTCAAATTTCTTCACAATTTTGCCAATTGCTTGCGTAGTTGGACGATTATGTAAACCATAATCTCCTCTTAAATCACGATATGTGGCTGCGGAAGAATCACCATTTTTGTAGTAGATTTTAAAAATTTTTATACGTTGGGCGATAGCTAAGCGATCCATTTTCATAAATGTCAGACTTTCAACTAAAAAAAATTGGTTTAACAACTTAGTTTGACAGATGTCGAATTCCAGCCTTATAATTTTGAAACCGCAAAATAGATAACCCTTTATTTATAATTCCCGACTATTATTTTAAGCGGAATAAAGCATCGCCCAGCCATTTTGGCGTTGATGAGACATTACCTAAACTTTATATAAGTGTTACACAATTTTGGACATTGTGTTACAATCTTAAGGAACAAAAAACTACATAATTGGTAATTTAACTTTCATTTTTAATTTAAAGGCAAATGTAAACAACGTTAAGCTCAAATGAAAGAGAAAATTATTTGTCCTACTCTTGTAAAGAGTTTTTGCAAACGTGGCCTTTGCATTTAGCCACTTAGTTGAAGAACATGAGTTTCTTCACTTTAACATTTAAGGCTGACTATTAAGTTTTGTGTTTATTATTCTGTATTCCAAAATTGTGTATAACTATAGTTTTGAATATGCGCAAATTTGTTTTCCAAAATTCTGTACTAGGTAATATATGGAATTCTTGAATACTGTAATGTGAACATAAAAATTTGACTAAACTCCAAAAGCTCAAAAAATGGAATTACAATTTGGCCAACTATAAGTGGGGGCCTGTCAATTTACAGAATATTTAAAGTCAGTATTCTGCCAACTGAATTTTCGCACATACAAACTCACTTTTTTATTTAAATAAAAAACGTTTTTAAAATGTTGGGATGTAATATTGTTTTTAGTTAGAATAACCTTTTGAAAATAAGATCAAAAAATGGATAGTTTTGGTGCCTTTAGTTTTAGTAGAACCAATTTTTTGGTTTTCGATTTTCTCATTATTGTATGAAAAAAATAATATTGCATTTTTTTAAATTATCAACAAAAAATTCAATTTTTTAAAAAATTATTGTAGATTTTTCTTAAAATTAAAGTTTTATACAAATAAAAATACTATGTATAACTTTAAATTGGCTGTCCAATTTTTTTTAATGTTTTCAAAATTTTATACATACAAAAATTGTTTTATTTTTTGTTAGTTTTGAGCCCGATCCAGCGATTCTAATTTTTGTACGTGTATCTTCCGTTTTTAACATTTTATTGCTAACGATATCAGGATATCTTTGTATGTGTATAAACCCTTTTAACATATACTACTTACATACTAGTAAGTTGTTTTATTGAGCTACAAGAGCCAATTTGTACAATCCAGTAGTGCATTTTATTTGTTTTTAATTCCTATTTCTGTTATATGAATTTTTTATCAAAATCATAATTACATTTTTTGTTTAATAATACTCCTTTTTACTTTACAGGTGCGTAATTAAAACCAAATCAGAATAGTAGTTTTAGAGAAAACAAAATAGTTGTACGGCAACGCTGATTCACTAGCGAATCACAATAAAAATGCCATGTTGGTAACAAATCTTAACCACATTGGTATACAGATGCACAGATCGTCTGAGGCTATGGCAGAAATCCCTTTTTTTGAAATTCTTCATCCATTAACTACTTCAAATATTTTCACACAAAATTTACTTGCAGTTAATCAGGCAATGGCCATATAATTACTTTTATATATGTATGTAAGAAATAATTAACATAAAACGGAGATTTTTAAAAAGTCGAAATTAAACTAACTATTTTCTCTTCTTTAACATGTACAAATGGAAACCCTATTAAAAATTAGTCAAATTTTAATCGCAGCTATTCAATTGTTAAAAACTCGTAAAAAACAAAAGAGTATTCTCGAAGATGTTTTAGTATGAAAATAGGTCAAACTGTTAAAAATTTGGGAAAAAGCTTTTCTTTAGTATATAATCGATAAATTCCCTCAATTAAGTTTATTTTTATAAAAGTTAAAATATGTTCTACCCTTTCAACTTTCGTTTCACTTGTCATAAATCCACCTCCACCTAATCAATTTAAGTAAAGGCATTCATAGCCACTTTCCCACCAAAATTTCATCTTCTTTTTAACAACCTAATGTCACAATAAAAAAAAGTAAGCCGTTATAGGGACCACAATCACGTATGACTCATGCAGTAATATAATAGCGAATAATGACATACGTGACGAGCACCTTAAATTAATTGCCATCCATCAAAAAATGGTCAAGCCCTATTTTTTTTTCGAATACTTAAAATGTATCTTCTTTTCTATTGAAATTCCATAAACTTCACCACTGCACCGCAGAGTCCAATATTCCAAGAAAGAAGTATAAGAGATACATTTGGTGGATTGGAGATAAAAATAAAATTTTGTGAAATTAATTTTCCCCCTAGAGAAACAGAAAATAATACACACAACAATAAGTGCCCTAATGAAAGATATATGCGAGAGAAATGGGTCTGTAAAAATGACCACCACTTTTGTTGAAAGTCCAATGAAGTAATAAAATCCATCTTTAAACGAAATCTGTTTTTTTTTGTGTGTTCATTTTCGAAGAACACCCATAAAGGGTATCACTTAATTTAGATACTTTTTTGATTCGTTTATAGAAGAAAAAACGATTTCTCATACGACCACGTACTACTTGTACCTTTGAAAAAAAAATAGGATTTATGAGATCTATCTAAATGAACTACTTATTTCAAAGAATCTAAACTACGAGTATAACTTGACACCAAAACCAATTAACCTTATCGTAACCGCATCAATCTTTGGTTGAATTGCATTGAAATTAATGGACTTTTGGTCGGTTGTCGGTTATAGGTTGTGACTGGCTCAAGCCCGATTATTTAAGCCCTTGAATAACACATCATTATTCATCTCGATGGAAAAATAAATAATTAGTGGGCTGCTCCCGGGAGTAAGAAGGACGGCTGACTGGCATCAAACCCTCCTCAGCATCATACTGCAGCGGTTTCTTATCGCACGTACTTAGCAAAGCAATCAATATCCTTGATAATTAAATAAAATTAACGATCTTTTGTGCTGATGTTTTTTGAGACCCTCTCGAAAAACAATAGTTACCCACAAATTACCCAAACACAAACCCAACCGAATCTAAACATACAGATGTCCAAAACAGAAAACAAAATAATATAGGGAAACACATACAACCGACTGTGGGCAAATAACACCCTTTGATGATTCTGATACTTGATTGGTGTCGCCAGAACGATTTTTCAAAAATTTTAAAATCACAAAGAATTGATAGAAAAGGCGCGCATCACGTATTATACTCGTTGGTATTTTCCTATTCCGGAATCAATCAAATGTGTCTTGAAGTCAAAGAAATGGCCTAAAACGATTTATTATTTTACAGAACCGTGACAAATCGTTGGGTGAATGCAACCGAAAACTGACACATTTCACTCTTCTAACTAGACACGGGGATACCTATACAGTTAAATAAGGAGAAGGGTTGGAGTGGGGTTAAAGATGTACGAGTAGAATAGATGCCACAGCAGGAAGGATTGAAGAAGTGATGAAGAAATATCAGAAATCTCCCTGGGGCAATATTCAACTTCAACTTTGTCGTTGACGGTTGTTTTAAAGTCTTATATAGGGAGAGATAGATCATCGCCTTCAGGAACAAAAAAAAATAAATAAAAATATTGCAATTCCTTAGAGGATTTCCGTGGTAAGGGGATTGGCCCATACGCCTATCGTGTTAAACAAATCCATTAATATTAATAATGTGATTGGTTTTCGGATTCTTCGACTAGCTGATATTATTCGGGGTTCTCGAATTCGTCTTGTTAAACGAAATGATGCAAGTTACGTGACTATTTGGGTTTCTTTTTTGTTGACAAATTTCTAGGACGTACCCCTTTATTTTGTATTTAATGGAATAATAATGTATTCGTTTCGGTTTTGTTGAATAAAATTCAGGATTTTTTTAAAATTGTTAAACATTTCAAATTCCATTTCTGACAAAATTAACAATTGGTTTGCAGTTGTAGGCCTGTAGGCCCTGGTTCTCCATTAAATGTTGCACAAAACATAAAATAAAACTGAAAATGCATTATTTCAAAGCCAACGCTGGCTGGTATAAAATTCCTATGAAGCTTCATTATGCAAGTCAAGCGGCTATCGATATATTTTTACTTGCGATACTTGACCTATAGTACTTATTATAGGCCAAGTATTGCATTTGAAAAAAAAAATGAAACTCGAGATTTTAACCAAACTTGACATTTCGATGATGGAGAACACGAAAAAACTGGGTCCCGCAATTCCGTCTGTCTGCCTGTCTGCACAACGCTCTACAGCCTAAGCGCCTGAAGTGATTTTCTTTTAACTTGGCACGTGTTTTAGGTGATTGTCTCAAATAAATTTTTGAATCATGGTTTTAGCCCTAAAAATAACGGTACTTCCCATACAATTTTTACTACCATCTCAATTATCTCGAAAACGGATCTACACTTTCGTCAAAATTTTTTTTTTTAATATTTTGTTATTAACGGTACCTGCCATACAACCATTTTTTTATTTTGGACTTTCTCATAATCGGCTTTGCGGACTTCGATCAAAATTTGTATATAGGAGGCCCATCAAATTATAATTAATACCAATAAATAGTACTGCATACCAAAATTTGTTAAAAATATTTCTTTTGAAAATTCTATAAACGGATAGATGATTTTTTTTTTGAAATTTTGTTCTTAAGTATATATATATTATTAAATATTTAAGATTGTGATATACCAATTTTTTAGAAAAAAAAAATTCTATACATAAAATAAATAAAAAACGACTTTAAAAATATATTTATATTCTTAATTGATATCTTTTGCATACGATGTGATCGAATATAAGAGCAAGTACGTGCGATCCAGTCGTGTATTTTATTTCTTCTACATTCTATAGGGCCAGATTTTGCGTCAAAAAGAAATCGAATCCTAAGTTATGATCAAAATTGATATTAAGACTATAGAAAACACGATAACATTAGGTCGCGCCATTCCGACTGTCTGGCATGTACCTCAATTTAAAGCGAATTTCTTTAAGCTTAATATTTAAGCAATATTAAATGCTCCCCTTGAGGAAAAGTTGAATTTTTATTAAAACCAAAAATAATGGCACTTGACTCCGATGCATGGCTTCCCATCGATCAGCGAAATCAAGCATCGTTGAGCGTAGTTAGTACTTCGATGCGGAACCGTCCGAAGCTAACCACGTTCTAACTTGTGTTTTCTTCTGTTGTGTGTTTTTCATTTCTTTGTCTCTCTCTGTTGTATTAATGTATGTCAATGGTCTCGTTGGCAGTGCTTCAGTGTCTCTACTTCGTAGATTTATCTACGGAGTAGTATACTATGTTATGTCAATAATGGTACGCCACGAACTATACATCGTTATGAAAACCCGTAATTATGTTATAAGCGGTCCTAACGATTTTGTTAAATAAATGTTGGTGTGGGTTACTACCATTGAACCGTGTTTTTGATGTTTGACAGATAGGTCCTTCAAATTCTAAATATAACTGCGCATTAAAGATTTTGAAATAATATTTTTGTTAGAATTTCTCAAGAAAAAATCTTGTTTTTGAAAATTCAATACATATTTCAAAAACGAGTGAATTTTTTGAAATTATTTTAAAATTTGTATTATTCAAAAATACTTTAAAATGGCGTAGGAGTAAGGTCGGTTTACTTGCGATATATGTACTATAGGGTAAGTTTTGCATTCGGAAAAAAAATCGAAATCGAGAGTTTAATCAAAACTGACATTACGATAATAGAGAACACTAAAAAATGGGTCCCGCAATTTCGTCTGTATGTAGATCGATCTGCAGTCTAAACGGCTGAACCGTTTCAAACTCGGTACTTAGACATGTTAGGACTAGGTGATTGTCTATAAAATAGATCTTTGAATCGTTGTTATAACGTCAAGAATAACAGTACTTGCCAAACAAATTTTTCTAACATCTTAATTATCTAGAAAACGGTTGTAACGATTTTGATGAAAAAAAGTATGTGTACTACTTTAGGTATGGTCTACAATTTGATCAAATTTTTTTTACATATTTTGTTATTAACAGTAACCTGCCATAAAACCATTTTTGTGTTTTTCAACTTTCTCATAAACGACTCAACGAATTTCGATCAAAATTTTTATACCGCATTTCAAAGTTTTTGAAAAATTATATTTTTGGATTTTGAAAAAAAAAATGAAAATTCAATACTCGAAAACAGGTGGACGTTTTTTTTTTTAAATTTAGTTTTTCAGTTTATATTATTTATTTTATTTTTATTTTTTATTTAAAATTTAAAATTTTCATACCAATTTCTTCTTAGAAAAAAGTTTAAGAAAATTTGTATATAGAAATTTAAGTAAAAAACGACTTTAAGAATATATTTTGCCGTTTGTATTAAGAATCGTTTTCATATGGTGCGGTCGTACATAAGACCAAGTACGTGCGATCCAGTCGTGCCTTTTTTTAACCAATTGAGCGAATACCATTCTTGGACATAAAGTCGAAAACGATCGCATCTGATACAAAATATCATGATTGTTTTATCAACGTAGACTAACTGAGAATAGCGAGCATTTAATCGGGACTATTTTTGCTCCAAATGATTTGTGACACGCATTAAGCCCAAAATAAGCTTTATGGCTAAACACACTTTTAAGCCGTTTTCTTTAGGTAGTTGATGTTGAATTCATTTCCACACAAACGATGTTTATTAGACTTCAATTATTCTACCAGCTGGATATTGTAAGCCATCAAACCAATATCTTTGCAATTAAAATATTCTATTAGCCAGCCAGGCAAAGAATAAAGCTTTTCAAATGAAGTCCGATCGGTAAATAGGGGTCTAAAATATTTGATATAGAATATGAAGTCACTGTTTAATAGGTATGCAAGGAACCAACGTTTCCAAATTTAAAATAAAAACGACAATTTGGAATATTTTTGTTTCGCACAAGTAAATGTCTAAAGCTATATAGTAGTTACTAAAGTAATTACTATTAATTTTTACTTATGTAGTAACCATTTTACAGTGAAATCTCGATAACTCGAATTGTATACCTATCAGACATAGAAAAATCTTCGAATGACAGAGGTTTCGAATTATGGAGTTCATGCCAATGCCAACCATTTGCAAACTATTTCAGTAAATACGGATACACAGGGCAATCCTTCGACTTACTTATGAGATTGAGCAAAAAGCCTTTCGAATCAAAAAAGTTCGAACTGTCGAGAGTTCACTGTTGATTTAGTATTATTTTTTCTTGTTTACTTTGACGAACTCTAACTCAAACTTTGAATGAATGAATGCTTGTGCGAATTACTTACAACTTGAAATCGGATATGCACCTACTTCACATTTGTATATAATGTACATATGACCTACTAACAGAAGGTACGAATTTCTCCATAAGCCCGATGTTTACCTATAATGTGAAACACCATATGTAGGTACCTATAGCTTGAACAAAAATAATTTTCCCTTCTCATAAATCAATTGCTTGGCCCCCATTGGAATTTTTAGCAAATTCCAGGAATCCGTTCACAATAATCATGGTATGGGTTTATACATACATTGTAATACCTGCTGCGTTTACTTTAAACAAACACCATCTTCAAGAATCCACTCAGCCATTGTTTAAAATCCTCTCAAATCTGGGACAACATTGTGCAGCGAAACGACTCTAATGCATTTCAAGACCTAGGACAACATTTTCCTTATTGAGCTCTCTACATTTATTTATATGTACTCAGTATATACGCATAAAACGCCACATTTCTTCATCACATCCCTTTTACATTAATTTTAGTAAAAAAAAAAAACAGAAGGAACAAAAAAAAACATCTTATGCGGATCTATTGTCCTCGTTCTCAGGTTATTTTTTTTTTACAGCGGCTTACCCTTCACGGCATCCGCCTTGCAATTATTTTGCATGTGCTAACTGCTAAGATGCATACCTAGTAAGCGCGAATAAATGCCTAAGGGTATTTTTCGCGCACACAAATAATTCATATGTGTGTGTTTGTTTGTTAGTGTGGGAATGTGCATTTTACATCCTTTAGTCCGTTTTTTTTTTTTTTTTTTTTAATTCAAAGTTTGAAGTTGAGGAACGAGACGCGATTGCAAAATGACTTTGAAAAACATTGCACATTATATGGTGGTATTGGGGTAGTAGGTAGATATAGAGTCATATGTTGTATATCCTCATCGTCATCGTCATCATCGGATGCACAGTTTGAGGTACAAAGAAATGTATTGCAGATACGAAACAGTTTTTCCGGTTCAATGACCGATCTATGTAAATGATGATAGGCATTCAAATATACATATAAGTACACTCACACTCACACCAAAAAATATATTCTAAATGCAACAGGAAAAACTACGTCGTAATATTAATGCCGGACGACTTATTAAAAAGACGGTGGGGTTTGCATAACGTGCGATGCAATATGCCGCAATGTGGGGGCTTTTGTTTTTTTTTGTTTTGTATGAAAAGAGGATATTAGAAGGTCCTCATACCTCCTTTGTGTAGTTAGTTTATTAATGCATTTCCTTGGCAGATTACAAGAACATCTCCCGTTGTTTTATGTCTTCGTGTGTAGGTATATCGTATATCGTGTATAGGGGATTTTCAATTAAGTTTATTTGCAGAAGGGGTTTGAAGTTGATTATTTGTAGAAAAGAAAAAAAATATGAAAATATATGCTACTCAACTATTTGTTTGCGGAAATAATTATAAAATAGGTATGTATGTGGGGAATATTACATCGGTTTTTTCTTCTGCCATCCAAAGTAGGTAGAATGATGTCCGATTGAAAGACGGTTCTCCTTATTCTTCATGGATAATCCTCGTACCTATGCGTTTCGTATGGCTTGTGTAAATAGATGAGTGGTATTCTTATGTTAGTTGGAGGAGAATCCTTTCGCCTCTTAAGCTTGCATAAAATAAATAACCTCATTCAATAGCAGGTACCTAATAAATCTATATCCCTACATAACAAATCTCAGATATACATATTTACGTATAAGTAGATATAAAATCATATATACCTATACATGTATGTAGAGTTGAAAGCTATTCAGATAGAAAACGATTTGAAATTTTAATAAGGGAAAGGCAAGGGCAAACATTCTTAGCAACAGAAGTGGGACTTTTTAAATAGATATTTGTGCAGTTTTTACAAGTTTATGAAAATTGCATTCTTGCATCCTTTAGATTTTACGAAGTAGCTACCTACCTTACCTTCCTTTCTAAGTAACAGGAAGCAACGAATGCATATGCAAGGCCATAATTTAAAATAATTGCTTACACATGAATTAAATTTGTTCCTGGATTTCGTTGTAAGAAGGTAAGTTTCTTTAGTGTTACTATACCTCTATACACTCATAAAACAATTATTACGACTGAAAAGAATATAAACTAAAGTTTCATGATATCTTTAAATGCAACAATGGTTATTGTCTGTGTATGTAGTTGTGGAAAATAAATCTTAAAAGTTCATAACCAGCTATTGCCTTAAAAAATTATAGGTATGTTTACAGTAAAAAAAAAGTTTAAAGAGACGCACTATGAATTGCTCCTAACTTAATTTTTTTATGAATTTATTTGTTTGATGTCATTTTGTTAAGGACTTTCATGATTAAAGACCTGGACGAATTGACAAAAAAACGTGTATATGTACCTCTGCATATCAAAGTAACATTAAATTTGAATAAAGTTTCAATTTACGAATTTATAAAGAAATACAAGTGGATAAGTAGTCTAGTTAGTTAGGTAAGTTTTCCTTGGTCGATTCTTGGTATAATAAATAATCTGTCGAATGTATGAGTCAAGCTAGAATATGGATTTTAGTTATGTTTATTTAAAAAAAAATCGAATGATTGACACGAAAGTTTTTTTCTTTCAATTTCCAAAAAAAAATTGAAAAATTTTGCTTTACAGTAGTAAGTACTATTTGGACTTTTTAGAACTACTACAAGACTGAACTATTTTCCAGAAAATCAAAAAAAAAAACAGTGTTTTTCAAAGTGTGGGTTGCGACTCTCTAATGATTGCCAAGAATTACTCGACGTGTCGCAAGTCGGTATAAAATTAAAAAAACAATAGTTGACCGAATTTTTTTTTTTGTAAATTCATTTTTATTTAATATTAACTTATAACTATCTTAAAGCTAGACAAAAATGTTGACCGAATTCCTAAAGGTAAAATTCTCACGGAAAGTCTCATGTTAACTAATGTACGAACCAGGCTTAAATTGAAAAGCAAGTGAATTTTGCAACAGAGCTTTTTAAAATTGCACAATGTACTGGATTTTGCGCAAGTAAAAAGAATAAACTGTGTTTTGAGAGTCCGAGGTAGAGCTATCGAATTTTGCTTGATTTGAAATCAGAATCGAATCCAGATGCACTTACACAGTCATATACTTGAACGTCAAACTCGACTGTTGTCATTTTTTGTATTATAATTTTGGAATATTGGAGCCTGCTACAAATATTTTATTCCAATTATTTTATTCCAATTGTGGAATTCAAATATTCAGCCTATCACGATTTCCATCGTAATCGGAAAGTCTTACGAATACCGAAAAAAAAGTTAAAGCATAATCCATTCGTAATGGCAATTTGTATGAACATTTTCACTACGATGGATTTTGTGATAGATTTTTCGGGATTAGTAACAAGTTTCTTATAACGATGGAATTCATGATAGGACTGATTTTTTTGATTAGGATTATCTTCATGTACACAATTATGGTCATATATATAATCAGGTTAAAATTCAGAATCCTCAGAACCAACAATAGTTTTCAGTTGGGATCCCGGATCGGAGAGGGTCGCGTAGTGAAAAAGTTTGAAAAACACTGTATTAGAGGTACCTGCGAAGAATATAACCATTTTTTTTTAATTACCAAAAGTATCTTTTCCCTTCATTAATTACATATATATTTTTTTATAGAAAACACAAAAAAAGTAGGTCCGTCTTTCTGTCTGTCTGTCCAAAAATATACAGACTAAATGACGGAAGTGATTTTCTTCAAACTTGGTATTTAGGCGTTTTAGGTGATTGTCTCAAACAGATTTTTGAATCGTTTTTTAGCCCAAAAATAACAATAGTTGCCATACAATTTTTTTTGCCACATTAATTACCTCGAAAACGGCTCTAACGATTTTGATAAAATAGTAAATTAAATTAAATATTTTGTTTTATTAACGGTACCTGCCGTACAACCTTTTTATTTGTTTCTTTGTTTTTCTCATAAACAGATCCTTCGAATTATAAATAATACAGCATTCCAAACTTTTCGAAAAATATTTTTTTTTGAATTTTGAAAAAAAAATACTTTTTTTTAAATTCAATATTTCGTAACGGATGGATGATTTTTTGTTTTTAAGTTTATATTATTGAATATTTAAAATTCCCATACCAATTTATTTTTTTTTTTAGAAAAAAACTAAACAAATTTTGTACATAGAAAATTTAGTAACAAAAAGATTTAAAAAGATATTAGCCGTTTCTATTAAGAATTTTTTTTAGCATACAATGTGATCGAACTTAAAAGCAAGTATGTGTGATCCAGTCATGTATTTTATTTTTAAAAATCGTTGGAGCCGCTTTTGAGAAAAATAGAACTTATCTTTTTGGCTACAAGACATTTATGGCAAGTATCGTTAGTATTGGTCTTAGAGAAAAATGCAGCAAATAAAAATATGTAAAATCTTATACAGACAGTATTGTAAGACCGATTTTTCGAACTCGATTTTTTTTATGAAACTAAAACTTTCCAATAATAGTACCTAAAAATATTCTACATTTTCGCCTAAGATTTCTTTAAATTAAATATTATATTATTTTCGACACTCTCGTTAACGGTTAAACGGATTTTGATCAAAATTTTTATACACGATGTCCTTCAAATATTATATAGGCATTTATACAAATCTTGTCTAAGAATTGTTTAAATTTTTGAAAAAAAATCGACTTTTCTGAATGTTCATTGTTCCACAAGCGTTATATTTTCAGAAATTATGTTTAAAAATTTATATTCTTGAATAATTAAAATTACAATTCCAAATGTTTTGTTTTGTTGTTTTAATTAAAGAAATTTTGTGTATATAAAAAATTAAGTTAAAACCGGATTTAAAAATATATTAAGCTAATGAAGTATCTTGTACTTACGATGTGATCGAACGTAACATCTAGTAGTCGTACATGTGTACATAAATTTAGACAGTGTTTACATATCCATGGATCGCTGCAAATAGACCTCGTCACCAATGATGATTATTGACACGAGATCATACTCCCGAAAACCAAAATCCTTAAACATAAGAAACATAAAATAATAATGTGCTGTGTTTTAGGTTAGAATAATTCTAAATCAAGACTTATTGATCAGGATTAAATTGCATGGACTGCTACGCGGGTTCCAAAGATTTCAAATCACATTTGGCTGTGAAACGCCCACGGAACTCCGTTGCTCTACTTATGTTCTGTAAACTATCTTGACAGGCGCCTATGTTAAAAGTTTTTTAGACAAATTTAGACTTAGTTCATTCCTCAATAGGAATTTTCTAAATCTTAGGATTGTGTCCGACTCTGTTAAGACGCAATTACTACTCAAAAGCTGACAACAAATCATACTGTTTGTAAAGTATATTGACTTACAAACTCCCAACCATTCCCGTGTGCTTATTTTTATTTGACATGCATACATACAATTTTTTGCAAAAACAAGAAATATCCTTCCTTGGCTTTTACGTCCTCACAAAAGTAATTTTTTTTATTGCGAGCATAGTTGGCATTCGACCGCAAAAAACTATGACTAACTGAACTAACCAATTTAGTACGGACTGCCACCAAAAATATATTGTGAATTTCAAGTTTATTCTGCTTTCTTCAAAAGTAGATACCTTTTATAATTTTATTTGCTTCACGAATGTCAAACACCCAAATGGACATTTGATGCCATTTGTAAAATATATGCCATTCTCAGAGGGTAAAAGATCATGACCCACCCTGTAAATAGTTCCATTTCTATATTAAATTTATAAATCCTTATTCTTAATCCCTTTGTTATGAAAATAGTTACAATTAATACTCTATAATCAGTCTTTTGATGTTTTTTTTTGTTTGCGCATCAACAAAAATTACTAAGTGCCTGTCTGGAACGCACATCCCCAAAATACCTATCTATATTATAATCAAGGACTCCTTTTTCATGGGAAAAGTAAAAATCTTTTTTAGTTTATTCATCTTTACTCAAGCATTATAAATTAATTCCGTTGGGAATCCATGGAGAGTTGTATTTAGCTAGTTTTCATCAAAGTGCCTAAGGGTGCACTTAATTTAATTGACAATCATCATATCGTCATCTATAACTCATCGACTTTAGTTGACTTGTTTATATTTCATGGATTTTAAATGAATGTGTGTGTGTGTGTGTGTGTGTTGATGTCTATTATCCTGAACATATAATAGTTCATATTTGTTGGTAACCAAAATGACAACTTGCTCCAAAAAAGATACTTCATCCTTTTGCGAATTTTCTATCTCAGTCTGTACAGTATTGCATAAAAGTTTGTTTACCACAATTTTGTTGGCTGTCATTCACAAGATCCAAATACAAAATTAGTTTTTTTTTGTTGAAATATTTGTCAGCAGGCTTAATATATGTAGCTGCTGGATTCTGTATTATCAAAAAAAAAAAATTACGAATAAATTAGTTAACCGACTAGAATGCAGAATTCTAATTTTAAAAATCCAATATTCAATGAATATCTTAAACTGTAGGCAAACTTTTGTACGAAAGTGTACGAGTAGCGAAAAGGACGATATGAAAAGGATTTATTTGCTTAGCTAAGAATGTGTATTTCCGCTCGTTTTATACACAAATTTCCTCGAAATGTTTACTAAGCCCCGAAACCGAACGCGATGATACTTTGTCCTTTCTTTGTGTAGCACACAGGTTTATTTTATTACATATCCGCCGCTCAGCACATAGGTATTGCTTCTATACTTTACTATCGCGTCCTTTTTGTATCAAAGTGAATCGGGTTTGGGATTTGCAATATTGTTTTGATGGAGTTAGGATTTTGTTGTACCGTTCATTTTATGGTAAAGCCCCTTTGGGTGCGGACAATTCAATTTTCATTTGTAGCTTGTTAGGTTGGCGGTATCTATATTTTACTCGTGTGTGAATAAAACTAGATTTGGATTTGGCTGAAAGCAAATCAAAAAGCAACAATGTTAGCGGATGGAGAACAGATATAATGTAGCGGAAGTGAAATATCTGCCATTGGCATTTAGAGTGGGTAAGGTTTCAGGATTCTATTAAAATTGTGGTTGGGTTCAGAGGTGTTCATTTATTTATTGACGGTTTTGATTTTACTAATATAAATTTGGTTAACTCGAAATACAGACAAAAAAGATTACGTTCGGTAAAGATGGTAGCCGAAAGGAAGGTTCGTGAAACAGACAATATAAGGAAATTTTCTAAAAGCTCGCTATTTTAGGAAAATGCTCTACCAAAAAATAACTGCAGACCATACATTTTTGTAAGGCGTTAAGTTATAGACAGAAGCTACGATTTTGAAATTTTCGAACATAACTTCATTTTGAATGGCCAATAAGTGTTCCGTGAGGTAAGTGTACTGGACTGTCATTCATCAGATCCCAATCCCAGTCTATTACACATTCAACTAATATGCATGACAAGATCGTACCAACAAATGTAACATTGCCGCTGTTAGGAGGTATGTACTCTAGTTAAGTCGATAGGTTTTTCCGCATGATAGTTACCTATCTTGCATGAAAAAAATATATCGCATGATATTTATGTTTGCATTATATTTTCTCGCATTATAATTATCTCACTTGATATATTTCTCGCTTAATATTACTCTCGCATGCTACTATTTACGCAGATAATTATTTTGCATGATAATATTTTGCATGATAATTTATATTCGCATCACACTTTTCACAAATAAAATATTTTTTGCATATTACTAATCCCGCAAGATATATTATTATCGCATGATTATTATTCGCATAATATTTTTTTCGAATAATAATCATACGTAAAGATGCATGATATTTATCTCACAATAAACTTTTGTTTTTACATGTTAATCATCTCGAGCGAAATATTTGTCTGGCAAGATATATTTATTCCGCATGATATTTTCAACCGTAAAATATCTTTCGTAGGATTTTTTTTCAAGTTATTCATCTCGCACGAAAAATTGTTCTTCCATGATATATTATTTCCCATGATATTCTTGCGCATGATAATTTTGTTCGCATATTTTTTCGCATGATATTTTGTTCGCATAATACCTTTCTCGAATGATATTAATCTTGCATGATATAGTTTTCTCGTGATAGATATTTATTTTGCATGATATTTTTCGCATGTGTATTTTTATCTCATGATTTTTTATTTCGCAAGATATATTTATTCCGTGAAATATTATCTGTTTTAATCGCATGATATATTTATTCCATGAAGTAATTGAATGAAATAATTAACAGCATAATATATAGCTATAGCATGATATTTATCGCATGACATATATTTTTCCAATGTATTTTTTACGGAGAAATATTTAGGTATCTCATGTTTTTATATTTAGGAAACATTCTGCTTTTAGTTGAAAATGGTGATCTGGTGTTTTTGATTAAATAAATAAAAGATTTTTTTATAAGACAGGCTTACAGATCAGTAATTTCCGAATGTAAATAAAACTATTTCATTCTTTCTCGACGTTTCGTTGGGGTTTTCCAACTTTTTCAAGAGACTGGTTTATTAAACTGTAAAAAATGCTTTTTTATTTTTCTCATATATAGTAGGTGGCAATGGCGCAGTGGATAAAGTGCTTCATTGCTAACTAGGACGTGTGGGTTCGATCCCCACGCTAGGTGCATTCTTGTCTATACCTCCAATTTAATTGGATGCCATCCATGGGTTAAAATGAGACAGTCAATACCTGTTTCTCAAATCCACTGTGCCAAACTAGTGCCGTGCAATTCAGGTTGCATTTAAAAGACCTTAGGTCTTACAGGCATATAGTTAGATTTAAAAAAAATATGCCATTTTGCATTAAAAAAAAACACAACTGAGTTAAAAATGTTTGATGTTACGATGATTGAGAACACCAATACCGTATTTCAATCTGTCTTTCTGCACGACGATCTACAGTCTAAGCGAGTGAAATTAATTTCATTCATCAATTCATTTGACTTATGTTGGAGTTGTCATAGTCTAAATAGGTGGACGATACAGTTTAATCTTTTTGCATGTCATAGCTTAGCCAGAATTAGGTACAAAATAACAGTTCTCGGGGAATTCTAGAGGCAATACAAAATTCGTGCAACATATTATGCATTTTGTTTGAGCATTACTCCCATTAGACATTTTTTCTTCAATCTGATATTTTTACCTTTTGCTTGTCAAAAGTCTTTCGCTGACAATATATATGTAGATTTTCAAATTATAATTTATTTATTTAATAGATACCAAAATTCCACCAAAATTCCTCTTGAATTTTAATTTCCATCTCAAATCCAAATAAAAGGAAAAAAAAACAACTTTGACGAGCATTAAAATTAATATTGTCTTAATGCTTTTAAACTCTTAACTTATTGTCTTTTTTAAAAAGCACACAGAAAAAAACGCATTATGTATAAAATTTGTTCGACGAAGTGAAAAATTATGTTAACTTTTTTATTCAACACGTGACATTACAAGAGATACGACACGTGTGACATTGTCATCCTTGTCATTATTGTCTATATACCTACGCCATCGATAACACAAACATGCACGCAGCACTTAATGATTCTTGAGTCCTTTCTACGAGTATGTCTAGGATTGACATTTGTATGAAGTACCTACCTAAAGTACGCGTCATACCTACCGACAAATTTATTCCTCAAAAATGCGCCTACACACAAAATCAACAATGTTCCCATTTCCCACCCTTTGCATTATTATCGGATTGCTTTGCCAGTGCTGTAAGAGGGGGTTGACATCACATTACACACTTTAAAGATATCAAAACTCTCAAACATAGCGCGCATTCTAAATTCGATGCTCATTTTCAAATCCTTTTTGTTAACGCGCCCAGGAACATAAGGAACAACCCGCATTTTTATTTTTAGTTTTTTTTTTTTTGGTTTGAAGTACCAGAATATGTTTTCAGTTTTAAATTCGCACGTTAACAATAACACTCGCTCTCAGATTGTCATCAAATCCAGATATAAACAAATTAATGCATCCCTTGACAAATTGGCCGTACGTCGTCGTCACAGTTTTGGTCCTTCTTGTTCTCACCCACCAGCCACTCCATAATTCAACCATAAGGGTGATTTAAAATTCAGAAATGCCGATGTGGGAACAAAAGTTTTATTTGTGAGCCTCTCTTGTAAAATTACCAAAGTCAATTCTCGTACAATTAAGAACTTGATTGTAGATTGTACCTACCAACAACCCTTGACACACGAGGGCGACCGAAGAGGAGTGTTGGTGACTTTGATAATAATGGCCAATATAGGACTTGAAGTGGTCACAAATAACTATTACAATTTTCAAATTTCCTCACATTGTGTCTTACTGTGATTTTACTTTAGTGAAAACTTTAGTCCCTTTTCGGTATATGTATGCAAGGACTTGCGATTTAATCAAGATAACATTTTCGTTCGCAAAGGAATTTTCTATAATCATCATCATTGACAGGGGGAGCGACATCTTAACGATTGGTAATTCTATTTTAGTGTTATTTCCTCGCCAATTGTTTTACATCCGGCCATTTTAGTGACAATCCAGGAGTTGCATTCGTTATGAGTGTGTGCGTTGGCTATTCTGTTGGGGGTTCTCGAAGAAAATAAAAAGATACAAGAAAATATATACCAACACTCACCATCTACGTATATATTGAAGATATTCTGTTATTATCCTTCGGACGGAAATTGTCAAGAAAATACACAGTAACAGTTGAGTATTTTTTTTCACTTCCGGACTGGGTATTTATTTATTGAGCTCCGCCGCCGAAGTGAAGCTTTCTTCTAAGCTTCCCTTTAGCTCGTCAATCGTAACCGAGGACAATTGGAATGTCCTCATAAGTTCACTCGACCGAAATACGCAGTTTATAATCCTGTATAAAACACAAGCAGCATAAGTATCGAAAAGTACATCGTGCTTTGAAGAAAATGACGGAAAATCATAAAATTTTATTTGTGTCTTAAGAAGCATTCTAACAAAGATGACGACAACGACTAATACTATGACGTCTCTGATGGTTCTTCTGTATATTGTTTGCTGTGTTTATGTTCGTTTACTATTATTGTTAATCCGTTAAGAGAATCGAATAACGCGAAAATGTCCCATTAAGATGGGTTGTTAAATTTTAGAGTTTCCTTAGGCATTTAGATTGGATTTGAATGCTATATCTATACGTAGACAATGTATCGACAGCATGATTTTGAAGAGGAATAGTTAAAGGTTTTGCTAAAAAATCTTTTCATATGCAGTTCGGCATGGCGCTAAATAAAATAATATGTTAATTGTTTTAAATCGAATTTTTAATAGATGATTATAAATATTTTTAATTTTAATATTCAAAAATTCTTCCCTAAATCACGGAACATACAAATTGAGGTTTAGTTTTAATTTTGACATAAGGTTCGTTCGTTGAACTTTACCTACGATTTTTCGGTTCTCAAAAAACACCCGGGCTATTAATTTTATGTGGCCGAAAAGCAAGTTATGCCACTTAATAATAAAAGCTTAAAATATGTTAAATTTAAGTTCTAAGTACAGTTTTTTTGGCACTATGCAAAATCCACAACTACAAACGTTTCCATTTTGTATATCTGTTTCTGAAAATTAATTTAAGTATTACTTTATTTCCATTTTAAAAATAACAACTTGCATACACAACGAGAATTCACAAAAAAAAGGCTTCAAATTAGGGATGATCGATGTTCGTCCATGTTAATGAAACATCAATATTAAAATTAAAAATCGAATAAGGAAGAATAAAAGAAAATCCTTCAAAAGATCGATATTTTCGATGCGATAATTATTAATATCGATGATGAGTAATCTATATTTTTCTCAACATCGTCAATCCTTTCTTCAGATCTAATGTGACTTTGACGTTTATTCATTTACCTGAACTTGCCCTCAAAACTTAGATGTAAGGCGAGTTGAGGGCGACCTTAGGTTTAAGAAAAACACAGAATTTGCTTTTCTGGGTGACTTCAGGTTTTTCAAAAAACGCTTTAGGGCGACCCTAGTGCGACTTCATTGGAGTACTGCTTTTCAAAATTCAGCTTTTAAAATAAAAATTCTGCTTTTCAAAATTCTGCTTTTTTTCTTTTTTTCTGCTTTTCAAAATTCTTCTTCTCAAAATTTTGTTTGCCAACAAAAAAGAAACTTTTTATTAAACTCTTAAGAAAGTTTAGAGCAGAATTTTAAAAAGCAGAATTTTAAAAAGTAAAATTTTAAACGCAGAATTTTGAAAACAGATTTTTGTTAAAAGAATTTTGACCCCTGTAGAATTTTTACCCCAACCCCGACTTCAGGGCTCAACGAACAAGCCTATAGGTTTGACAGGATTTACCAGAAGGACATTTTTGTAGGTAATTTAATAAAGTTTGAAACCGAATTGGTTTGGTACCAAGAGTGTTCCAGTGCAAAGTGCTTAAAGTGTGAGCACAAGAAGTCGAGACTAAAAGAAAGTAAAACCGTTTACAAAATATTTGAACTTTTAATAGGTTAGAGATTTTTTTTTTTTCTTATAACTTTGCACGCGCTCAAGGGGTTATGAATACCCTTTACATGTTTTTCTTAACACAGCGCGGCCATCTGGTGAAGAAAAGAAAGAAAGATAGGAAAGATGTGTGGTGCGATTTTCTGAGACTAGAAGCTGGTTGTTGTCTCAGATTTAGCTCCAGGGATGGCGGCTGATCTAATGCGGAGAGAATTACCGTGTCTTATTTATTTATGTCCTTTATAATTCGCATTATTTTATTTATTTCGTTGTCATACTTTATGGGTATGCTAGTTTACTCAATCACATGTTGTTAGTGTTATGCCTAAACAGCATGTAATAAGCAATACAGCAACTTATTTTATGACAATTTTGAGAATTGGTTTTTTAATGGAATATAAGAAGACATAGACAACGGCAGTAATCGAACCTGCAACCTCGAGGTTGACAGGCGAGCACACAACTATCTCTATACCAACCAAAAGTCATACTTTGAGACCCTAAATCATAGTTTGGAAGAATGACCGCAAGCATTTATACTTTTTTTAGGCCTGAATTGCAAGCATTAAGCGCGGGCACTGATTTAGGAGACATTTGCTTTAGGCGACGTGAAGGGCTGGCAACGAGACGAGACCAGGCGAGAATTTTGTTAGTCTCGCGCTCGTCTCGGTCTCGTTAAAA
This sequence comes from Philhelius pedissequus, assembly GCA_910595825.1. Classification (NCBI taxonomy): domain Eukaryota; kingdom Metazoa; phylum Arthropoda; class Insecta; order Diptera; family Syrphidae; genus Philhelius; species Philhelius pedissequus. The sequence goes on from OU343163.1 coordinate 39,553,891, forward strand.
TCGAAAAATGTCAGTCTCGTCTCCTCGGTCTCGCTAAGTCTCATCTCGATCTTGGCTTTGCCTTTTTCTCATGAATATTTTAATGTGCATTCTCGTCTCGGTCTCGGTCTTGGTGTCATCCTTAGTCTTGGGTTATTTCGTGTTATTTTTTTGTAGTAAAATCATGTAAGATAAGACGTGTGTTCAGACTGAAAAGATAGACTACGCTGTTTTAGCAGTTTGTTAGTTGTGTATAAAAGCTCTGCCAATAGCTTACATTTTGCCCCAATTTAGTTTTCAAATGTGTGTGATAAAGCAAAAAATAGCCTGCAAAGCAACGTTATCAGACACTTTTAAAGAGCCATATTTCCACTAATATTAAAATTTTAATTTTGAAGCGGATTTTTAATTCATTGCTTGACAGGTTGGCAACAAATTATAATATTTTCTTGCAAAACATCATCCAAAAGGCCGAATTCGAATTGCAAACAACCAAACATTCGATATTTTTCTGAACAATCATTTGATTTATACACAAAATCTGTGAAAAGAGATCTCGGGTGTTTATCAAGATTTCATAGGCTTTACACGCATACTCTTTTTTACAAGTTCCTTATAAGATACAATAAAATCGATCTGAAATCAATTTGAAATGATTGTTTGGGATTCGACATTAAAACCTTACTTTTCCGGAGCTAAAAATAAAATCGGCAAATTTTCGATTTTACTGAGATAAATTTTGAATTTTGTAGAGTTTTTTTTTAAATCCATTTAAATCAGTGTCATCCTTGAATGAATTTTGATAGTTCATGTCTTGATAGGTAGGCAACAAAATATGTTTTGAGGTTTCATAATAGTTTTTTTCCAAGTGTCACCTAAAAGTTTTAAAGTCACCTTTTTCCGGAGGGGAAACAAAGTCTGCAAAATGAGCATTTTCTATTCCAAACTTTTTTTTCGCAGAGCGCCTATCTCAGTATAAATACCCACATATCTGGTTTGATATTTTAGCGCGCGTAGAATATTACGCAAAAAAACTTGTGATTATAAAAAAAATGAACGTGCGAGTAGGTACTAAAAAATAATTAAATAAAAAATATTTCTGTAATATTTAGACTTGTTGAATTATTGATTCAAAATAGCTTTTAACGGTCTTTGGTCTAACAAAAATTGGCGTTTCGTCCCGGGGATCTCACATGGACTCATCAGTTGCCTAGTGAGTACCTTTGTCAATACTATGTCAATAATATTTCTTCTAGCGAAAACCGAAACCACTCTCGGTGAATTTCGGTACCAAAAATACGGTCTCGTCTCGGGTGTAACTTTCATTGGAAACCATCTCTTAAAACAAATCAATGAACCATTCCGTTCCGTTGCCAATACGACTTTTTGACAGTAAACCAATATACAAATTTTGTGGAATAAAGGCTGTTAAAAGCTACTTTGAATAAATTTCTTTTCAAGCTAAAAACAAAAAAAATCAAACTCGGTATTTTAAACGTCATCCTAAAACAAGTTCGAGGGATCCAGGTAGAGTTACCAGACGTCCCCATTTTTCATATCATCTAAATGCTGTTTTTCCTCTTAATAAAAACCTCAAATATTTAATTGAAAACTTTTATAAAATTTTTATTAAATATTTTAAAAAAGTATTAGCTTTGTGAATACATCCATTTGAAGTTCAAATTCCTTTCATTTCACTTTACGCGTTAAAATTATCTTTCATCTGTCAGTTAATGACTTGTGCTGCTATCTGTCCTTTGTCGGTTTTTGTTTACAAAACAAATTATTTTCGTTTTTATTTAAGAGTAATAATGATTTTGTTTTTTAATAATAAAAAATCGAATGAAACTTTTTTAAATCATATTTTTTTTTACTCTGTGTGTTATATTTTTCAAAAACATGTTTTTTGCTCAATCGCGATTTCCCCCTTGCTTCACTTTCAATATGGTAACCCTAGTTCCAGGAGTAAATAGGTATATGTATATACTTTTTTCCGTTATAATTACAGGACTTCCTAGTTTTTTTCCTAAAAAAATAGCATTTTTTTGCAGTAAAAAAATTCCTGCTAAATCGATTGATTTAAAATTCTTCGTTGGCCACACATGGTTATAAGACCACAATGCTAAATTATTATCGCCACCCAAGTGCGTCAGAAGTCCTTTTCGTCATTTGGAAGACTTAGTTTTCTGTGTCTTAGAATACGCCCATTTATTTACGAAGTTCGCACAAAAATATCGCTTTTACCGAAATCAAATTTCCATTTTATTCAGATCTTTTAACAACCATGTTGTCGTCAGTATAAATAATAGTATACAAACAATTAACACTCTTACAAATTACACTTGAACCCTAAATTAAAGTAAAATCAAGCAAACTCTCTGAAAACGTGTCAAGACAAACAAAAACTGTCCCAAGTCCCAACTGCGATGACATGATGACAATCACTTTGGTTTATTTATCATTGTGTTCTGTCCATCATCTTCTTTCATTTTGGGTCACACACCACTCCTTTTTGCTGTATCATACTGCTTTAGCCTTTATTTACACAGTATCCTTTTCCAAAGACACGCCACGTGTTTTTCACTTTCTCAAATCAAATTACTGGGTATTTTAATAAGCTGCTTGTGTTTATTCAAAAAATCAACAAAGACACAAACTTCGCAATCAAGTATGGACTCACTCCCATACCACAGCCCATCAGTTTTTTTTTTTTGGTTCCTTTGATAAATTATACAAGTATAGAACGCCTGACTGGTTAGCCGCAAAGTTCATTTAAACTAAAATCCTTATTCAGCCTCAATGAGGACTCATTGATTAATGAAAATCGAAATGCGGTCAAATTAATATTATCGAAAGGCATTTTGGTTTGGCCTTTTAATTTTGAAAGTACCTTCCCATACCTACCGAACCGACAACCAGGACGAAAATCCTGTTTTCATTAGGAAGTGCTTTCGAACATTAGTTAGTTGCGATTAAACACTATGAACTGTGACTGTGACGATTTACCGCGATGCGACGTATAACAGCAACATCAGTAGTGTTATCCAGGAATAAGAAGGACTCTGTGATAAGGGTTGTCAAAGTGAATTACAAACGGACACTTTCTATTTATCGCAATTATGTGTCGTGTGTGAGACTGTCAGCCTTGCACGTGTGCCAATCTAATGACCAGAGAGCCACAATGGAAAATAGAAATCAACAAACATGGTACGGTACGGTTCGGTCCGGCCATGTGAGTGACCAGTGACCAGTCCGATCCCAATGCTTGGGCATTGTTCCTGCTGGCAATCGCCTGGTCATCGATAATGTGTTGCAGAGAATGACTTTTGTCACTGCTCGAGGAAAAGTGCTACAGTAGCCGCTGACAGGGTGGGTGGTTTTGACCAACCGCATTCTTCTGTATCTAAAGGATATTACATGCTATCTCAATATCTATCACAGAAAAAAGCCCTCAATGGGAAACAGATAGACTCAGCCGACAAGGACAACGACAACGATTATCGGGATGGCATTGATGGATGAGTGTGCAGCTTTTGTGAATCCTGCTTGCCTGTTTTTATCATGGCAACATGTATTGATTTATTTCTATGATTTGGTGGAATGTCCTTTAGCACCATAATACACATACTCGTACATCTGTCTTTACATTCAAAAATGTGCAACCGAACTCTTAGTTTTCTTATTTATCCTTCGTCCACTGCAGACTGCACCAAGTAATTGATATTCTGAAAATGTTTTCCGGCGCATCTATAAAAGTGAATGGGGAAGAGAAATGCACTTCTGGGGCAATGCAGAACCCAGCCATCAGGCGGTGTTGCGAAATTAATTTTCTTAATTGATTTAATTTGTTCAATGTATTTTAACAAAATGATAGAGAAAATTAAATTCCGAAAAATAAATGATGGGCTCGATTGAGAACACTTAATTAATTGAAAACATTTTGTTATCCTTTGAGCTAGTATTGTCTGTTGTGTGATAATTTGATTAAATGGGTGATGTGTCAGTTTCACATCGAAATATATGTTTTTATATTTCGTGGTAAGGAGTTCCAAAGATGTACCTACGCAATTTACAAAAAATTTGATCAGATGTTAAAACTGAGCAGCGAGCTACAAATTATTGACAAGATCTACACGAGAAACGAGAATGCAAGTTGATTTTTTTCAAAACAGGACATTTTTTTTAAAATTCGAAAATTGAGATAGTTTAAGAGAGACATATTCAATAGGCACTTAGCGCAACCGGATAGCCTGTCCCAACTACGTTACTCATATACAGGGTGTCCCGTAAGTCAACGTCAAGCAGTTGCAGGGTGATAGATTAGTTTATACCGGTATTGGGAAAAGTAATCAAGAAATCCATCTCGCTTGGTTAAGAAATAATTGCAACATTTAGAAAAATAATGAAAATCAATACTAGGGCTGGCAACGACACCGAGACTAGCCTCGGTCTCGTCGACGAGACGAGACTTCTTTAAAAGCACCCGAGACGAGACCGTATTTTTAGTACCGAAATTAGACGAGGGTCTCGCCGGTCTAGGTGGTCTCGGTGTGGTTTCGATTTTCGCTAGAAGAAATATTTGTTGATTTAATTATATTTTAGTACTCATGTTCAATTTTTATAATACTGACAATTTTTTTTGAGAAATATTTTATGCGCGTTAAAATATCAAACCATATAATGTATATAGTTATACTCAGATAGGCGCACTGCACAGAGAAAGATTAATGTATGCATTTCGTTGGGATAGAAAGCGCTTACTTTTTCAGACTTTGTTTCCCCCTTCGGAAAAAGATGACTTTAAGACTGTCAAAATCGATTGAGGGATGACTCCGATTTAAATGGATTAAAAAAAGCTCTACAACATTCAAATTTATCTCAGAAAATTCGATTTTTTTTTATTTTTAGCTCCAAAAGAGATTGATCTTATAATCGAATTCCAAACAGCCATTTCAAATCAAATTCAAATCGATTTTATTGTATGCTGTAAGGAACTTGCAAAATATAGTATGCGGGTAAAGTCCATGAAATATGGTGAAAAACACAAGATCTGTTTTGACTGATTTTGGTTAGAAATAATTCGATTGGATTCACAAGAAAATCGAATGTTTGGTAGTTTGGAATTCGACATGAGCCTTTCGGGTGACATTTGAAAAAAAAATTAAGCCATGAAATGTCAAAATCAATTGCGGAATGGGTCCGATTGAAATAGATTATTGGATTCACACCCATTTTTCTTACCAACAAACAGCTGAGATACTGTACTCTAGCTTTTTAATCAGAACACGCGTCTTATCTTACTTTTTTTACTACCAAAAATCACGACAATCAAGAGTTAGGATGACACCAAGGCCGAGACAGAGACGAGACTCCACATTAAAATTTTCTCGGGAAAGGGTGACGAGTCTGTTCTCATCTCGTTGCAAGCCCTTATCAATACCCTACCTTGGCCACATTTTTAGGTATTGTGGTTACAAATTTTTGGGGTGTTTTATTTTTCAAACACAAATCCAAAATTAAATCAGTAATGTATTATGGGAAACTTTAATAATAATGAAGCAAAAGAAATTATATTAATACATTTATTTTATTCATCATGAAGATGGGAAATAAGTAAGATCTATGGATTTTCTAGAAATGATAAGAGTTTTAAAGATTTAAAATAAGACCATTTGACTAAGACCAATTTACAACTTTCTCTACTTTCTTTAATTCTTCAATGACGCAAGAAGCACCATGCTCAATTAGGCCAAGGGGGCAACTTAAGTACAACTGAAGTTGTCGTCAGCTAACATATGGAAAGAACTGTTGGTAATCAAAGGTGGAAGCTCATTTATATAAATTGAAAACAAAAGAGGTCCAGAAATGGAACCCTGAGGGACACATGTTATATTTGGCAAAAAAATTAGATAAAATGTTACCAACTTACACTATGCTTGCCTTACAATAGTAGTGAAAACCAAAAAAGTGGGTTCCTTAATTCGGGCTATCTGTCTGTAGGTCCAACTAGCACATAAACCGGAAGCGATTTTTTTCAAAATTGGTACTTAAGCGTCTTAGGTGATTGCTTTGATTATTTTCTTATAACTTTTTTTAGTCCTAAAATTAACGGTCCTTGCCATACAATTTTTACTTGGGATAGAGGTACAGGGCAAGTTTAACATTTGTAATAAATTCGAGCTCGTGATTTTTATCAAACATGACAATAAGATGATGGAGAACACCAAAAAGTGGGTCCCGCAATTTCATCTGTCTATCTGTAGAACGATCTAAACTACTGAAGCGATTTTCTTCAAACTTGGTAATTTAGCGTTTTAGGTGATTGTCTCAAATAGATTTTTGAATGGTTTTTTAGCCCCAAAAATAACGGTACTTGCCTTCCATTTTTGTTGCCATCTTAATTATCTCGAAAACGGCTCCAATGATTTTGATAGAAATAATCGTGTCCACTCCTTTTAGTAGAGTCTACATCCTGATTAAAAAATCGTTTTATATATTTTTTTATTAACGGTACCTGTCATACAAGGATTTTTTTTTATTTTCGACTTTGTAATAAACGTCTCATCAAAATTTTTATATACAAGGTCCTTCAAATTATAAAGAATGCTGCATACCAAAGTTTTCGAAAAATATTTGTTTGGATTTTTGCAAAAAGAAAATATTTTTTTTTTTTGAAAATCCAATATTTCGAAAACAGGTGGACGCATTTTTTTTAAATTATATTTTTAAATTTATATTGTCAAATACTTTGTAAATAAAAAAGAGACATTCCAGGAAATTGTAAAGCGGATGAAGTAGCTATATTACCATTCTTCGTAAAATAGTAATGCCCATCGCTGTATATATAAATTCATGTTGAAACAGGATGCTATAAAAAGGTTAAGAGCAGACAATGAGTATGTCAAGCTGCTTGCCATTTAATAAGCAGCAATTCCTGGGCGGGTTGTGAAAACTAGTGCCGTTGTCAAGTACTCTTCGCGCTAGTGCTTACATGAAAATCGCCTTAAAATTTGCAAAATTATCTTATGTTAAAAAAAAGACTTGGTGTTCATCCAGTTAACCGAAAAACATTAAGTTATGGCGAATTTTACCATTTACATAATAGCCTGCGGAAATGTAAGGATCGCTTCGTGTCAATACTTACGAACGTCACAAAAATCATTTGATTTGTTGCAGGAAAAAGTTTATAAAAATAATTATGGGATTTCGAGTATTAAACTGAAAATTTGTTTAACTTAAATAAATAAAGTAAAACTCACCAGAACAAGTACACATTTTTCCCACTTCACTTTAAGCCTTCCGAACCTTCCAAACCATAATGGTTTAAACAGCTGAAATTAAAATTTCCGTGTTTATGGCACCACACTAAAATAATAAAAGATTTCAAAGCTGAGTGGCGCCGGCCGCTCTGCCGCTCAGAAATAACGCTTGCCACTCAACGACTACGTGACCACCACCATATAACTACATTGTGTTTTAACTTTTTGCCGCTTACCATTTCGCCGCTTTCACGCTTGCTGCTCATTGCTTAGCCATTGCTTTAGACGGTTTTCAAATGATTCCTGCAAAAGTTGTATAGACGAACAAAAAGAGCAATTGATTCACCACCTTCCCTTTGCATGTCCTGCTATTCCAAAGAAGTAGACTTCATCTGGGTGAATTCTATTCTACTACAATGTTCCTAGTGATTTGGAGAATAAACAATATGTAATTATCACTAATCTCGGCCACTTCAGAAAAGGATCGAAATGGTATAACGAAAATCTACTATGGCATATGTGGGTCTAAGTGTGTCAACCTAACTTAACTTAGATTGTTGTGGCTTGCTTATTTTATGCGAAAGAAGAAATGACTTAAATTACATAGGGGCAACAAAATTAATACTTATTCTACCCCAATAGACCACGGAATTTCTAAAATTTAAAAGCCTTCAGAATTATTTTCCATCTGATTAATTAAAGCAATAAATTCGACAAAAAGAACTCAAGCTGCATAAAACGATTTCTTTTTAAATGTTTTTTATTTCAAAAGTATTAAATTGCCAATTCAGTAAAATTGTATTTTATTACTGCCCGTTGGAATACCGCGCATACAATGTTGTCACCCTTCTATAAATGTTTGGGGGTTTAAAACTGCTACAATGTTGCAATATGCAATCATATAATTCCAACAAACATACGAGTAACTCAACTTAAACAAGATTTCCTATATTAAAAATTATTAACTACCCAGATCAACCACTTTTTTATCCGCACTTTACAATGGCGGCGGAATTTTTGTCATTCATATAATTTTTATTTTTATATTTTGCCTATAAAAAGAATTAACGATATCAAGCATTTATTTGCAATAAAAAAATCTGTTTTTTTTTTCTCTCAGTTGTTGTACGAGTATAATATTCAACCGTAATTCGAAGCATTCTTTCCGATTTTAATCTTAACGCCGCGTGATAAGCAAAGCAACTCGGGGATTTATATTTCCTTTATGACAGACAACTAAAATTTTGTGCAACTTTTTCTTCTATACTCTCAATCTCAGTTTTCAGAGTATTGAAATCAGTCGGCGGGCACCCTTCTAGAGATTGATGTATTTCGTTGATTTTGATACCCTCTTCCTTTTCCTTTTCCTTTTCCTTTTCCTTATAGGAGATTTATCCATAATCTGAGAAGCATTCGATTTTTTTATGAATTCGAATTATTGAAGATTTTTATTTGTCCTCGCATAAGTCATAACACTGTTAAGGGCGCAGCAGCATATCTCTTCTTGGTTGAATATTCAATAGCAATCAATCGAAGATGCAACAACCAGCAGTTCTTTTAGGAGCGAATCACAAAAGAAGAACAGACCGAAACTCCATATTTCCCGACACAATAATACAAAGTTACAGTTTATTATTATGACCGCAATATTTACGGCCAAGCACAATGTTCCATTTAATTTTAATGTCCTCGAATGTCACTCACTGTGATGCGATGCCATGCCGTGATGGTTACAATTTGGATACAAAATTTGTACAACTATGAGTGTTTAATTGAAGTTTTGTTAACGAACAGTTATATCGATGATGCTTACGTCCATAAATTACGTTGTGATTTATTTGAAAGTTATTTTATGGACACCGCGCCGCCGCGCCGTAATGATTATAATGAATGTTATTGGAATTGGTATTTTTATTCGGACGAATTATTACTTTGACACTAATAAATTGCTAACAATGTAATTTTGGTAATTGAAAATTGTGCGGGCTAGCTGACTGAAGGCTTACCCATCTCTTGTAGTTTCGGCAGTAAAAAGTTTAACTATTCTATAATAAAACCAAAAACTGTTTAATTTAAGGGAAAATATTACAGCTCAAGAGAATTACTATCATTTTTGGAGATTTTCCAAAAAAGCGAACAAAAAAAAAATAATACTTTCAAAGAAAAAACAAAAAGTTTTAATCTCTAGAGTTCGTTTGTTTGGGCATTCAAGATTTAAGTTTTTGGTTTTGGGAAAAAGTGCAGAAAAACATTTATGTTAATCGTATTATGTCAATGGTAAGTTTTGGATTCGTACAGAAAATTAACTCGAGATTTTGATCAAATATGCCATGATATCGAAGACAAGAAAAGTGGGTCTTACAATTCGATCTGCCTGTCCGGAAGTCTACATCCTAAATCGGTGGATGGATTTTATTCTAACTAAGTATACTTATTGTTTTTTTTTTTCGATAATAACGTAAAAACGTTTGGGCGTTTTTTTCATACATTTCATTTCTTTTCTTGCCAAAAACATACATCTTATTTTTCTCAATAACGGTTCCAACGATTCTTATACAAAAAATTCAGGTCATTAATGAAGGGAAAATGTACTTTTTGGTAAGTTTTTTTTTTTAGAAAAAATTGTTGTTTTTGGTAGGTACCTCTATTGGAACCATTTTTGAGTTTTCAATTTTTTGGAAAACGGTTCATTTGATATTTTTAAAATTGTTTACGGAAAAGCCACTAAGAAGCTTAAAAAGTATTGTAAACCAAAATTTAAAAACAAATTTTTTTTGAAAATTCAATATTTCGAAACCAACTAAATAGATTTTTTTGAAACTTCGTATTTATTAGTTTTTTTTACAAAAAGTGGAATATTAAAAAAAAAAAAAAACTATTTTTCTAAAACTAAAAACAACGACAACTCCCTTACAAATGTTAAAAAATGTTAAGAAAATATTTTTTTTTTGAAAAACGGCTCCAACAATTTTGATAAATTATGAAATGTGTGTGTTCTTAAGTTAGTGCAGTCTGCTTTTAAGTAAAATCAAATTTTATATTGGGTTCTTATTAACGTTACTTAGTATAGAACCACATTCAACTTTTTCGACTATATAATTATTGAATGAACCGATTAAATTTTTATAAAATTGCATTTGCCAAATTTTCAAAAAAAAAAAAATTTCGATTTTTAAAAGATAAATATTTTTTTTTTCAAAAACAAGTAACCGAATTTTTTTTAAGTAAAAATTTTACACGTATATTTATACATAATTACTTTCTCATTGACTAACCAATTTTTGTCGCTAAAAATTTTTTTAAAATTATATGCTTAGTACATAATATGTTTTTGTTTTGTATTCATTTTATTTAATCTTAACTTATAACTATCTTAAAGCCACACAAAAATGTTTTTTATCAATTACTTACAACTAATTTACTGGGCCTTTACGGGCGCTCTAAACTAAACTATATGTCTTAAAACTAATGTCTTTCGACCTAAAAACTATTTTAATTAAATCTAATTATTTTATTTTTATTTAACCAAGAAAACTTTACTACAAAAACTTAGTTTCAGATCATTTTAAATTTACCTAAAAACTACCTAAAGCTAGACTAAAAATAATTAAAACTAGATACAACTTATACTAACTAAAAATAACTTAAACAACTTAAAATACCTAAAAATACCCAAAACCACATAAAAACTAGAACAGCATAGGCAGCATTTTTTTTTTTAAATTTTTTTTTTGTTTACATTTTGTATACAGTACATAATATGTATGTACATACATACAAATGTACATACTATGTACATATACGAAAAAAAAAGTTTTGAGATAACAATCAAACATGACATTACGGTGATAGCGAAGACGAAAAAAGATGGTCTAAAAATTCTGTCCGTCTGTATTTCTGTCTGTCAGTCTGTATGTATACATAGACTCCTACAGTCCAAACGGGTCGGCCGAATTGCTTCAAGCTTGGTATATAGATTTTTTTTAGGTATTGTACAGAGGGGAAATTGAAATTTTTTTTAACTCAAAAAATAACGTTACCTGTCATATAACCCTTACTTTAATACCTATTTTTCTAGAAAACGGCTCTAACGATTTTGATAAAAAAAATCAGTGCAGCTTTTTAGGTACGACCGATCGTACGGTTGAAAAAAAATATATTTTAAATGTCTAAAAGCGGTACTTTTCATAGGACCGTTTTTTTCTTATTTTGACTATCTCATAAATGGCTTAACCTTTTTTTTTTGAAATTTCACATACATAGGTGTAGTTACCCCAATTTTTTCTGCACACCAACATTTTTAATTAATATTTTTTGTATTTTTAAAAGCATTTAACAAAAATTAAAACATTATATTTCGAAAACTGCCCATTCATTTTGTTCAAAAATTATAGCTATATGTTTTTGCTGAATAACTATGAATTGGCGTTTTTGAATATTCTTTGAAAAATGTTTTCAAAAAGTTAAAAAAGAAATTCTCAATTTTTTTCTCATAAATTCAAATTTATCCAAGAAATAAAATGGCTTCCTTTTTTTTGAGGTCAAATTAGTTTAAGTATTTATTTCACAGTTTTGAATTATATTTTCTTTGATTAAACCGATTTAATCTTTTGTGTTTAAGTTTATATTATTTCATATTTAAGATTGTCATACCATTTTTTTGTTAGAAAAAAATTAAAGAAATTTTGTATTAATTAAAAAATTAAGTAAAAAACGAATTTAAAGATATGTATATTTAGATTTTTTATAGAAATCTTTGCATACGATATGATCGAACATAAGAGCAAGTTCGTGGGGTCGGTCCATTCGTGCGTTTTTTTTAGTCAAAATCGTTAGAGCCGTTTTCGAAATAATTAAGAAGGTAGAAAAAATTGTATGGCAAGTACTGTTATTTTTGGGGCTAAAAATCGATTCAAAAATCTATTTGAGACTATCACCTAAAACGCTTAAGTCCCAATTTTGAAGAAAGCCGCTTAGGCTGCAAAACATTGCACAGACAGACAGACGGAATTGCGGGACCCACTTTTTTTGTGCTCTCTATTATCGTAATTTCAAGTTTAAAAAAGATCGCGAGTTAGATTTTTTTTTTCAAATTGCCGCTATAGTATAGGTATACTGTACTATCGCAAGTAAAAACTGTATGTTGAAACAAAATTTGGCGAGGATATGCAGAATCTTAAACAAGCACATTTTAATACAAGTTCATATGGGTCTTACATTTGAAAATATTTTAAACAATTTTTTCATTTGATTAAAAGATCTTCTCTAAATTCTTAATATTCTTAGTGACATTTTAGGATCCAAGGACCAACGCCACTGATCCAATATTTCAATGCGAGAAAATTAACAGTGATGACTTTTTATTGGAAAATGGACACTGGAGGAATTTTTTCACAAGATCAATTCGCAAATTCTTATGTAAGTAATTTTTACTTGCGATATAGGTAGGTACTATAGGGCAAGTTTTGCATTTGGAAAAAAAATCGAACTCGAGATTTTAATCAAAGTTGACATTACGATGATAGAGAACACCAAAAAAGTGGGTCCGTTAATTCGACATTCTGTCTATCTGTCTGTAGAACGATCTACAGCCTAAGCCGCTGAACTGATTTTATTCAAGCTGGGTGATTAGGCGTTTTAGGTGATTGTCCAAAATAGATTTTTGAATCGTTGTTTTAGCCCCAAACATATCGGTACTTGCAATACAAATTTTTCTAGCATCTTAATTATCTGAAAAACGACTCAAACGATTTTGATAAAAATTGGTGTGAGTCCTTGAGTATGGTCTACATTTTGGCTGAACAAAATTTTAAAATATTTTGTTATTAACGGTACCTGCCATACAACCATTTTATTGATTTTTGACTTTCTCATAAACGTCTCAACCGATTTTGATCAAAATTTTTATTAGAAAAAAAAAATTTTTTTATAAAATATTAAGGAATTGTTATATGTATGTATATAAAATTTTAGGTGAAAAACGACTTTCAAAATACATTTAGCCGATTCTATTAACAATCTTTTACATATAATGTTATCGAACATAGGAGCAAGTAAGTCCTATCCAGTCGTGCATTTTATTTTACTTTGCCTAAAATGTTTTGATAAATTTTTGCTTAGCCATTTCTTATTTTGAAAAGATGTCACTTCAATAAACTATTTTTGCTTCTTATTTCATTCGTTTTTGATAAGCAATTTGGTAACTTTGCTAAATATGGCGTATAGGAAGCTTTTGCGAAACAATTTTTATGAAATACTCCGCTCCTCTTTTTTATTGTAATATGTAATGATAATTCCTTGACAATACATAAAATTCAGTTAAGACATGTTGTTATGGAATTCTTCCCTCTTAACATATAAATTGCACGATTGTGCGCCAGGGGTAACACTTTTTTTTTTCTAACTAAGGAATAAAATATCAATATTTTCTACTTTTAATAACGAAAAACTGGTATAGATATGGATATTTCTCCGGCCTCGTCTCTTTATATTCTTCAAAATATTAGAATTGACATAAATCAGCAAAGATTAAATAATATACATATTTCTTTATAAGAAGCACAATACCACTAATAAATATTTATGCTTTATTACACACATTAAGCCATTTTTACGTGACAAGAAAAAATGACTGGTGATCAAATAAATCTAGAAAAAGAAAATTTAAATTCCACAAATACCAAAAATGATAGGGATTATCGAATTAGTTTTGCCAAATTCAATTCGAAAACTTTATACAATTTTCAGTCCACAATGATTGATTCGACAGCCTTAAGCACCAATTTTAAACACAAGCCATAGAAGAAGATAGATTGCCATTAAGACCGGTGGGCGAAGGGTTTTACTTTGGTCTTTACATCCGTACAATATCGAAATAACCCTTTTCCATTGAACACACATCAACATCATCAAAGTTGGTATACCACCACCGGTACCGTACACATCCTACACATTATATGCGCATACATTATATTCGATATAAATGCAAAGCCATTTATGCCTCTTGGATATCCAAAGTAATTTAACTTTTTGTTGGTTGCATAGTGTGAAGATAAAGTGTCGAAAGGACACTATAAATAGAATCCTTCCTATCAACTATATATTCAAATGGAAAACTTTGCTTATCTCTTTTGACAAAAAAGGTGATTTTGTTTCGCTTTGTCAATGTCCAGCTGAATTGTTTGGCTTCGTTTTGTTCCATTCATTTATTTTATACTTTTTGAAAGTGTCTTGTTTAGTCCTTGAATGACAAACACGATGACATAGTCGACAAGGATGCTAAAGATGACGATTACTGTAGATGACGTGAATCCTGGACAACATCAAGCTAGCAAAAACACAACAACGACTACGGAGACGACACATTTCGACTGAATTAAATGAAACTCAAAATTTACTTCAAATGCAAATTAGCCAAAGCTAAAGCCGGTCTGTTGTGTCCATCTTTTATGTTATGACCGTGCTGAACGATGACTATAGAGAGAGAGACTCACATTCAAACAAGCAAGACCAAGGAGTAGGACGACAGACGACTCCATGGAATAATTCAAGTTTTTTGGTGCCCTTCAACTTCAACACAAAAAGGTTTGACTTCTTCCACTTTGGATTTTGCGTAGCCATGTTCATGGTGGCAGACTCACATCATCATTTATTACAAATCTACTGATGGGGTCGATGGAGTGCAAAAATTACGGCAGGAAGAGAACAAGGGCAACAACAAAAGCAAAAGGATGAAAGGCTTATTGTTATTCATTAATTTCAATGTTTACTTTATAAAATATATATCACAACGCAACGCCACGACTAGAACTTTTGGTTGTTATACAATAGATTAACCCTTTTGGCTAACAAGGTGTTTCACAATTCGATTAACGGAATACAATTTGGGTTTTGTTGTGTTTGGCTAAGTGATTAGGTAAGGTATCTGGAGTGACACTTTTCTGTGTACCCTTTCTAAGTGGAAGTTGTTTTTGAAATCGACTTTTTGACCGCAGATTGGTTTTGTTGAAAATTTATAATGTAATTTAAGTTACAGGAATTTAAATATCCCTACAAACTTATGACGTTCAAAATAGATAGAGTTCTGATGGAAACAACAATCCATCTTGTTGTATATTATTACCTTCATCAAAAAGGACACTACATTTTACCACTTAAGATACAACTACATACTTGCATACATTCATCAATCAGCAAACATCATTTTACGTATAATCTTCAATCTATACTATTTCATCATCATCACCCTCCATTCTATTGAAAGATTGAAAGAAGCGATAAAATAGATTTTGATGACCACTGTCATAAATACTTGTATGCCCGCCCCATGCCTCTCATACATAATAGACCCGAATTTTTGCTCAAAGTGGAAGTCCACCAAAAGCGATATGACCACCACATCGCCCTGGTCGAAGAATTATTCCTTTAATTCGAAAACTATTCAATTGTAAATAATAGCTAGCAATCAATTCGAGGACATAGTACAAGCCAGTTCAATCGGAATGGGATGTTTGCGTTTGCATTTCCCATCAAGCGAACAACAAAAAAAAAACAACAAATAACACTCGTGAATCCACATGGACATCGATAAAGTTCAAGGATTCATCCCAAAGGATATATAGTGGCGATAACATGACAAACATCGATTCTCACTTTGGTTGCCAAGAAAAGTACCTACTACTGTTTTCTTAACGAAGGAGAATTTCACAAGAAAGATTTTCAGTTAGTTTGAATTAAATTGTGAACTGATAATATATTTATTCAATTTTGTTTGAAGAATTTATTTATGAACACGCAACAGGATCTTTCAAAGAATATATGGAAATAAAAGTTTTGAAATAAAAAAATAAATATTTGTTTTTAAAACTTAATATTTCGAAAACGACTCAATAGATTTCTTCGAAACTTTGTATTTATATTTGACATTATCTTGAATACTTGAGAAAATGTTTTTTTGTTAACTACAACAACAATTTTTAAAAATTTTCAAGGGCAAACTCGTGCGATCCCGTCGTGCACTTTATATTGAAATAAAAAAAAAAAATAGAAAAATAGAATTATATTCCGTTCCTGGATGAACCAATTCGCTACAATTCTTACCTTAATTAATTATTATTATAATTAAAGTAAAATTCACAGTGGACACCTAGTATATTTTAAATAAGGTTGCCAACACATTTAACATTATTTAACACTTTATTTATCAATTTGAGCTCTATGCGATTTACGCCGCGTCCTTAACTCATAGATTATTGAAGATAAATTGATGAATTTTAATGACATTGACACGTTTTACACAAAATATGGGACCAAAATCATCTCTAGGCAACCTAAGTGTGTCTAGTTTCTTTTGGAATTTTTTAGAATTATATTAGGTGTGACACGTCTAACGCAAAACGCTATTGATAAAACAACATGAAGAGAGACATTTTCACGATGCTAAAGAATAAATCCAAAGTTTTGTTTTAATTGGATACATTGCCTGTGGACAGTTTCGAAAGCCAAATTGAGACCAAGCATTAGATCTTGGCTTACAAGCTTCTTGAGAAAAAAATCTCTATATTTTTTGTGCAAATTGAGTGTGTGTCCGTACTTTCAAAAACTCCGATTTTCTACGAATAAATGTCAGAAGATATTCCCTTACAACAAATTTCTACAATTTTTAGCAGAGAATGTTTAGGAGAGCGTTAAATATTCCCACATTTTAGCCGCAAAAATTCTTTAAACTAAATTACGAAGAGTGTCTTGTCAAATTTATCGTTTCGTCCGGCTTATTCGTTTGATTAAATAATATTTGCGATACTAAATTGTTCGTTTTAAATACTGTAAGAAATACATTTTTAATTTGACGTTTAGCTACCTTTTTTAAAGTTTGTCTCTCTCTGAAACTTATTATATCCACTCCACTGTTTTACCGATAGTTAATAATAACAAAAAATAAAATGCACGACTGGATCGCACGAACTTGCTCCTATGTTCGATCATATTATATGCAAAAGATTCTTAATAGAAACGTCTAAATGTATTTTTAAAGTTGTTTTTTCTCTTAATTTTTTGTATATAAAAATTCTCAAATATTTTCCAAAAAAAAAAAATTGGTATGGAAATTTTAAATATTTAATAATATTAATTCAAAGACAAAATTTCTGAAAAAAATCGTTCCACGTTTTCAAAATTTAAAAAAAATTTTAAAATTTTAATTTTAAAAGAAAATTTTGAAATTCAGTATTGTTTAGAATTTAAAGTGACTCCTGTATAAAAATTTTGATCAAAATCCGTTGAGCTGTTTATGAGAAATTCGAAAATTAATAAAATGGTTGTATGGCAGGTACCGTTAATAACAAAATATTTGGCCAAAATGTAGACCATATCCGAAGTAGTACACACACCAATATTTATTAAAATCGTTAGAGCCCTTTTCGAGATAATTAAGATGGTAGAAAAATTTGTATGGCACGTACCGATATTCTTGGGGCTAAAACGACTATTCAAAAATTTGTTTTGGATAATCACCTAAACGCCTAAGCACCAAGTTTGAACAAAATCGGTTCAGCGGTTTAGGCTGTAGATCGTTCTACAGACAGACAGACGGAAATGCGGGACCCACTTTTTTGGTGTTCTCTATGATCGTATTGTCATGTTTGATTGTTAGAAAACAATTTTTTTTTACGAATACATAACTTGCCTTATAGTACCCATAATCGCAAGTAAAAAGTTTAAGGGCTCTTACCAAAACCCGCTAAAATTTACTAAGAAAATCTAAAACTAATTATAAATGAGGAAAATATTTATACGTTACCTACCTACTTACTATTAGAGTTTTTCATCAAACTCGAACAGACTGTATCAAAAGAATGCAGTGCAAATATTAACAGACAAAAATGGTCGAAAAGGAACACAAACTGGGCGTGGCAAAAATATGTTTATGGGTGAATTGTTTAAAAGACTATTTATTGTAAATGTTTCTAAGTGTAGGAACACAATGCAAGTTCTTTTAAATTTTGTTGGTTAGACTACTTCTATAAAAATAGTGGGGGTACCAGGGGTTCTAAATTAATTATGATGATGATTCCTTATACACCATTTTTTAATATTCGTACCTACATGAATATGTCATCAAAATCTACAAATCCGTTCAGATCTTATTGTATTATGACCAACTCTCAATACAACGGTAATTACTGTTCACTCCTAATAAAATGAGAGTCTTTGAAATTGTGTGCATAAATTATGGGAACAAAGCCATTACCCGGCACCAGTTTATAAGATAAA
The DNA here is from genome assembly GCA_910595825.1 of Philhelius pedissequus. Classification (NCBI taxonomy): domain Eukaryota; kingdom Metazoa; phylum Arthropoda; class Insecta; order Diptera; family Syrphidae; genus Philhelius; species Philhelius pedissequus. Next base: position 39,572,400 of record OU343163.1, read on the forward strand.
ATATATTCAATTCATACAACTTTTGATTTCTCAGAATTCATTGGAATGACAAATTTCTTGAAAACAACATTTACGTTTTGTTCGCAATTTCTCTTCATGCATTGCTGTGTGACAGCTCGAGCATAAAACAAAACTGAAATAAGCAAATCATGAGCTGGCGAAATTCATACTTCAGCACAATGGGCAATCGGTTAATGGCCCACCCATATCCTGGTGGCATCAATAATTTTTTACTATTATTACAATAACTACTATCACCGATATGATGTTGATGATGATGATGATGACTATGATGGCGATGGCGTTCTTGACATATTTATTTCATGTTATTATTTTTATTATTATGATTGTGTACTCTGCGAGCCGAGAGATGAAGTTGCCGCGACTTACTTCTATAGAGGGTGAGTCCATACGATTGCCGATTGGATACGTTTACTTCCTGTGAGAGCTCTTAAAAAAAAAACAGAATGAAAAGGGGAACTCCAGCCGACAATGACGCCACGCGATTTAAGGATTCTCGTACGAGAGTATGTTAAGGAAAATATCTATCTTTTCTTTAGATATGAATTCTCTCAGGGAAGTGTTATCTTTGAATCTATACAGCACAAGCTTGGCGACAGCTCTACATATATACTGATGTGTTGTATGGAAAATGGAATTGCGAATTTGAATTGGTCACAGCCGTTAAGAGTAAGTTTTTGTACAATTATTCTTATGACGGATAATATTATCTTAGCAATAATAGTGTTCATACCTCAAAAATAATGGGGCCAGCAATTCACACACGCATATCAGTTAGAATATAATTGCTCAACAATGTTAGAGGTTTATTGCTTATGGAGTTGTTATTTTATGCTGATGGCTGTTTGTAAATGTTTTTGATAGAGTGCGAAACTTCAGGAAAATATGAAACTCTCTAGAAGAAAATAATAATTACTTAAGGAAACAGTCAGAAGAAGTGACAGAAATGGATGAGCTAAGTTGAAACTACTATGAAACAAAGCGTCAATTTCTTGCATCGAACTTAAAAGCCTTTGTTGTAATTTAGGCAAGAACTAAATGGGTTTTGGCTATAACCTTATAATGAAAAGGCACTGCGAGTTCTTGGAAAACTGGTGATACCGATGAACATTGACTTTGAAGTTCTGAATATCAAAATGGCAAGGAGAAATAGAGCCGTGGAAAGCATTCTTCATTCGTGTTGTTCGGCTGCAGAAAGAATATCTATACTTTACAGTAATTACGAGATTCGACTCAACCTCCTGTAAGCTGATTAGAACCGCGAGAAATGATTGAATATTTGATAGGTAGAAATGCAACTGGACATTTCGCTATAAAATTGTTTAAAAAAAAAATTGCATGTTTCCAATATAGCTCTTTCACCTAGCAGGTCAAAGTATCTAATAAATTTAAATGTCTTAGGGGCTCAAATATAAATGTGGTAAATTTACTCATAATTAGGCCTTACAGATTAAAGCCAAATCAGTCAGGGAGAAGAATTGGAAGAGCATCTTCGAAAAAAGCCCACGCACTGAGCAACATTTTTGGCAATACCTGTAGTCTGGGGTGCACACACTAAGGACTGTAAGCTAATTGATTTCTCATTGCAAAAGTGTTGCTTGTGGATAGTGGCATGGAAGAGCATTGAGTTTTAAAAATATTAAAACATATACACGGATTTTATTCCATATTCGACACTACTGGCCGACTAATTCATCGAAAACACCTGACCTTATTGATTTCGGGTGGCAATGGCGCATTTGAGTGCTAACTTAGACGTATGGGTTCGATCCCCACGCTAGGCAACATTCTTTTTTATACATACAATTTTAATTGGACGCCGCCCGTGGGTTAAAATGAGATAGTAAATACCTGATTCTCGAATCCCTTGTGCCAATAAAAAAATTCTTTCCTTTCTTTCTATTCCTTCTCACTAGTGCCGTGCAGTTGCATTAAAAAGACCTTAAGGTCTTACAGGCATATAGTTAAAATTATTATTTTTAATATTTCTTTGTGGTCAAAGGAATACCCTAGAATAGAATTAACATATGAGAAAGCTTTGATCTTTTCTCAGATCATTCTGGTGTTATTCTGACTGTGAGCGAAAATCTTTTTAAAAATGAACAACCACCTATGCTAACTAATTCAAAACCAACTGGAAAGGTCTTAAGAAAGATATAGAGGATAATCTTGAATGAGAGTTATCACTACAAACGCCTCCCGAACTTGAAGACGCAGTAGATAAATTCGTTGATATCGTACAATAAGCCGCATGGAACAACACCCCGTTTCAAAGAGGAATGCCGCGCTTTAAAAACCTAAAATATCCGCAGGAAATAAAAGATTTAGTAAAAGAGCTCCTCAACACAAGGTAAATTTAAATTGTTTGTGTAATTTACTAAAAAAGACGATAGCAGAATTCAAAAATTCAGAAGTTGGAAATTATCTTGAAAGCTTGACAGCAGGAAAAGAATCCAACTACTCATTTTAGAAAGCTGTTAAAGTAATGAAGAAACCAAAGCTCCCAGCGTCTCCGATTAAGAATGATTAAAACAAATTGGCAAAAAGCGACAGAGGGAAAGCAAATGTTTTCGCAGATTACCTGGAGAAAACATTTAAGCCTTTTGATGCGAGGACTCAACGAAAATTTAAATATACGTTCTAACTCAAACGAAAATTACATAACAAGAAATGTTACCCTTGCCGAATTAAGTAGAGAAATAACAAAGCTTAAGTATAAGAAAGCTCCGGGATATGACTTAATTATGGCCGAAGTTCTCAAAATGCTTCCTCGCAAAGGGTTAATTAATCTTCTTTATATAATAAATGTCACTCTAAGGCTAAAGTACGTTCCGAGCCAATGGAAGGTTGCGGAAGTTATAATGGTTCTCAAACTAGGAAAACCATCACATGATAAGAAATCTTATGGACCCATTTCGCTCCTATTATCTAAGGTCTTTGAAAGAATATTACTTCTGCGCCTGCAGCCAATAATAGAAGAAAAGCGCCTAGTACCTGAACATCAGTTCGGATATAGAAGCAAGCACTCGATCTCGATAATTGACCAAGTGCATAGGATCACTGACGTCATTGAGAAAACTCTTGAAGGAAATAAAATTTGTTTGGCGGTCTTCCTAGACGTGTCGAAGCTTTTGATAAGGTGTGGCATGAAGGCCAAAATTTTAAATTAAGACAAATTCTTCCAGAAGCACTTTATACGCTTTTAAAAGCATTTCTAGAGAATAGGCTTTTTAGAGTAAGACATGGAAACGATCACTCGGATCTCAAAGAAATAGTGGCTGGTGTACCACAAGGAAGTTTTCTAGGTCCACCATTGTGCCTATTATTTACACGTTATATAGATCAATCATCAGAAGACACTATCGTAGCCATGTTTGCTGACGCCACTGCAATACTACCAGTGGGTCAAACGATAAATGATAGGACAAAATTACAAAAAGCTCTGAATAATGTCAATGATTGGACAAAACATGGCGGATATCGCTCAACGAAGCAAAATCAATCCATGTAGATTATACGTACAAAAAAATGAATAGATTAGCAAAATATCTCGGAATGACTCTAGACACGAAATTAAAATGGAAACCGCATGTTAAAAAGAAACGCGAGGCCTTAAATAATAAACTCAGAAATATGCACTGGTTGCTCGGGAAACACTCTAAGCTCATTATCGAAAACAAGCTAATTTTGTACAGGCAGGTGATTAAGCCTGTCTGGACTTACGGTATACAACTCTGGGGTTGTACGCGAGATTCTAGTTTAAATGCCTTACAAACATTTGAAAATAAACTGCTAAGATCGCTTGTAAATGCACCTTGGTACATTAGAAACGAAGATCTCTACAGAGATCGCGGGATTCCTACGGTGCACGATGAAATAAAAAAATTTGCACGAAATCATAGAAAACGGCTATTACAACACTATAATAGTACTCGAAATTATTAATGAGACGAATTTTGTACGGCGCCTGCGAAAGACTAAGCCCTCCGATCGAGCACTAAACGAGAATGCACTTTAAAATCGCGATATCAACGGATAGTTACCTGCAACACGTTAATTAAATTCGTTAAAAATAAATTGCTAGATAAGTTTGAGCTGCAGCTTAGTTGAAATCGGGAGGAGGAGGTGTTTTTAGTACAGTAAGAATCTCACACTCCTATGAGCACAGGTTTTTCGGTCCTCATAGAGCCTTTTGAAGGCTTGACACCTACCCACGAGAAAAAAAAATTGGTGACCGCCAAAAAATGTTGCGGTGCATCAGCAGCTAGGCTTAAATAAACAGCATTTTGTGAAAATGTGTGCGAACTGGAACTAAGTCAAACAGCCATAGCTTTTGTCCCACCTTAACAATGATTATATAAGTTGGTATTATTGTTTCAACTTTTAAATGCACATTCGCTTAACCGTCCACTATACACCAGATTTCATCCTTACTCCTTGAGTCCGACGTTACCAAATCGTTACTGTTCTAATTTTTTGGTCACAAAACATCGATAGAACAGCTAGAACCCTTTTAAGACCAAAACGACGACTTAATTATTGAGTTCGGTGCATAATATTATAGACGATAAATCTTAGTCCATTAGCTGAAACGTCCGAGCAAGTGTGATTGCCATAACTAAGTGCTAACTTACACCTTACGCCTTCATTAGCATTTTTATACGAACCTGAACCTTCCTTCATGTTCCGCAACGCTTAGCACTCTGTGGCTTGACCAAACAAATTGTATACGAATAAATGTATGTCAATTTGACGTAGGCGATCCTTTAGGCGTTAAATTCATAAACTTACTCTATACTCTCTCCTCTCTAGTAATCGTATAGTTGTGGGCTAAACCGCATTATTTTGACTAATTGTCTAATTAACTGACATTTTGTACGCCTTGTTTTATTGCCAAGCCTCCTCGGAGTTATACTTATAGGTACACCTGTATTCACGTGCATATAAAAATGTCAGTTTACTCAGATGTTGGCTTCTCGCTGATAAGGATCTTCACCATTGGTTGGCATTTTCTATTATTTGCCGGCGTTACGACATGGCCAACAGTATAACATTAGAAGTTATATAAGGCCCCCATTGTATTCGGGGCATAAATTGACAGGAAATGTCTGTCGGGTAATATAGTTAGCCATAACGACGGGCGCATAGTAATAGTTGGCTCCCATTGCGCGATTAATTTTCCTTGATAAATGGTGTGCTAATGGAATGCCATGTCAAAATTTTTATTTGTTTTAAGATTTTTCAATCCGATTGTATGATGGCTGAATATAGAAATATGTGTAGGAGTGCAATAAGACCTGACGGAGGGACAAAGGACTAACCGACACGGCGATACGCCCTATTTCATTTGATATTTGAATAAATTAGAATAGAAAGGATTTTTCTATATGCTTTGATAAAAAAAAGGATAACATGCATTATTAAGGTGTAAAACTGAGAACTTTGAGGAAATCCTTTCTTCCTGGGCTGTTGTTTGTTTTTAATGTCGGGTCATTTTTTAGTTTGTTGGCGTTATTAAAGGACAAGGACAATATTTCATTTTTATTTTCACACATTAGTATCGGTTATGTTTTGTTTGTGGGAACTAATTGCCCACGGCTGAGTAGTTGCCGGACAGTAACATGACTTGTGCAGGTGAACTTATCTATCTCAATTATTGTAACATTTGCGTGTGTTTTTTTTTGTTAGGAAATCGACCCGCAAAACATTTACTTGAGCTGGAAATATGAAAACATTACCATCATCCACACATTATATCCGGACAAGTGCAGGCAAGGCCTTTCAAGCATCCCTTACATAGCCATCTGTTACATGAGAGTGTGTAGTCATTTTCTTAACAACGAAACGAAAAAAGGGGCGAGTAAAAAAACGCACGTGCAATATTTGCATTTCATCGCATCCTTATATAGTATCGTCCTTAATCGTATTAACATCCATGGTTCTATATTCTAATTGAAGAGATCATTTTTTATTCGGGTCAGAGATAGATTTCACTCTTCCATTAGCCATATGTGTGCAATCCGACAAAGTGTGAGGTACTTGTATCGCATAAGGATTAAAATATATTTTACTATTGTGTCCTTATTTTAAGCTTCCCAGCAAACTAATAATATTTTCCCTTACTAGTCAAAATAATCGGATGAATTGTAACTCATTTGTATGTAGATTTTGTTTTGGAGATTTAAGACTTAACATTTTTGATACTACAATAAATAATGTTAATGAATAAAATGTTGTGGGCATTTATTAAATTCAATGTGCGGGTGAAATTAGCCAAGGGAAATATTTAGATTAGATATTTTTGTGTGTCGACAACTGTTGTGAACTCAATTTGTTCCAGATGATTTATATTATAGGGTCAGGGATATAATTTGTACTTGTACGAGTAATAAAGAATTGCGTTTTATTTCGACAGGTGTAATTTATGTGTCGACAATAATTATAGGGGCTTAATTATGAATATATGCTTTATTATTTTTTTGATTTTTGTGAAAAAGTTTATTTCGTGCATTTAATTTTACCCTAACGTTGGATATGTGATTATAGTTTTTTTTTCGCATAAGTTTCAAAAATATTAACTAATAGGATTTGAGTCACTGACTTAACATTTTGATGAGTTCTACTCTTCAAATTGTAAAAATGAATTGCATCTGTAAAATCCACCGGAAAACTTGGAAACTTAAATAGTATTTTTTATGAAAATCTCGATAAAATAAAATGCACGACTGCATCGATCGAACTTACTCTTTTAGCTAACAATCTCATATGATGGAGCAGTTTTTTTTTTGTTTTTGACAGATAAGCTGACGACTTACCTTTTCGACCGCCATAAAAATGTCTGGATCTGCTTTCGTTGATCTTTTATCAGCTTATAGGCTATTAAATTAAATATATAAGCTATATTTTATACATATGTTTAATATGCAAATCTTGAATTTATCCTGATTTTAAAATAAAATTTCCAAATATATATTTTGTTTTGTTTATATTTTTCATGGAAACGGATCTTATTTCCAAATTTATATTTCGTTTTTTTTTTACGTTTTGCTGTTTCCCTGGATTTTATATCCAAATTGGTTTTTGTTTTGTTTTCTTCTGCTGTTGTTATGGATTTTATTTCCAAACTAGCAGAAAGTCCCCGGCGTTGCCCGCAAATTTTGTAAAAAAAGGATTTTTCATTTATTATTATTATAAATTTATTTAGTGCAATATCAAACCACAATAAATTCAGCATTAAGGCTCTAACAAATAAGCCATCAGCCTTCGCTCTTATTTATAAGGTAAAACTTACAAATTAGTATGTTTAAGTGTACAATTTTCTATTCTTAAATTATATTTAACAAATTAAATTTTTTTAGGAACTCTATAATTTTTAAACTGTTTTCTAAGCTCGGATTTTTAATTAAATTAACGTTGTCGGTTCTGTTAGTTCAAGATGTGTTATATCGTAATTTTTTGTGAATTGTTGCAAAATATGCAGGAATTGTTGGTTACATGCTTGTCGATGAGGTGTATATGTGTAAGATGGGTATGACCGAGTCTAAGTCTTGTTATATCTCTTAGTTTATTCGGTAGATAAACCTTGGAACGAGAAGGGTTGATTAAATTGGTGTAATAATTGTTTATGTTTTTGAAGTTTTGAAGAGATTTTTCGACTTGCGAGTTTGTGATTGTTTTAAAGAAATCATATGGGTTGGTGATGGCGGAAGTGTCGATGGGTGAGTTGGTAGCCAGTTTGGCTGCAGAATCAGCTGCTTCGTTTCCAGGAATGTTTACATGTCCTGGTATCCAAACGACTTTAATTTTTGTTGTATATTGGCAAAGTTTGTTTCGGATTTTGATGATGGGTATAAGTCAGAAAAGCTGACAGAGAATATGCAATATTTGCCTCTTCTTTTTTCAGCGTTAAATGAAATAAATGAAAAATCCTCTTCCTTATAAATTTTGTTTCTTAATTTTTTTATTTCATTTGGAAGATATTGCATGAAAACACCTTTGCCTCAGATGACCGGGCAACGCCAGGTACTTTCTGCTAGTTACTAATATGCGTATTAATTTTTATTTAAAAAAATTGACCAACCCGTTTTTGAAAAATCTATATTCAAACAAAAAATGATAAACAAAATAATTTTAATCAATTCACCCCAATAATGAGTTCTATGAGAAGTGCAGTTAATAAAAACACCATATGAAATATTTTTTTTTATAACATTTGTATGGAAGGTACGGTTGTTTTTTATTTTAGGAAAATAGTTTCTTAAGTATTCAAAAAACTACAATATACAAGGTTTCAAATAAATCGATTAAATGGTTTTTAAATATTGAGTTTTCAAAAAGAATAGTTTTTTATCTAATTTATAAAAAAAAAAGTTTTTGAAAAATATCAGTTTAAAATCTGTTGAACTGATACCCTATTCTGGTTCTGTGAAAAAGCGATGATAAATTTTTCATCGATGAATTTGATTTTGCGATTCCCGTTTCGGGTAAACATGAAAACTTCTGTCAAAAATTTATCAAATGAAAAATTTTTTATCATCAGATTATTTGGTCTGATAAAGTAAAGATGGATAAGGAAAAGAAGGTGGTAATTTTATTTCACAATTTATCATATTGAACAATTTAAAAAATTCAACACCATGTTTACAATTTCATTGAATATGTAATTTTGTAAGTTTAATAATAAAAAAATGCCGACTGATTGTTTCACTTGAAATACAACTTGCATCGTGCGAGGATCCACCAAATCGTGCATTAATTCAATTAAATAAGATTGTCACAAAAAATTTGCAAATTTTTTGAATGTCCACCTTTCCTGCAGTAATACAATGTCTTTCTTAGGAAAAGTAATCTTGATATCTTTTCCATTTATTGGTCCAATTACTCCCGGAAGAGCAGCTACTGCAAAAAACTTCTGCTTCGCACTAATTAGCTTAAATCCCGAAATAAAAAAAAAACTTATTCTAATTTATATACATGTTTTATGCTAATTACCTTTCTGAGTCTCTGCGCTCTTTATCTAAAAAAAAATATGAATCAAAATAAAACTCATTTCAAACCCAATTATTTCTTTTAGTTCCAAACAAATTTCAGTGTAAAATATTACAAGACACGTTCTGTCAAATGATTTTTTTTTCGTTCAGCACACATTAAAGGCAAAATTATCATTATCAAAGAATCAAATTTCCGAATAAAATGAAAAGATAAAATGAAAAAGTCGTATGAAAACTCTGGTGATAAAACTTTTATCATTTCATTTTATCATAGAACCATAATAGGGGCCTGTTTAGGATGTTCTCCATAAAACAATTTAAAAAAACCATGTGAACAGTTTCGCAGAAAATTAAAAACCAACAGAATTGTTATACTGGTACGTATCAAGAAATTACCAAAAAGTAAGTAGTCCATGTATTGATGAACTGATTTTTTTTATAAAAATCGTTCAAGACATTTTTAAGAGACATGAAAATGAATGCCAGGTACCGTTATAGTTGGTCTTAAAAAAAAATTATATGACCTAAAAAAAACATTTTGTACATTCCATCCAACCGCTTAGGCTGTAGACTTGCGGACAGACGACAGAATTGTGAGACCAACTTTTTCGTCTTCGCTATCACAAATGATTTGATCAAAATCTCAAGTTCGATTTTTTTTTGCGAATGCAAAACCTGGCATACAATTTTTTCTACCATAGGTGAAGTCTAGATTTTGGTCCCATTTTTTTTTTAACATATATTGTAGAGAACCATTTTTTTTATTTTTCACTTTCTCATTAAATATTTCAACCGATTACAATAAAAATGTTAAATAGGAGGTCATTTGAATTCTATAATATTACTGCATATCAAAATTCTCGAAAATCATTTTTTTTTTACATTTGACAACAAATATATGTGTCTTTTGTTTTTGAAATTTAATACATATTTTGAAAACAAGTGAATGATTTTTTGAATTCTGTTTTTAAATTTAAATTATTAAATACTTAAAATTACTATACCAACATTTTTTGTTGAAAAAAAATAAAGAAATTTTGTATATAAAAAAATTAAGTAAATAAAAAACGATTTTAAAGATACATATATTGAGCTGTTTCTACTAAGAATCTGGTGCTTACCTAGTGATCCGTTCGTGCATTTTATTTTTATAAAAATCGTTGGAGCCATTTTTAAGAAAAGTAAGATTTACCTCGTTATTTTAAATCTTAAAAACGGGTGGGCATATTGCCCAAAAATAATATATAACAAGTTTGAAGAAGAGCAATTAAACCATTTAGACTGTAGGGTCCCTGGCACACAGAGAGAAAAAATTATAAAATTATGCGATCCACTTTTTTCACCTGCGGTATCAAAAGCTCGACTTCAGTTTTTCCTTACAAATTTTTATTTATTTAATTTAATTTTATTTAACAAGCAAAAATGTAATCTTAAGTTTGGCGCAGTTTTCCTTTTACTTGTTTTTATAACAAACGAACAAAATTTGACATTTAATTTAATAGTGAGGCATTCAAAACCGTAAGAGTTCAATTTGGAATGTTTCAGTTTAAATGGTAAATATCTTTAGAAAATAAAATGCACGACTGGATCGTATGAACTTGCTCTTGTTGCTAACAACTTTAATGTAGCTTTGATTGAGGCTTCGTTAGTTAGATGTGGTTATCCTATGCAGGTTTATAGCCTATGTAGGTAAGATTACCTTGATTCTTATTATAATGAATTGTCGAATGGCTGGTCAAGGAAAAGTTACATAGGTACCTACCTACAAATGTATATTTAAATCTAAGTTATAGATTTTAATTATGTAAATATATCTACATACATATACATAAGGCCCAAGTATGTAAACATGTACACATAATAATGAAAATGAAAGATGTAGGTGTGTAGGTGACTATATGCATACAACTTCATAATTTAGGTGCAATATGCATAAATCAGATTCATGGGAATTTTCAAGGCACATATTATGTATATATATGCATATGTATAGGGCCTACATTATAATTAGTATTCATTGGCGTACGCAAAAATACGGAAAAAGGGAATAATAATAAGGTAGAAATAAATGGATAATACACATACTTAAATGTTTTTATATTGCTTACTCGTTATAGTTTGAGGGAAATTAAGAGTCCATTTGAATTCATGGATAAATGAGAATATATAAAAAAAAATTCAAAAATCGTTCGAGCGGTTTTTTAATAAATTATTTTTTTATGTATAAAATTTTGAAAACATTTTGGGAAAACAAATGTGGAACGCCATTTTGAAGATATTATTAATATACATATAAAATTCAAATTAAAAAACAAATCTGTGACTGGTTTTTGAAAAATCGATTTTTCAAAAAAAAAGTTTGTTTATTTTTTTTTTTAAATCGGAAAACTTTTTTTTTTGTAAATTTGAGTATGCAGTTTTATTAACAAATTTTGGTTTGTATAAAAAAAATATTTTAATCGCTTTATCTAATATTGAGAAAGTCGACAATTATAAAAAGTGGTTCTAAAGGAAGTACCGTTAATAACTACACAAAAAGGAATATTTTTATACTTAAAAGTGAACTCTACTTATTTGAGAACACACAATTTTTTTTATAAAAATTCTTGGAACCGTTTTCGAGAAATAATTTTTTTTCTTAACGGTTTTTTAACATTTGTATGGGAGGTACCGTTGTTTTTTATTTAAAAAAATAGTTTTCTTAGCTATTTACGGTAATACCCAAAAACCATTTTTAAAAAACAAATAAATTTCCAAAAAAATTTTTTTTTTAATTTTGGTATACATTTGTGCTTAAACTTTCTAGGAGCTTATGCGTAAAAAAATGCAAAAAAAAATTGATTAACCAAAAATAACATTAACATTTTTTTTCCAATAAAAAATTATCAAAATGTACCCTTTCCCTTTATTAATGAACTAATTAATGTAAATAAAAATCGTTGGAGCCGTTTTTGAGAAAAATAAGATTTTTGTTTTTGGTCTAAGAAAATGTATGGGAGCTAATGTTATTTGTCGTCTTAAAAAAAATGAAAAAAACGTGGTGGCATATTACCGAAAAAACAATATGTACCAAGTTTGACGCAAATCTATCCAACCGTTTGGGCTGTAGACTCGAGGACAGACAGACAGACTGACAGAATGACAGACAGACGGAATTTGGGGATCCAATTTATTGGTGTTCTCTATGATCGTAATGTCATGTTTGATTGTTAGAAAATTTTTTTTTTTTACAAATACATAACTTGCCTTATAGTACTTATATTCGCCAAAAAAATGCAACCACTGATAGATGCGTTGAAATATATATTGTCGTATGATATGCCGAGAGTCAATGGCATACTTAAAGGCATCAGAATTGGTTTGTGTAGTTGTAATGCCTTTGCAAAAACAGGTGACGAACAAAACACAAGGGGTATTCACATCTGGTGTATCAAGTCTTGTAAAATTGTAAAGTTTTATTTTTTTACAACAGACTGTGAACACACATTTACTAATCTGTAGCAACACTGAAGCAAATGTCCAAATCTGTTTCACATTTGTTCTGAAATATCTTAGTTTGTGTTAAAAAAATCTTACACTATTGTGTTTTTTCTGTTGCAATAGGGTTCGGGTATTGTAAAAGTGTAAAAGTGTAAGGCTTTGACATTCAGTATATTTCGTTGCTGTAGTGCAAAAGTGCTACACTTTTACAATGATACAAGACCAGATACATCGGATCGTGAATACCCCTATAATGTTGTCACAATTCCCAGGCTACGGCAAACATTATTGGATTCATTTGGAATTTTGAGGAACAGCTCATTGCAAACGCACCTATATAATGTTGTACAACCGATTTTTATTTGATTTCCGCAGTTGCGTTATTTTGCTTTAAATTTTTCGGTGCTTTCTCCGGGATACCTTACCTTTGTGTTGAAACTTATCATAGCTATATATCAAGGATTATTTGCGAAAAAAAAATTCTGAAACTCCTCCCACATCGAATATGATTTTACAAAATTTTGAGAATGATTTTTATTTAAATACATTGTTTAGTATATTTGCCTATGTTCGCTCGACATTTCATTTTTGTTTACCGGGTTCTGTAGAATTTAATATGGAAAGTTTGTATTTTGCCGCAATTAATAAGTTTTAATTAAATTTTTCAACTTTCATCGTATGTTGTTGACACATTTCACGGACCATAATCATACAACATGTTACTTTTTATTTTTTTTTCTGCCAACACCTCCACAGTAATATCTGGATAATACCTCTTTTCATTCTTTTCTGTTATGGTCCAAAAAAAACACATATTTCCATAATATAGCAAAACAACATTTCAAACATTTTAGCTTTCAAAATTGGCGCTGTTTTGGCACTTTCCCAGAGTTTTGTAAATACACAAATACTCTCAGTTACATTATTAAATTTCTAAACTGCCCCGTTTGTGCAAGAAAACTTCTTAGCCATCACCTATAATCCTGCAGTATGCTAACCAAAATTCACATGCGGCATCAAGCTTCTGTTAACAAGTCCACCATTCATATTGTAGCTTATTTCATATATAAATAAGGTCCATTTGGTTATAGCACCTCATCGCTCTATACAAAACACATCACCTCCTTATCTGACAGACGTGTCGTGTCCATACAAACATACACATAGCTTTGTGGAAAACTTCTGTAGAAATTCTCACACAAAGGAACTTAATTGAATTTTAAATTACTTTCGCACAAAATGTCTTGATGTAATGTGTTATGTGTGTGTGAAGTGGAAAGGTCCTTCAAAATATGCAAAATTGAAATTACCCAAACGTCTCTCTCTCTGCGATTTCCCAAATGACTAGAAACTTTGGGCCAAGAGTGTTGTTTACAGTAACGTGGGTGAGTATACGAGTTTATCTAAACAAAAAACTGTTAAATGCAAATGGTCAATATTAATTCTACACACAGTTGTTGCCAGTCAGAGTTAATCCTCGACTCTTAGGTGAATAATGCATTTATTATGCAAGATTTTCGAGGACACGAAATGACAAAGGATTAACTAACGCAAAAGGACTATATGGAGGATTTTACACACTCCACTTAATTTGGTTGATTCTATATGCTATGAGTGAGTATTGACAATCTGGTTCTTAATGGAGCGCTGTGAGTGTAGGGTGTTGCAAGTTGTCGAAAATTGTGACTTTCCTTTCTGAAAAATCTTTTGTTTTTAATACGAAGTTCGTAAAACTGATTTCAAAACTATTTCATATTGTTCATTTATTATCGGAAGGAAAAGGTCTATTTTAAAATTCTTTAGTCTTTTAGCTGGGTCCGTTGCAGAAATCAATGAAAGTCAAAATAACGATCGTAACACAATTTTACTTCTTCAGAGCCTATATTTGCGGGATGTAATCTGTAGGCAAATAGAAAAGTTTGGAGTAATCTCCGCACTCTGCAGATGATGAAACCAATTTACTCGAACCTCATTATTACTTCATGATAATAACATACTCGAAGTTCAAGTAAATGCAGGAAAAAAACAGAATACAGTCAAACATGGTGTCGTTTCAAAATATTTTGATTATTGTGTAGGCCAACATTTTCTTCGTCGAACCACAAACTTTGTAATCTAGCCGGCCCACAGACAGGTAAGATCAACTTCAATATAGTACGCAAATTATACTCTCACCAAGTTCGAGAGCCTCCAGTGCCCATAAGGTGGGTCAATAATTATTATTAAATATTTTTCTTGTGGCAGCCATTATATATAGACACCTACGAGCATTTTCGTTAAAATGGGTGGTAATGGCGCAGTGGATAAAGTGCTTTATTGCTAACCAGGACGTGTGGGTTCGATCCCCACGCTAGGCGCATTCTTTTCTATACCTCCAATTTTAATTGGATGCCACCCATGGGTTAAAATGAGACAGTAAATACCTGGTTTTCAAATCCACTGTGTCCAAATAGTGCCGTGCAATTCAGGTTGCATTTAAAAGACCTTAGGTCTTACAGGCATATAGTTAAAATTAAAAAAAAAAAAAAAAAAAAAATTAAACACTATTTTTTGCCAGAAAAAACTACCACGCAAACCAAACATAAGCTTGACAAATATTATGGGAACACAAGCACAAGTGACGCCGAACTTTCAGGTCACCACTCCAGAAATGGCCGAAAAAAAACAATCGTTTGATAATGGATGATTGGTGAATGAAAGTACGCTAGCTGGAAAAGGACATAGGCTCATCAGGAATTTCGATTTAACATAATTATTTGGACATAAGCTTTCCGTAAAATGGGTGCTGCGTTTGCTCACCATCGACAACATACGCATTCGCTTGACAACTGCAAATGTGTGTTTGGCGATGTTGCAGAAATAAAAATCGACTGATTTTTTGCGCCATTTCTTAACCTTGAATTAAACCTGGATTCACCGTAAAAGAACATATACCAACGAACAGTCAAATCAATGGACTTCTCCTGGTGAATCGAAGCGGAAGAAGGCCAAGGTGGGTTCTTGAGCAAACCAGCTCATGAGGGCAGTTTTTTGGAATGCGGGCCTTGATATTACCTTAAAAATGGTAAAACGATCACCGGCGTATAACGCAGAGCTGCTGCATTTGATTCCAAGCTGATTTGAAGCAAAAACGCCCGCCTTTGGAGAAGAAAAATGTTATTTTTAACCAGCAATGGCGAAATTGTATGAATTTCGCTACGAACTCCCTCCTCACCCTCATCCAGGCATCATAAAATTAGAGAAACGTTGGATGAAGTATATCGAGCTAAAAGGAGACTATTTTGAGAACTAAAATGTTTTTATGCTGAAAAGGAACTTATTGATCCTCGATAAAAAAAAAAATTTAAATATATTTTCTTCTCTAAACGGAGTTTTTGAGAAATTTCTTCACTGCCCCTACTTCAAAGACGTCACATAATTCAGAAGAATTTCCCTACGCTATTTACCTATAGGATATCATCGACGATCAACCCCAATTCTCTGGCATTACAGAAGTTGTAACCCAAGCAAGATAGCCCCGGTACCTCAATCGAACTCACTATAATGGAACCTCATATTTAACAGATAAAATAAACGCTCATATAAGAAAAACTTGCTTATAAGAAATGCAATGAGAAACACCGTGCTTTTTCCTTATATGTATTTCTTTCGAAATGAAACTCGCATATAAGAAAAACTCTGTTATAAGAAAGCATTTCTCATACACCAAAATCAATTCTTAGAACAAAAAAGTAAGCTTATAAGAAATTTACTTTGTCAGACAAACCTGTGCCAAAACCGTTGGGATACGCATCTTTGTGTTAAGATCTTCATTACAAAATCCCACTTTCCAAAGGAATGACAGCTGAAAATTGGAAATGCCGCGAATATTCTGACCATAGTTGAGCAATACAAAGATGGGAAATTTCTGCAGCTATTTGTGTTTTCCCACAAGCTATTACCGTTATGAAACTGTGTAGGACAAAAGTGATATTTTTGAATTTGTGTGTAGTTTAACTACACCACATAATGGTGTTCGATTTCATATTTATTCATGGCGAGAAAGTAAAATTTACAAATACATTCTGACATTTGCGCTTGACTTCTTTTTGCTGGTTGTCTTTCGACGATAAATGTACATGTAATACAAAACAGTCCCTGTACAATGTACATTAATATGTAGACATGTATCAACCTAAATTGCACAGGCTAACAATATTTTGCTTTTATTTAAATTTTAATTTTGTTTATTTGAAGAGAAGGCTTTATTTTATTTTTTTTTACTTGTTGAGGAAGAGTATATGTTTATTACTTTGTTGCATTAAGGCCCGTTTGCTGATACGAAACATAAATAGTTATGTTCAACTTAAAACGCTTAAGGGCTTTTTCCTCTGCGTAAACTGTCACATACCATTTTAAGTAAAACTTAAAAGCTTAAGCTGTGCTGTGTATCAGCAAACGGGCCTAAAGCTTTTATCTTAAAAAAATATTATAGAAGAAGTTTTTATATAAAAATACCTTTTGCCATACTTTCTTTAAAAGAAATTTTCTTTCTTATATCTGATGTTTGGATATAAGAAAACTCGGATATAAGAAAGAAATCTCTTGGATTTTCAGACTTTCTTATATCCGTGTTGCACTGTATTTCATAGTACCAAGTCGGGTGTTCACATTATTTAGTGTTTTTCTAAGTGAATGTGTCTACAATCTGATCTCTTTTAAATTTTGTTTCGTAAGAACTATTCACATGGGAGTGCTTAAGGAATTAAGGAATATTCTTCAATTTTGACATTTCGTTAAGTTTGGCCTTTTTTTTTAATTATTGCGAATGACTTTTAATAATTGATAATCTCAGATTTTGAGGTAATTTGGGGCAAACAATTTATTTGCTCAATTGTGGATGGTATGTGGAACACGAATGGAGTTTGACAGTTTGAAATAATCACGTTGCCATTTCGCGCCGACCAATTTATTTTCTCAAGTTTTATTTTATATCGGCAATTAAAAAGCAAATGTTATTCTCTAAGCACTAACATAAATGATGTTTTTTACCGTTCTGTTAAGCATTTTGGAGGTTATCAATTGTCTTAAATCAAATGTATTCATTCATTCTCTCATGCTAATGGTACCTTGGCCGGGAAGCGGAAGAAATGTTGAAAAATTCAGGAAATTCTAAATCAATTAATTCACTAGTCAATTTCGCCAAAAAGCTTTTCAACAATAACATTATATTCCAAATCGATATGAAACCTTTTAAGGTTATTTTTAATGAATTACCTAAACTTCAGCTTAATAAGAAATGAGAATCAACAAGAAAGAATTATTTGAACAAATATAAATATGTATTGATCTTGTTTCGACACTGATTATGTATATCCACTTTTTTTTTGTTGTAGCTCTAAAAACTTTTTAATAAAAATCGATTGGTATTTTTCCAAAATATAAAAACAAAACTAAAACATGTATCTTAATTGAAAAAAAAATCGCTTAACTTCAAAACACCCTGTTTGTGACGAAATCACACAGGGGTTTTTCATCTAGAGGATGAGTGGCTTAATCAAAGCAGGTACATTGTTATCCCTGTGTTGTCTTGGCAGGACTTACGTATTTAAGATTTTCTTGTATGAGATAACAATTGATTGCCGCTCATTACTGCCATTAGGTTACATTTTGGTTGAACGTGAACCCTCGCATCACCCGGTTACCAATTCGCCCTTTCTGACCATTTTCAAATAATGACGAATCATAAAAGATTTATCCAAATGTAATAGGCATATTCTATGGACACTACATATGCATATATACTTGAAACACCCACACCAAAAGCCATCACAGGATACTCCGACTCCTGGGGGAGCACTCGGAGAACAATGGAAAAATAATTGGACACATGAGTGGTCATTTGGTCCATCTCTCGCATAGTCATTATTTCCGCTCTTCAAATGAGATACGCCAATTGTTGTCATCTATTGAAATAAAGGCCAAAATGTATTGTGTTTCAATACGTTTTCCATATCTACCTACATTATATTTATGTGAAGGTGCGGATGCGGAGGATTTTCTGGCATTTCGGGGTTCATTTATTTTTGAACGGATAGACATTGACAGCAAAGTGATGGTGTTTTGCTTTAGGAATTTTAGGCGATATATTAAAATCGCCTCTCGATATTTTGTTGCATCCAATTTTTGGGGGTTGGTGCGATTTTCCAATGCATTCCTGAGTGCAAGTCGCTTCTGTTTGTTGGAAATGTTGATGACAGTTTCGGCAGAAATGTAATTTTGAAAATGCCATTGGCTATGAAAATGAGAGTCCGAGGAAGGATATATCGGGAAAGGGACTTAGGGCATTGAAGTGTTTGTACTGAACAAATATATTTGAAAGACACATTAATCATACATATAAGATGTAATACCAGGAATTTGCGAATAAATATTTTAAAAAAGTAAGAAATATTAAAATAAAGAATCAGAGTCTACACCTGAAACCTAGCTTTTAAGATGAATATTTGTAGGTGTCATAAAATTAAGCATAAGCATTAGCATAAAAGCTTTGCAAAAGATGACGTTTGAATTCTTGTACAAATGTGAATCACGTAGATTTAAGTAGAAAAAATATATTTAGCATCGCCAATAATAAGGGGAGATCCTAAATATTTGCGCATAAAATTTGAATTAAGAAAAAATTATTTAACCGATTTTAAAAATTCGATGTTTCGAAATATTTTTTTTTGAAATTTTCAATATGCAATAAGTCAGTCTATATGTCTTTATGTATGCATAGACACCTACAGCCCAAGCGGGTGGGCCGAATTTCTTCAAACTCGGTATAGAGTTGTTTAGGTTAATGTACAGAAATTTGTTTTTAGCTCTAAAAATAACGGTACCTGCAATATAACCGTTACGTTAAAGCCTATTTTTCTCGAATCGGTTTTAACGATTTTTATTTAAAAAAATCAGTGCAGCTTTTTAGGTACGACCAATCATACGATTGAAAAAAAAAACTTAAATGTCTAAAAACGGTACTTTCCATAAGACTATTTTTTTATTACGGCTATCTCATAAATGGCTCCACCGATTCTTTCGAAATTTCACACATATATAACCTAATTGTCCAATTTATACTGTGTACCAATATTTTTAATTAGTATTTTTTTTTGTATTTTTAAAAGCATTGAAAAAAATTTAAACATTTATATGTATTTTGAAAGCTGCTCAATAATTTTTTTTTCAAAAATTATAGTTATATTTATTTGTTGAATAACTATGAATTGGCGTTTTTGATTTTTTTTAATTTTCTTCAAAAAGTTTTAAAAAAAAACTTCTTTACTCAAAAATCGCTCCACAGATTTTTAAAATTTTTTTCTAATAAATTCAAATTTTTACAAGAAATAAAATGGCGTACTTTTTTGAGCTCAAATTAGTTTAAGTATTTATTTCCGAATTTTGGATTATTTTTTCTTTGATTAAGCCGATTTAATCTTTTGTTTTTATGTTTATATTATTAAACATTTTAGATTGTCATACCAATATTTTGCAGGTTGTTTCAGAATCTTCTGTTAAGTAAGAATTTTGCAGCAAATACAGACAAACAGTGCTAATAAGATTATTATTAATATTTTTTTTTTTTTCAAAAGTTCATGGTGTTAAAACGTGTCGGATCAACACAGAGGTATACGTTTTTCTATTGTAAGCTATATCAGTGATATATGAATTTCAAATTAAAGAGTAGAGTTAAAAGTAAAATAAAGATAATAAACTCATATCTTGAAATCAATCTTTAGCTCTGGGGGTATTGGTATCGAAAAGATACCAGCTCACAGCTTCCATACAAATTTCTCTCCAAATTTCAGACAATGCATGAATTGCTTCAAATTTATTTATAAAAATTTACCTCATTAAATAATATTGTTCGGCATGTTGTTCGCAAGCTTAATTTTGACAGTTGCTCTTATTCTTTATTTCTGTGTGAATTTTAATTTGTGAAATTAAACATCATAATCTAAAAAAAAAAAAAATTGCACGACTGGATCGCACGTACTTGCTCCTATGTCCGATTACATTATATGCAAAATATTCCAAATAGAAAAATATTTGTATATATTTTTAAAGTCGTTTTTTACTTAATTTTTTTTTAAATTGGTATGAACATTTTAAATATTTAATAATATAAATTCAAAAACAAAATTTCAGTAAAAATCGTCCACCCGTTTTCGAAATATTGAATTTTCAAACGAACAAAAATATTTTTTTTTTTTTCAAAAATCCAAAAAACTATTTTTCGAAAATTTTGAAATGCAGTATTATTTAAAATTTGAAGGAGCTCCTGAATAAAAATTTTGATCGAAATATGTTGAGCCGTTTATGAGAAAGTCGAAAATCAATTAAATGGTTGTATGGCAGGTACCGTTAATAACAAAATATTTAAAAAAAATGTTTAGCCAAAATGTAGACCATAGCAAAAGAAGTACACATACCATTTTTATCAAAATCGTTAGAGTCGTTTTCGAGATAATATAGATGGTAGAAAAATTTATATGGCAAGTACCGTTTTTTTTGGTGCTAAAACAACAATTCAAAAATCTATTTTTGGACAATCACCTAAAACGCTTAAATACCAAGAAAATCGCTGCAGCCGTTTAGGCTTTAGAGAAATGTACATACAGACAGACAGACACGCGGAATTTCGTCACCCACTTTTTTTGTGTTCTCCATTATCGTATTGTCAAGTTTGATTAAAATCTCGAGTTCCATTTTTTTTCCAAATGCAAAACTTGCCGTATAGTACCTATGTATATCGCAAGTAAAAATTGAATATACATACACAATTTAATTTTACAGCAAATAATTCAAAAATTTACACTGGAAATCGAATTTTTGGTGTTGTTCATTATTTTTTATGGAGAACTGATATGTGCCCTGTGCATATTCTCAACAAAGACCTTATGTCCAAATTGCCAAAGTGAAAGCGGACAAAAGTCTCCAAGGCTCAGAGAAGTTTTACGTAGACCTTGGACAGTAAGAAGATCTCCCTCACTACAAGACGTGAAATTATGTAATATGAAAAAAAATATATTTATACTATCCTGCAATTATTAAGAAATAATACTAAAGTTCGTATACATTTATTGTTCAGTTCAACTAAAAGTGATCTTTACAGAAAACTTCATTTTTTTAAATTAGTTTTTCCTATTTGCATTTCCCTATTTCCAATTAAATGAGACAAAAATTGACGTAATGGTAAATAGCGACAGGGGAGCAATGTTAATTGAATTTTTGGGCCAGAACTTGATAATAAGCATGTGATGCAAAATTTGGTAAATAGATTATTTGACTTCGCGTCGCTGAAGAATTGTATACTGGCATTTCTTATTTTTTTTTGATACGCGTCAACGCACAAGTCTAGATCAACAATCGTCGAACTTCTGACCATCTAGATATGAACATTTGACAAGCTATCGAAATCATTTAGCCCGAAATGTTGGACAGAGAGTTAAAAAGTCGAAGTGAACAAAAAAAAACGATAACTATTTTATTAGACAGTTTCTTTTTTATTAAAAAAAATTACATCCTGTCACAATCACCTTATTTATGTCATTGGCAGGAAAATGGAGTTTCGCTTCAGAATTCAATTCTAAACATTTTCTCTCCTGTGATTATGATGGATCTTGGCAAGCTGCAAGAAGACGAACAACCTAAATCGCCCCAAACATCCTACAGTAAGCAACTAATGACCTATTATCAGGAATGCATTTTTTTAAGGAAAATGCACTGCTACACATATAAATCCTTTTTTGTAAATTTTTGCATTCTAGGATTCTAGAAGAGGGAGAAGGAGGATTTGGATCTCGATTTATTTCTTTAGAAATGATTTACAATTCCGGAGGGAACTTTCCTGTGGATATCTCTATAAGTTTATCTTCAGTATTATTTCTTCCTCGCTCCACTTACTTGCAAATTTCACGAAAATAAAACACAAAAAAAATCCTTAGAATTCCGAGAATGTCGTCGTCGGTCGTTATCGTAGTCGTTGTCGTCAGTGGATCCTTATTGGCAATTATTTTGTCATTCCGGTAATGATACGTGCTAACTAAATATAAATTAGCACTGCAAAAAAAAAAAACAAACGAAACAAGTCAGCATGAAGTCACAGTCACCATGACATTTTCGAAGTTCCCGCGTTTCTGTCTAAAAGGCAATGTAGAGGAATGATGATAATGATGGTCATGGAAGAAGGAGGATTGCGCGATAGGTTATGGTTGCGACTGTGGGCTTGGGCTTGGGATTGGGATTGGGGTACATGTGCTCTTGTTCGTTGAATATTTTATTGTCCTTGGATTAAGCTTTGTGTGTCGTAAGCGTAACACTGTGTATATACAAAACTTTATGCGATGTGTGTCCTTGCTCTTAGCTCGATTCCAAGGTAACAGCGAGCGAGGGAACCGCACTACCTTGGCATTGGCACTTAAATCCAGCTCCTTGCATCTGACACTATTGTCAACAACGTTATACTCGTACAGTTGGGTTGCTTGGGATTTCTCAAGGTTTCTTGTTCGCTCGGGGTGAGTGGAATAATATATAGTACCGGGATGCAGGAAAACGAACAAAGGATTCTTTTTACCAAAAACAAAGAATCCTGCTATCGGGTTCCGTGTAACCATGGATAAATGCCAAGGGCGTAATCAAAAAAAAGCTTCTATTAAATTCTGGGGTTGGGTATAGGTTTAAGTGCAAGGTTGCATAAGAAATATCGGTGCACGTTTCACTTCTTTGCTTCGGGTAACTTCTTTTTGAGTCAGTAAAAGTTTGTGTTTTTCTTGATTTTTTTATTTTGTATTTGAGTTGTGGGAACTGTTGGAGGATGTTTATATTTCTTTTACAACTAAACAAACTTAAAATTTATGGAAGAATTGACAAAGTTATAAATAAATTTGTGTTCGTTGGTCCTGGTTCTAATGTGAAGCATTCTTTCGTGAAGCATCGCGTGTTGTTGTTTGAAAAAAACACATTTATTTCCTTGAGTGAGATTTTTTTTTCGTTAATCATTTCTTAGAAAGATTGCTTTTTTGGCTGAAAAATTGGTCCTAATGCATGACTTTTGTGAGTTTCTTTGTTTCAGAATTGATGGAATAATAATTGGCGTGATATAAGCATATTTTGCATGAAACAAAAGATAATTGTTTTCTGCAAGAATCGTAAGCAAAGTGCAAAGTGTAAGGATTGTATGAATTTCCTTTTAAATTCAGCTAGAACTAGTTTTATTTTATTTTTTGTGAGCGTAATATAATTTGGGCAGAAACAATAACATCGGGATAAGAAAATGGTATTATTTTTCTTCGGAATAAAAATTCTCTGCTCTTACCTAAACCCGAATTGTAAATTTTGTAAATGCAGCGTCTTTATTCGTCTAATTTTCTTCGAGCAATGAAAAATGAGCAATTTGGTTTATAATTTGGAAAATGGGCAACTGGTAAATCTCTGAAATCTTTTTACAAGTACAAGTAATAACTCTTAAAATCGGTAAGCGCGACAGGTGATACGAATATGTGTTTCAACTGAAAATTCAGAATTATATTTGTGTGGAAAATTCATGAATAAAATTTCGAAATATATTCAAAATGGATGATGAATTGCTTATAGGTGAAAGTATGAAAGCTTTAGTAATGCCTCATGGAATGAGGTATAACAACTTTGCCCTCCCATCCCGCAGGGAAATTGTGAACCCCTATCTCTGTTGATCTAGAGTAGACTATTAATACTATTGTTCTTTTTGGGGGAACTTATAATTCACATTCAGTCTTGCCCGAATATGTTAAAGAAAGAAAATTGAACAAACGCCAGAAAATCGTTAACTTCGTTCTTAGTTCCACCAACAGCGATCACATTTTTTTGCAATTATCATAAGCTGCTACTTTTCCTAAAACTGTAAAACAGCTAAAGTCGTGGCAATCCCAAATAAGACCGTTATAACTTCTGTGACCATATCCGGCGTTTTTTTTAGAGGACAGTCTTTTTTCAGTATCGTGTCCTTTTTTTGTTTTTCTTGAAGTGGTCAGCAACTTGTCCTCCTTTTACTTAATTGTCCTCCTAATGTCCTCTTTTTTCTTTGAAACATTTTTCGTACAGAGTAAAGTATTTCTTCAGGACTAAATGACTTAAACACAAAATGAAGACAGCACTGGTTGAATAATTAAGTTTTTGCAATTGTGATGTTTCTTGCGTAAGAAATAATGTGCAAATTAAATGGACAACAGACAACTTGTCACCAAGCCAGAAATGGGTTGAAATTTTCAAATACTTTGATGTAGCTTCCAGCTTCAAATGTCCCTACGGAAAGAGTGTTTTCAATTTGTAATAACATTTCGACACCTGAAAAATCGCAATTTAAAATTGATACACTAAAGGCAGTGTTGATCACAATGTGCAATTATGACGATGATTGTGGAGATGTTAGGTTTTTTTTTAAAACTCGGGATGACATCTAAAAAAATAATTCCAAATAAAATAAAATGCACGACTGAATCGCATGAACTTGCTGTTATGTTCGATCACATCGTATGCAAAAGGTTTCTGTTAAGAATTTAAATATTTTATATTCATATGTAGTTTCACAGTTTTTTATTTTTTTTTTCTAAAAAAAAACTTGATATGACAATTTAAAATATTTATTAATATAAACTTAAAATAAAATTTCGAAAAAAATCATCCACCCGTTTTCGAAATTTTGAATTTTCAAAAAAACAAATATTTTTGAAAATTTTGGTATGCAGTCATATTTATAATGTGAAGAACTTCCTATACAAACAAAGTTCAAAATCAAAAAAAATGTATGGCAGGTACCGTTAATAACGAAATATTTAAAACAAATGTTTTACCAAAATGTAGAATATACCTAAGAGTGCACACATTTATATATCAAAATCGTTAAAGCCGTTTTCGAGATAATTAAAATAATAGCAAAATTTGTATGGCAAGTACCGTTATTTTTGGACCTATATAGTTTTTATTTTTCTGAATACTAATATTGGCCAGTTAGTAAAGTACACTACAGCACCAAAAGTCCCAGAACCCACCAGCCCCACTGGTATACTGTTTTTTTTTTTCTGAAAAATATATGGCCAAAGATTTCTCGATACCCGACAACTGTCAATTTCTCAATATAAATCATCTGTCATTCGCGCTTTTGCGGAAATTTTGGTGAATTCTAAAATTTTGAGTATTCCGGAATCGATTGGTCTTGGTTCAAGAGATGATCCGGTTTTGGTCAGATCGTCTGCGTTTTTCATTCCTTTGTACGTCACTATGCCCTGTGAACCAGATTAGCGTGATTAAGTTCAATTTGTTGAACAGTTTTAATTCTTTGCGGCAGTGATCTAATAGTTCGACTACATCACATCGAGAAAGAATTTGACTTGGTGTGGATACAAGTCATTGTTAACTAGCTTCGTCACTAAAAAAAAAATGATTTTTTTTACAAGAAAATTCTTCCGTCGAGTTAAAGACAGCTGCAAGTCTTCACACAAATCCATCTAGGTTCACCGAAGTATGGAAGGTTGGACCGGTCATCAATTGCTTAAGAAACTGATTGGCTCACATATGCTTCATTAATATCGCCAGCCATAGCAGTCTGTAAAGTCGAAGAGCATGCATTACGAGGAACAATTATTATTATACAAGACGGGGAGCCCGAATTAACACAGCTTAATCGGAAATTATCTATGGACCAATAAGCCCAAATAAAAAACGCTAAAATCCTCGGGATCAACTTCAAACTTCAACGAGGTATTCAACTTCAAATCATACTCATGGGTTGAGCTAAAGAAGCCGGATTTCGCGTTTCACACGGTCCATCCTTTATTGAAGAAAAGGACCGAACAACCAATTCTACCACAAACCATAAATTAACCAAATATGTATTGGAGTTAAATTAATGCTAAAGACAAATTGTTGACTATTTGAAAGGCTAAATTCCCAGAATTGAGTTAGATAGTATGGCAATTGCTATTTTGGATTGTGATTCAGTCTAAAATAACTTTAATCAGTCTTAAACTCTAATGCATCAAAGAAACTATTGAAATTTTTTTAAGATTATTCATGCACAAGAATAAAAAAATTTCACGAGTTCATAAATCTACATTGACAATTTATGCGAAGGAAAATCATCAACAAACTAAGAATACATAAAAAAATGCAAACATAAATATTGCAGAACTCCACCGAGACGATGAAACCATCCAAACTCTAACAGACTTATATATTATATAGTCTACCGGTTGCAAAAAAAAAAATGATATGATTGTCAGTGGAACGGAAGATTTATGAGCTGAATCCGAAATAACCCTTCATGCCCATATGGACCATTGCCGGTTACACTTTATCCCATCATCATGCCAAAAGAACCCCCATTTACCCCCTTTTCGTAGTAGTTGAGCTCATAATTGAAATGAGCTCTATAGAACTGAAAAAAAAAGAACTAGAAGAAAAAGACAAAATTGCTAAAGTGTAGAATTTTTTTGCATAATCATTTTGTTGCTTACAATTTTCCATCAGTATTGCCATAGCTATATTATGGCTGGCAAACACCCCGCAGCAGACAAAAAGGATTGGTTCTCTTTTTTTTTTTTGCTATACTCGTCGCTTATTCAATACTCTGCATTCGAAGCTGAAGTTGGGTGGAAAGGATGTTCTACTCTTTCGGTTGTTGATGCTTTACGAATCGTTCCGCATAATATTCTCATTAATCATAAACAAAGTTATCATGCGAAAGTCAAACAATGAATGGGCGAGACGTTGAATTGTAACCACCGTACCGCACCACACCGACCGGAGAAGGAGAGCATCTTCTTCTACTTCTCTCTCTCTATATATATATATAGCTTTCCCAACGGGTACAGACGGGTGTTGTTACTGATACTGCTCCTGAATACTATTTTGTATGAATAAGTTGTGTTTAGCATTAGCAATGTGAGATGAAAACCCTTTATCTATAGAAAAAAAAAACATAGATTTTTAATTTGTATCCTTTTTTCTATTCTAAAGGGATGACAGGGCTGAGGTCTGCTGCTGGCGTTATGCATTCCAAGGAATTAGATAATTTTAAGTGACCATGAAATATCTGCAATGGTCAGGCTGAATTTTGTTGTTGTTGTTGTTGTTTTTGTTTTGTTTGTATTCGTATCAGGTTACTTAGCAGGGTAATATCCGAGTGCTTAAACAAACACACAAGGGTCCTAGTTAATGGGCTTGTCCCGATAATATAGCATAGACAAATGGTAATTATAAATTCCTGGTGTTTGCTTTAAAATTGGGTGTGATGAGTCTGTTTCTGAAAGCTATATAGAAAGTCAGATTGTAGAATCGTGTAGCAAAGAATTTTGTTTGTTTTTTGAAAACAAAATAGAAAAATACACTGAAAAAAAATATTGAATGCCTATGTACACAGGATTAGTTATTCTCCGTATAAACTTTCAAGCGTAAAACTACTTTACTTCTCAAGAAGGTGTATTGCTCAATTCTACGAAATCAAACACCAATGTTTACCATCTCACTTTATCTTGGTTCCTTGATCATTTGTTTGTTAATCGCACACTTGGTCGTGGGAAATTCTATAAAACAACTTTTGTGTGAAGTTATTAGTAGTCTAAGTCTCAGTTTTCGGGAAAATCGCGCCGGAGCTTCAGCCGCCATTTTGTATTTAATGAACATTTTATTTTGGCCAATTACTTCGCCATTTGTGATTTCTCATACAAATAATAAAGGTAAAACTTGTAGGAAATTTAATTTTCTACATCTTTAGTCTTAATATCATTTTTCAAAAAAGTTACTATTTGGGAGATATTTATGAAAAACGCTTTTGGGGCTTGTGCCCCTTCTGAGATCATGAAAATATTAATTAGTACAATTTTCTCTTATAGATTGTTGGGGGCGGAATCATTATTAATGTAAATATCGATTTTCGAGAAAATACTGCTTGAGCTTTAGTCTCCATTTTGATATTAATGAATAATTGTGTATCTTTTTTTATTCATATAAAACCCTTTTGCGCACCCGTGGACGTAGACTTGAAGAAGGTGCGTTGTTTTTGAAAACTCAAAATTTCTAAAACGACTTAATGGTTTTTTTGAAAGTTTGTATTTGGTAGTTTTATGACATTTTCTTGTAAAGTTAAAAAGTATTTTCCTAAAATAAAAGACAACGGTACCTCAAATGCAAATGTTAATATAAAGTGAACAAAAAAAAATATATTTCTCAAGAACGGCTAAAAGAATTTTGATAAGAAATTAGCTTGTTCTTAAATTAGTATAGTCCATTTTTAGATAAAAAATATATTATTTTGCGTTCTTATTAACAGCACTTCTCATAGAACCACTTTTTTTATTGGGTTTTCGATTTAAAAAAAAATAAATGCCTACACTTTTTTTTGGAAAAATCGATTTTTCAAAAACCAGTCAAGCATTTTTTTTGAAATAAAACTTTTATATGTAAATTACCAATTACCAAAATGGCGTTTCAATTTTTTTTTTAAAGAAATTTAAGTTTCCTTCATGTTTCACCTTTATTATTTTTGTCCGAAATAAGAAAATGGCGAAGTTATTGACCAAAATAAAATGTTCATTAAATTCAAAATGGCGGCTGAAGCTCCAGCGCGATTTTGCCGAAAACCGAAATTTACACTTCTAACGCCCCAATCTTCCTCCAGCGAACTGTTAAAAAAAATAGTACGGCTTATTTTTTTTCCATTTCAGCCCTTTTTTGACAATCCGACTTTATTATCTGTCTAGATCGATCTACATCCTAAACGGCAGAAGCGATTTTCTTCAAAAATGGCATTTAAAGTTTTTAGATGATTGTCTCAAATAGATTTTTGAAATGTTTTCTAAGTCTCAAAAATAACGGGACTTGCCATTCGATTTTTCTTCCATCTTAATTATCTCGCAAATGATCTAACGATTTTTATAAAAAAATACATATTTGCAATAATTCGGGTATAGTCTAAATTTTGGTCCAAATCTTTTTTTTTTATTATATTTTTATTTTTGGCTTTCTCATAAAGGGCTCCACAGATTTCGACAAAAATTTCTGTATAGGAGGTCCTTCCAATTCTAAATGATACCGCATTCGAAAATTTTCGAAAAATTGTTTTTTTGGATTTAAAAAAAATTGAAAATTCAATATTTCAAAAAACGGGTGGACGATTTTTGTTAAATTTTGTTTTTAAGTTTAAAATAAATTGTCATACCAATTTAATTCTACTAAGAATTTTGTGCATACGAAGTGATCGAACATAAGAGCCAGTACGTGTGATCAAGTGATGAATTTTATTTTACCAAAACAACATGGGCGCTATAGAAATTGTAAATTGTAAGTTCTTAAAAAATTCTAACAAAATGGTATAAATATAATTTATACTAATTTTTATATACTAAATTTTGGCAAAATAGGATAAATTGGAGGAAGCAAATTGATAGTCGCTAGCTGCAATATGATTCCTCCGAATTGGAGAATTCTGAATTGACGAATTCGCGTTCCACATACCATCCACACTCAAACGAATAAATTGTTAGTGCGAGACTAAAATGAAAACCAAAGATTATAAATTAATACATCATTCGCGACGAATAGAAAATATATCCATATGATCAAATTGTCAAAATGGACGAATATTCGCTAAATCGTTGGTCACTATCACGTGAATTGTATGAAGGATATGCATACATAGTACATAGTAGATATACAAGCTAATGGTCTTTCATATTTTAGTTAGTTATAAAATTTTAAATTTGTTATCCTTTTCTCCAGTAACTCTGTTTTGAAAAAAAATGTATACCCACATAAGGCAATTTGTTGTGTTCATTTATATTCCAAATTCATAATACTCTCTCCTCGCATTTACGATCCAAAGCGAAACAATCCTAAATTTCCTTCGCTAACATTAAAAAAAAATCTGCTATAAGTATGGCACTTAGCACGACCCCCATAATAACTGTCTCCCATTCAACTAGTTATCGTTTTTCTTTTTTTCCCCAAAATGAAAAACGTTTAAAAGCAAATTCGTCGTTAAATAAATTTATTGACTGTTTCCCCGCCCGCTCAGAAGCTCCTTCCACTCGCTCAAAATGATGACTGCATATTATACCGCGCGCGCTAATAAATTGGAATTTTAAACTTCAAAAGTAGAAATATTAAATTTTATGAGGACGGTTGTGCGTGCCTGGCTTAGGCTACTTTTCCCATCGCATTCCCACAAAATTATGTTTCGTCCTTCCTGCCATCCATTAGTGAGGTACACGTTAAGGTATTAACTAAATTGGACCACAACCAAAGCACCCTATTTCGTGCAAAAACCAACCTAACGGCAAAATGTACATAAATAATTTTATTGAAAATTTTCGCACTAATCTCTGACGAAAACAGGGATGCAAGGATGCTCACAGAAGGCACAGAGGCACAAAAAGATTCCATTCCATCTAATGACGAAGAGAAACATGAACATTTTGCAAAACAACCATTAATGTTTACGATATGCCGTTTAACTTAAGCTGCAGCAAAAATATGACACAACTTGCTGCATCTACATTTCAGAGTATAGAGACTTGATATTTAGATTATGGGTACCTACATTTGTTGTGTCCTTTTTGTGTAAAGCCAATTCTAAAAATTGTTGGTAGTCTTGGTGATATGATGATGAGATGTTCTTGTTCAGTTCGCTCAAGTATATAGTTTTGGGTTGTATGATACTTGAGTTTCCGGTTTTGCTCCTCTACAAAAAGGACTTACAACACAATAAACTTCGTCAAGGATACAAGCGGAACCGAGTTAAGAAATAACTTTTGGCGTTGAATTTTCGGTGAATACACAAGTGAAACACAAACTTTGCATATTAAATGTCATTCGAGTTGAGTGGAGTATAGAGTGTATGCAACGTTAAAACGTTTGTATACTCAGCCAGCCTCATAGCAAAGCAAAAGTACCATACAAGTAAAGTATATGAGGATTGAGAAAACTAGCGGTTGATGTTGGAGGAATTTTCATAGCTCTTTTGACAAAATGCAATTTCGTTAAAGGATCCTTCTTGTGCTTTTCTAAATTTGATCTCATCCGATAAGACCGCAAAATGAGTAAATGCAATAAGTTTGTGTCATGAATTTCAGGATATGTGAGAAGTTAAACAGGAATTTTGTGAGCAACTATTTTATGTTACTTAAGGTAGGATATGTACGAGTATGGTGTGGGGGTATTTTATGAAGATGAAGACGGATGAGCTTGCATAAGTAATGCCTAAGTGGCAAATTAAATTATCTACAACTTGTTTTGAGTTCTTGTTAAAATGGAATTTTTAAATAGATATTTTTTGATGAAAGGGTTTAATAAGTTTTATTAAAATATTTATCTTAACAACTTTTGTTGTATCTATGGCTGATTTATGTATTACAATCCAATTTCCATACCAACGTTGGACACAAAACGTAATAAATCTTTAAAGGCTCCTACTAGACTAAGAGCCCACAGCAATTTTTGGGTGTGATTCATAACAAAAAATAATTGTTTAATTAATTAGATAGTACTTAAGTAGTTATTTACAAATATCGGCATCTTGCATTCACAAGTGGGAGCAATAGTGCATCAAATATGCATTTTTTTCCAATGTCTACATAATTGTGATAATAACTTTACAAATATGGTGGTCCAAGACGTTTTGTTCGCGGCTTTCTGTCTGCAAGACGGGCTCAAAGAAGACGCTTCTTGTAGGCAGAAATGAAATGAATTAAATTATTTTACGAAATCGATTTTAGAATTTTTTTCTAACCATCTCTGTGGAAACAAATGAAGAAATAATTTGACGTTTAATGTTAGTTCGACTGACATTGTGTGGTTTTTACGTTTACATGTCAAATGTATAATGATGGGATGAGTTGGAAGTCCATACCGAAAATGCAAATACAAAAGGTGATGTTTGCTTGGCACTTTCATTTTAAATAAGATTTCATGAAATAATCAAGGAAATACCTTTTCGATACAACCATACTTCCGGTTATGACATATGGCCATGTATCCCGAATGTCTGACAAGCGGTGGACTATACGAACTACGCAGTTGATTCCATGTGATTCCATGAAACGGCAAAAGACGAGTTGGTGACAAAAAAAAAACATTGGAGAGCTGATATTGTATATTGTTCGCAACAGGTGGGAGAGAACTGCCAAAGATAAAAAAATTTTAAAAGAAAAATCTTAGGGGAGGCTTACATCCAAACGTATAATTAGTACCAAACTTATTCAATTAAATTTAATAATACATTTTAATTTTTTGTTTTGTTTTTAAAGTTTGTATTTCTATAGATTTAACATTTTAAATTGGACTTATAAAACTTTTAATAATAATAATTATTATTATTAAGAATGTATTCCTAGGATACGACACGCACGAAGAACATTTTATACGCTAACGGAAAGTTCAGCAGTGCTAAAGTGATAGACTGATAGCTATAAAGCGAAATTCATGAAGGCATTTTAGACAATCATTGCAAAGTTCTGGAAATGTAATACGTCAGTCACTCAGAAAAACAGGCTTCGCCAATATCACAAATATGAACGAAACCTTTTCATGATCTGAATTCATCTGCTATGCTACAAAGAAAAATGTTTTTCTTCCTCAATTTTTGGTAAAACAAATTTTGTGAAAATTTGATATTTATTTAAAAAAAAACGTAAATATATTCTTCACAATTTCGAGCATTTTTTGCCCTATTTATTTGAAACCACAGCTCATATAAATCATTGTGAGGACTGGGCACAGAAATCCAGTTAACATCGTTCTATACTTGAAGCAATTTTGACAGAAACTGCTCATCTTTTAATGTCCTAATAATGTTAAGTGTTCCGTTTCACATAGTCCCTGAGCCAAAAATGTTCCTCGTCGGGGAAGATGTTTTCTTAGCCAATATCCGGATAACCGTATTTCTGGAATCCCGATAATATTTTTGTAATGATTCACATACGAAGCGTGAAACCTTGCGTGATCAAATGTCAAACCTTACTGAATACTTTGACATGTGTATGTTGGTAATCTTGACAGCTGCTGAAACAATTGACAAAAATATGTACATATGGTAACCCTATGTAACCATACTCAACGAGTTTAGTGGAGCATATTCATGAATTGGAACTTGGGTGGCTATGTTTCAAACAGAACCCTGTACCCGCACGACAATGGAAAATTTGAGGGATGCGTTCCCAAATGTTGTGTCTTAAATATTTTGCCGATTAATTTTTGTGAAAAAAAAATCATTATTTTTCGGTATACTTAACACAATTTTTCTTAAATATTTTTTGGATGAGGAAACATTATTTCAGAGAGCTAAAGCAAAACCTTTCGCGAAAAATTTTGTCAGTATTTGACAGAAAACGTGCACCTGGATTGACTGTCACTAAGACATCGATTTAACATTTTTACCGCCAATGCGGCGAGATAAGTTTTACTTCAATAAATAAATAAACTGAAACTCTCCTTGTCAAATCATGGGATGGTGCCAAGGTTTGCATCGAAAAATATATATATTCATAAACAAATATTCGCATACTTTGAAATTTTAGATTTTTTCTTATTTTTAGAGAAAAAAATAATTCCTTACAAAATTTTTAAAAAATCATTATTATAATTGGTACATACATATGATGATGAATATATTTTAAAGCTATGTAACCTCACGAGTTATAAAAAATAAAGTTTTAACTGCAAGTTGATATGAAGTACATACGTACATAAAGTTAATTTACAACACACATGTTCACATTTTAACGTATTTGGATTAGTTACAGATTTTGGTAATGTGACAAATACACATCAACGCGATACAATATTAAAACTCCCCATCATTATAAATGAAATTCGCTAAGTCTTCTTCGTTACAAGCAATACGCAAAAACCCAACTCTGTGTTGGTAACTTTTTCCATTCGATCATCAATTATGTTGCTCAAATCAAATTAACAATAACCTCAAATGGCATTTATGCTCACATGTAAGTCCTTCTCGGTTGTAAATCCATTAGTGATGCGCACATTCCCCAAACAAAACGCATGAAGCTATGCGCCGCCATCACCTAATTCATAAGAGTTTATACATGAAAGGGTAGTGCGGGTAATTTATATTGTCGCCTATAATTAATTGCATCGAAGATTTCACTTGTCCTTTCACATGTTAAGGACTTTTGTTCCTTTATGTATATAAAAATTGAAAAATTGGAAATATTCTTCAAAAATATATAATTTCAAAAGGGGGAGGCGTCCAAGTGGAAATTCTACACAGCACACAAAAAAAAAATACTTCTAAAATGTCCTGAGTCATGTGAATGCGAAGAAGTCTCACAATCTCATCATCATCATTTTCCACATATCCTTTTAAAACTTTGGTCGGCCGGTTAGACGTCTATTCCTTCCATTCGGAAACTATCTGGCATTCACTCTATCAAAGCAGCCCTCTAATTTGGGGATAAGATAATATCTCATATGTATGGTAGATGTGGCAGGCTATAAATTATCGTTGGTTTGGCTTTTGGGCTCGGTTGGGTTGGCTCTTGTATGATGGCACACTTGTCGCTCCGGCACGGCTCGCCTGTGATGTGTCTATGCCTATTTTAGAATATGATCCTTTCACAGTAATAAAACCATTAACACTTTGTTTTAATATGCATGCATATGTAAAGCAAATTAAATTGAACAAAGTGGATGTGGGTTTTTGTCTGACTCTGGTTAGCAGTGTGTGAAGAAATATCTAGAATAGGCGTACGATGGCGGACTTTGATTTGCAAGGCCCGCAGTTCCTACAAAATTTGAAGTATATTTTTGTTAAAATTCCAATATATTTTTAACTACATAAAATTAAAATGCCGATCGATTTTGAATTTAAAAAAAATTGAAAATTGTTTTTAAAATATAAAAAAATCTCAACTGGCAATGACAGATTGAGGAAGTTTTTGACATAAAGCAAATTATGTGGGCTTCCCGACATTAAGTATTGACTACACAATTTAGATGTTAAATGCAAAAGCAATAATTCCCTTCGATCTTAGCTAAACCAGAATTTTTGGCAGTTAATTTTAATTTCGGACAAAAACTTAGTTACTATGTTATCGATAATTTGTACGATAATATCATTTATTTTCTTGAATGACGTTGCTAATTCCCGACCCGATGTCTCTTTTTTTCTTCAAAACCTCTCGTGCTGGCAAAAAGAAAAACGCGCCCATTTTCGTTGAGAAATAATTAAGGCTCATATCTTAACAACTTCGCTCCTGAGCAATATTGAAACACAATTTGCCACCCTCGCACATTCAATGTGTTATATTTAAATGTATGTAAGACAACTTCTACACCTACTTAGCAACATATCCTTTTTCATCACAAAATGTAACGACAATAGCTCGTTACGGTTCTGGAAGTCGCTATAGGTCGTGCTGTTACTTTTAAGTTTATAGTTGGATAGGGAATTTATTTAAACGCGACAAACCTACCGAGTGTGATGCTATTTCACTGAGTTTGAAAATAACATGCTATGCGTATATGAGCGTGCACTAAAATTTTAAGTAAAAGGATAATTTATTGATTTATATGAGATAAGCATACACTTGCTAACAGCGAGCCATTAAAATCGCGTTAAGTGCTGTTTTTAATTACACATACAACACTATTTACGGTTCGTTAGGTTAAGGTGGATTTTGTTTTTAAATTGTTTTCTAAAAGATATTTGTTTGAGTTAGGTGTCGTAAGTTTATGAAGTTTATGATTATACTGCAACAAATTTGACTACAGTCGTAAAATTTTGCTTGGTAATAAAAATTAAACTATACAGATATTTTAAGTTTAAGCTCTTAAAATATCTTTACATGTATACTCCAGAATAACTTTTAAAAGTAAGGTGTTGAACATTTTAGCAAAATGTTTACGTTATAAGCAAATACCTCTTATATAATAATACGTGGTAGTCGTACGTTTATTCCTGAGATGAAACCAGAATATATTGTTTAGGATTGAATGTTCAGACCGTTGGCGTTGTTTTGTCTGCTGTGATTTTGGAACAGCCATTTTCGCATTATCGACTCTGGCCTTTTTTGTGTGGGGCACTAGATCCTTAAAAGAAAGGTTTGAGACGTATTTCCATATTTTACCAACACACAACACACTGGTTGCAGGCATCCATACCAATTATTCTGGCATTAAAAAAATGATTGGCCTTTAAGCCGAAATTTCGGTTTTCTTGCCGGTCTCTAATATTAAAATACATACAATGATTATGCTATAACTTGTTTTTTAAAAGGGTCGTGGCTCAAGACATGCCAACAGTGTGCTAGAAAAGTAGAGTTTATTTGCCTCAAATAGTTAAAAGGGCATCCGATTTCTGGAAATTATTAAAAAAAAAGAAGAAATTCGCATTTATCTATAATCTCGTCCTTAAAAAAAAAACAATACTTTATGTTTACTTGCGATTATATGTACTTAAGGCAAGTTATGGATTCGTGAAAAAAAATTCTAACAATCAAACATGACATTACCATCATAGAGGACACCAAAAACGTGGGTCCCCCAATTCCGTCTGTCTGATTGTCTGTCCCTGAGTCTGCAGCCTAAACGTTTGGATAGATTTGCTTCAAACTTGGTACATATTGTTTTTACGGTAATATTCCCACGCGTTTTTTTTTTCATTTATTTTTAAGATGACAAATAACAATAGCTCCCATACATTTTTTTTTGACCAAAAAAAAAATCTTATTTTTCTCAAAAACGGCTCCAACGATTTTTATAAAAAAAATCAGTTCATTGATGAAGGGAAAAAGTACATTTGGGTAATTTTTTGAAACAAATTGTTAGCTCTGGTATACGTCTTGTAGTAGCTACCATTTTTTGGTTTTCGATTTTCTGAAAAAACGGTTGATTTGATTATTTTAATTTTTGTTTATGCAGACGCTCCTATGAAGTGTAAATAGTAATCAAATATTTTTTTTTGCAAAATCAAAATTTCGAAAACCACTTGATGGCTTTGTACTTGGGAGTGTCTTGACATTATCTTGAATAGTTAAAAAAAAACTGTATTCCTTAAAAAAACCTACCGGTACCTCCCATACAAATGTTGGTAAATGTTAAAAAAACGTTAGGAAAAAAATGTATTTCTCGAAAACGGCTCCAAGAATTTTTATACAAAAATGTGTATGTGTGCTCTTAAGTCTCTATGGTCCACTTTTAAATATAAAAATATTTTATTTTACTTATTAACGGTACTTCCCATACCCACCACTTTACATATTTTGGACTTTCACACTATTGGATGGACGGATTAAAATTATTTTTCTTATGCAAATATTTCCTAAAAGTGTTAATAAAACTGCATACTCAATTTTTTTAAAAACACAGCTTTTCGATTTTTAAAATATAAATAAATTTATTTTGAGAAATCTATTTTTCAAAAACCTGTCACTGAATTTTTTTGAAATTTAAATTTTAGATGTATATTTATAATATTTTCAAAATGATGTTTCAAATTTTTTTACGAAAAATGATTTTAAAATTTTAAACTTAAAAAATTAATTTTTTAAAAAACCGCTCCAACGTTTTTTGAATTTTTGTTTGATATATATTTGAGTGGCAACGGCGCAGTGGATAAAGTGCTTGATTGCTTACTAGGACGTGTGGGTTCGATCCCCACGCTAGGCGCATTCTTTTCTATACCTCCAATTTTAATTGGATGCCGTTCATGGGTTAAAATGAGACAGTCAATACCTGGTTCTCAATCCACTGTGCCAAACTAGTGCCGTGCAATTCAGGTTGCATTTAAAAGACATTAGGTCTTACAGGGATATAGTTTAAATTAATATATTCTCATTCATCCATGAATTCAAACTGCATCTCTGTTTTCCCTCAAACTATACCACTAAGCAATATAAAAACATTTATTTATGTGTATCCATATTCATTTCTACCTTATCATAGGTATTTGCTTTTTACGAATTTTTGCGTACGTTACTGAATACTACATACGATTTAAACTTTAACTTTTTCTTTCTTTTTATACATCCTATAGCTCCAAATTAAAAATTCATTGAACATTTTAAACACCACGACTTTCGAGCTTGCAGTCATTAGCATCTTCTCATTGCCAATAGGCTTCGTTGCTGTTTATTTTTTTCAGTTTTACTTTTTTATTTCTTTTTGAAAAAAAAAATTCATTAAGTAGGTACATCTAAGCAATCGTAATATTCCAAATAAGAGAATTCGCATAGACGATTTAAAAAGAAGGAAGTTCCCATCATTAATTGTCTGTCAGGCGAAACAAGTTGCAAAACCTGGTTATAAATTCATCGAAACAAGCCCCTCAAACAAAATTATATGTCTATGAGTATCTCTCCACTTAAAATTCCGTTGAGTGTTATCAACGATCTAACGTTGGCATTTCATTAAAACGCATTTGATAAAATGATTGATTGAAGCAGGACAAAATATCCTTGTTTGCAACCCTTGCTGCGAGTCATCATTATCGCCCATCACCGACAGTACCGCACGAAATCGTTTATTTCGCGACAAGCTATTATGATGTGTATTTTATAGAACACCACTTTTTTTTGTATTTGCAAAAAGTTTAAAATATTAAAATTGCTACCATCATTGCATAATAGCGGGGCTGTACAAAACAGCAGCCATATCATAGCTTAAAGGATGATGATGGGTGTAGCAGGAAAAGGCTCCATTAGTATATGTATAGTATAGCATCGGAATGACATGCAGATTTTTTGCCATTTTTCATTTCATCATCTATTTGAATGGTGCGACGATGGCAATAGCAGCAGTAGCAGTACCTACACAATGGCTATAAGGACGAAAGAATCCTTCTTAACGTTTAGATTTTATTTTTCGAAGGCTGATTGCTGGGATTTTATGAACAACTTTTGGTTGTGCGAGATGAATCCTGATGATGATGGGAAGGGTTATATTCCATTCGCAAATTTTATCTCATTAATCTTTCGCGGTATTGTGGAGCTGCCAACAAACGTGCACAGCAGCATGACGACGCTACCACAAGTTAACGTTTTGTCGTCTCAAAAGTAACTTTAACCAAATAGTATATAACTCTATTCATTCAATTAAAAGTATTTGTGTAAGAAATCAAGGGAAAGGGATATGCTTAAGCATTTTTACGAGCAGTGGTTTGGGGGTAATATTAGATTGGCAGGGTGTGTGGTTAATGTTAGAACACAATATGTTCCGCGAAATTTCATATTAATTATCTTCAAACAAAGGATGTGCAGGTTATTGGTTTGATTTTAGGAAGTGAAGTGGGTTTTGTGGTAAAACTGAAATTTAAATTTTACTTAAGAACCGTATTTCTGATGAAAAATTGAAGGATCATTGAAAAGTTCGCGTAGGTTTTTATAATACCTTAAAATTTCTGTAAAACCTATTTTCTCTTGAATTATTCAGTGAATTAAAATAAGATTCTGCTCCCTTCAAACAAAAAAAAAATTAAATAAGTTTCGCTTTCTTAAGCCAAGGAAAGTTAGAATGAACTGCTTTTATATAAATATTTGATATCGACTGCCTCAATCATTTATTGCTCCAAAGCCCTGATACACTGATTAGAGAATCTAAGTCAGAGAAAATAATAATTTCTAATTGACGTAGAACAGATAAATTTAATTTTATTAAAGTTATAACACTTTTTCGGACATTAAAAAATATTAAACGCGCTAGGCCTAAATAAAATGGGCTTACGAGTCATTGCTATGTAGTCTCATAAAGTATAGTTTTAGGGGCAGAACTGTCATAAATTTTCAACACTCGCTTTTTAATATGTCTTAATTAAGCCAAGCTTAATGAATTGCTCGTCACAATTCTTAGGATTATGTTGTTAAGGTTAGGTAAGACGAGGTGATGATACAGCATTAACTCACTCGAATGTCAAAAGATCCAGTATTCTCCACAAGGAGTAGAGATCGAGGCATAAGTAGGGTAAGAAAATGAGTAAAGTGTATAGGGTGGCTCCTTCCAAACGAAGACCAAAGTGAGACAAACGTTCCAAAATCTAATATGGGACCTACATATGTCGTACTTAGGTTGGACATAAGTCCCATAAAAAATATTTTTTTGGAACTGTTGTCCCACTATTAGTTTTTTTTTTTTTGTTAATTGTGTAACGTGTTTCTTGCAATTAAGTTCACGGCGGCGTACAGAAAGCTCGACGCGCAACGCCCTGTATATCTCAATATATGATTTGGAGTAGATACAAATTTGGGTATATGCAATTTTTTTTGGATTTGAAGATTTCTTTTTAAAAAGTTCCAAAGAAAATCTTCAAACCCCTTGGAGTTTTCAAACTACTTAGAGCCTTCAAACCCCTTGGAGTGTTCAAAACCCTTGGAGTCATCAAACCCCTTAGAGTGTTCAAACCCATTGGACTCTTCAAACCTCTTGGAGTCTTCAAACCCCTTAGAGTCTTCAAACCCTATGGAGACTTCCAACCCCTTGATGTCTTCAAACCCCTTGGAGTCTTCAAACCCTTTGGAGTCTTCAAAACCCTTTGGAGTCTTCAAAACCCTTGGAGTCTTCAAACCCCTTGGAGTCTTCAAACCCTTTGGTGTCTTCAAACCCCAAGGAGTGTCCAAGCCCCTAAGAGTCTTCAAACCCCTTGGTGTCTTCAAACCCCTTGGAGTCTTCAAACCCCTTGGAGTTGTCAAACCACTTTGAGTTCTCAAACCCCTTGTAGTCTTCAAACCCTGAACATAAAATTATTCCACTCTTCGGCACATAAAATTAATGTTGAAGTAATCGATATTTCTGACAAACAACTTGTATTATGTTATAAAATCAATTAATTAAAAAATCTCATCTCTGTCGTTTCTGATAATTCATTTATATTTAGTCTGGCAAATATTAGTTGGCCTTAAGCTGCTATCGCGGGGATTCCCCGGTCAGAAACGGGGTATGGCTCGGGAAGATAAGGAGAAGTATAATTAAAATTAAGGTTTGTTTCTTAATGAATAAAAAGCTGTTAATTTTGAGTCATTTTTTATTTTATATTCATTTCGTCTACCATTTGAGGGCCTCGCAAAATTTACCTTACCCACATAAAGTTTAGGTCTTGCGCCGCCACTGCCTCTGGCTATCTATGAAAATATCAATATTGGTATTGACTATTTCAAATGTTACAAGTCTCCTTGCAGCCTTGTAATTTGGAAGATTAAATAAACCGTTTAAAATTACGCTATCTGAGAAGCTGACCTACCCTATAGAATGTTTGGAACCGTGCGTCGGATAAGACCGATAAATGATTTTCGTGTTTAACACGGGTTTCCATCCATATCTGACCTTTTAAAATTACACTACGTAAGTATTCATTATTAACACTTTTTTCGTTCTTAAATATTTTGTTCCTTAAATGGGTCCTATGTCCAATGACAAGTGCATTCACCGTTAAATTCAGTATTTTCGATGTCAAGAATATTCTTATCCCTAAATTCCATTATGGTTGAAACATTTCCTCAGTCTCAATATTTTCTTTTCAAGTCGTTTTTTCTTACTGTCACCGAAAATATTTATATATATATATTAAGGCTCCAAATTGTTAGCATAATGTCTTGATTAAAGAAATAGACAAAACTATCCTTACGAAAATGAGATACAAAATCGATGTGCCTCCCGGAGGTATGTTTTTTCCAGCGCCTACCCGAAGCTACACTACTGGTTTTATCCATAATTCTAATATATTATCAACCTCATTTCAATTCTCTACATAAAAGACTTAACTATTAATTCCATCATATAACAAAACTATTCAATTGCTAAGTCCACTACAATAAATCAATACCACCCTGTCAACTGGTATCACATTGAATGCTTCACAACAATAAATTTCTGCTTACACACAACAGAAAACCCCTCGCTGCTCCCCAATAATCAATAATCACTTTGAATTGGAAATTGATCTAAATGAATTATCAATAAGAATCCCATGAACAAAGAAAATCTTCGTTGAGAAAATAACTCATTATTAAATCCTGTCCGTGACAGCAGCCTGCAGGATAACAAAACTCAACTCAGCAAAGTTGTTGAAAACCACAACAACTTCAAACCGCAATCTAATTACTTATTATTTATTTATTGTAATTGCAACCAAAACCACTGCCAGAATTTGCCATTTTCTGCTCGTCCTCACCGCAGGACCACTTTTATTTAGAAATTCAGAATTCCTTTAGATTATTGAGATTGAGAAAAATCCTAGAGTGTTTATAGGAAAAATCCATAAATCTCTTCTGGGACATTTAATGTGCACCAGAAAAAGCAATTATATGCAATTTATTCCAAAACTATATTGTGAGTGTGTCCTTTGATAAGGCGAGGAGTCATTTCAAAGGAGCACCAGCAAAAATACCCGAGGCGAATCTCAATGTCCAGTCGACGACGATACAAGGAGAAAAGAGAATTTTCTATAAAGTTATCTTTATCCTTGCTCGAGGATCCAGGAGGAGAAAATAACAATAATATGACAGGACGAACTGCAGAAGAATCAGGACTATAATCTTTATCTTCTGATGGGGTACAATATAGTCTAATGAAAATGAAAATAAAACCCATTCACCGTTCTTATATTATTGTCCTGAATTCTTTAGGACCAACACCAACTACTGCAGAACTCCAAAAACAAAGACAAACCATTAAGGTCCTGTAATCGTCCATAAAGGTGGTTGACAGCCCGTTTGGGTACTAAAAATGAACTCACTTCAGTTCCGGAATTCGAGAGTTTATTGTTTTTGTATGTTGTCAGTATTAAGATGTCCTTTGGGCATTTTTCGACGATTGAAGGTTGTATGTATAAGGTGCACAAGATTGGTACACACTCTATATAGGTATCTTGGGTAATAAATTCGTTTGTGGAAGATTGGTGCTGAAACTTCGAATTACCTTATGCTGTGAGTGTGTGAGTTCGACACTGGCCAAATACAAAATCAGCCCCAAACGAAGGATTTATTTAGATTTTTATTACCAAAGATTCGGCGGGCGTACAGTAAATACGTAGTAGTATCAATGCTTCATCGCAGTTGTCGTGAATGCGACCATTAAATCTTTTAGCCCGATACACAATTGACTTGGGATTATAAGTTAGACGTGGTTGCCTTTGGTTCGATATAATTTACAGACAGACTATCCCCAGTGGTAATGCATTAAATTGTGTTTAATTGACGGAATTGCTATATAAACGCTTTACGGCGACTTAATCCGTCACTTATTATATGTGTGCCATTGCCATGTCAGTTCCAGGTTATAAAGGAGTCAGTCCAGTCTCTAATCTGAGTCTTATCTGAGTTTTTGTGTTTATAAATGAAACAATGAAATAAAAGCACTGCGTCCATAAAGGTGATAATAAAAAAGATATAGAAATGAATAAACCGATAACGCAGGTACTTTGAGAAATACCGGAAAATGGACTTCATAAAGAGTTTTTTTTATCGTTACGGATAGAAGATACAATTTTGATCGATTTTCAAGGCAAACTCTACTCTACATTGGGTTTAGTTTAGCTTTAAAAATGTCAAGCGTAGAACACATCGCAGGTTGACAATGTCACAACTAAAAACAAACAATATTTTTTAGAAAAACTGAAATTTTTTGAATTATGAATATTTTTTTTAAAGGACTAAGACCCCTAAATATCTACTGTAAATTTTATACCAAAAAGTTTAACTAGCGTTTTGGCGCTACTATTCCGACACTTGAGTCCTTGTAGATTTTTTTTAAATGCAATTACGTCTTGATTGATTGAGAAATCATTAGTTATACAAACATAAAATCGTATATTGACATTTTTTTAGCTCAAAAAATAATAGTACCTGCCATATAACCGTTACGTTCAAACCTATTTTTCTTGGAAACGGCTCTAAAGATTTTTATAAAAAAAAATCAGTGCAGCTTTTTAGCTACGACC
The DNA here is from genome assembly GCA_910595825.1 of Philhelius pedissequus. Taxonomy (NCBI): domain Eukaryota; kingdom Metazoa; phylum Arthropoda; class Insecta; order Diptera; family Syrphidae; genus Philhelius; species Philhelius pedissequus. Next base: position 39,616,830 of record OU343163.1, read on the forward strand.
TATGATATGGTTGAACAAAAAATTTTGAAAAATGTCTCAAAACGGTACTTTCCTGGGACCGTTTTTTTTTGCTTTCGACTATCTCATAAATAGGTTAACCGATTCTTTCGAAATTTCACACATCTATAGGTTTAGGTTGTCCAAATTATACCGCGTACCAATATTTTTAATATATATTTTTGTATTTTTAAAAGCATTTTTAAGAAAAAAAATTTATATTTTGAAAACTGCTCAATAATTTTTTTTCAAAAATTATAGTTTATTTTCTGAATACCTATGAATTGGCATTTTTAAATGATTTTTAAATGTTTTCAAAAAGTTAAAAAAAAAAAAATTTTTTCTCAAAAACCGATACACAGATTTTTACAATTTTTTTCTCATAACTTCAAATTTATCCAATAAACAAAATAGCGTACTTCTTTTGAGATAAAATTAGTTTAAATTAAGTATTTATTTCAGAATTTTGAATTATTTTTTTTTTTTTTGACTAGCCGATTTAATCTTGTTTTTAAGTTTATATTATTAAATATTTAAGATTGGCATACCAATTTTTTTTTAGAAAACAAATTAAAGAAACTTTGTATATAAGAATATAAAGTATATAACGACTTTAAAAATATATTTAGATTTTAAGTCGTGCATTTTATTTTTCTATTCATTATCATCACAAAAAAGTTTTGACAGGAAAAGCAGCTTAAGGTTAGATTAAAATAAGATGCATAACTGGTTCGTACGCACTTTACGTAAAGCAACAACATTCGTAGTTGAAACAGCTAAATATATTCTTCAATTAATTTTTAATATAAAATAATCCTCAATTTTTTTGTCTAAGAAAAAATGTTTGTATCACAATTTTAAGTATTTAAAACTAAAGATTTAATAGCGCAATTTTAAACAAAAAATCGCCCTTTCGTTTTCGCAATATTGAATTTTCGAAAAAAAAATTTTTTTTTTCAAAATCAAAAAAACAAATTGTCAAAAATTTTGGTATGCAGTATTATGAAGAATTCGAGGGACATCCTATATAAAAACTCTTATAGGAACCGTTGAGTGGTTAATGAGAAAGTAAAAAATCTGAAAAATCGGTTATGTGGCAGGCCCCGTTAATAACTTATTATGTAATTTTTTTTTAGACCAACACGTGTATTTATATCAAAACAGTTAGAGTCGTTTTTTAGCCCCAAAAATAGCGGCATTTGGCATGCAATTTTTTCTCCTATCTTACATTCTCGAAAACATCAAACAAGTTTATATTGTTAAAAGTTTAAAATTGTCACAATAATTTTTTTAGGAAACAATAATTAAAGAAATTGTGTATATAAAACGACTTTAAAAATATTTAGATTCTTAATAGAATACGATATGATCGAACTTTAGAGCAAGTATGTGCGACCCAGTCGTGAATTTTATTTTTGAACACATGTACAAGGTGGTGCAAAAGTGATCAATAACTTTACAAATCGCTGGCTGAGAACTACATATAAGGTTGTGTGTCGACCAAAATACCAAAAAAAAAAAAGTAAAATTAAAAAAAATTGCTGGCAACACTACAGCCAAAAAAGACAAAGAACTTTCTTTCAATTCACACTATTATTCAGTACTATAAGGTTCTATGTTCAACGGGTGGACGTGGCGCGATAGTTGTGTGCTCGCCTGTCAACCTCGTGGTTGCGAGTTCGATTTCTGCCGTTGTCTATGTGTTCTTATATTCCATTAAAAACCAATTCTAAAAATTGTCATAAAATAAGTTGCTGCTTTGCTCACATTACATGCTGTTTAGGCATAACACTAACAACATGTGATTGAGTAAGCTAGCATACCCATAAAATATGACAACGAAATAAATAAAATAATGCGAATTATAAGGGACATAAATACATAAGACACGGTGATTCTCTCCACATTAGTTCAGCCGCCATCCCTGGAGATAAATCTGAGACAACAACGAGCTCTAGTCTCAGAACATCGCGCCACACATCTTTCCTATCCTTCTTTCTCTTCTTCCACCGAATGCCCGCGCTATGTTAAGAAAAACATATAAAGGGTATTCATAATCCCTTGAGCGCGTGCAAAGTTATAAAAAAAAAAAAAAACATAGAACATTTAACGTACTTTTTTCGTTCCACGGCGGTCAGAAGTGCTCCAAATAATTTATATCAATTCCATGAAAATGGGCTAGTACCACGCCTTCTGAATGGAATTAACTTGAATTAACGATTTCTTCCTTTGTATAAACCCAAAGGCCTACCGTTGTGTGAAATTACTAGATTCTACGATTTCGGGAAGTGCTCCATAATTTTGATGATCTGTGAGTGAGTGAGTGAGTCAGCCAGTTACAGGTTTTGCGATTTTTGCAGTCTCATATCTCGGGAACTACTAATGCTAAAGAATTGAAAGTTAGTGAGTTGCCTAACCCTGATCAGCTGAGCAGATGCTAAGAGTGTGCAGTTTCTAACTTTATTGGTCCTGAAGTTAGAGGGGGGTTGAAAATCGCCTCAGTTTGTTTCTGCAAACAGGGTATATTGCCAGAACTTGCCGTTTGATACCTACGTATAATGTTCGACAAAAATTTAATGAGCAGTTTTCAGAAATTTGAAATTTCGAAATACTCGCTTACGCCATTTATAAGATAGTCGAGAGCAAAAACAGAAACGGTCCTATGGAAAGTACCGTTTCTAGACATTTTAAAATTTTTTTTCAACCATATGATCGGTCGTATACCTAAAAAGCTGCACTGATTTTTATAGGTACTATAAGGCAAGTTAAGTGTTCTTAAAAAAAAAAAAATTCTAACAATCAAACCTGACATCACTATCATAGAGAACATATAAAAAGTGGGTCCCCCAATTCCGCCTGCCTGCCTGTCTGTCTGTCTTCGAGTCTGCAGCCTAAACGGTTCGGTGGGTTTGCTTCAAACTTCAAACATATTGGCGCAAAATTTTAAGCGATTTAGTAAAATGTTAAAACCAATTTTAGCAATTTATTAAGCTAAAAAATGATTGAGCTAATTTTAAACGATTTTAACATTTTGCTAAAGTTAAAATCACGGAATGGCTACTTTAACTCTTAGCAATTTGCTAAATTCATTGTGGAATCTGATAATATATCAGCTTTGAACGTGGGGTGCCCAGGTTCGAGTCCTGCTGGTGCACAATTTTTTTCGTTTGTTTTGTAAATAATGAAGTTAAAATGATGAAAATAGAAATACATAACTAATACCTTTTTAGAGCACATGTTGGGTTTTCATCAACATATAATTAATTTACAACACATAACAACAATAATTGTGTTCATGGAAATTCAAACCCTACAAATGCTCAGCTTTCTGCTTAATTAGCAATTTACTAGTTTAGAAAAGGTTTAAAAAATTTGAAATAGTTATCCAATCAATAAGCACTTAGGATATTGCTAACTAGCAAAATGTTAAGCCCTTAACAATGGGTTATTTAAAATTTTGCGCCGTTGTTTTTTCGGTTATATGGCCACACGTTTTTTTATTTTTTTTTAAGACGACAAATAACAGTAGCTCCCATGTATTTTTTTTTCCAAAAACAAAATCTTATTTTTCTCAAAAAGGCTCCAACGATTCATATAAAAAAAATTTGTTCATTAATGATGGGAAGGGGTTTGTTTGTTGTTCAGTTTGTTTCTGCAAACAGGGTATATTGCCAGAACTTGCCGTTTGATACCTACGTATAATGTTCGACAAAAATTTAATGAGCAGTTTTCAGAAATTTGAAATTTCGAAATACTCGCTTACGCCATTTATAAGATAGTCGAGAGCAAAAACAGAAACGGTCCTATGGAAAGTACCGTTTCTAGACATTTTAAAATTTTTTTTCAACCATATGATCGGTCGTATACCTAAAAAGCTGCACTGATTTTTATAGGTACTATAAGGCAAGTTAAGTGTTCTTAAAAAAAAAAAAATTCTAACAATCAAACCTGACATCACTATCATAGAGAACATATAAAAAGTGGGTCCCCCAATTCCGCCTGCCTGCCTGTCTGTCTGTCTTCGAGTCTGCAGCCTAAACGGTTCGGTGGGTTTGCTTCAAACTTCAAACATATTGGCGCAAAATTTTAAGCGATTTAGTAAAATGTTAAAACCAATTTTAGCAATTTATTAAGCTAAAAAATGATTGAGCTAATTTTAAACGATTTTAACATTTTGCTAAAGTTAAAATCACGGAATGGCTACTTTAACTCTTAGCAATTTGCTAAATTCATTGTGGAATCTGATTATATATCAGCTTTGAACGTGGGGTGCCCAGGTTCGAGTCCTGCTGGTGCACAATTTTTTTCGTTTGTTTTGTAAATAATGAAGTTAAAATGATGAAAATAGAAATACATAACTAATACCTTTTTAGAGCACATGTTGGGTTTTCATCAACATATAATTAATTTACAACACATAACAACAATAATTGTGTTCATGGAAATTCAAACCCTACAAATGCTCAGCTTTCTGCTTAATTAGCAATTTACTAGTTTAGAAAAGGTTTAAAAAATTTGAAATAGTTATCCAATCAATAAGCACTTAGGATATTGCTAACTAGCAAAATGTTAAGCCCTTAACAATGGGTTATTTAAAATTTTGCGCCGTTGTTTTTTCGGTTATATGGCCACACGTTTTTTTATTTTTTTTTAAGACGACAAATAACAGTAGCTCCCATGTATTTTTTTTTCCAAAAACAAAATCTTATTTTTCTCAAAAAGGCTCCAACGATTCATATAAAAAAAATTTGTTCATTAATGATGGGAAGGGGTACCTTTTAATAATTTTTTTTTTTTGGAAAAAAATTGTTATTTTTGGTACCTCTAGTGGAACCATTTTTTGGTTTTTAATTTTCTCGGAAACGGTTAATTTGATTTTTTTGCAATTTTTTACGCATAACCTTCTAGAAAATTTAAACACTTTTGTACACCAAAATTTTTCAAAAAAATTTTGTTTGGAACACTTTTTTTTATTTTTTAAGACTCAAAATTTCGAAAACAACTCAATAAATTTTTTCAAAACTTCGTATTTGGTGTTTTTTTGACATTATCTTGAATAGTTAAAAAAACTGTTTTGCTAAAATAAAAAACAACAGTTCCTTCCATACAAATGTTAAAAAACCGTTAAGAAAAAATTTATTTTTCGAAAACGGCTCCAAGAATTTTTATAAAAAAAGTTCACTTTTAAGTATAAAAATATTTTTTTGCGTACTTATTAACGGAACTTCCCATAGAACCACTTTTCATATTGTCGACTTTCTCAATATGGGAAAAACCGATTAAAATAATTTTTTTATGCAAATGCTCCCTAAAATTGTTAATAAAACTGCATACTGAAATTTTCAAACAAAAAAGTTTTTTTATTTAAAAAAAAAATAAAAAAAATTTTTTTTTGAAAAATCGATTTTTCAAAAACGAGTCACAGATTTTTTTTAATTTAAATTAAATATGTATATTAATAATATCTTCAAAATGGGGTTACAAATTTTTTTCTAAAAATGTTTTCAAAATTTTATACATACAAAATTAATTCATTAAAAAACCGCTCCCACGATTTTTGAATTTTTTTTTAATATATTCTCATTCATCCATGAATTCAAACTGCATCTCTGTTTTCCCTCAAACTATAATGACTAAGCAATATAAAAACATTTAATTATGTGTATTATCCATTTATTTCTACATTATTATTATTCCATTTTTAACTATTTTTGCGTACGTCACTGACTACTTAATACAATGTAGACTCTCATACATTTATATATTCATATGTGTCTTTAAAAATCACATGAATCTTATGTATGCATATTGCACCTTAATTACAAAGTTATGTACATATAGCTACATCCTTCATTTTCATTATTATATGTAGAAGCTTACATACTTAGGTACCATCTAAATGTAACTTACATATTTAAAATCCATAACTTATATTCAAATATACACTTGTAGGTAGGTACATATGTAACTATTCCTTGAATCATCCATTCGACAATTCTTTATACTAAGAATCAAGTTAATCTTACCAACATCGGCTATTGTATAGGATAACTAGACTACCTACCTACTAAACAGCGCCAATTTTTAGCTACATTAAAGTTGTTAGCTCCAAGAGCAAGTTCATACGATCCAGTCGTGCATTTTATTTTAAATCAAAATCGCTAGAGCCGCCTTCGAGAAAAATAGATTTTAACGTAACGGTTATATGACAGGTACCGTTATTTAATGAGCTAAAAAAAATTTCAAAAACCTCTGAACAATACCTAAAAAAACTCTATATACCAAGTTTAAATCAATTCGGCCCACCAGAACCAACAGAATTTTTAGACCATCTTTTTTCGTCTTCGCTATTATCGTAATGCCATGTTTGGTTGTTATCTCAAAACTTTTTTTTTCGACGAATGCATAACTTGCCTTATAGTACCTATAATCGCAAGTACAAATTAAACATAAAACTATTAAGTCTCCAATTCGAAATCAGGAATACAAAAACTTAATTATGCGGGTAGTTAGACAGTTTCATGGTACTTTTGAATTTCCCATGAGAAAACAACCGTAATGTTGATTAGAAAACTTTTCTCAATTTGCTGGACAATATTTTTGATTGTAAAATTCAATGTCATCAACTGAAACAAAAAATATTTTATAATAGTATTTGTGTGCTCAGGGATATTCTCATCACAGACAAATAGAATCACCGACAAAGAAAAGTAATTTCCCATAAAAATTGAATTTAAATCGCTGCTTTTAAAGGATAAAATGCAATAGTCAGTTTAGTTTGGGTTGTCAAAACTCATCAACTATTGTGACATGTTAAACAATGACATTTCGACATTTTCCCATTCGAAACTGAACGAATAATATACTCTTTCCTTGTATTTTTTTTTAATATCCTTGTCAGCTTGAAGTACACATAAGTATGTACGTCTATCTATGAGTATGTTGTAAGTAAGTATAAAAAAAGTACAACAAACCAGTCAACTGCGTTATAAACACAATTTAAAACGCACTCAACAGCGAAACACACACCGGAAAATTTCGAAAAATCATTTTTCTTTTGATTTTGATTTCCACCCGCGTGGATTTTTCTGATTTTTTGATGTTGTTGTCGTCGTCATCGTTCAATCCTTCCAGAATCATGTATACTATTCAGATGAAATAAGCTTGAGCATCCTTTGCCATTCGTCTCGAGTTTCATGCCATGTCAATGTCACTACTACTCAAAAGGGATTTTTCAATTTTCAATTCCATTTTTTTTTTTTATTATTTTACGAGTATTTTCCAACTTTGATTGAAATTGAAAATCGCTTAAAAGAGCAGCTCTAAGTCTGGGCGCGTGCTTGCGATTTGAATGGCTTTTCACTAAGGATCTTTTGTTTGGAATGACAGGCGGTATGGTTGGACGCTGCGTGGATGATAGATCGAGTTGTGACCATTGGGCCATGTAGATAATTTTGGCGAGTGTTTGCATACATTAGCAGAAGGCTTAAGTATAGTAAATTAGTTTAAACTGAATGTGCATTTTAAAATTTAAAGCGTTAAATCTTGTGATAAGCGGATGTTATTAATGAAAGGACGAGAAGATGTATGGTACTTTTACATGCGCAACCGGAAAGGGTTCTTATACTTATTAACATATTGGGAAAAAGCATTTAATTGGAGATGCAAATCTAAAGTAGATTACAGTGTAAGACTTTAATATTTCTGTAAATGCTCGAGCCCTTGACACTTTAAAAACAAAATGAATTCACGTATAATACTTTTGTGACTGAATTGATTACTATAGCCAAATTTAACTTTTTTTGAAGTGAAAACTTCTATAGGCACGTTGTGCATTCACCGGTACGGGTAAAAACTATTTATTCATAAGACGATAAATCGACATGCTAAAGATGTGCGATAATTATCCATATGCTAATGAAATATCTATGTTTATATCGATACAAATATGATATTATTTTATGAATGTTAAGTCGTTCAAAACATCGATATCAATATAATAATAATTGAGAAGAGGGCGATGCTTATTCCACTGCCTATTGATCAGGTGATCTATTTCAAACAATGAGAAAATAAACAGCAAAATTAAGATATAAAATTAAGAAAATAAACAAGTTGAACTAAATTACTTGGCCTACATCGCGTCTGTTGCGAAGAGAGAGGATTAAAGAGAACAAAAATAAAAAGTTTAAAAAAATTTATTTTTATTATTACAATTATCGAGGGGAATTTGTGGGGAATGCTGCTTACAGAAAAGGCATACAAGGGGAATTGTAACACCTCTAAAGCGGAATGTTGCTTGAAGCGTCTGGCAACACTGGTTCAAGCTATATATCGATCGCGGTAGATAAGTATGACGTAAGTATATAAAGTGTTAAGCGATGATTATTTGTGTGTTTAAGTAAATTTAAATTCTCCGATTCCGTAGGTATACGTATAGGTATTGTGCATTGCTTGTAGTTTGATTAAATTATTTAAAATTGTCGATTTAAGAATTGCTGTGCAGTATAAAAGTTAGTATTAAATAATGATATTTTTCTCATATTGCAATACAAAAAAAATTGAAAAAAATATGTTTTCTTAAATATCTCTAATAATTATGTTAATAGTCCGAAAATGCGATATTATTTAATATTTATTTATTTATTTTTTTTGCTTTATATTATTTTCTTATATTGGTTTATAGCATTTTCAGATATTTAGTTATTCGATACAAGCACACGAATCAATAAGGGAATTTGAAAAAAAAAGAAAATTACAAAATCAGACTAAGTGTAAGCGATATATAGATGAAGTATATTTAAATTTTTGATATTACAAGTAATTTTAATATAAAAAATTGCTGTTATTTCATAATTTAATGTTTTCACTTCTATCGGCAGTCCTAACGACTGCTTCCGTTTTTTTAAATTTATTATTTACTAGCAGATAACCGTGAGATGCTACGGACCCACGGGAATCTAATGACATCTATACACCTAAAACTAAAAACCGTTCAGTCGTTAAGGCCTGAAAGCGGAACAAACACCCTAGTATTTGTATATATTTTTCATATTTAAGGAACCGTTAATTTTTTTCGGGATAAAATTGACCTATGTGTGAATCCAGTACCCCATCCATCTACCAATCAAATTTCATGCAAATCCGTGTGCTTCTATGCACCTTGTGAATAAACACCTATTCCACGGGAACCATACATTTTCCGGGATAAAATGTAGCATGTGGCCTATTCCAGACAATAATCTATCTATGTACCAAATTTCATCCAGATCCGTTCAGCAGTTCCGGAGTTATTGAGCAACAAACATCCATACATCCATCCATCCATCCATCCAAACTTTTACATTTATAATATTAGTAAGATTATTAGAATCTTAAGTTTATTTGAAATAGCCTAAGCTTAAGCTATAAAGAAATAATCTAAATTTCAGCTCCACTAGTTTTTACATTTACAAATCCAATATTTGTATAAATGATGTTCACAATTTCAAACACAACATTGCACCATTTACATAATCTGGAATAATCTATTTGTATGTGCTTTCAGTTGAAATGCCCAAGAGGCTGCAAAATGGCGTGTTCATGCATATAACTTGTACCTATACATCGAGCAGATTTGACGACACGTCAGGGGACGTGATAGAGTAAATTAATTATTAATATCTTTGGACTGGAAACCTTCTTTCAAAACAAATCCATTTCAAATGTTATACTAACTGACAATTTGATGATAAATAAACATTTGCCTGTTAGAATTATTCGTGCATGCGGAATTACTAAATGGAATATTTTGTTTACCTAAGATTACAATTTCAAGATTTATTTAACCAAAACCCCTACGACCTACGACAATAATTATTATAATTAAATATTTTGAAATGTTGGTGTTTGGATTATTTTTTTGATATTCGGTAAAAATTATTTATTTTGAAGGAGTTAATATTTTCAAGAGAACAAAATTCATGTTTCTAAATTATTTTTACGATTTTGTTTAAAAATTAAAGAGAAGTGGAATAAGAAAATAAATATTCAAGAATTCCGCTGCAATACTATAAAGAAGCATTAAAGACTTCTGTCTATTAATGCAATAATATTGCTAATAAATTAAAATAGATGATGTAGCAGCTGGCGGAATATCAGGACCTAGTGATTAACAAAACTCAGCCTTGTGTGTTGTTAATCGGCAGGAGTGTAGGATGAGTATTGTCATTTTTTCCGAGTCTGAAAGGGTTTTGTAACATGTACTCTTCTAAAACGATATATGTATACTCTTGGAGAACTTGTCAATTCGTCACAAGATGCAACGCCCATTTTGATTTTAGTTGGCATATAGGCTGGAAGGTATAGTTAAAGGTTATTCCTACTTAAGATAATATAGGATGTGAAACATTCTTGGATGTAGTTCTCAAGTAGTAGCTTTGTCTATCTCGGCTTAGGGAGTTCTTTTCAGTATTTTAGTCTCTTGGCCTACTCTTCTGTTTTGATTTTATTTTTAATCACATTTTCTCCTCATCCGCAATATGGTTCAGGAGCTTCTGGTTTTTGTTATTCTAATTTTTTGCTAAGGAGCCTGCCTCTTCATTGCATTGGACACCAACGTGACTGGTACCCAATGGAGTGCCATTGTTATTCTTATTGTTTTATCCTCTCTACACCCTACACACCAATTGAGAGCTAATGGTGTAAGAATTTAGTGCTTTCAGTGACAACGAACAAAAATCCAAAAATAAGATAATTTAAAAAACAAAAATTAAATGCATACAAGTTTGAAAAATGGCAGCTCAATGTGTACAACGAACAGTTGATCTATAGATGAAAATCTCTCTTTTGGAATAATCCAAATAAATTTGTCATATTTTTAGTTGCGATATAAAATCGAACTCGAGATGATTTTGATCAAACTTGGCAAGAAAGTGGGTCCCTATGTCAGCCCAGCCGAATTTGATTTCCTTTGGAAGCTGATATCTCGGCAACCAAGCCTCGCAAAAAGCTGCGGTTTAGAAAGGGATTGAACAGACCTTTATATTAGTTTACAATTTTCCGATTTAATTTTTTTTTAAGATTTAAGAAAATAATCAAGGCACCCCTTGCAAAAAAAAAATACGTTTTCAAAAATATTTCCCAACCCCATCGATGCATACAAAGAAAGGTTTTGAATACCTACCCACTCCTGGAAAACAAACGCTTCTGCAGCTTCTGGTTCTCAAGATATTTCACTCGGAAATTATTTTCATGATTGTCAATCCCTTCATTCCATCTTTTTGTCTATCTTTAGATCGATCTACAGCCTAATCCTAAGCTTAGTGGTAATTTTCTTCAAACTTAGTACTTAAGTGTCTTGGGTGTTTGCCTCGATTATTTTTTTAAAACTTTTTTTTATCGCCAAAAATAACTGTTCCTTCGATACATATTTATGCACTAAAAAATTTAAATCTTACAAAAACCGCATAAGCGATTTTGATTAAACAAATTCTGTGCATTATTGTAGGTATATTCTATATTTTGCTTCCAAAACTGTTTCACATAAAACTTTATTAACGCGTACCTGCCATTGACATTTTTTCTCGATTTTTGACTTTCGCATTAACGGTGTAACAGATTTCGATGAAAATTTTTATATAGGAGGTGCTGCAAACTTCTAACAATTATGCATATTAAAATTTTCCACAAATATTTGTTTGCGATTTAAAAAAAAAATCTTTTTATTGAAAATTCAATCTTTCGAAAACGGTGTTTTTAAATAATGTTTAAAAACGAATATGTATTATTAAATACTTTAAATTGGAATACTAGTTTTTGTAAGATATAAAGAATTGTACAAAACATAGATAAATAAATTTAAAAAAAATCATATATTTTGGCATTCTAAAATTTAGTAAATTCTAGGGATATTTTCTTAAGTCTCATTTTCTTTCAGGTATTAGTACGTATCAGCAATTCATTGTATAATTTTTGACTTGTGTCAAGTGTATGAGGAGGGGGAGAGTTACGGGTCTTATAAATTCACAATTTATTTGCAACAAACAAAGTCAGGTGCTCCTCAGGGAAGTCGATGTGGCTTTATTTTTTCGTTAAGGCTTTTCTTACTGTTTAGTCGCAAGTATTCAGTTAATTTCGCAAAGTTTTGAAGGAGTTGATTTTTTGATTTTAAGAATATTAGCCTTGCACTTAGCCCTTAAGAATTTGTGTTTTTTTATAAATTGGGCAAACTTATGCAAGTCAGGTTGCATTTAAAAGACCTCAGGTCTTACAGGCAATAATCAAAATTATTACAGGCAATAATCAAAATTATTATTAGTATTATTACTTAAAGGGTAACTACTACCCTTAAAGTACATAGTTTTGAGCACACAGTTTAGGGAATTTAATAGGATGTATCAATTTTTCAAAAACAAATTAAATATTTTTCAAAATTCTGTTTTCACACTATAATGACACATTTATACACTTCAAATTTAAAATAAAATAATAAAAATTTAAAAAAAATAAATATATTTTGCTGCTTCTACTAAGAATCTTGTGAGTACAGCCCGCGTTCGCCTTGTTCTCAGTTTTAAGAATAATTTATTTTTAATATTTAATCCATGTGGGGGTGGCCGTGGTGCGATAGTTGTGTGCTCGCCTGTCAACCTCGTGGTGCAGGTTCTATTCTTGCCGTTGTATATGTCTTCTTATATTCCATTAAAAACCATTTCAAAAAATTGTCATAAAATATGTTGCTACTTTGCTCATTACATGCTGTTTAGGCATAACACTAACAACATGTGATTGAGTAAACTAGCATACCCATAAAATATGACAACGAAATAAATAAAATAATGCGAACTATAAGGCACATAAATGAATAAGACACGGTAATTCTCTCCGCATTAGTTCAGCCGCCATCCCTGGAGATAAACCTGAGACAACAACCAGCTCTAGTCTCAGAACATCGCGCCACAAATCTTTTCTATCCTTCTTTCCCTTTTTCCACCGGATGCCCGCGCTGTGTTAAGAAAAAACATATAAAGGGTATATAATCCCTTGAGCGCGTGCAAAGTTATAAAAAAAAAAAAAAAAAATTATACCATTGTAGATACTAGTGCAGCAAATAAAGAAATGCAACATGTCAAAATAGAGAAAAAAACTGTTCCACGTAATACAATTAAAAATTAACCTAAATTTAGTTAAACACAGATATCGAAAACAAACTATAACGCAAGGCAGTGAACATCCATACAAAGCAAGGCTCGTTATTCGATTGAAAAATTAAATAATAAAATACACAAAATTACAAATATTGATTATATACTTTTTCTTTAACTTGTGTGTATAATTTGTAAAACCTTAAGAGGTTAAAACTTGTTTATTGATTAATTTAAATTTAGGGCAAGTTTTACATTTGAAGAAAAAAACGAATATGGAGAACACCAAAAAAGTGGGTCCCGCAATTCCGTCTTTCTGTCTGTCTCTAGATCGGTCTACAGCCTAAGATGCTAAAGCGATTTTCTTAAAACTTGGAACTTAAGTGTCTTAGGTGGTTATTTGAATTATTAGATTTTTTAATCGTTTTTTTAGCACCAAAAATAACGGTACTTGCCATACAATTTTGTCCACCACCTCTATTGTCTCGGAAACGACTCTAACGATTTTGATAAAAATAAGTGTATGCACTACTTTAGGTAAAGCCTACATTTTGGTCAATTTTTTTGTATATATTTTATTATTACGGTACCTGCTATACAAACATTTTTCCACTTTATCATAAACGGATGTCAATCAAAATTTCCACATAAGGGACTTCTTAAAATTTAAATAAGATGGCATACCAAAATTTTCGAAAAATATTTTTTTTTGTTTGGAAAATTCAATATTTTTCGAAAACGGCTTTTTAAGTTTATATTTATTAAAAGTTAAAAATTAAAAAAAAATTGGATATAAAAAATTAAGTAAAAAACGATTTTAAATATGTATTTAGATTTTTAATAGAAATCTATTGCATACGATGTGATCGAAAATAAGAGCAAGTACGTGCGATTCAGTCGTGCATTTTATTGAGCCAGAGTAAGAAAAATGGAAATATTCTTATTAAGCAAACAAATTGTTACCAAAACCCTTCTTACACAGAAAGATAATATTATAAAATTTATTTAAAGTAAATCAGTTAAGTGCTTCCTGATATTATACGTCATAAAGTAGAAAAATGTTTCGTTTTTATTAAAAAGTAATGAAAATTTATAATTTGGTTAAAGCTAAAAATGAGAACAGAACTAAAAATTAAATTTCTATTTAAAGAACTTTGGCCGCAAATAAATGACATATTTGTTCGCTCATCACCCATACTTTTCCTTTAAACAACTCAATTTCGTACACAAACATCCGATAGAGCCCCAAACTCTCGTTTCCTGTACAAAATATGTTGGTTTATCTAATTCCATAAATTGAAATACCTGCGCTGGAAATAGGCAATAACCGTACATAATTGAACTTAACAACTTACAACTGTTGTTCGCTGGCCGGCCGCGGCCGCCCGGAAATTACTTCTTCTATATCCTTAATCATCATACCATGCGACATACAAACAACATCCACCCACCCAAACTCAACCCAATACTTACGACGAGTAGTTCATGCCATCTATTTTTGAGAATTAGTTTCGCTCGAATTATTAAGTGCACTTTATGATATTGAACATCGCAGATGACAACTTATTACCAACAACACGACATGCCGCGCCGATGATGGTTCGTTCCGTCGCGTCCTTGCCTTCACCTGATGCTGCTTTTTCTCCCACATTTACTCTATGCAATTATATACATACATAGCTATACTAAATATTGGTTTATTTAAGTGCTCGATATTGAAATAACCTCTCTCGCCGAAACGCCATAATTTATTTGATTACATGCATTTGAACACCTAGGTTTTGAATTGTTTTAGACTTCACCCTACGCGTATTGCGTATAGCCGAGGTTAAATTATGTAGTTTACCCCCGAGCCAAGCAGGCGACACTCATTACTAACAACAACATAGTTTATGACCACTTGGCCGAAAAGATGGACATCAGGCTCTATTAGGAGAACAGGCGAAACGTTAAACATGAAACCCAAACAGCTAAATTAGAGGTTGTGTTGTGAAGTCATCAAAATAATGACAGCGATTTGATGCTACTCGTTCTTGTTTTCGTTCCTTTGGTGTTGGGGTAAGGGTGACTGCCATACCAAATGTGTGTTATCCGCGATAATTTTCGCCCTCGTTCCCTGCCTGCCCAGTATATTCAGTGATACAAGATACAACACTGCGACTGATGCAACTAAAGATTACAAATTTTATCTCGTGCGGTTATGTGACATATGTTGTACCTGTATCTAAGAGTGTGCTTCCGATTGAATGTTGCTGGCGTTACCTATATACCTACTTGTTTTATTTTAAGTGTCCATTGAGCATATGGTTAGCAACACAAACAACTGATCCATGTAATTTAGTTGCGCTTGCAACCTAGAAATTAATTTTGAAAGAGCACAAAATTAAAATTTTATTTATTTTACCCTTGGTATGCTAAAATATAAATACATGGCGTTATGGCGTAGAGGACTCGAAAGGGAGAAAAGTCTGGGCAATGTTAGATCAAATGTCCAAAAGTAATAATTATAATTGCGATTTCAAGGAAAATGCAGAAAGGTTCGTTTCCAGTGGATAGTTTGCTTGACAAGGTTTTTGATATATTAAATTTTTATTCGCACTGAGAGATGAACAGTTATATCAGCAATTTATTATAGTGGTGAATATTTCGAGCAGTTTTAGTTTGAAATCTGTTTAATAAGACTTATACACTCTTGTTTTAATTTTTTACTAAGGGGCGTATTAGTTTTGGGTAAAAAAAAGGACGAGAATTTACCTTAAAATAATATTTCGAAGTTATGTGCAGTAAAACCCGGATAAGTGCCTCACGCAAAATAACCCACTTTAATATGTACTTATGCGGGTTAGGCAGTTATAAGAAACCCGCTTAAGTGCACATAGGTACTTATCTCTATATTTACATATACAAAAATTAAAACAAACGTTTTTGATGAGAAAAATAATTCAAAAAAGCTTTTAACGGCATACTATTGCAATCCATACAATTTGGGTTTCGTTGCGGCGATCTCACTTTGATTAATCAGTTGGCTAATGAGGGCACTACCAATTCGAACTTTTTGTTAAGTTCAGTTCATCTTACATGCATTTTTTGACAAGAGACCAATGTGAACTATATCCAACAAGATTAAAATTTTTAATCATTAAAATTGGAAGATTTTGTCCTGGGCCAGACATAGTTAATTAGGAAGGTGTTTTGTATTATATTTAGTCGGACGTGTTGAATTATTGATTCAAAATAGATTTTAACCGTATTTTGTTCACGAATCATTATAATAGATTAAGACTATTACTTTCTTATTTATGAATTTTGAAACATGAAACAAAAGGAAGCGATAAATGAAAACAAACTGTTCTTTTTATCAGCTAACTTCAAATTGTGTACTTAAAAGAATTTTTTGCAGGTAAATTTTAATAAAAGGCAATTAAGCGGGAAAGGTAGTTAAGCGGAAAGTACTTATAAGATGAGTTTTATATGACAAAATCCTCTGAATGTTGGTTCTAAAAAAATAAAGGTACTTATGCGGGTTATGCACTTAAGCGAGAGGCACTTATCCGGGTATTATTGTACTTTAAAGCACCGTATGTATCTTTCCAGTCTGTTTGTATATGAAGCATTGAGTCTGGTCATCTTTACGAGCTGGACACTTCTGTACGAGTGTTGAGAGTTTAACTGTGGAACTGTCAGCAGCCCTCTGATTCTTTAGTTACTTTTATGCGAACGCAATACTCTTATAGAAGTTATTTTAAGCATTTTATTACGGCTAAGTCAAAACAACAACTGGAGACATGGGCCATGCCCTTACTTACATTTTAACTTCAACAAGGTTTCGGTAAGATACCTAAGCTTATAGAAGCTGAAATGTTCGGAGAAACTCAGATTCCACAGAAATACATGGGAAATGATATAAACATACACTAGGTACTACGCTACATTTTGAATTCCATAAACTTTTTATGTTACCCCAGGAGAGAGGAATTGAAAAACAATCAGCCATATGGCGGTGAATTGTGTTGCTGATAGTCAGTTAGCCATCTATATACAGACGGATCCGAAATAACACTGATGTTGGTGGTGGATTCTTCTTAGGAGTTCTGGAACTAGCCAAATCTCTTCGACTTTCCAACTATAGTATTGTCCTCTAATCTGGTATTTAAGCAGTGACCAAGGATGCTACACTTTGAATGCCAATCAACAATAAAAGTTATTGCTGTCACCGAGGCTTAATCGTAGCTTTTGCGTTACTGTCTCGAAGAAGAGCTTAGCGTTCTTGGTACACTGTATAAAATTAGACTCAGTACAGGGAAAAATGTGATCAACGCTTGATGCAAAAACATTCCTTCATGTAGTGTTGAACATCAAATTGGAAGAAGAATACTCGTGAAGTTTAAAGAAAGAACTGAAACTTACTCAATACCTGTGACACAAGCAGGAAATGATAGCAAATTTTCGATAAACAAAGAACAGGAAAAATAGTACAACAAAACTGGAAATCCCTGATTCTTCTTGCGTAAAATTTAGTACGTTACGGACATTCCCTGTGACATTGTATAGTACTCTTCCACTTAAGAAAGACTTTCGTGTTAACTTTTTTGGATGATTTTAATACGATTTAATAATTTTTTCGGATATTGCAGGCAGTCTTTTGAAGATTATTAGCTTAAATATACTTCATCCAATTCCTTTAATGATGATAGAGATCAGACAAAAGTGGGTCCCGCAATTCCATCTGTCTGACTGTGTGTACAACGTTGTACAGCCTAAACGGCTAAACCGATTTTTTCAAAACTTGGTACTTAAGTGTTTTAGGTGATAGTCTAAAATAGATTTTTAAATCGTTGGCTTAAACCCAGAAATAACGCTATTTGCCATACAAATTTTCTACCATCTTAATTATTTCGAAAACAGCTCCAACGATATTAATTGAAAAAAGTGTGTGTACTTCTTTATATATAGTCTACATTTTGGCCACCATTTTTTTTACATATTTTGTTTATTAACGGTACATGCTATAGAACCATTTTTTTGAATTTCAACTTTCTCATAAACTTCTCAACGGATTTCGATTAGAATTTTTATATGGTAGGTTCCTTGAATTCTAATTAGTACTGCAATTCAAAATTCAATATTTCCAAACGGGTGGATGATTTTTTATGAAATTTTGTTTTTAAATTAATATTATTAAATATTTAAAATTGTCATCCCAATTTTTTTTTTTGGAATAAATTTTAAGAATTTTTTTTATTGTAGAAAATTAAGTAAGAGACGACTTTAAAAATATATTTAGCTGTTCTATTAAAAATGTTTTGCATACAATGTGATCGAAGATAAGCATAAGTACGTGCGATCCAGTCGTGCATTTTATTTCTTAATCAAATACAAATAAAAAAAGGTTTTCTTATATAGAGAAATAAGGAAAATTATAATAAATGAAAAACGAACGACCTTATCGCACGTACATGCTCTTATGTTTGGTCATATAGTATGGGTAATTTTCTTAGTAGAAACGGCTAAATATATTTTTGAGGTCGTTTTTTACTAAATTTTTTATATACAAAATTTCTTTAATTTTTTTCGGAATAAAATTTTGTATGGTAATCTTATGTAATTTATAATATAAGCTTAAAAATATAATTTTGAAAAAATTCGTTATACATTTTCGAAATGTTATCTATAAAATTATTTTTTTTTTAATCCAAAAAAAATATTTTTCGAAAATTTTGGTACGCAATATTATTTAGAATAAAGGAATCACAGATAAAAATCAAACAAAATATTGTATGGCAGGTACCGTTAATAACAAAATATGTAAACAAAATTTTGGGCCAAAATTTAGAATACTCAAAGTAGTCAACAAAGTTTTTTTATCTAAATCGGTAGAACCAGTTTCGAGATAATTAAGATGGCCCAAAAATTTGTATGGCAAGTACCGTTATTTTTGGGACTTAACTTTCAAACATCTATTTGAGGCAATCACAAATGATTAAGTACCAAGTTTGAAGAAATTCGCTTCAGCCTTTTAGGCTGTAGTTCGGAACTGACGGAACAGGCGGAATTGCAGGACCCACTTTTTTGGTTTTTCTCTATATCATCGTAATGTCACGTTTGATGAAAATCTCTAAAAAATCTCGAAAAAATGTGCGATTGCGTTAACTCAGCCACTAGCACAAATTTTTAATTTATATTTAGCCAAAGGGATCAAAGCAGGAAGTTACAAGCTAAAGAGCAGTCTGTCAGCTATCTGCAGTACCAAAATTATTTAAAGATTATTGTATAATAGAATTTCGTGTCTTATGCCAAACACAATTTCAGTATCTTAACATGGGTACTGGTAATGCAATTCTTATGAAATTTAAGGGTTTCAGATCAGACATTATTTACTGTAATTTCGCAAGACCTTTAGAAGAGAGGCAATTACAAAATTGTTTTTTACAAACTATTTCTGTTGGTATTTATTAATTTGTTTTAGATTGGTTGAAGTCTTAAGTGACATAATATGTAAAAGTTGTCAAGATAAAAAAAAATGTTTATGATATTTAAATTCAATCGGTTGTTCCACAAAGAAGTCTTTTAAAACTGTTGCTCTTAATAAGACTATATATTTGTAAACAATTCCAGATATTTTAAGAAACTCACACTTACTTCTTTTTTTAGAGGATCAAAGATTTACCGTAGGATTACCTACACATCACATTGTCTCCTTTTAAGAAGGCTTGAGGTTATTAGTAAATTCGTGCCAAAAAAATTATATTCATTTAAATGTGAAATATTATTTCTCAATCCAATTATTTTTGACTAAAATATCAGGAATGAGTTGATAAGGAATACGATTTATCAGTCACCTTAGAAGTTCATTTGCAATTCCTTCCACGTTATGACTATATGATCAAGAAAACTTATCAAATGTTAGGTGTTACTGATTCCGACGTTCTACTCTCCCTTTTCAATTATTAGGTTAAAACAGAGATTGGGTACTGTTGTTCAATTTGGAATCTTTATTATATTTATCATGCAAACTCATCTGAAAGATTAGAAAAATTTCAAATACATATTACGCGATATGCGTTTTCCAAAACTTTCATATCAAACCAGATGTATTTTATTCGTAATAAAATACCTAAAAAAAAATCATAAATAATAAACTGATGTATTTAGAAAATGTTTTCTTTTGCCAAAAGAAAGAAAATTGTCTCCACACAACCGCTGCCCCAAGAAAAAAAATATCATAACACATATTCTACAAAAACGTGCCATTACCATGCCATATGAACAAAACGTAATATCTTTCTTAAAAATAAAAACTAATTCCTTCATTTTTTTTAGGATGATACAACAAACAAAAACATACGAAAAATAAAAACCTATTTATTTATTAGAGTTAGTATTGCTTATAAACTTGAGTTATTTAGATATCTCGACACTATCTATACATCTACTTTATCATTTTTTTTTGTTTGAATTATGAATTTAATAAAAACCTGCCATCTAGAAATTTCAGTGACAAAAAAGTAAAATAGTGCCAAATAGACAACTCTGCTTCCCACTCGATTTTATATTGTTTTGACTCAACTGTCATGAAATTTAGGATTTTGAAACATCTTATGCAAGACAAGCTCTATAGTCAGATCAAAAAAAAAAAATACAAAATGTATATTACTTTACTTGTAAAAAGCATGTAAACATGTAAACAGAATTTATTTCGCACTCAAATTAATATCACGCAAAAAGAAGAACATATACACCACAGAGATACAAAAAGACATAAAGATGAATTTCTTCCAGACAGGAAGAACAATAAATCAACAAGTACACATATAGGACGACAGGACGTGTGCAATGACAACATATTCAATTTGATTCCGAAGGACTTTTTTTTCCTGCATTCACCACACATGCCAACGGCGAAGTTCCACATGTATTTAAGCTTTTTGTCAACTGATACAATCAAACCAAGGAAATGGGAATTGATTTCGCTGAAAGTCGGAATTTGCGGAGCATCTCATTTATCCGGTTGTAGCTATTAATCAAAACTTATTTTACAGAAGAAGATGACATTATGATTTATTATGCGATTTTTTTCATAAATATTTAAAATTACTACATATATCTTTCTTCCTTATATATAAAAATTGTGAACGGCTTCTTTAAAGGAAATTTAAAATTTCATCGAGAATTCGAATTTCCATGGAAAACAGTCGATAAAGTACAAAATCTAAGCAGTACAAGTTGCAATTTGTCGTCATCAAATATATTTGTAGGTATAGAGGTGTATCCTTAAAGCCCGCTTATTGCTCATCACTTGAAAAAAAAAATATAAAGGAACAAAAAATGAATACCTAGCATAATATCCTAATCCGCATGGAATTACTTTACGATACATTTTTGCTGAGCAACGCGATATCCTTTGATGTTGTGATTTATGTGCTTCTATTATTATTTTTTTTTCTCAACCTGAAAGGACGAAAAAAAGTATCCCATTGTGCTGTCATAGAAAATTTGTGTAAAATCAGCCACATCCTTACCACCAACAACCGCAGCAGTTTCCAACCAAATGATATTAAAAAAGACACAAGGACATGCATGGGTAGTATTGTGTTTTGTTGTAGGTATATCCTTTTTCCATCTAATGTTTAATGCAAAAGCTGTAATGAGCATTGTGATTGCCATTGTTGTAGTGTGTTACGATAAATATGTGAAAAATATTTATAGTGCAATTTTTTATGGTTACGATACCAGTAAAGATATAAAAATAAACTCTGAACTTAGTTTTTGTTTGGAAATTCTTTAAAGTGTACAAGCAGCATTGCACTCTGCTGACAAATATAGAACACCACATGCAAACCTCATTTATAAGCTCTATGCAAGAGTGCAGCTTGTGGTAAAAGCGTGCAGAAAGGATGCATTTTATTTTGAAGCTTAAGTGTTTGTGTTTCATGCATTTCGTGACAAACGAGTATTTTATGGCATCCGTTGACCCGGGGCCATATTTGTTGTGTATGCCAAAATGCATCCCAAGAAGCAATTGCTCTTTTCGGCTATAAAATTAACTGTAAATATTTAATAGTGCTATGAAACACCTTCGTATAGGTTCCTCACATGTCGTGCAGAGAGACACTATATTGACGACATGAGTTTGCAGAATAAAACCGAAGCGAAGAAAAGGCACACCCTAAGGACAAATATAAAGGTAAGGTATCCTATCACAAAAGCTGCCTTCTTATATTTCTGACATCCGTACACATGCCCGTAGACAGGACATGATTTCATGTCATTTGAAAGTTGAGAGACGAACTATTAGAAATCCTATTATCATTTTGTGTGTGATCAGTTCTGCTTGTTTTAATCCATTTATAAGGATAGTTACCACAAGTTGTTGTGCGGAGGAGGAGTGTTGTAGGGAAAACAATTTGCAAATTGTTAAATAAATTATACTTGCATGTGATGTGCATGTGTATGTGTATAAG
Source organism: Philhelius pedissequus (assembly GCA_910595825.1). Taxonomy (NCBI): domain Eukaryota; kingdom Metazoa; phylum Arthropoda; class Insecta; order Diptera; family Syrphidae; genus Philhelius; species Philhelius pedissequus. Next base: position 39,639,412 of record OU343163.1, read on the forward strand.
TGTACATGAGAAATGCATGATTGAAAGGTATTTTAGTGATTTAGGTTGCGGCTGTAGATGTTTTCATAGGCGAACTATTTTGAAAAAGGACTTATCATACGGACTTGTGAAAAGGAAGATAAACTCGATAGTGTCATAAAATATTAATGTAGCTAGGACAATACAAGAATTATGTACGTATATAGTTTGCAAATGCATACGAGGTATCTTCGACTTCAAGAAGGTCTTTTGGGTTGAAAACACTGCTTTCCTACACTTTAATATGTATTCACAAAATTTTATAGGGATCGTTTTGTGTGCCAAAAATTCATATGGGCTATGCAATTTAGAAAGTACAGACTAACAGTGGAAAATGCCTTTTCACTAAAAATATAATTGAAGATGGAAAAAAAAATCTTGCAAGACCAAACTTAACGTAATTTCATGTTGACCACAAAATCCAGTACCACGGGGAAATATGAACTGGAGTATATAGTATCAGACGAGACAAAATATGTCTCATTTATGTAAATGGCTACATAGCAGACCAGTTTAAAGTAGCAAGTCTTCAATAGCGATACGAGTATTTAAAAATTATCATAAAATTGGTTGTGGTGGCTTACGGATGAAGATCAATTCAGATCAACGTACCGGTACTACTGATAAGTTAAACCTAATGCGCAACTGAGACAATCAAGTTTCAAAAAAACAACAAAACGTTAGGTTTATTTGACATTCCCGGAGAGATCTAATATTGTGTTCCACAAACGTGCTAAACACTCTTGTTCCGCAGACTAGTTAGAAGAATTATGGCAGCACAAAACGATTAGTGGAATTTCGTACTCTCTTTTCACTTACGCTTTAACCACAAATTGTAAAGCTTAAATGACTTTTAAATTCAATGCTTTTGAATGAACAACAACAACTTGAGTGTGCTATACCACCAAATTTTGTCTTATTATTTTTGGCTGTAATTATAAGTATTTTATGACTTGCTAGGTCGATCATCAGATTCCTTTGTTTTTTCTAGTGGTGCTGGTCTTCTTTTTAATTTTAATTGAAAAACTTCTTATTTATCCTTTATTGAGTATTGATACCAAACCAGCCGCCTTAGATGTCATTGCATAACGCATCGGGCCATTGAGCTCACGTAATCAGATTCATTTGGGTCATGCAGGTTTTATTGTTACTTCTTTTATTAGCCGCACAAGTCTTGTTGTTGTTTATTCGGGTTCTTTCTTATTTTTTTCTTGCTCGCTTATAAGCCTACAATTTGTTGTTCATATGAAATATTTCTGACACTGGGGACTTATAGTTAGGTGGTAGCACACTCAAGTTGTTGTTGTTCCTTCTTAAGCATTGAATAATATAAAAAATGCTTCCAAAAGCCTACTCATACAAAAATTGACTTATAAATTTATTTGGAGTCCCACAAGGTTGTTTACAATCAACATTGTTTTTTTTTCTAGTAACTGGTGATATTATTCCTGCCACTACCCCAATTTAAAATTTTTAATATTCTAAACTTAAAAACAAACTTTCAAAAAAACTCAATCCGTTTTCAAAATATTGAATTTTCAAAAAAAAACGACACAAATATTTTTTTCAAAAATCCAAAAAAAAAAATATTTTTCGAAAATTTTGATATGCAGTGTTATTACGAATTTGAAGTAACCCTTGTACAAAAATTTTCATCGAAATCCGCTTAGCCGTTTATAAGAAATTAGAAAATCAATAAAATCCTTGTATGGCAGGTACCGTTAATAACAAAATATTTGAAAAAATTGTTTGGCCAAAATGTAGACCATATCCAAAGTAGTACACACAACAATTTTTATCAAAATCGTTAGAGCTGCTTTCGAGACAATTAAGATGGTATACAAATTTGTATGGCAAGTACCGTTATTTTTGGGGCTAAAACAACGATTCAAAAATCTATTTGGACAATCACCTAAAACGCCTAAGCAACAAGTTTAAACAAAATCGATTCAGCGGTTTAGTCTGTAGATCGTCTTACAGACAGACAGACAGACGGAATTGCGGGGCCCACTTTTTTGGTGTTCTCTATGATGTTTGATTGTTAAAAAACAAATTTTTTTTTACGAATGTATAACTTGCCTTATAAATAGTACCTATATCGCAAGTAAAAATGGACAACTATGGCTTAAAAAGACTTCAAACTTTATACTCAGAATTATTTGGCTGAATAGGTAGATACTGTCTCTAATTAATGAAATCCATTAGAGAACATCTAAACGTACTATTTCAAAATTGATGTGGAGAAACGTTTATCATTTGACACCGAGTAGATTCCAAAAATTACAGAAGAGTTGGACGCTAGAGGAAATCTTGACGTGAATCAGTTGAGTAGGAATCTTAGAAAATTTCGATAATTTTTTTTTCTAGAAACAAATGTTGGTGTGGCAATTTGAAGTATTTAAAATTATAAATTTGAAAACATAATTTATAAAAAAAAACGCTCATTCGTTTTCGAATGATTGATTTTTTTTAAGTTATTATTTTTTTTTTTTTTTTTCAAAAATCCAAAGAAAATGTTTTTCAAAATTTAAGTATAATTTAGAATTCGAAGAACCTCCTGTATAAATTTTGTAATCGAAATTCGATCACCTATCTTAAAGGCTTCTATTGAAAGTTATAGTGCCTCCAATTTAATCTTTCAAAATTAAAGATAAAGTTTGGGGGTCAGCTCTTTTCTTGGCTTAATTTCATAATATTTTTTTAGACGAATGTTGGATGTTATAAAAAAGTCGAATTTTATTTTCATAGGATACAAAATAAAATATTTGTGTATAATAATTTATTTTCCAAGTCAATTTCCTAAAATATGCTAACATGATGTAACGCCTGAAGGTTTAAGGAATTAAAAACAAAATAGACAATTCCAATATTGTGATTGTGAGTGACGCAAAAAGGTTTTCATCTAATTTACATTTTTATGCTGAAATTTCAAATGAATTATTTATGATACCAATGATACGTGATTTTATTTTATTTATGAATTAAATTTTTCTTCCGGCTTGATATCCACATGTGTGTGTTTCTCTTATCATAGTCAAAATACAGACGACGACGATGATGGTACTCACAAAAACAAGTGCACCGAAGCGCGAAACAAATGTAAGAATGTCGGCAGAGCAGAGACGACGACGACCGAAGACATCTGAATTTGATTTAGTGCTTCTTTTAGGCGAAAAATGTCGTACGCCATACATCTCCAGCTCCAATATATATACTCATACCTCTACACAATAAAGAAGAAGAAGAAGGTCACCCTTTTTTGGCAATTACTTTAAATTTACGTAGAAATAATGGATATGCAATAAGGACATGCACCCATGACACATTCATATGTGATTTTCTTCAATCCACATTGAACGCATTTAGGTTATTTCTATTAGTTGTGTATTTTTGTTTTGGGGAGTTCTGTAAACGAATATAAAATTTATGCACACCCTTTGCTTTCAGGCACACAAAAAGGCAAAAAAAAAACAGGACCTCTTTTCTACACACACTTTTTATACTATTGTCGAAACGAAACAGTGTTTACGGTTGACTAGAAAGGGTTGAATCCTTATGTACTGATGTGTGTGTGTTTCTTTTTCGGGACTTTTTCACCCAAAATCAGATTTTTATCGCCGAAATTGAATTATTAACTTATTGAATTGTTCCGTAACAAATAAATTTTCATGCATCGTAAGTACGTTTGTTCGGGTTGTTCCTGATGGCATATAAGTAATTTTGAATCCTTTGCCGCCGCCAGCCGGGTGATGAGTTGTGGGACTTGATGTTGTTCTTTGTTACCAAAAGAGGGTATTGTTTATTGTGAAACAGTATAAATGGAAGTGGCGAACCCGACAATTTACATCTAAATTCGAGTGACCAAATGAGTTTTTGGGTTGTTTTTTATGGCCTGCTCTCGGTCACATAACCCTTTTCGGTCGACAAAAAAAAATACAGAAGAAATTATAGAGTAACATGGCGTCAAGCCCATTTGGTATGTTTTTTTTTTCTTTTTGTTCTTTGGTCCTGTGTTTTTTTATATATGTATAAGATAAATCATATATTTATATCAAATGGACGTTAATGATGCCAAAATTACGTTGTTTCATCCAGTCAAAAGGATCATGGTGAGGCGAATGTAATGGGCAATTTTGTGTGGTTTTGGGTAAGTTGTAGATTTTTTTGTTGGGTTTTTATGTGATTTTTTTCAGGAAATTGGAAGTATTATGTCACAAAAATGAAAGGATTAATGTTAGATACATGTATCTAATAGATGTAAGGATTATTTTTTCCCAAAATGGGCTATAAATTATGTTATTACTGGACATGTGTGTCTAATGCGTTCCATTGGGTTTGATGAGATCAATGAGGCGTAGCTACAGAGTTTTGGGTTATAGCGTAATAATAGAAAACATTAGCAAAATATGTAAGAAAATGACAGTTAAGGACCTTGGATAGTTAAAACTCTTTTTAATTATGTCATTATTTTTTTTGGTTTGTACTACTTAAGGAATTGTTTAATTAGCTAATAGTAACCTTCATTAAATAAAATAAAGGCGTGCAAAAATGCCGATTTCAAAAAAGACTATGAAAGCTTATATCTAGCTCAATATTCAACAACAACTCACGTACCATTATCTTATCCTATCCATTCTTAATTCGAGAAAAATTCTTCCAAATGCATAACAATTCTATGTTAGATTTATCAGAGGATTTACGATATCTCGTATAATTCAATGCTGATTAACATGACAGTTTTGTTTAATTTGTGTGTTTTTACATAGGTACTAAAGGGCAAGTTTTGAATTTGGAAAAAAATCGACCTCGAGATTTTAATCAAACTTCAGATTACGGTGATATAGAAAACCAAAAAAGTGCGTGTCGCAATTCCGTCTGTGTGTCTGTACAACGCTCTACAGCCGAAACGGCTGAAGCGAGTTTGAAGAAAAACTTGGTATTTAAGTGTATTATCATTTTTTTACAATTTGTTCTGCCATCTTAATTATCTCGAAAACGGCTCGAACGATTTTAGTTAACAAAATCATGTGCACTACTATAAGCATAATCTACATTTTGGTTACATTTTTTTTGTAAATATTTTGTTACTAACGGTACCTGTAATGCAACCATTTTTTTTTATTTTCGACTTTCTCATAAACGGCTTTGCAGATTTCATTCAAAATTTTTACGTAGGAGGTCCTTAAATTATAAATAATACTTCATACCAAAATTTTCGAAAAATGTGTTTTTTTTTTGAACATTCAATATTTTGAAAATGCTTTTATAATTAAAAGCATAAAATTGTCCTACTAAAAAAATGTTTACATAAAAATTTACAAAATTTTGTAATTAAGAAATTAAGTAAAAAATACTTAAAACATATTGAGCTGTTTCTACTAAAAATCTTGTGCTTAAGATGTGATCGAATATAAGAACAAGTAAGTCAGATCCAGTGGTCCATTTTTTTTTTATTTAAGGGAAATGCATTTGTTCATTTGTAGTTAGATTGTAAGCAAAATATAATTAAAATGCACTTATGTTTGATCATATCGTATGCACAAGATTCTAAGAAGAAATTGCTAAATATATTTTTAAAGTCGTTTTTTACTTAATTTTGTATAAAAAAAATTCTTTAATTTGTTTCTAAAAATATATTGGTATGGAAATTGTAATTACAATAAAAAGTTTAAAATATACTTTTAGAAAAAAAAAATGTCCTCCCGTTTTTGAAAGATTGAATTTTCAAAAAAAATGATTTTTTCTTAAATCTCAAAAAATATAAAAAATAGTTGCATGGTACCAGCAAAATATGTAAAAAAATATTTGGACCAAAATTTAGAATAGACCTTAGTGCTAAAGGAAAATATGTCGCAAACAATTCTATCGTTTTTTGACACTGACGGCTCCATAGACAATTTTTACCCCCACCGCGCAATAGAAGTTTTACTTCAAAAACTTAATGACTAAAAATAAATAATGGTTGATCTCCTCTTTTTAATATGGCGATAATTTTATTTAAGATTTAAGACCAAGATAATTATATAAAGTAAAGCAATGATGGAATTTCATAGATTCAATGAATAAATTTGTTGACTAAATGAATACACTCGTTGACCCAACGAATTTGATTATTTTTTTTATTTATTTATTTATTTTTTTTAATTAATAACATATTTAAAATATACTATTAATAAATAGATAAAAGAGCACTAGCAGCAAAGTACTATCGGCTCTTTTGTAAAAACTAGACATTCTTGAAGTAGATATAATATATTATTAATAATTACAACATTACATTGAGTAGGTTCTTTTAATAGATCTTTAATTTTTGAATTTGTGTTGATTTTATTTAACTTTTTTTTTGCGGAAAAGAGGCAAGGGCCTATGACTGATGTTGTTATGTCAGTTGGGGCAAGTTGGTGGTGATTCTTTTTTGAGGAGATGTTGGTGTGTAAGACAGGTATGACCGAGTCGGAGGCGGACAAAGTTAGTTGTCATTTCCTTTGAAGTGTGGGTTGGATATATTGGGCGTAATTTGTTGCAATTGATTGATGAATAATTGTGGTGGTATTCATTCCATTGTGCGATTGCATGCAATTTTTTTTTGTATCGACCTTTGGAGGTTGCTTTGCGAATATTGTTCAAAGGTATAGACTGGAGCAATATGGGCGTCATTGGCAGCTTTATCAGCCAGTTCGTTGCCCCTTATACCAACATGTCCAGGAGTCCACAATAACTTTAGCTTTGAAGGTTTTGAGATTATTATATCTCTTATTTTGGGTATGATAATAGACGAGTGGAAAGGGTTGAGAATGGCTTTTAGGACTGAGAGGCTATCGGAGCAGATCGTCCATTTGCCTGATGTATTGGAACATTTTTTTATGGCTTCAAATATTCCCACAGCTTCCGCAGAAAAATTGATGTTTTGTCTGGTAAAATACCTTGGATGAGTGTATTTCCTTTTGTTTGCAAAATTGCAAATGTAGTGTTGTGTTGGTTAAAAGAAACGTCTATGAATAAGAACTTCCAAACTTTTTTGGAAAGTTTAGATGCAGTTTCAGTAAACCATTTTTTACAATACTTAATACAATAAGTTCATTTACAAAAGTGTATTTACAAAATGTTAAGAACCGAATGAATTTTAGATTGAATAATGAAATAATTTCACTAACTCAATCGACATTTGTTATATAATTAACAGCTTCATTTACTTTACAATATATATCTTATTATTGGCTCAGCAAAATAAATTATCTGCTTATTTTAATGAAAATATCATTGTATGAATGAAGTTTTTTATACTTACGTAAGGATTGAAAACCGTGAAAAATTAAGCAAAAAAGAAAATTAAAATGAGTCTGAAAAACCAAATTAAGAAAAAATCACAAGATGGTATACAAAAATTTAACGACAACCTACTCAAAAAGATACTAGAAACAACAAAATCAATAAGCGGCAAAACAACATAATAAGGAATGGATCGTTGCTCTGTCCGATAATGGACAAAAGACACATCAAAGAAAAGACATCAATGAGATAGCAACAATATTCTACAGTAATTTGTATGCAACTCAAATACAGAATTTAGGCAACTACACAATATTTGAATCTCAAGAAGAAGAATTTCCCTATCTGCTAAAAAACGAAGTTCAATATGCAATTCAAAACCTGAGCAACGATAAATGTAGTGGGAATGATGGAATCGCTGCTGAGCTTTTTTTATTTTTTTACATCCATCCTGTGACCATCAGGTTGACAGGCGAACACACAACTATCGCCCCACGGCCACCATACAAAATTTATTTAAAATACGCAAAATTTTCACTGGGCAACTGGTTTAATGAACTGTTCAACCAGGTTTTGGTCACCGAGTATATCCCACAACAATGGAAAACATTCTAAATAATCCTCATTCATATAAAAGGTAGCAAAGATGATATTAACAACTACAGGCCCATTCGTATAATTTCTTGTTCTTATAAAGTTTTTGCAAAATGCTGGTTTAACAGAATAAAAACGAGTTTAGAATTTAATCAACCCTATGAACAATCGGGATTCAGATCTAGGTTTTCAACAATGGATCATCTTCAAACAATGAACCAAATTATAAAGAAAAATCCAAAGAATACAATATAAATCTATTTTTCGCATTCATTGATTTTGCTAAAGCTTTCAACACTATAGAGCAATTCATTTGGAAAGCATTAATTAACCGAAGCGTAGAGCCCAAAATTGTAAGAATTTTAAAAAAGATGTACGATGGAAGTATGGTATGCATTAAACAGAAACCAAGGGTTCAATGTTTCATCTACCCCGCGGAGTGAGACAAGGTGATCCACTTTCACCATCTACCATTTCCGCAACTCTGGAAGGCATTTGTCGGAATTTGGATTGGGAAAACAAAGGCATGAAGATTAACGGCAAATATCTATCAAATTTAAGATTTGCAGACGATATGGTTTTGATTTCCACCAGTAGTGATGAATTACAAACTATGTTGAACGAACTATGTTTTGAATGTAAAAAAGTAGGTCTATCAACAAATAGGCAAATAAATAAAAATAATGTCAAATTGATATCAAACAGAGATGAAAATAGATAACACCATGCTAGAGTATGTAGAATTACAAATTCTTGGCGACAGTTTTGGAACGTTAGAAATCTTCTAGACCTTAACATCTCCAGTCAAACAATAAAATACATATTTGATTCTACGATTCTTCCAGTTTTCACATATGGGTGCCAAATGTAGCAACTTACAAGATATCTTGAGAACAAATTAAGGTCGTGCCAAAGATCGACGGAAAGATCAATATTAATGATGAGGATCTACCAAAGAATAAACCACTACAAAATAATAAGTTAAACTTATTGAGAAGACGTACAGCAAAGAATTAGAAAATTAAGATGGGACTGGACTGGACACATAGCTCGCACAAGCGATGAACGATGGACAAAGACGATAAAAGAATGGATACCATTAGACAGCAAGCGAAATGTTGGAGGACAATACAAAAGATGTAGAGATGACATCAATTCCTTTTGCTCTAACTACTGGCAAGAAGCTGCAGATAGAAGAAGTTGGAAATTGAAGGGGGAGGCTTAAGCTCATCACACTTTTTAATTAAACTTGTATTTATATATATACTAGCAGATACCCGTGCGATGCTACGGACCCACGGGAATCTAATGAAATCATCTATCCACCTACAAAATTTCATTCAAAACCCCTCAGTCGTTGAATGTAGGCACAAACGACGAACATGCTCGCCTAGCATGCTCCTCGCGCTCGCTGTGCTCTTCTTGTATGTGGGCTAGTTCGCGAGCCGCTTGCTGTTGGCCAAAAATTTAGATTTTGTCGTGTTCTTTGGCTTCGATGTTCGTCGTGTATGGTCATGTTCGCGAAAAAAGCGAAGATTTAATATTGGATTCAAAAAGTAAGAACTACAAAAATAAAGTTGGGAAAAATAAATCATGGCTAATCTTCCAGCTGCTTACCAAATTTCATTTAAGTCCATTCAATGGTTGAGGCATGAATGTAGAACAAACACCCATGTATATATTTTGTTCATATATAAGCCTCTCCCATATAGGCATAGGAACTGTTCGGTTCCATATTCGGGATAAAAATTACCTATGTGATAATCGAGTATGTGTGTGTCCATGTGCCAAATTTTATCCAAATCAGTTCAGCCGTTCTGGCGTTATTGAGCAAAATACATCCATCCATCCCACCCATCCATCCATCCAACCAAACTTTTACATTTATAATATCAGTAGGATTATCCGAAATTTTCCAAGCTTTACAACGAATTTTTCACCTTTACATTGTCCAGAATCATCAAATCATGCTTTAAATTTATCTATATATCATCGAGAAAAAAATGTTCGCGTTTTTCTAGAATTTTTCGAGTTTTCCACTAAGAATATTTTCTATTTTTTCATTCGAAAAACCATTCCGAACATTTGCATACACAATTAAATACCAAAAATCAATTTTCGATTTTTAAAATTTCCCGACTTTTCTGGAGGGTTTACCCAAAATTTTCTAAGAAAGATTTCGAGCCAAATCGGTCCATTCGTTCTCAATTATTGATGAATTACAATATATTTTTTCACACCATTTTTAATACCAGATGCCCGTACGATGGCATACGGACTTTCTATCCCACGGGAATCTAATGACATATATGCACCTACAATTAAAAACCGTCCAGTCGTTGAGGCGTGAAAGCGGAACAAACTCCCAAGTTTATGTAAAAAATTTTTCATATTTAGGCCACTCTCATACGAACCGTTAATTTTTTTCGGGACAAAAATGACCTATGTGAGAATCCAGTACCCCATCCATCTATTACCAATCAAATTTCATGCAAATCCGTGTACTTCTATGCGCCTTGTGAATTAAAGCTGTGTTGGCCTTTTGTATGAGCCTTTTTGAATGAGCTCTTTGAAAAATTACAACACACCTATCCCACGCGAACCATACATTTTTCCGGGATAAAAAGTAGCATGTGGCCTATTCCCGACAATAATCTATCTCTGTACCAAATTTCATCCAGATCCGTTCAGCGGTTCCGGATTTATTGAGCAACAAACATCCATCCATCCATCCAAACTTTCACATTTATAATATTAGTAAGATTTTGAATTATAAACATTAAGAGTGAATAAAGCTTATAATAATAATAATAAGGATTTGATTCAGTTGTGTGCCTATTAAGATTGGTACACTACCAATGGAACGGATTAAAAATAAATTCTTCAATACGATTAAAGCTAGATACTTGACTTTGGTAGCGTGTAAGGCTTCTGAATACCTCTCAAAACTAAATTCTTTTATAAGTTTGAATTTCGGTGCCGTGATGTACTATAGTTTTTCCATTGCAGATGAACATATTCAACATTAATCACTACTACTTTAGTCTAAGCTTGGAGGCAGGTTTTTCTTGAGTTGTTGCTGTTTGAGTCAAATATTAGATGATATTTCTTGCAGTCTTCATTGCACTTGTGAATTTGTTTTTATCACACAAAATCTCGTTTAAGGAGTATTTGCTTTTTTGAAAAAAAAAATATAATTTCAAACCCACTAATAATGTTACAAAGCAAATAGAAAAAAAATTATTTAATATTTTTCCGTTTTTTTGTGAATATTTTTCAAATAATTAAAATTAATTACAGACATAAAATATCCCAACAATAGCTACACCAACCAACAATAAAACAAGCCCCCACAGTAAAAAAAAAAATTATTTGCTTGTACATTTTCATTGTCTTTGGCTGGCTGAATCAATATACCTCATTATACTTGAACAAATTTCTTTTCAGCATTAATACAATGGGGATGTTTTAATCACACATTCATTCGAATACAAATTCAAATTCAACCCATCCATTTTTTAGCGGATATAACCCGTTCGTTCGTCGTTCATTCGATCATCACAACACAGAAATGTTGATGTCGATGTGGAACAAAACAGAAAATCCTTCAAAAGGTAGACTAATGAGTCGTATCGAAGCTTTGTTCATTAATCCAAATAAAATTGTAAGTAAGTGGTAACTCTTTTGCATCATCCATCCGCCCGCTACCCCACCATCACACTATATATACTTATACTACCTACCTTTACTTAAGTCCTGAGCATCGAAGTGCTTAGAAATCATCGCATCGCTGCTTTGCCACAATACTAAATTTGAAAAAAAAAAATAATAATAATAAAAAAACTCTTACAGAAGAAATTACTCAAGCGCGCATAATTAATAACAAAGGATTTGCCATCAACCACATCACCACATACACAGAGTCCTTGCTGCTACAAAATCCTGCGAGTCGCGGAAATTTTAATCTCCTTGATTAAACATTATTTTCAAGATGAATGTGCCCGCGAACGCTAACGCAAAAACCTGCCAAGACAAGGGGGTTAATGTTTTAGATACATTCACAGCTCACTGATGTTCTCAAAATCCCGCAATACCCCTACCACTATACTACTTAGTATTGCGATGGTTTGTAGCCAGTCAGCCACCTTTTGAAAGGTCGGTATTCCCGTATTCGTTTGATCGAAGACCAAAGCCGTTCTTCTACCTACAACTGTCTGTAGCCACAAAGCTATATAGAGTCATTGAATAATAGTCCTTTTGGTGATGTAATTATTTAGGGTTTAAGGATTTTTCGAGGATAAACACAAAACAGTGTTTGGTGTTCCTCTATCCTGTTTCCAGGACTGAGCTGAATTTTTGGCGGTTTATTGTGAGGCTGTTAATTATAATTTTGCACCACAAAATCTATTCGTCAAACTCTGAATTCAATTTGACCCAAAAGGCAGAATGTTAAATAGCATTAACGGGGCTCTCTTGTTTCCGTTGTTATATTATCGTTTGCCACCCTCCTGATGGAGTGGCTGGCTTAGTAAGCTCATCAGAGTGGTTAGGTTGTGGCGTTATAGGTACGCACTCTACTGGAAATATGACGTTCAAACTCGGCTCGGGTATCGTATCGTATTGAAGCTTATTCCGATGCTGTGCGCTTGACACTTGCTTTATTGTTTATTTAGGATAAGAACATATTTTTGAAAGGATTTTTTCACCCAAAAAAAAGATATCAAAAACCCTTTGATCCTGAGCGGGTGTGGTGCGATGGGAATTAAAAGTGAGCTAGTACTTATATTTTATTTTGTGTGTGTGTGTGGATTGTAAAAGGTGATGAATTGTGTTGACTTAGTTAAAAGCTGCGGAGTTCTTTGGTTAATAATTATACCTATTCAATAGCGTGATAGAAAAATTGATTGAAAGGGACTAAGTAAATGAGTGGTTAGAGCAAAAAAAAACGCAAAAGAATAATAAGCGAACTGTTAATTAAAAAAATACATATTTTTAAGAAGAGGTTGCTCTTATGAGCATTTACATTGTGATAAAAATGTTTAATTGAAATATTAACGCTACCTGTCATAGAACGTTTTTTTTGTCGATTTTCGAACTCATGAACGGATTTCTATACAAACGTTTATACAAGAGATACTTTGAATTCTAAATGTTACTACGTACCAAATTTTTCGAAAAATATTTTTTTGGGATTTTTTGAAAATTCAAGATTTAGAAAACGGATGGACGGCTATTTTGCAAAAATGGTTTTCAGTCATTTTATCAATTACTTAAAATTGCCATATCCATTTTTTTATTTGAAAAAAAAAAATTAAGCAATTTTGTAATATAAAAATATAATTGAAAAACGACTTTAAATATATATTTAGCAGTTAGCGAGGACGAGGAAGTACGTTCGATACAGTCGTGCATTTTAATTTATGTAAAATATATTAAATTATCTTTGAAAAGTTAAGTATGATAATTTTAAATATATAGCAATATAAGTTTAAAACAAGAATTTAAAAAAAAAAGCATTCAACCAATTTTCGAAATAATGAATTTTCAAAACCGTCCGCGGCAAGTTGCCAAGTAGTGAAGAAAATTACCCTTAAATCTTTTCAAACTAATTCCCATCATGTATGAATGACCATTCACAACGTCGCGACGTAGATACGTCGAATGGGTGCTTGAACAACAGGCGGTGGACGGCGTTTTTTCGAACAAAATTTTCTTCAGCGACGAAGCACATTTCTCACTCGGTGGGTATGTTAATAAACAAAATTGTCGTATTTGGGGTTCTGAGAATCCTCAAGTAATTGAAGAGAGACCATTATATCCACAAAAAATCACTGTTTGGGGCGCTCTTCGGTCCTGACGGAGGTGTGATTGGACCTAACTTCTTCGAAAACGACGATGGAACGACTGACACCGTCAATTCGAAGCGTTATGGTCATATGATAACCGACTTTTTTTACCTGCTATTGAAGAATACGACTTGAAAAATATATGGTTTCAACAAGACGGTGCCAATTGCCACTCAACTCGAGCGAATATGGCTTTATTGCAAGAGACATTTCCTGGCCGCGTAATTTCTCGTCGTGGCGATACCAACTGGCCACCAAGATGATGCGAGTTGACACCGCTGGTCTTTTTTTTGTGGGCTACGCGAAAGACCGTATTTATGCAGATAAACCTTTAACTGTTGAGCACTTGAAAACCAACATTCGGCAAGTTATGGCTGAGATACCGCCTAATATGTGTCAAAAAATGGTCGAAAATTACCTCAAAAGAATCGATGATTGCAACAATTCGCGTGGTGGTCGTTTAAATAATGTAGTGTTTCACGCATAATGTCAACGTTCATACTTTATAATAAAAAAGAAATATCTTGAAAAAAAAATATTTTATATGTGTTTTATTTACGTTTACTTTTGAAACCGCAAAATGGATAACCCACTACAAATTTATAGTCATCTTGAGACACGTCAAAATGAACTGGTTATATTCATCACGCTAGTGTCAAATCATGATCAAATGGCGCCGTGATTGGTACTAAACAGTTTTTCAAACTTGTGTCGTGGAATTTAAAAATTAATCACGTATAAGTTTACTAATATATTAATATATATAATTATATTCACCGCACATTTTGTTCGTGTAAAGTTTAGTTAACAGCTCCTTGGAACGAAAAAAAAAATTCTGAGTGAAACTGATCTGGTGGTGAAAACAAAAATGTAAAACGGAATTTGCTGCTTTTTTCACACAGTGACATTATTGTGGACAATTTGAAATTTGATTTTCTTCACTATTTTAAATCTCAAATCGAGAGCTGGAATTCAAAAGTTATGTAACTTGCGTTTTTAAAAATTTCCCTTAGAAATTTTTGACAGATACGTATGTTTCAACTTTAGATTTGAATTTATTCTGTGCGATTATTTCGATAAACAATATACATAATTTTGAGACCGACGGACGGATTCGACATCATGAATTTCCATTTTACTTCAGTTCCCAATACACGTACATTTTTTTTTAAATTGCAGATGTTCCTTTTATATGATTATAGATTAAGGAGATTTATTCAGTTCATTGAAAATTCTATACTAAAAAATTCTGCTAATATAATTCACAATATATAACATGTATATTGTGAATTATATTAGCAGACTGTACGGAGGAGTACGTAACAAACGTAAACAAATTAAGGCATAACATTCAACCAAAATGAATGGTGTTTTTATTTGGCAATGCGGAATCCCTCTCCGATCAGGGATCCCAACTAAACACTTTTTTTATATTCTGACGATTTTGAATCTTAATGCGATTGTATATTATGTGAATATAATTGTACACGTGAAAATAATCAAAATCAAAAATAATGTTTGTTGCACAGTTATGATACAAAAAATTCCAGTTTTATAGAAATTCACTGATTAAATAATATACACAGACAGATGATTGGGTAGGGTCATTGAATCCTTTCAGGTAATCCATACTTGAATGTCCCAATTAATCTTGGAAATTTGGCTATATCAAAATATTTTCTTGCTGCTTATAACCGTTCTCGGCGTGTTTCGGGCATTCGAAAAAACTGGAGCGCTAGGTTGATAATTGTACTTGACACCCACTTCACAATACGATGGACTATTAAATACTTACGCCAATAAAACGCATAATACCTCAGCACAATCAATAATTGGGTAGTTGGTCGTAGTTCGCGCAATCTACACATATGTATGTAAGTTAGCATAATTTAAGATAAAGAATATTCAAGATATTTCATTACGTACCTTGTTTCAATAATGTAAGGCCTTTATTAATTCGAAGAGCAAAATTGCCGTTCACTTTGAAATACGAAATCGGTAGATAAAATCATGGTCTCCCATTTTTCGAGCCGGAACCGTGGACACATCTTTTTCGCTTCCGGAAGCAGACGATAGATGCTCTTGCCAATAATAATTTTCTCAGAATAATTTATTTAAAAAATACTCATATCCAAACTGAAACCTAGAATAATTTTTGACAGAAGATGCAACAAAATGTATGACAAAAGCTCTCAAGTTTGCTATATGGCTCTCTCAACTTCTACTATTTTGGAAGTTGAGAAAACCTGAAGCTGACCAACTCGAGAGTTGAAAATCGAAAGTTGAAACTATCAACTTTGTGTGGAGAAAAACAAAATCGCAAGTTGAGAATAAAAATCCTCAAATTGAGTCCAACTTGTAGTGAAGAAAATGGCCCTTAAGGCTATTGTTTCAAAATGATATGAGATTGGTGATATTAAACCGAGAATAAGCAATCAGGTAAAAGTGAGTTGTTGTTACATTTTTTGGGGTGAATTTTTAATAATTATATTTTTTAAGTTGATCAAAAAAAGGTAAATTTTAAAGAACTACGAATACGGACGAACGTTGATAAATAAAAGAAAAACAAATCATAGTTTGATGGCTTGAATGCAATTTTGTAATCTCGATCTTCCTGCTGAAATCGAATTCAATTTAGGAGGCTGTCGGTGAAATGCTTTAATTAAATCCTATTATATTCAATAAAAATAAATTAAAGTATAAAATTATAAAATACTATTCTGAACATTTTTTTAATTATCCTACATCTTACTTTAGTGAAAATTATTTGAAAAATAATCATTTTTTTAAAACTTTTTGAAATAAACGAAGGAAAAGAGCAACTTCTCATAATAAAATATCAGGCAATATACTATTTATTGGACCTTTCTTGTATACATTTTGGGAACTCGGGAAATAGTGTTTTGATTACCATTCATTTCAGCGGTCAATGTAACCATGTTAAAAAACAAAACTTAAAATGTATTACGAAGTTTTATTAGGTTATTTAAAACTCCACATAAATATAAGAGAAAGTGTTATAATCCTTCTATTATCGTCCTTCCGTGCGCCTCTTCGCTGTGAATAGGGATAGCAAGCGAGTCTTCTCCCGGCCTGGTTTTGAATTGTGTCATACCTCTCTTCTTCGCTATTACATCGGGACTTCATATAACATGATATTACCTGTTGGACAGGGTTTATCATTATCAAGGTCTTACATTTTATATGAATACCATTTGACTTAGTGGTGGTAAATTTGTTAACTATGGCGTTTTTCGACGTGAGAGCTTCCCAGGTACGATCAAACTTTGTCACTCCTGGGGCCTATAACACAACACCACAAGTCGACAAGTCTAAATTCACTTGTCATACTATACTTGTATGAAGGAGAAGTGTATTTTTTAACACAACGCAAAACTGTTGCACTTGTCACAATTATAATTTTCCCTTGACTTGTCCACCTTGTGTGACAAGAATCAACAAAAAAACATTACAAAAATTCCGGAAGAAAAAAAATTGATGTTTTAACAAAAATAAGAGAAGAATAAATACACTTAGGCAAAAGAAAAATAAAGCAAAAAGTGGAAATAGTCCAGGAAAATTAGACAAAAAATGATGAAACTTCGAAAAAATTCATTGCAATGTCCTAAGCATTTCCTAAAAAGTACCCTAAATTTGGGGTGGAAGGGGTAAAAATTCAGTTTTTTTCCAAATTACTCGAAAACTATAAGTTCTTTTGAAAAAAGTTGTATGTACGCATTGTAGCTAATGTTATTCTACACAAACAAGATAAAGACACTTTTTATCATACAATTGATAGATTTGAAGAAAAATGGCCGGAAACATTGGGGTGTAGTACATTAATTGGAAAAAATGTAATAAATTTATGGTTTTGAGTTGGGATTGTTTTTTGTTTTTATTTA
Source organism: Philhelius pedissequus (assembly GCA_910595825.1). Classification (NCBI taxonomy): domain Eukaryota; kingdom Metazoa; phylum Arthropoda; class Insecta; order Diptera; family Syrphidae; genus Philhelius; species Philhelius pedissequus. The sequence goes on from OU343163.1 coordinate 39,657,041, forward strand.
TGTTTGCAAAAACATATTCTATGAAAAAAAAAACAAATTTTAAGTGTGGAACCGGAAGGGTAATGCTGCCATCTTAACAATTCTATTTTTTTTTCTAAATAACTCCCAAAATCTTTATTTTTTCTGAAAAACTCTAAAAGCGGATTTTATTTAGGGTACTTTTTAAGAAATGCTTAGGAAATTAAAATAAAGCTCTCCACCAAAATTCAGCTTTGTCGGAATTTTTTCGAAGTGAATGTCTAATTTTCCTGGACTAAAAGAGATATTTACTTTGGTAAAAAGCTTGAATATTATTCTACAAAATAAAGGTGAATAATTTTTCGGAGAGATACATACTGTGCCGTTGATTTTGACATTCGAAATTTTTCGAAAAACAAATGATCGCCAACTTCAAAACTTATTCTTGGTTGGATCACTTTTAATCTGTACAAAGGTTTATTGTTCTTCTTCTCATTCTGACTATTAGAATCAGAATCAAATAAATACATTTAAAATTAAATACATAGCTATTTGTTGAAAACAAATTTATAAATTATTTATGTATGTACATTATATTCTTCCACAATATAAATTCCTTATTTTCAAACGAAAATACACACTTGTAAACTAATGACAACTTTTAAACTACCTGTCACACATTAGCCATGCTTAAGCAAATTTTCTGTTACTTTATGTTACAAAAGGAGGGAAATCCAACAATTTCCCACTTGTCACATTTAAAAATAACAATATTGTCACAGAGATTTTAGACTTGTCGTTTTGTGTTACAATTTTTTTTGGGACTTGTCGTATTTTACTTGTCCTACAATTACTTGTGCCGTTGTTTTAGGCCCTTGGGGCCTATAACATAGTAAAACAAGTCAACTAGTCAACAATTACTTGTTCAACTATGTTTGTCCAACAAGCGAAAATCATTTCTGTAACACAATAAAAACCGTAACAATCGTCAATAGAAAAAATTTCCCTTCACTTGTTGAATCAGATGAACAAGTAAATCTACAAAAATGAATATTAAAATTTCCGAAGGAAAAAAGATAAGTATATATTGCGAATGTGACTTTTTTGATACATCCACAAACTGTCTTTTTGTGAACACTATGAACATCTCCTATAACATGGTATTGAAATCCAGTTCCAAACCAATGTAAGGCGATCAATATTTTCTGCCTTAGACTTAGTACCTTGTGCGGGGAAACGTAATTTGTGGAAGAGACTTTCGGTAAGATAGTCGATGTTAATTGTATATCCTTATTCGAAATAAGTACTAAATAACTTCTACTGCACACGAATATTTTGGGGTTCTATTTCAAAGTTTATTCTTTCCTTCAACACTTTTGCTTCTGCTTGGCCCTCACTATCACTGTACGATTCAGAATAAAGAAAAAATATCACAAAACTCTGGGTCACTTAATAAATTCTCAAGATCCGTCCGATGTAATCACTTAATTAACACTACTGCAGGTGTTTATTTCTAACTTGTTGACTTTGAATTAGTCCGGAACCATCGGCTAACATTTATCAACTACTCAACAAGTTTATTCTCTTTTTTTTTAACACTTGTTGTTAAAGAAACGGTTACAGAAACAGTGAAATAGTGAAATTTCCCAATTGTTGAATGAAGAAAAAACAATTGTTAGAGTTCTCCTAGACTTGTTGTTCCGTGTTACACAATTTTTATAAAGTTGTTGAATTTCACTTGTTCAACAAGCACGTTATGTATTGTGTTATAGACACCTTGTTGTCATCACATGCATCTTTAGCTCAGTTTCCGGTAAGAATAACTACTTTTGAAATATTTTCCAGCATAGGATACATGCGCTGAGATGAAGAGCTAGGAACTTCCTATAAATCCGTTCCACAATCTTTAACTTTCTTCGAACATTTTTCTTGATTTCAGATAAGGCTTCTTTAAATGTAAACGTATCCAGTATACTCGTAAATATATGTAGGTATGTCTCCCTTATTTGTTTTGGCATAATCAAACAAATATCCACCAAATTTTCACACAGATCTTTCAAAATGAACTCGCAACCGATACAACGTAATACGCTAACTGGCCATAAATTGCAACAAAATTTTAATTTTATTACAAAACATAAAAAAATTCCACCGCAATCTTGCCGCCATAATACCTAACGAAAACCATTCTCCATATTCATACTTTGACATTGCCTTAAAAGTTTTCCCATAAAATGTGACGAAATTACCCGCCGCGCCACATTACAAAGTTGCTTATTATTGCTAGAGATATAGATGAGCATGAGTCCATGATGTTGACACATGGACATTTGGACAATGGTCAATCACACATTTACGAACTTGCTCCTGCTCTACAAGCAAAATAATATTCTATACTTTGTCTTCTTCTAATCTGGCAATAAAAACCACCAAAAAAAAGTTAACATTTCCATTCGCCAAAAAGGTCCTTTTCTTTGTTCGCCGGGAAGATTTTATTGATCAACTTCTCTGCATATAAATCTTCAGATTAGCTCAGAAATATACCACCATTTTCGCCGCTCCACCGAATGAGGATGTCACTTTTATAGAGCAGCACTGTAAATCATCATATTTAAGTTGTTAATTTATTTGCAGTTGCGTTGCGATGTGAAATGTAAATGTAAATTGTTGTGATGTGTGTTTGCGACGTCCTCGTCATCGTCGTTGTCTTGGCGGTGTGGTTCATCCTGCGGATCCCTAGTGCTGCAGTGAGTGTGCGATTGTGATCTACTGCGCCAGTTCTCAACCGCTATTAGCCACAACATAAAATCTTTAAGTGATTTTATTACCTTTCCTTGCTGACACGTCACACACATCAAACAAAAAAAAAAACATTTAAAGGGGGAAATCGTTTGTTGACTCGGGTTTTGTTCCAGTTTTAAGGAGTATCCTTTTGTCTCCTGAAATAAATGCAATAAAGTGAATCCTATTGTGATGAAAATTTAGATCTCGACTCACAGTCATACAGAAAAATGCGGAGTGATAGGTAAACTGTCAATAACTTTGACTAAGTTATCGCTTTGTTCAGCCTACCTTGAGGTGACTTTGACGCATTTCGTCAAAAGGACATTCATAAGAGAGAGAATAATATTATGTCATGGATATTTGGGCTGAAACACACCAGCAATTGAATTGTATAATATTCTTATTTTGTATTGTTGTTTTGTTACTCTTTGTTGCATTTAATAGGTGTCGTCTGTATGAGAATTCTTGTGTTTACATTAAGAACAGTAAACAGGATCAAAAGGATAAATACATTTGCCTACCTGAAATTGAATTAGGCAATGCGAATCGCACTGAGGACATAAAAAAGGGTAGCATTTGTATTAGGTTTATGATTCCTTGAGGATTAAGTTAAGATGTTTTGTTTGGAACAATAAGGATACACGCAGATGCGTATTTTGTAAAAAGGGAACTAGCGAAGGATATAGCGACTTCAGAAGCAACAAAGGCACATTTAATGTTATTCTTACTTTTTTTAATTGGCGTTAAAACACAACAATGTTGCATCTTATTGTTTACGAGTATTTATTAAAGATTTAACCAAAACTGAGGTAAAGGCAGGATCTGAGGATTTACGATCCTAGATGCCTCACTGACATTACAAAAGGTAGCACCGAAGTTGTCATCCGTTATTTTTTAAGTGTGAATTGTTCCCGCTTTTGTATATTTGGTATTCTAATTTAGGGGCCATGAACTCCAGAAAACCATAGTGTTTGCCGACAAATTTGGAGACCATTTTGAGACCCGATTTAAGGTATTTTCCATCACTTTTGCCAGAAATTCCTGCAATGGGTCCTTGAATTGGCTATGTCTGGATAATCGAATGATTTCAATAATCTATAGTTATTAGTATTCGAGTGATCAGATTAATCGAATGATAATTCGAATTATGAGAAAGTAAAACAATTGAAAAATTGTAAACTCCAACTTTTTACTGTACAATGTTCCATATTTCGTTTGAATTTAGGAAGGTCCCGAAAAGGAATAATGTTAAGTACTCATATTACAATAGATAAGTACATAAACTTTTAGATTTTGAGTACATGTTATGTTTCCTTTCATTTAAACGAAATGAAATCATTCTTTCATTTTCACTCGGACATTCCGTAAAAAAATATGTAACAAACTGTATTCGAGAATTGAGTGATTACTATTACGAATTCATACGAATTATGAATTCTACAGAAACAGATACAATAAAAGGCTTCAATTTCAATTCAAACCCATACTTATATATATACAATCCACACTAGGCTAGAAACTCACACATCGGAATACTTCTTGACTCTTATGTCCTTGGTATTGCATTTGCCTTACGTCTACGCTTAAAAAAAGTGTGTTTTTTTAAGGACTTGATAACTTTAAAAAATAAAACAGGACAGAAATATTGTTGGCATGAATTGTTTATTATTATAATCTATTATATAAATTCATGGCAATTTCTTCTTAAATGCCTATCCACACCTGCAAACCAAAGGCTTCTGCAGGCTACGATTTTTTTCGCAAAGGGTTAGCCTTGAATTTTTTTTCAAAAATCTACAAAAAAATTAAATCGGTAAACTTTACACCAGTGCAAAGGTCTATTCAAACCCTAGCAAGTTCTGAAAGCCGCAGCTTTTTCTGAGGCTTGGTTGCCGAGATATCAGCTTCCGAAGCATATCTAATGCAGGTTGGTTGACAATCATGGGAACAATTGCAATGTTTAGGTTTTCACCACTTGCTAGGGTTTGAACAGACCTTTGCACTGGAGTAAAATTTACCGATTTAGTTTTTTTGAAGATTTTTGAAAAAAATCAAGGCCCTTGCGAAAAAAAATCGTATTTTCAAAAATGTTTCCCAAACCTATCGATATATACATGAGAAGAAAGGCCTATTAAATACCTATCCATACCTGTAAACCCAAGGCTTCTGCACGCTCTGGTTCTGGAGATATTGCAATCCAAAATTGTTCCCGTGATTGTCAACCAACCTACATTTTATTTGCTTTGGAAACTGATATCTCGGCAACCAAGCCTCAGAAAAAGCTGTGGTTTTCAGCAAATGCTAGGTTTTGAACAGACATTTGCACTGGTGTAAAATTCACCGATTTAATTTTATTGAAGATTTAAAAAAAAAATCAAGGCTAAACCCTTGCGAAAAAAAATCGTATTTTCAAAAATGTTTCCCAAACCTATCGATATATACATAAAAAGAAAGGCCTATTAAATACCTATCCATACCTGTAAACCCAAGGCTTCTGCACGCTCTGGTTCTGGAGATATTGCAATCCAAAATTGTTCCCGTGATTGTCAACCAACCTACATTTTATTTGCTTTGGAAACTGATATCTCGGCAACCAAGCCTCAGAAAAAGCTGTGGTTTTCAGCAAATGCTAGGTTTTGAACAGACATTTGCACTGGTGTAAAATTCACCGATTTAATTTTTTTGAAATTTTTTGAAAAAAATCAAGGCTAACCCCTTGCGGAAAAAAATCGTATTTTCAAAAATGTTTCCCAAACCTATCGATATATACATGAAAAGAAAGGCCTATTAAATACCTATTCACACCTATAAACCAAAGGCTTCTGCAGGCTCTGGTTCTCGAGATATTGCAATCCAAAATTGTTCCCCTGATTGTCAACCAACCTGCATTTGATTTGCTTTGGAAGCTGATATCTCTGCAACCAAGCCTCAGAAAAAGCTGCGATATTCAGCAGTTGATAGAAATTGAACAGACCTTTGCACTGGTGTAAAATTTACCAATTTAATTTTTTTGAAGGTTTTTGAAAAAAAATCAAGGCTAACCCCTTGCGGAAAAAAATCGTATTTTCAAAAATGTTTCCCAAACCTATAGATATATACATGAAAAGAAAGGCCTATTAAATACCTATCCATACCTGTAAACCCAATGCTTCTGCAGGCTCTGGTTCTCGAGATATTGCAATCCAAAATTGTTTCCGTGATTGTCAACCAACCTGCATTTGATTTTGGAAGCTGATATCTCGGCAACCAAGCCTCAGAAAAAGCTGCGGTTTTCAGCACTTGCTAGGGTTAGAACAGACCTTTGCACTGATGTAAAATTTACCGATTTAATTTTATTGAAGATTTAAAAAAAAATCAAGGCTAACCCCTTGCGGAAAATGATCGTATTTTCAAAAATGTTTCCCAAACCTATCGATATATACATAAAAAGAAAGGCCTATTAAATACCTATCCACACTTGTAAACCAAAAGCTTCTGCAGGCTCGAGTTCTCGAGATATTGCAATCCAAAATTGTTCCCGTGATTGTCAACCAACCTGCAATTCATTTGCTTTGGAAGCTGATATCTCGGCAACCAAGCCTCAGAAAAAGCTGCGGTTTTCAGCAAATGCTAGGTTTTGAACAGACATTTGCACTGGTGTAAAATTCACCGATTTAATTTTTTTGAAATTTTTTGAAAAAAATCAAGGCTAACCCCTTGCGGAAAAAAATCGTATTTAAAAAAATGTTTCCCAAACATATCGATATATACATGAAAAGATAGGCCTATTAAATACCTATCCACACCTGCAAACCAAAGGCTTCTACAGACTCTGGTTCTCGAGATATTGCAATCCAAAATTGTTCCCGTGATTGTCAACCAATCGATATGTACATGAAAAGAAATGTCTATTAAATACATAACCACACCTGCAAACCAAAGGCATCTGAAGGCTCTGGTTCTCGAGATATTGCAATCAAAAATTGTTCCCATGATTGTCAACCGACCTGCATTTGATTTGCTTTGGAAGCTGATATCTCGGCAACCAAGCCTCAGAAAAAGCTGTGGTTTTCAGCACACTTGCTGAAAAGAAAGGTCTATTAAATACCTATCCACACCTTCAAACCAAAGGCTTCTACAGCATCTGGTTCTTGAGATATTGCAATCAAAAATTGTTCCCTTGATTGTCAACCAACCTGCATTTGATTTGCTTTGGAAACTGATATCTCGGCAACCAAGCCTCAGAAAAAGCTGCGGTTTTCAGCACTTGCTAGGGTTTGAACTGACCTTTGCACTGATGTAAAATTTACCGATTTATTTTTTTGAAGATTTAAAAAATAATCAAGGCTAGCCACTTGCGGAAAAAAATCGTATTTTCAAAAATGTTTCCCAAACCCATCGATATATACGTCAAAAGAAAGGTCTATTGTATGTTCTTCGGCATATGTCCGCCGTGGCTGCGAGTTGTAGTTAATTTGATCATTCCAATTTGTACTACTTTTTCCAATAATTCTGGTCGCATGGCATCAATGATAGCTTGAATATTTTCTTTCAAGAGTTCCTGTTTTGTCGGCATATGCCAATGAACTAACATAGCCCTATAAAGTAGTCTAGAGGTGGCGTTCATTCGCACGAACGAGGAGGTCAGTTAATATGACCACTTCTGGAAATAAGTCTGTCAACAAACTGATTTTGCAATAAATTTATTTGTTAAGCGCGCTGTATGGCAAATTGTGCCATTTTGTTGGAACCATATGTCGTGAATGCTTAGATCGATAGCGCTCGCCATTCACCGTAACAGCAGTTCATTCCTCATTCGGAAAGAAATAAGGACCGATGATGCCACCAGCATGTAAGCAGCACCAAACAGTAAATTTTAATAGATGTAATGTTTATTCGTTAATGGCTTGAGGATTGACTGCCCTTCATATACGGTCATTTAGCCAGAAATGATCTTCATCACTGAAAACAATTCTTCGACGAAGTGCGCTAAGAACCTCGCGAACAGATTTATTTTGTTCAAAGTATAAATTTTCACAATTTAGAAACGTTGTTCCGGTAAAAACCTTACTAAACAAAAATGTCAGCAGAGTTTGACATTCCCAACTATAAAACCAAACAACATCCATCGTGCAGCTAAAAAAAAAACCAGTAGTAGTAGGTATAGTGAAGTAGAAATTGAGAAGAGTCATATATATGAGAGATGGCTCCTCAACACAAGGTAAATTTAAATCGCTTCTGTTATTTACTAAAAAAGACGATATCAGAATTCAAAAAATTCTGAAGTTGAAAATTATCTTGAAAGCTTGACGGCAGGAAAAGAATCCAACTACTCACTCTGGAAAGCTGTTAAGGTAATGAATAAACCAAAGCTCCGAGCGCCTCCGAATTAAGTGGAGAAATAAGAAACCTTAAGTATAAGAAAGCCCCGGGATATGAATTAATTACGGCCAAAGTTCTCAAAATGCTTCCTCGCAAAGATTGAATTAATCTTCTCTACATAATAAATCCCACTCTAAGGCTAGAGTGCGTTCCGAGCCAGTGGAAGGTTGCGGAAGATATAATGGTACTCAAACCAGGAAAGCCATCACATGATAAGAAAACTTATAAACCCACTTCGCTTCTGCCCGTAATATCTAAAGTCTTTGAAAGAATATTACTTCTACGCCTCGAACCAATAATAGAAGAAAAGCGCCTAATACCTGAACATCAGTTCGGATTTAGAAGCAAGCAATCGACAATTGACCAAGTGCAAAGGATCACTGACGTCATTGAGAAAACTCTTGAAGAAAACAAAATTTGTTCGGCGGTCTTCATAGACCTGTCTTTGATAAGTTGTGGCACGAAGTCGCAAATTTTAAATTTAAACAAATTCTGCCTGAGGCACTTTAATCGCTCATAAAAGCATATCTAGTGAATATACTTTTTAGAGTAAGACATGGAAACGATTACTCGGATCTCAAAGAAATAGTTGCTGATGGGGTACCACAAGGAGGTATTTTAGGTCCAATATTTTACCTATTACTGCAGAGGAATAAGCCCTAAACCCCTTAATTAAATTCTTTAATTAAATTCGTTAAAGATAAATTGCTGGAAAAGTTTGAACTTAGTTGCAATTTGGAGGAGGAGCTGTTTTTAGTGCAGTAAAAATCTCACACTCCTATGAGCACGCGTTTTTCGGTCCTCATAGAGCCTTTTGAAGGTCTTACAACTACCATCGGGGGAAAATGTATGAGAGATGAGACGACATTCGAATGACGAATGGAAGTTATTCGAATGAATTCAGACGATTTAAAATCGATCGATTATAATCTATTATTTCATTTTAATGCGCACATCATTGTTTACTTTTATGACCTGTAGTCCAAAATGTGCTTCGCCCAGGCAGGACTGCCAGAAATCATGATTTATCATGATTTTCATGATTTTAAGACCTGGGGATGGCCGTGGCGCGATATTTGTGGGCTCGCCTGTCAACCTCGTAGTCGCAGGTTCGAATTCCTTCCATTGTCTATGTCTTCGTATATTCCATTAAAACCCAATTCTAAAAATTGTCATAAAATGAGTTGCTGGTTTACACATTACATGCTGTTCGGGCATAACACTAATAACATGTGATTGAGTAAACTACTCATAAATATGACATCGATATAAAATAAAATAATGCGAATTATAAGAGACATAAATAAATAAAACACGGTAATTTTCTCCCTAATTGCATAAATAAACTGTTAATTTAATATATTTATTTTACTCATGATATGGTTTCCAAATTGTCTATTTGAATTCTTTCTTTTTCATTTAACGTGTTTAGGTCCGTCATGTTATTTGTATCCCAAATCACGTTTAAAAACTATGGCGCAAAATTTTAGTCGATTTAGTAATATGTTAAATCGTTTTTAGTATGACCCTAGTCTAAAAAGAGGATTTTGCTAATTTTAAACCAGTTTAGTATCGTACTATTTTCTTAACATTTTACTAAAGCTAAAATCACAAAAACAAATAGTAACGTTCGCTTCCTTTTTTGCATTATTTTAGGCGTGTTTAGTTGTAGTTTATTAAGAAAATAGATTTAGTATGGTGCTAGTTAAAAAGTGTTTAAAATTAGGAAAATATTAGTAAAGTGCTTTATTATTAGCAACCGTCAGCGTGTTTAAAATGTTGCACCTATGTTTTTTTTAGTTTCTTAGTGGCAGCCCGCAGCACTGCGCTAAGGTATCACAGTTGTACTCATCAGTTAGATGCTGTAGTACCTTTGGTCGATGATTTGATTACCGACTTTAATACAATTTACAGCGATTACTCACTACAAATTATATTTCTTAAGCAAAAATAATATTAACCTATTGTTTGAGTTTTCTTCAATATTATCACTGTCTAAGACGATTCAAATTTAACGATCTTGACAAAATTTTGTATACATATATGTATTAAAAGTTTTCCCATATGTACGTGTAAACTTTGATAGTTCATGACAGCCATTTTGTTTTTGTTAATTTATCCTTCTTTTTATTTGTAAGCTAGCTGATCCTCAGTGGTTGTTCTGTTCAAAATAATGCTTATATTTTCGTGAATATGTATTTCCACTCCACCTTTCGGGTCCACATTTTATGGAAGACTTTGGTATAATTTAAATATTATATGGTGCAAATAAGAGCCAAATCGGTCTATGAGTAAGAATTTTTGAGAAAAGTGAAAGTAGCGCTCTAGACCCTATACAGAGTATTTAAGATAGCCTTAGTGTCTACTTACTGCATCAAATTAATGACAATGAGTCTTGTCAAAATCATCCCACCCGTATATTTTGTCCGTATATTATTACATTACAAATTTTATAACTTTGCACGCGCTCAAGGGATTATGAATACCCTTTATATGTTTTTCTTAACACAGCGCGGGCATCCGGTGGAAGAAGAAAAAGAAGGATAGGAAAGATGTGTTGCGCGATGTTCTGAGACTAGAGCTGGTTGTTGTCTGAGATTTATCTCCAGGGATGGCGGCTGAACTAATGTGGAGAGAATCACCGTGTCTTATGTATTTATGTCCCTTATAATTCGCATTATTTTATTTATTTCGTTGTCATATTTTATGGGTAGGCTAGCTTACTTAATCACATGTTGTTAGTGTTATGCCTAAACAGCATGTAATGAGCGAAGCAGCAACTTATTTTATGACAATTTTTAGAATTGGTTTTTAATGGAATATAAGAAGACATAGACAACGGCAGGAATCGAACCCGCAACCACGAGGTTGACAGGCGAGCACACACCTATCGCACCACGGCCACCCCAATGTAATTTTGAAATTCAATGTAATTTTAGTCTCTTGAATACGTAGATGATATGCCTAAGCGTCAAACCACCACGGCAACTTACTGCAAGTGTATTTAACTAAACATTTCCTCATAGAGTTCAACTCATTTCTTTTAAAAATCACCCAAAAGCCATCAAGTCAAACAAACACTTCCGATTAACTTAATTAGATTCAATGAACTATTCACTTGACTTTTAAGGATGACAGGTACATACATGTCATCCCTGTCTATATATCCGTTGATACAAATCACCATGGAACAAGTGGATGACAGCAACGCATTAGTTTCCATTAAATGTAGGCCACATCTGAGTTAATTCATTACATCTGCGAAGATAGCGTCTTATTCTTCTTTCGACAGAAAAAGAAAAAAAATACATCCGCCAAAAGAGACTACACAGCATGGCACATTAACTTATTCACTCGGCTGCTGGTAGAATGGAATAACTTTTGCAATTTTTCGCTAGTTTGATAGATGTCTCACATGTGACAGAGGCTAAAGAGGGTTCCGTTGCTGCTCATCCCTTTGGAATTGTTTTATTTCCACTCGAATGATTCGAATCGGTCCGTAATGTGCCTCCACCTCCTCCGACGCACCACACATCCACAAAAAAAATTATTTTCAATTGAATTGTATTGTAGACGGAATAAGGACATCCCTGGTGCGGCGTTTTGTTTGTTGATTTCCGTCGATTTACTTGATAAATGGCAGCACAATTCGTCAAGTTTTTTTTTTTTTGTTTAGTTCCTTAGGTTGAGTCGTGTTAACCGGAGGCCAAAATACCAACAATGACTAAGGAGAAAAAGGCAAAAAAAAAAACTTGATAAATATTCGATATTTGGTAAAAAATTGATGCCCATAAAAATATGGACTCCTAGACGACAATGCACGGTGGCGGTGGCGGCGTTCGGTGTTGTCATCGCGACTGTACTGCTGAAGCAAATCAATATGATGAGCGTACGTTTTATACAGAGTCTCATTTGATAAACACATAATCACATTAAGCGAGGATGATGTGTTGACATACAAATGTATGAGGGGGAATCGACATTTTTTTTATCAAATAAAATAAAAAAAAAACATTTTTTTGTACTTTCGTACTTAGCTTAGCGGAAATGAAGAAATTGCCATTTTCCTTCTGTTGAGAATTATCCTTACAAGATGTGAATCTAAAATAAAATATAAGATGTGAAAATGCTGATGCGGGTATATTCTGGCTTTTTTTGGAAATAAAAAAAAAGTGGTGCTGAGAAACAATATAATGTATATAACTATTGTTTTTAGGTCCTTAAAATTAAATAAAACAATATTCAAGACCGGATATGCAATTGCTCTTGTAGCTAACAACTTTAATGTAGATAAGCGTTGCCGCTGTTAGAAGGTAGGTAGTCTAGTAATCTTTATTCTTTAGCCAGGCTTAAAGGTTTTTATTAGTTACCTTTGATTGGTTACATAGCATTCCTGCCGTCTGCCTAGTTGACAAAACATAAAATTGAATACATTAAAAGTAAAATTAAATTGTTCATCAAAACAAAAAAAAATAAAAATAATAATAAATATAATAATAATTTGTTTTAAAAAATTTCATTTATAATTTGTTTTCTATAGTGAAGAGCTAGTTTGCAGAACTTAAATAATTTTTTTCAATATCCATATTGATAAGCAAGAGTATGACCTGGCTTTGCGTCAACATGTCGCTTCCAAAAACATATCATCTTATGTCATTTAGAATCGGACATCTACCAATAAAATGTAGAGTATCTTCCCTTTCTCATATGTTGCATAAAGAGCATATAATGGGTAAATAATCTCTATACGGTATAAAGTTCAGCGGCATAAGTTCTGACCACAGCTTTACTATCATTGATATTTCGGCAGTACTGTTATCGTCTTTAAAATAATGTAATATATTTCTAAATTGAAAATTTTTAATATAGAGCCTACGCGGCTGAAGCGATTTTTTTCAGCTTGTCATTTAAGCGTTTTATATGATTTCTCAAATAACGGTACTACCATACATTTTTTCTATAACCTTAAATATATCGAAAAAGGCTCTAACGATTTTGATAAAAAATAAAATGCAAGACTGGATCGTACGAACTTGCTCTTGTAGCTAACAACTTTAATGTAGCTATGTATGCTTTTATGAAACCATTTAGGTTTAGTTAGTTAGGTGTAGTTATCCTATGCTGGTGTAAAGCCTATGTACGTAAGATTACCTCGATTCTTAGTATAATGAATTGTCGAATTAATGATTAAATGAATAGTTACATAAGTACATACCTACAAATGTATATTTAAATCTAAGTTGATGGAACCTAAGTATGTAAACATAAACATATAATAATGAAAATGAAGGATGTAGGTGTGTAGGTAGCTATATGCATATAACTTTATAATTTAGGTGCAAAATGCATACATAAGATTCGTGTGATTTTTAAAGACACGTCATATCTATATATTGTATTTAGTATTCGGTGACGTACGCAAAAATATGTAAAAAGGGAATAATAATAAATGTAGAAATTAATGGATAATATACATAATTAAATGTTTTTATATTGCTTAGTCAGTTATATTTTGAAATTTGAATTTATGGATAAATAAGAATATATCAAAAAAAATTCAAAAATCGTTTATTTTTAATAAATTTTTTATGTATAAGATTTTGAAAACATTCTTAGAAATAAAATATTGAAATTGATATTATTAATTTACATATAAAATTCAAATTTGAAAAAATTCTGTGAATGGTTTTTGAAAAATCAATTTTCGACTTTTGATCATTTTAGTGTGCAGTTTTATTAAAAACCTTAGGGAGCATTTGTTTAAAAATATATATTTAAATCACTTTATCCAATGTTGAGAAAGTCGAAAATATGAAAAGTGGTTCTATGGGAAGTGCCGTTTATAACTACACAAACAAAATAATTTTATACTTGAAAGTGGACTGTACTAATTTAAGAACATACACTTATTTTTATAAAATTTCTTGGAGCCGTTTTCGAGAAATAATATTATTTCTTAACTGTTATTTTTCATATTAGTATGGGAGGTACCGGTGTTTTTTATTTTCGGAATATAGTTTTTTTTAACTTTTCAAGATAATGTCAAAAAACTACTAAATACAAAGTTTCGACAAAATTCATTAAGTCGTTTTCGAAATTATGAGTTCTCAAAAATGCGCGATTGCGCCATTTTTGAGAAATATATTTTTTCTTAACGGTTTTTTTTAAACATTTGTATAGGAGCTACCGTTGTTTTTGGTTTTAGGAAAATAGTTTTTTTTAAGTATTCAAGATAATGTCAAAAAACTACTAACCAAAGTTTCAAAAAAATCAACTGAGTTGAAATATTGAGTTCTTTTTTGCTAACATTTGTTTTTGTTTTGGATTTATAATCACAATTTCAAAATTTTGGGATTGCATGTTTTTGGAAAATTTATAAAAATGGATTAAATCTTTAAGATCTGGTAATTTTGAGCTTTTACATTTTGTGGAATTTCCGTTTAGTTCTGTGTCAGAAATCCGCTGATTTTTTTTTATTTACAAAAAAGAAATATTTAATTGTATTGATAATGGAATATTAAATATCCCCCACATAACCGATTTTCTTTGTATCACAAGTAATCAATTGGTGCAAATTTTGATGACTCTGTGGCATATGTGATTTGAAATAATCCATAAATATAGCAGACAACGATTATGCCAAAGCCGCTTTCGTTTTGGAAGTATGCTGTTGGAAGCAGATACATTCTCAGGAATGTTTCTCAGATGGAGCACTATTGTTTTTATAATAAAAACTATTAACTACCATCGGAGTCGTTCAACTCATCAACCTTCCACGGTGGATTACCATTAAAAAAGCTCGACGAAAATTGTCATGTATCTCGTCAACAACCAATAAAATTACACTTTTATTATGAGCAAAATTCGACAAAGCTGAACTTTTGGGGGAAAGCTTTACTTTGGTGTCCTAAATATCATCTTTCTTGGGTTAAAAGGGGACCAACATGAAAATACCTCGAAAACTACCTATACGTTTTCTTTTTTGTTAAAATGTGAAAGTAAATATTCCAACTTATGTTATTGTAAGAAAAACGAGTCTTGGAATATTTTTTATAAACAGTCAATACGTTTTGAGAAAAACAAACTAGACAATTGACATATCTAATTTATTACAAAGAAAATTTACGAATAATCGTACGTATTTGCTCTTATACGCTCGATCAAATTGTAAGTTTAAGATTTGTAGTAGACCCAGCTTAAGGAGCCAAATAAAACTCTCTATACCAAAATGCAACTTTTTCAAACGTTTTTCGTAATTTTGCCGTTTCCCTTAAACCAAACAATTTTGTTACAACTTTGGACAAAGTTTATTTATAATTAATACAACAATATTCCATTCGAAAGTTTTAAAATAAATAGTTATTAATAAATAAATTCTATTTTTAATAAAAAAAATAGTGGCAAAATTAGGCGCCCGCATCACGAAACTTGAAACAACCTGCTCGTTTTTCTAATTGAATATTGTATGTATTTATACATCGTTATTAAAAAAAATGAACCAAACACAAAATATAAGGTTTCATATAAGAGAAAACACTTTTCTTCATTTGATATTTTATGCCCAATTTCCCAAAAAATATAAAAACTGACATGTATCGTATTTCCAACTATTAAAAAAGCAATGACATAATAAATCAAGTATGATTTTGTTTTATCATTGGCACGATGAGGGTTACTACTCATACTACATGACAACCACCTCCTTAAAGCTTCCCCCCACAAAATCCTGCCACATAATTAGAGGTGAATAGCTGTCACAAAAGGTTGTGACACATTCTATCTTCTGGATAAAAAAAAAAATAAAGTAAAGAACCGAAAGCAATTACGAAATCGTCAGTGTTTGTTTCCATTGACTGAGTTGTCATTTGACACCACTTGGTTCGGATTCGGAAACCTCAATACCTATACCATCATCATCGCCCTCCCGCAAAACCGAAGATTGCTACTTTTTTTTGTTCCTTTATCATATCCATCTGTCTATCGAGTTACTACTATAATATCCCATATACCTACGTCTATCTACCGTTATAAAAGCCGCGTGGTATTAAAGTCAAATGATATTTTTTCCACTTAAAGTTAAATATTTATTGTTCGTCAGATTTTAAAGGCCATATGTGATAAATTCGCATTCAAATTCTGAAAGGCGAGCTTAACAATTCAAAAATACACTAAATTAATTTTCGTGTGCAACAGTGCAACCCTTACACACAAACACACAAAAACTGAGAATCCCTTTAGCGCCCACATTACGCATATAATTTGAGATGGTGACAGCTTAGCTCATGTGGAAAATTCACTAAAAGGTCTCTGACAGGAGAGTTGTTGTCTTTTTTTGTTTCCTTTTTTTTCAAAAAGTGCCCTTTTTTTTAAATTGAACACGACTTCTAGGAGAACTCGTTATTTTGTATACGATTTCAGATGATTGCATTTTTAATCGGATTTCGTTTAAATTGATTTAAATTAGTGGGGTAATGACTGGTTTCACCAAGCACTTGTCGTCACTATTGTGCGAGCCCAGGGCTTTTTTGGGTGACAGGTTGGTTTTTTTTGTAACAATTACAAAACCTATTAGCAAGGGAAGGCCTTAAGGGTCTTGTGCATTATAGTGTAATGCTATTATATGCCAAGTCATGTGTGTTGGTAAATTTTAACTTTTAGTTTTAAAATTGAAAGATTAGAAGTTCAGCTAGGTAGAATGATTAATTTTTTTATTTAATTTAACGATGATTATGATTTTTTGTTAACAAAAGTTTTTTGTAGACTTTTTGTATATGAACTGTGAAATATATTGTAGAGAAAGAAGTATTAGGCAAATTCTTATACCTTTGACTTTTTCGAAAAAAAAAAATCAGAATTAAAATGTGTCTTATATACTTTTGACAATATTCTGTTTATTTATTATATAGAACGTAAAGAAGCCGCAAATGTTTGGGCACACTAAAAAGTTTGATAAGCTGCAGAAGTAGAAATAGCCGGCGTGCGGGGAATTGTCCAAAGGTGACAGGCTAAAAATATTTATTGTGCTTTTGACGCATTTGAGTTAACTATAAGTTCACATAGTCAACGGCATTGGCTACGATAAAAGCATCCCTTCCCATAGATCAGTGAAATCAAGCATCGTTGCGCGTGGTTAGTACTTCGATGGAGGACCGTCGGTAACCAACCACGTGTTGTTGACATGTATTACTTCTGTTGTGTGTTCTTTCTACCTCTGTCTCTCTCTGTTGTATTAATGTATGTAAAAAGTTTAAGCCAATGGTCAAGTTGACAGTGCTTCAGTGTCTCTACTTCGTAGATTTATCTGTGGAGTAGTATAAAATGTAATGTAATGTAATAAGTTCACATATCATAATTATTGTGAACTTTTAACCCCGCCTGGCGGGAAAACGATCCACAAAAAATTGAGCCATAACTATATCTAATAAGGGGTGTTTTTTTTTCTAGAGATATAGAACAATTAAATAAAATAAAATATATAATAATTGTAGTTCTTTGTCATTCTGGCATATGGCTACCTCGGCTGTATTGGATATAGCCCAATCTTTGGGGTCCAATTTCCGATCACTCTTTGCAGAATTGGAGTCGTATATTGACAATTACGCGGCGGATGTTGTTTTCCAAGTCGTCAATCGTCTTTGTTTTATCGGTGTAAGCTAACGACTTCACATACACCCCCACAGAAAGTCTAGCCATGTTAAGTAGAGTGGTCTTGAAGGCCAACTCACAGGTCCAAAACACGAAACTAGGCGCGATACCTTGTACAAACAGGACAATGTTTTTCGATATCTGCATAATCGACATGCGTTGTTTAGGTGTCAATGGATTCTTGATGAAATACCAAACCAAACTAAAAATAAATCGCATGGCAGGTGACAAAATCGATATCAATGAAAACAGTGCTGCCAATATAAATTTCCAGACCTCTAAAAAAAACACTTTTTATAAAAAACAAAGAAAATGATTTCTTCGTCCAGAATTGCTAGTTTAAAAAAAAAAGGAATCTATTAAATGCCAAAATTCCAAATGACCCGAATGAATTTAGGACCCTATTTCAAAGATCATATCAATTACATTTTTTTAACTCTGGATTACCGTTTGGAATTTCAGCAGTAGTTTTTTTTTTCAATGAAAAAAAAAAGATCACGGATTGTTCATCAAGTGGTTATTGATCCATTAATTGACAGTATGGACGGCCACATGAACGGAACTTTTGGAACAATAAAATACGCATAATGCTTGCAATTGTTTTTGTGCGTGATTCTTGATATTTCAATTTAAAGTGGGTTAAGTTGAAATAAGGACTGAGAAACAATTTTCTAGGGAAATATAACCAGTTGTATTAATTTCCTTAAATTATTTAACCGTAATACTCGTGTTTTTAGGAATTCTCATCAGCTTACCATTAAGCCCAACTTC
Source organism: Philhelius pedissequus (assembly GCA_910595825.1). Lineage (NCBI taxonomy): Eukaryota > Metazoa > Arthropoda > Insecta > Diptera > Syrphidae > Philhelius > Philhelius pedissequus. Next base: position 39,675,560 of record OU343163.1, read on the forward strand.
TGACGTACTATATGAATCAGGTACTAAACCTCGGGAATCAAATTCTTTTCCAATGTTAATCCAAGGGAAAACAAGAAATCCAAATTACCGCAAAGATCAAATGATACACGGGTCAACCAAACAAAAGCAACGTGGATTTAATTTAGGAAACGTTGCATTATCCCCAACGTAAAAAACACGAATCGCCAAAACCCCGACCGCACGAGGGATCATCTATATAACGTAATAGTATTTTTCTTAACAAAAAAAATCCCAAGTGATGATATATGAACTTCTAATGATACTATGTCGATTCATTGCCTTATCTTTCATAAAATTGCGACCAGCTTGTGGTTTGTCACTAATTCAATTCAACGCTTAAGCCACAAATTTGTTTATGCTCCCTGATAAGCTCTGGCAACATAAACATAGACAGACGTCTAATATTTTCAAACATTATCTGATAACATTTATTTTTGGTGACAAAATACCAAAATTGTATTTAAAGCACATTTGCACTATTCGCTCATTTGAGTTGTTTAACAAATATTCGAAAGTCTTATTGTTTCCCGTTTGTTTTTTTTTTTTGCGTGAAGTGATATTCACTACAAGAACTAATAAATATTTTTGTTTCAAAACTTAAAACACAAAATGAGTGCCTGGGAAGAAAATGAAGAAATTAAAATATTTCGAGACTATCTTCGAATACCTAGTGTTCATCCTAATGTAGACTACGGTAAAAGAGTTGACACTTGAAATTTGTTGACATATTTTTTATTTAAATTCTTTTTTATATTATTTGGTCGAATACTCAATTTAATTTGCCATTGCTTATTTCCATTTAAATTGAACCGCCTTATCCATGTCGACTATGGAGTCCGTATTATTTTACTATCGGGAAAGCTCGTTGCTGATACAAAACTTAAGCATTTAAGTACTACTTAAGCACTTATGTGAAAGTTTACGCAGAGGTAAAAGTAGCCCCATAGTGCTTTAAGTTGAACATAAATATTTTTGATTCGTATCAGCAAACGGGTCTAAGTCACTTAATTTTCTTGTAACTGAATGATACAGCGATTGAAATCGCGAATACGTTTCTAGCTTAACTACTGCCATCGGATTCGATAATCGGGGTAGTTATCTTTTATATCAGACAAGACTGTTATAAAAATTGTATTTGATGACTTAAAGTAAAGTAAATAAGCGCAAGAATTTAGGTTGGTAAATTTTTTAAACGGAATTTATTCATTTATTCGAAATGATATAATTATCATCGTTAAGCCCCAATAATTGTATCCCATGGATATAGACAGATTAACAGAGGTTTTAACCATGATCCAGGGTTAAAGTGTTTTATATAATATCCAATAATATGATCGAATTCAGCTTGTACCTTGTACCTTAGTTAATCTGCTTACCTCTCACGTTTCGTCAAATTAACTGAGAAACATTCTTGCGATATCTAATCATGGTTTCACTTTTACAGAGCCTTGTGTCGCCTTCATTACCAAACAGGCCGAAAGCCTAGGACTACCTTACAAGATCTATCGACCTGGAGGAGATGATCAGCCAATCGTTGTTATCACATGGCTCGGAACTAATCCCGAACTGCCTTCAATAATATTGAACTCGCACATGGATGTGGTGTCAGTGTATCCAGAAAACTGGACACATCTACCATTTGCAGCTGAAATTGACTCAGAGGGTCGTATTTTTGCTCGAGGAGCTCAAGACATGAAATCCATTGGATTGCAATATTTGGCTGCTATTCGTTCCTTAAAGAAAGCTGGCGCGGAATTAAAACGGACTGTTCATGTTACTTATGTTCCAGGTAAATATTTACAAAAAAAATCGAATAAATAAAGTATATCTCAATAATTTACTGAATGTATAAATTATTCCGTTTTTTAAGGATTAGTGAAAAATAAGATAAAACCGCATTTCAACAATTAATTGGATTCGACAGTACTACACATTTTTGTTTAAATTTTTCGTTGTCTAATAAAATTCGAAATTATTTTTTTTTCAGACGAAGAATCAGGTGGTAAGCTTGGAATGGATAAGTTTGTACTTACAGATGATTTTAAGAGGCTAAATGTTGGATTCTCTTTAGACGAAGGCAGAGCTTCGCCTGATGAAGCATTTACTGTCAATTACTCAGAGCGCAGCATGTGGCGTAAGTATACAATTTTTAAAGGAATCCTTGTATGTTGCTGATGCGAAACAAAATTTGAATGTGATTTCCAACAAGAAACAACGAAATGATGGAAACAGAATCGACAATATTAATTCCACATGAAAAAACCCACACAAAAAATAGACTACAATTATCAAACTTCTTTTTTCACTCAGAATTAATTTGTTGCATAAAATGAGTGGAGACTTCTTTCTTTAAATAATATCCTACAATTATTATTAATTTCATTTTAGCAGGATTTTTTTTTTTGCTTTTAGGATTTCATTGTGGAAAGAAATTACGAACAATTTCGTTCTATTGTTCGTTCAGCAGTACTATGTTCGATGAGTGGAATTGATAATTGTAGAGAAGTGTCAACACTATTTTCCACTCATGATTTCGGTTTGTAATTTTTTGCATCAGCGCTAGGCTTTGAAGTACTAAATGTCAGTTTCCCACAAAAAAAATCAATAATATTATGGAATGTGCAATTTTGTTTGGCTGTTTGGAGTTACTACTTTTCATTTTTTTCGTGACACTAGATCTAAAGCTTCTAATTCCTTAAACAATATTTAAATATAGTATTACCTTTCTTTATAGGTCTTCACTTAAAAATATCTGGTTCTGCTGGTCATGGTTCTTTGCTACATTCAAATACTGCTGGAGAAAAACTCAACTATCTTCTTGAGAAATTCATGACTCTCCGGCAAGAAGAAGTTGACCGTTTGAAAAATGACAAAAATCTTACAACAGGAGAAGTTATGACTATAAATCTGACAAAAGTTAATGGCGGCGTTCAAACTAATATTGTGCCAGCTTTAATTGTAGCCGTTTTCGACATACGAATTCCATATACCGTGGATCATGAAGAATTTGACAAAAAGGTTGGTACTATAGAAGATTGTAAATATTGAAAATCAGAATGTAAATGTTAGCTGTCGGTTTATTAAAAATCATAAAATTAGTCAGCCCAAGAAGAATTTATTTAAGTTCCATAATTTTGCAAGCATGCTCTTAAATGGAATTTTTAAATTTTAATACTCTCTTGTACATTTCTCAACATTTGGCATTTCTTGTGTTTTTGTTTTTTTTTGCTTAAGTGTATAAATTGACATAAAATATATTTATTTTTTTAATCAGATAAAAACTTGGTGTGAAGAATCTGGTGGTGGAGTTGAATTATTTTACGAACTCAAAGAACCTAGAATAGAACCAACCAAGCTAGACGAAACGAATATTTATTGGACTGCATTCAAAAGTGCATTCGAAGAGCTGTAAGTTGGTTACAAAAGTTTGTTATTTCAAAACATATTTTCATGATCCTGATTTTTTTTTGTCAAAATTTGATTCCCAGCCCTTTTTTTGATCCTTTGTTTTCTTTTTTTCTAGCGGTCTTAAAATGAGGTTATTGATTACCCCCGGAGGAACTGACAGTCGTTATTTAAGACAGGTTAGAATTTTGTCATACAATTTAAAAGAGAGAAATTGAATCCTGTCTCCTTTTTAGCTTGGGATACCCACTCTAGGTTTCGGCCCGATGAACTTTACGCCAACCCTACTTCATGCTAATGATGAATTTCTTAAAGCTGAAACATACTTAAAAGGAATTGAGATATACAAGACAATCATTTCTAAATTAGCAAATGTATAAAATATAAGGCATTGTAACGTATACCATTAAAATTACCAAAAAATAAACTTGAATCAAATTTACTTTTCGTGAGTATCGTTTTCCATGATAAAGTCCTTCGCATTTTAGAAGTTGGAATTCGGCTGAAAATTAATGGTGCATTGTATTTACGTACTTATTTTAACACTTGTGTGATACTGAGTTAAAAAACCAAAATGTCAAAAAACTCGATGTTTTTTTTTCCTTCAAGTAAAAAGTTTAGAATTTTACAAATGATGCAATACTTTACTTTCTACACAAAAGCTCAAAAACTGTCATGTTCAAAGCACAGAAATAGTTTCGGAACTGCTTTAAAACCCGATAACTAATTTGGACATTATCAGCTTTAAAGTCAATCTAAACATTCGAAAAAAGCATTTCGTACATCCTCGCGGGACCCACCCTCAATTTTTTTAATTCAGAGATCATCTTATCAGTTTTGACTTCTATGAGTATTAGATGAATAGTCTTTTAAAAGACTTACATGTTACTGTTCTGTTACGAAAACCACATAGTGTATCAATTTCACTCAAGGTATTCGATGAATTACTCTGTCAAACGTCACGGTGAGAGCGTACTATGTGTAAGTAATATTAAATCCTTATTAATTGTGGCCCGCAATTATGATGAGAACTGAACCCCCATTAAGGGGACAGTAAATTAAACATCTTGAGGTGTACTTACAGGCACTCCAACTTCTCTCGCTACATAAGACCTAATTGATCTCAAGCTTTTTAACAATAAGTACTTCTATACCACCCATAATCAAGCCCCCATGCTTAAATATAAATCGTTTCATTTGTGGACAAATATTTTTTTTTTTGGGGCTCTTCAGATGCTCTTTAAAGGATATTTTTGGTACAAAAAAATGTTTAGGAAGGGTAGTCCAAAACTTTTCCAAATGTAGCTATCCAATTTTGTTACGAAATGTCTGAAAAGTATTGCCTAGTTTCGATAACTGCGAAAACACTCGCAGTTCGTATTCAATTAGTACCCACAAATGCTTCTTTAATTTTTAATTACACTACAAACCTCCGAGGTAAACGGAGAGCAATCCCCACAAGGCACTGACACAATTCTAATAGCAATCATTTTTACTTCCGATATAGGTACTCCAACTCGAGATTGTGATCAAACTTAACATTACCCCGTACATACAAAAATCGAACTCGAGATCTTAATCAAAGTTGACATTACGATGATAGAGAACACCAATTCGGCAATTCCGTCTGTCTGTCTGTCTGTAGAACGATCTACGGCTGAACGACTGAACCGATTTTGTTCAAATGTGGTGGTTAGGCGTATTAGGTGATTGTCCGAAATAGATTTTTGAATCGTTGTTTTAGCCCCAGAGATAACGGTACTTGCCATACAAATTTTTCTACCATCTAAATTATCCCGAAAACGGCTCTAACGATTTTGATAAAAATTAGTGTGTGTACTAATTTCAGTATGATCTATATTTTGGCTGAAAAAAAATTAAAAAATATTTTGTTATTAACGCCATACAACCATTTTATTGATTTTCGACTTTCTCATAAACTGCTATACGGATTTCGATCAAAATTTGTATACAGGATCTGCTTCAAATTCTAAATAATACTGCATTTCAAAATTTTCGAAAAATAGTTTTTCTTTTGGATTTTTGAAAGAAATATATTTTTTTTTGAAAATTCAATACTTCGAAAACGGGTGGGCGATTTTTTCTGAAATTTTCGTTTTAAGTTTATATTATTAAATATTTAAAATTTTCGTACCAATTTTTTTTAGAGACAATTTAACAATTTTTATATATAAAAAATTAACTGAAAAAAAAATTAAAAAATACTTTTAGCCGTTTCCATGAATAATCTTTTGCATATGTGTTATCGAACATATGAGCAAGTACATGCGATCCAGTCGTGCATTTTATTTATTTTTTTTATTTTAGCCCCAAAAATAATGGTACCTGCAATACAATTGGTTGTTCCCAAAAAGAGTAAATCTTAATTATGTCGAATTATTTTGAAAAAAAAAATCAATCAAACTATCTTAGGTACAGTCAACAGTTTGGTTCAAAAAACTGTTTACATAAAATGTTATTAACAGTACCTGCCATATGACAGTCTTCTTATTTTCAACTTTCTCATTAACGGCTCCACGGATTTCGATAACAAAATTATATTAATTTTTGGAAATTTAATATTATTTCGAAAACCAGTGGACGATGTTTTTTATCTTATATTGTTACATTTATATTATTAAATATATAAGAAATATCTTTTACATTTTAAAAATATATTTTTATAAAAAAAAAATTACGAAATTTTGAATTCCACCAACCCAACCAAACAAAAAAAGCGTCCCATCAAAGCATCAAATTATATAAAGTTAGTATGGCTTTTGTATCCAGATTAAATTTGTATAATTTTATTTTGAACTAGGTGACCCTGATTTCATGTCGGGTTGAATTAAGCAAGGCTTGGCAAAAATTGTTGGAGGATTTTCTACACTTAAGATAAAGGTTGTACCGTGGAAATAATAAAAATTCTTAGAATTATGCATTTCGCCACTAAAAAAAGTATAACATTGTAAATAGTTTCTAAATGTAAAATTTCAAAATAATTAACAAAAAGGACCAAACCAATCTAAAACCGACGGCTATTTAAAAAGTAGAAACATGGTTCTTCGTTAAACAAAGCAAACCAGGATCATTAGCAAATTTCTCCAACCAAGCTGTCATCAAAAAACTTCAATGGTCCAGGCCACAAGACTTTAAGCAAAAGACCTTAAATGGACTTTATAAAAATTTAAGTTTGATTTTTTTTTATGAATAATTTTCATTTCAGGATTTTTGGTAAAAATACGTCGGACCAAGAACGAATAAAAATTCTGCTATAATCTGGCCGAATTTTCATTTCTTCAACCAAAATTTCTTATTTCGACAATTTCAGCAAGTCGTACAAAACACATTGCTACGGAAATAGTATCATCATTACAGTCGAGTAAAGCAGCTTTACAATACCTCCAACAAATCTTTTAAGCATGACTCGTCCAAGTTCATGATTTCTAAAAGCATAAGGGTTCCAATAAACAAGTCAAATAAATCAATCTCCTGCAGAATCAATGACATGCAAACTTCTTTAAAATTATTAATTAAATCTTCCAGTTCTTTCAACTTTTATTTACAATTCTAAGAAGAAGCTTATAGGAAAATCCACAACATATCTCAGTTACTCAGTTAACATTTAGGTAAAGCATTTCCTTGAATATGAATCAATATGGTAATTTATTTAAGTAATAGCTCAGGTTACAAAGATGTCTTATGACAAAGCTCTAAAAAATCATATAAGAAATCATACTATACCACCAATCCATCTCATTATCCGAAGACTACACAATGCAAATCTTCCTGATCAAAGTCATCGTCCTTTTCTTTCCATTATAATCCTCGATATTCTTTGATATCACAATTTGCTTTGTCATCTGACATTCCTGTTATGACTTACCACTCAGATGAAATATGCCTTTTTAAAATATCTCTTCAATGTCCTTTTATCTAGCTTCTGTATAATATTGTAATACATGGAGAATAGGCAAAGCAAAGAAAAAAAATCAAAGCCATCATCATATCGAATATAATAATTCTGGGCATCATTTGTGTTGAAATTCCTGTGTAAACACCACAAAAACTTCTCGACTAAGTGCTGCCTGAGCGCCTTGCGGTATCATTACATTCTAACTCCTTGATAAATCCTTGTAAACAAATTCCATCTCTATCTACGAGTATAAGAGCGATAACAATAACTTATACTGAAAAGTGAACAATATTTTCCCTTTTTGGTGTATTTTGTAGGGCTCAAAATTGAAATGTGGAGCTTAGTGTGAATGCTATCTATATCGGTTGGTTTTATGGTGGCAACGGTAGTGCGTCAAATTACCAAATCCACCATAGAAGAAGACCGAGAGATAAACTCTGTATCAACAACAACCCTTTTGATTCACCAGACCCCTTCGTTGATAAAGACTACGCACGGGAGTCAAGAAGGGAAGAAGTTGGCCGGAAGCCAAGAGTCTAATGATTGACATAGGGATTTAACAATGACACGACGAAAAGTGAAATTCAAATTGAAGTAATTTCGAAAGAAGGGTTGTTGGCATGGCGTGGCAACAGTAGATTTAAGGGTTTCGACTACGCGGCGTCACTTCGTTGATAGGGAAATTGACAACACCAGTTGTTGTTGTAACAATACACAAAAAATACAACTGACACTACTTGCCACCGAGGTAGCTATATTCTAATCGTCGATAATTCTGTTTCTATTAATTTGGGGTATATGTTCAGCAGATCTTTTGCTTAAAAGGGTTCAATTTGCCACCGCATAGAGAATCCTTATAGAGATTCACCGAAAAAAGACTGATGAATTCTTCTAAGGAGGCGTCAACTGTATGTGCAACTAAACTATACAAAAGGAACGATGGAATATTTGTCGAGTCATAATCAATTTTTTTTTTGAAAAACCAAAATAAATGTGTAAAATTATGCGCATCTGTGTTTTACAGTTTAATCCCGTTGAATGGAATATTTGACGGAAATGTTAATCTGGGTTTACCATAAATGTTTACGATTATGCGAGTGATTTAGATTCTATATGTAAATTTTGGTTTTCTGATACGGACATTTTTTTTTCTATTTTGTAAGAGATATGAGATAATTTCAGATGTCAAAATGTTCTATTTGAAGTGTCGGAAAAAGCGAGTTATATGTATGTTGGTAGTGAGGAAACATATATCGGTCGCTTTTCCAATTTTAATCGTTTTTATAGGATTTTAAGCAAATATTTATTTTTTTGAAGCTGAAAAATCTGTAGTTTTTTTGTAGGGTATTTTTCTAATGGAAGATATAGGCCTTCGATTTTCGCGGGGGGAGAATGCTACTGAATCCAACAAAACTAAGTTTCAGAAAGTCGAATGCCGTTCTGGCCCTATACGCAGCCGCATTAACTATCCATTTGTTAACACAACTGTCATAAATTGGTATGTTTAGAGTCTCTTCCTTATTTTTGAGGCGGAGGATTTTAAATTAAAATAAAATACAGAAAAATGATGAATTGCCAAACCAAACAATCTTCAAAATAATTGGGAATTGTCAAACTGGATGTCAAAAATCATATATTAAGTTATCGGCTATCTAAAAAACACCCTTTGAAATAACTTCTTTTACAAGTGATGACAGATATACCTACCACTAGTGGATCATCACATGTGCTTCCGGAAATTACGCCAGAATTTTTTTTTGGAAAAACCGCCAGAAAATTCTTTAGAAAATTCTGGCCTTTTTTTTCAAGGAAAACATTCAAAATTTTTTGATATTTTTTCCTAAATTTCGGACGCTTTTCCAAATGGCGTTTTTTCCATTTCTTAATATGGAATAAACGCGTGAAACAAAATTTGGAAAAATAGGCAGACAAAAAATTCGGACTTGTGTGAAGTGTTTTTTGCAATTATGTTCAAGGCATACAAAAAGCTCGGCGCGTAATTTGTTGTTCGATTTGAAGATTTCTTTCTAAAAGTTCCAAAAAAATGTGCATTTATCCAAACTTGTACCCACCACTAATCCTATATTGTGCCAAGCAGAGGGGTTGGAGGGGGACACCATGCACCGCTTTACGCACCGAGCTTTTTGTACGCGCGCCGTGGACCTATTTGCACAAAAAAAAACACTTCACACAAGCTCGAATTTTTTTCTAGCTTTTTAAAATTTATTGTATTCATAAGTCTATTTTATGTTTTTAATAAAGATTTCACAATACGTCATGTGTCCCGCGCCGACCGGTCGCTCGACCCACCCCCTTCATTTTGTTTGAAAATACCTTACAACATTTTATGTCCTTTTTTCCAAAATGTTATTTCGAAATTAGGCCAAAATATACACATTTTCTGTCTTAAATTTCATTTTGCTTTCATGCTCTTTTTCCACACCTATCTGGCATAATTTCCAATATTTCTGGCTTATTTTCCAAAAACAATTCTGCTCTTTTTCCAATTTGAAGCCAGAAAAAATTATGGCATTTTTTTTCAACAAAAAAAATCCTGGCGCAATTTCCTCTGGCGTAATTTCCGGGAGCCGATATGGCAAGTAGCTAGGTAAGGAGTAGTGGCAGCTTCCCCATTTGATATCATAACTCGTATAGACCTGTTTATTTGAATAGTTTTGTTTACATTTATCCTTTAATTAGACTCACATCGTCTCGGACTTATTGCTTGTGGAATTCAACCGTGGGATCTAAGGGCACTCACCCGATTGGACTACCAACCACGCCCAAAACATTTACATTGTGCCAAACCAGGGTAACAGACTGCGTCCGATGAAACAACCAATCCATTCGAGTGATCAGCCTTAAACTGTATACCATAAACTTCCGCTGACCACGGACTAAGATATTGTAAGAATATCACGACCCAGAAGCTACCGAAGTTCATCTACATCCATTTTGTTGTGTTCAAAAAATTAAATCTTTGATGTTGATTTCCATAGAAGATAGAAGCCTATACCAAAGTAATTGCTCTTGTTCTGGTCAGAGCAGGACATTAAAATTTCCTTTTCATGTATATTATTGTGAGGAATGCAAGTTCTTTTACTAGCGAGTGGAGTGACCAAAGCTTCTTGAAACAATTCTTGCTGGATCTTGCCTGGGTTTGAGCATAAGGGCGTCTCTTTGGGATTTATGAATTTATGACCAAATCTTTCTGCGCCACCAAAACGATTGGATTCGTTGAGAAAAATAGAATATTTATTGCCCTTCACAACAGCAAGGGAGGTCTGAACTTTTCCGCAAGTGAGCTATTAAGGGCTGATCCATGCCTGATCAGTTCGTCCAAGCTCTCATTTCTCTGAATGTCACAGTGACCTTGAACCCAGAGCTGATTTTGTCACATATGACCAATTTCGATGTTATTGAATGTGACATGCTGATCTTGACTGTCTGTCAAAATAGCAGTGTTACACTTTTGGCTTGTGTCTTGTTTCAGTATCTTGCATGCTTTCCTGTTTGCCATGAATTCAGCTTGAACCCGATAAGACTTAGAAACATTTTAAAACCACAATAGGCATGCTTGAGTACTTGCTTTCAATCCAATTTCTTCGCATAATATCAGGTTTCCAATAGATGTTACCACCCTTTCATGTATACCCAGACATCTTCATTAAAGTGGATATAGCAGATATAGGTTACGTTAAGCATATGGCAGACTTCGGAAGGATCATTCAATTCGTTTCTGATACAATTCACAGCGTGCCATACTAACTTGGAATCTCTTTGAACGGCACTGAAGCGAGACAATTCCAATTATGTGATCCTTCGGTCACTGTGCACTGTCAATTCCTAGAAATCCATAGTCCACTTTTATGGTCTAAAATAAAATTTAGCAAGAACTCAGAACAGAAATTCATCTCAGTGATTTTTCGTCACAAAAGTTAAAAACTAATTCATTTTTATATTGGAAATATCGTCAAGTTCGTCAAAAGATAGTTTTCTTAGTGATTTTCAGGTCATTTTGACAGAAAACCAGGTATATTTTTTAAAGAAAAAGATAGTTTCCTTCTCAAATACGATTTTAGGACTCTAAAGCATACATTTTAAGCTCAATTGTATATCTGATAATTCCCAATAAAAAAAAAACATCATTAAACAAAAAGTTCACCTTCTTCCAAATAATTATTTTCATTTATCACTAGATTTCCACCCATTTTAACCCCGCAAATTATTCGTCTACTTAAAAGCGGTTAATCTTTGATTATAAGGTTCTCTTTCTGTGATGTTTTGAAGAAAAAAATAAAAAAAATCACCAAAGACACAAAACCGCCCAAAAATCTGTGTGTAATCGAAAAAAAGGGTTGATTATGGTTTTTGCGGATTTTCACCATACTCTCACACTCATTGTTAGCCTTCACCACCACCACACACAGTGTTTAAGAGCCACATCAGGAGCAATGGGATGAAAAATATTCTTTCAGATAAAAAAGAAGAATTAAACAAAAAAAAAATAATCAAAGAATTAAAAGCAAATGAGCCGTCGTCGTCCTCATCATCGTCCTTGCCGTCATCTTCCTTTTTTATATAGTCATTTTTTTTGCGTGCTGTTGTTGTGTTCAATGTTAAAAAGGATATATTAAGCATTCACTTCAAAATGAGAGAAACAGCATTTCACATTTCTTTCTGTTTATTGTTATCCAGGACTTTTTTTTTAGCATTGTTGTATATTATACGAGAATATATATGTTTGTTAATGCCGTTTCCGTTTGCCCTTCTTTGATGTTGAAGATGTAATTTGTAAGAGTGCATAAGCTCTCTGTTTATAATTATTGTCCTTTTTCTCATTATGGTTGCGTTCTAGTGTTTGTTTGGGTCTGTTTTTTTTTTATTTTATTTTTATTTTGTTGTTTCTGTTATTTTATATTTCTTATGCGATGCTCTAATTAAAAGTACGCGCTTAAATAATGCAGAACTTCGCTTACCCAACTGCACCACCAACACTCTTATAGAACAGAAACAGATCCCCAGCAAACAGAGAGTAAGCTAGTAATTAGTAAATTGTTGTTTATTTCTGTTACATTTTTTGTATTCGTTCAAGTCCTCTCATTTGGTTTTTGCTTCGTTTTTAATTAACTTTTAATCCTGCGGAATTTTAAATATCGGATTTGAGTTAATTTGATGTTTTTTTTCTTTTTCAATTTAATGCAAGCGTTTTTCTGATAATTTTGTGGACCTTTAATCGCGAGGAGGACTTCTGAAAATTTTCTTGCAAGGAAGGACATTTTATGCAGGAATTTTAATTAGGTATGACTTTGAAACCTGTACTAAATTTTATAATTCGGTTGTTTCTCACGGTTGGGTCGTTTTTGGTACTTGTATATCAATGTATTTTTATAACAGTCCGATACCCGTATATTTGGGTATTCAATCCATTCTATTGTTTTATTTTTAACCGTTTTCGTCCATTAAACATCGGGCGAAAATTAACATCGGATTCGTCGGATGATTTTTCGAATTTTTCGTTAATCTTCCGGATTCGTGCATTGATTTGCAAAATGCATCTATTGATTTCTTCGGATCGTTTATTTATCTGCAGGATTAATTTTAACTTAATGGTTTCTTAACTGCCCCTATTTTATGGCACTATAGTTGTTGCTACAGTGAATTGAGAAATGTAGGTGTTTCTATCTCATTACAACCCACGGGTTGTTACCCAATTAAACTGCCGATATGGGTCCGCCAAATAACTTTTTTTTTTTAAATGGGCGCAAAACATCGAGTGTAGCTTCAGCTGTGTGGCACGTAGCGCCGTCCTGTTGAAACCAAATATTGCCAATAACCTTCTCTTCAATTTTTGTGAACAAAAATTCGTTCAACATGGCCCGATAACGATCGCCATTGACTGTAACGGCCACTCCTTGCTCATTTTCGAATTATGCCTCTGGACCAAAATCCGCACCAAACAGTGACCCGTTTTGGGTGTATCGGCTTTTCAATGTATGCGTGCGGGTTTTCTGTGCCCCAAATGCGACAATTTTGCTTGTTTACATACCCGCCAAGATCAAAATGAGCTTCATCTGAAAAGAAGTTTTTGGCAAAATCGGCATCTTCTCTAAGTCGATCGCAGGCCCACTTAGCGAGCGTTGTTCAAGCGTATACACAACCATATTCGTTCAGCGGAAGGATAAAACTAATTATCTGTCAAATCAGACATGAGCTAAGTGTTACCATTCACGAAACAAGCATTAGTTGAAAAAAAAACGTTAGATGGCGGACCCGTTAGAAATGTTGGCTGCCTAAAGTGTGCGTGGAATCTAGACGTTCAAGTAAGGAATTAAATACTACGATTATATCCACTGGCTTATTTGCACCACTGATTTATTTTCAGAAGCGTTCGATTACTTGCTGAATTCTTCCAATGATTTACTCCTGGACGGCAGTTCATCTGCTAAATTCAGATTTTTTCCGTTGATTTTCCAGATTCGTCCGCCAAAATCGTTCCTTGATGTGTTGGTTGACTACTCGTAGATCTGAATGATTTAATAATTGATTTTTCTGGTTTGTCAGTAAATTTGAATATTTATCCATCAATGCATTATTTATCTAATGGATTCATGGATTAGTTTTGCAAATTCGTCAGTTGGACTGACTTACTCATTACTAGAACATAATTTAATAAATACCTACGGCAAAAGATTTTTTTCCCAAAAAAAATTGAAAAAATAAGAAATTATTTTATCATCGCTATAATATATCGCTAGAGTCTAAATTCCAATTTTTTCCTCTCATTAAGTTTGGATATGTGTTACGGTAAAAATTACCACAATAAAGACTAGTCCTTCAAGCCCTTTATTTTTGCTTCTTTTTTCCCACGTTCTCCTTCTTCTCCGTTTCTTTTGACTTACTGAGATAAGGAAGGACATCCACATCCGCGGTCAACTACTCTCTCAGTACACCAAATAACGTGAAGAGGCAATCCTTATTAAAATAGATGCGATCTAATCTCTAAAGAAATATGGGTGAGAGTTGGTCCCCGTTGAATGCTTACTCTCCTTGAGAAAGGCTGAATTCCCAACATGATTAAATTTTTGGTCGTAAAAAGTGGAACGCTAACTGCCAGTCTCTCTAGTTGTCCCCCAGTCTGGGCAAATGTCAAACCAATTAGGGTATTCGTGAAGTAAGATATCACTGCCTATCTCGCCTTCCTAATTTTAATAATTTAAAAAAAAAAAACTCTACAAATAATTTTAAAAACTAAATGCGATATGAAAAATGCACGGCTTCGTGAAGTTAATCGCTGATTTTCGAAGATTTTGTTTTTTGTCGAAAAGCTGAATGTGTTCATTATATTCAGAACTCCTCGATGTGAAACTAAGAGTAGTCGAATTTTATGATCTGATCATTGGTTAAAACTAGGTTTTATTTTAAAGTGCGATTAGGATGGTCGCTGGATTGTAACTGTGTAAGAAAATAATGAGAATTTTTTTAGGAAAATAATTTAAAATAAAAATCGGGCATTTTTAAGAAAACTTGGTAAGAAAATTGGGTTGGATCTTGTCTGAAGAAGGAGACATTGTTATCCAAAAGCAAAGTATAGTTAATTATTTTAGTGTTCTTTTTGTTTCTTTGAATTTCGTGTAATAATTTAGTAAGACCGGTTGGGTTTTGACTACCGAATTTCTGAAATTGAGGAACCCGTGACCCGGTGGTTGTAAAAATATCGCTTTAATTATTTCGAGAGTTAGCTCTCGTTTCGTTTTCTTGCGCATTGTGAGTCTGTCATTCTTTTCCTAAATCACGTCCCCATTTTGGAGATTTTACTAAAAAAAATTTATTTTTTTAAGAAAATAATGAAACGTGTTGTACATTCAATTTTTTTAGAAAATATAGCTTGTATTAGAAATGTTTTTATATAGCTAAAAACATTTCAAAAGAAAATCATACAGTTTTTTGTAAGTGTTATATACTTACAAAATATAGAAGAAAGAGTTTAAAAGCCCCAGTGGCAATCTTCTCATGCAAGAAATCTATAGGGAATAAATGGGGCCTTCAACCCTGTATCAATCACTGGCTATATACTTCGGTGATCAGATCAATTCTTACATATGGCGTAACAGGATGAATCGCTCTAGAAAAAGGTGCATTTCATGACAAGTTGAGCAAAGTCCAACGATCAGCTTTAATCTGTATAAGCGGAGCATTAAGTACAACCCCATCCGCCGCGCTAGGCGTTCTCCTTCATCTACTACCCTCGATATTTTCTGCAAACAGACATCAGCGCAATAGCCGTCCGTCTAAAACTAATGGATCAAAAACTGATGATAGAATTGGTGGGAGTGTGTACTCTAACAGACTAAAATTAAGTCTCTCCTTTCGTCTTCTTAATTATTGCAGTGTGTTCCAGGCGGATTTTACGGCAATTAGAGAAGTCTTCTCCTGGCTCGGCTGGAGAAAAACGTGATAACAACTACTGATATCCTTATTTTATCAGATAGTCAGGCGGCTATTAAATCTCTGGAATCGACATCTACAAGCTCCATAACTACTCTCAACAGCTGTTCATCTCTCATGAAAATGCCGCAGCAGTTCAATACTCACCTATGTTGGTTGTCAGGGCACAGGCATATTTCAGGGAATTGTAAGGCTGGTGAACTTGGGCAGATTCAAAACAGATTTTTTTTTTAAAATCAATACTTGCCCAAGGTACAACTAAAAATGAAATTTGGATATGCGATCCCAAGTTGTTACAACTTGTCTAATTGTAAAACCAATTTTTTTTAAATATTCATTGTTTATGATTATTATTCTTATTTTTTAATACCACCTCCATTATTCAAAGTCAAAACACCTTAATTCTTCTTCTGATTTCACAATACCAGCGCCATGCCAGTCATCAACAATCTTGAGAAGACATCCCAAGAGATTCCAATATTCCAAACACCAATCCAACAATGAAATGGAATATTATATGAGTCCATTCGTCCTTTGAAATTTGAAAGCAAAACACAAAAAAAAAAACGAACAGTCATTGCTTTTCTTAAGCATTGTATCCAACTTTTATGATGGAGGGCTATAGGGCAGTAAAAAATGTCATTACTTTTGTTAGTTGATGACGTTTTACCTTGAATTTACGAGGTCCCTGATGCTTATACATATATAGAAGGGATATGCATTCATTTTAACAACACCAACAACAAGAGGGAGCATTGTGTTATAATGGTGAAGGAATATTAATTTAAATTAGAATTTCCCTCTTTATGATGAAGTGGTGGTGTTTACTCCGCGAGGGTGAGTCCGAGGGAGACATTTTAATTACTTCCTGAGATTATAAATGTTCATTATGTAAGGTTTAGTATATTGTATGTATGTTTTTCGAGGTATTACACAGGGCACAACTAATTGATGAAAATGCATAAATTAGTCCAAGGCATTCTGAAGTCCTGCGCCAAGATTAATAGACACTTCATTGCGCCCGAACATTACTTCCAAGTCCATAGTTTTACGACACATCATCAACAGCGATACAATCCTGAACATTGCACTTCAAGTTGGCGCGGCCGGTGTGGCGCTGCTGGCTGTATGATAGGGGTGTTTGCAAAAAGCTTAAGCTGGATCCATATAATGTCTGTAAGTATAGCCCATGTCTTGGGGTAGTTCATAAGTTATTTATGATCCATCAATTTGACCGTATGTCAAACCTATATCAACGTCATCATTTCGCACTGAAATCACTGACTGGACATCATCGATTTTATTATTTATTCGGTATCTTATGTAAGAAGGAAGCTTTCTCGCAGAAGGGACTGTTGCTGGGCTAGATGATGTCTTCAAGTTATTGACCATTGCATTTTGATGGGGTTTTATATCTTTTTCCAGATAATAGGATTTGCTGAATGAGAAAGAAGCACGTAAGATTTATATTACGCTCGAGAGCCAACAACACTATACTTCTTCTTCAGTTTCATGTTAATGTGGATTGTAACTTAATTTATAGAGGGGGTGGTTGTGGATCAAGGATTTTCTGCCAAGAAAGAAAAACACTTAATTTTGATCGAAAAATAAAGTATGGCGACGACGGAGAAAACATATTCCGAGATTATTACATCGAATAATGTTCCAGTAAACTTTTTTGTTTTTTTTATTTTCTCCCAAGAAGCAATAACAAAATAATTTAATTTTAGCTCTGGCAAAAATTCCCAAAGCTAATTCCATTCATAGTTTTCTCTCACCTATTCAATTTAAGTTTTGCCATCGCGCAATTGACTTGTGTATATGTATATTTTGCCATCAACAGGAGCGAGGCGAGAGTTTTACCAGAAGTTTTAGCAGAAATGGAGTGAAAAGTTTTTCGACTTTTATAATCGTGTTCGCGAAAATGCGCTCGAATGGAGCTAATTAAATGTTAAGATAAGAAAAGTTTTTAACTTTTATCGGGCTTCGGGGAAGCAGCACTATACAAAATGCTCCGATGTTAATGTTAAGCTGTAACAACGCATAGAACAAATAGATTTTAATAGTTAGGTGATTAGACGGAAAAGAGAATCCTTTCATTTGTAGTTAATAATTGCGGAAGAAGTTGAGGGAAGCGGCGGTGGGCGTTGCGAAATTTAAACAACAAGCACTAAGGTAAAGAAAATAATAGATTTTCCGTTAGTAGAGTGACTATCATTAATATTCAGTTTTTATACACAATTTCAATTATTCATTTTTAATTTCATGGATGTTTTTATACTGCATTTAATTTATTGATTAGTTTTTTAAGAAGATGTGGATCGAAAAATTGTTTCCCTTGAGAAAAAAAAATAATTATCCACTGTTTGAAAGGTTCAGCCTACCACGAAAAAGCAGAAATATTAGATATTTTTGTTCTCCTTGTAAGGAGATATCGGAAAGATGACAGTGTATGCTTCACGAAGAACCATTAGTTCTGCTTAATTAAAATGCAACCGTCTCTTACGTAAAAAGTTTTCCAAGGAATACCATACGATAAGGCCGTAATCTGGTGTGAGGATGTTATTTTCCCAGATGAAAGAAAATTAAATCTCTTTCGGTCTGGAACCAGAGTTACGTTATGACGAAAAACTGAAAAAAAAACAAAATATTGAAGCCGACAAACAGCGGAATTCATGTTACGGTTTGGGATTACACATGTGCCAAAAGTATATTCTAAGAATTATAAAAAATACTCCATACCTAAATTTTCGAAAAATATTTTTTTGGATTCCTGAAAAAAAATTGAAAATTCGTTATTTCGAAAACATGATGAAGTTTTTTTTTCAAAATTATATTTTTAAGCTTATATTATTAAATTTTAGTATTGCCATACCAAATTTTTTTTTTAGAAAAAAATTATACTTAAAAAATTTAGGGACAAACGACTTTGAATACATATTTTTCCGATTCTACTAACAATCTTGTACATACGATGTGAACCAACATAAGAAGAAGTACGTGCGATCCAGTTGTGTATTTTTTTTTTTGTTTAATTGCTCTATAGTCTAGGAAAATTAGACAAAAAAATGACGAGACTTCGAAAAAATTCCGACAAAGCTTAACTTTGGTGGAGAGCTTCATTTTTATGTCCTAAGCATTTCCTAAAAAATACCCAACATTTAGTGCGGAGCAAAAATTTTTAGGGGTGGAAGGAAGGGGGAATTTTTTTCCAAATTACTCGAAAACTATAGGTTCTTTTGAAAAAAGTTGTAGGTACCCATTTTAGCTAATGTTATTCTACAAAAAAAAGATTCAGACACTTTTTATCGTACAATTGATAGATTTGGAGCAAAATGGACGAAAACATTGGGATGTAGTACATTAATTCAAAAAAATGTAATAAATTTATGTTTTTGAGTGGGGATATTTTTTTGGTTTTATTTATGTTTGCAAAAACATATTCTATGAAAAAAAAAAACAATTTTTAAGTGTGGAACCGGGAGGGTAATGCTGCAATCTTAAAAATTCTATTTTATTTTATTTTGCTTGATAACTCCCAAAATCTTTATTTTCTTCTTAAAAAAACTGTTAGAGCAGATGTTAGACAGCTCAGAAAATTATCTACAAAATGACATATTGGCGACTTCTGTACGTCAATTCGTTCTTAAGTTATAGCGTGTCAAAGTTTAATTGTTTTCGAGTAATTTGAAAAAAAAAATGAATTTTTATTTAATAATAAAAACAAAATTTCAAAAAAAAAATCATCCAACCGTTTTCGAAATATTTAATTTAGAAAAAAAAAATATTTCTTTTTTTTTTTAGTAAAAAAAAATAGAAAGTTTAATCGAAGGGACCTCCTACGTAAAAATTTTCATTGAAATCCGTCGAGCCGTTTATGACAAAGTCGAAAATTGAAATGTTTGACCAATATGTAGACTATACTTAAGGTAGTGCACACACTTTTTTTTATCAAAATCATTAAAGCCGTTTTCAAGATAATTAAGTTGGTAGAAAAAATGTTACACTTAAGCTCCAAATTTGATGAACACATCACAGATAGGCAGATAGAGGGAATTGCGGGACACACTTTTTTCTTGTTCGCTATCATGGTAATGTCAAGTTTGATTAAAATCTCAAGTTCAATTCTTGTCCAAATCCAAGTCCTATAGTACCTATCGCAAGTAAAAATTAGTCCAGTATCCTTGTCATTTGTATTAAAGGGCTTCTCACATCAAAACGGGTAATTATGATTTTTTGCTGAATTGTTTATGATGTTCGAATAAACAATTTACATTTTCAATCTCTAGCGCTGACAGCGCCATTGTCAATATTTAGAAAAAAAACGTGTGATTTTAGACTCAAAGAACTAATTTTAAATTAAACAATTGCTCTACGAATTCAAAGGAACATAATTTTCTTTAATTTGA
Source organism: Philhelius pedissequus (assembly GCA_910595825.1). Taxonomy (NCBI): domain Eukaryota; kingdom Metazoa; phylum Arthropoda; class Insecta; order Diptera; family Syrphidae; genus Philhelius; species Philhelius pedissequus. Next base: position 39,695,759 of record OU343163.1, read on the forward strand.
GCTCAGAACTATCATGTCTGTAGACCCATATATGTAGTTTCCAAAGATCAGCTTTTCAAAATTAAGCAATAGAAAATTGTAATTATCAAACAGTACGAGTATATTAAAAATAAAGAATTATTGACAGACACAAATGCGTCAACGCAAAAAGAAATCTATATTCATTCTGGAAAGAGGTTTAACTATGAAGCGATTGGCACTTGGTGTCAAAACCTGAAACTGTTTACTAGGTCAACATAATAAACAACTCAGCAAAATATCAGAACTACCAGTTTTGATGAAAGGTCGGATGTATATAGTTATTGGAAGAAATAAAATAAAACAGTTTTTTAGCACTTTAATAAAGGGTATACTTTAACAATATGCATACAACATGGTTATTTTATTCTGGTATGTCATGGCCTTCGGAGGACAGTCCAATTCATAGTAAATGACATAACGCTCGGTCTGAATAAGAGGGACGGAGGGTTATTGAGAGTGATGGAGGTAAGCTTGGCAAAGCTTATTAATTTTTCTACAGAAATCGTATGTGAACAAAATATATTTTGTTTGAATCATAATAACTTCGGTAACTGAAGTACTAAGCTAATTTCTGGCTACTCTCTTTTGCAGGAGCCAAATCGACCATTAGCATCAGTACCAATAAATACAGAAAATAAAAATATGTACTTGATAAAAGACTCTCAAAATTTCTCAAAATTTCGACACTATACATAATGCCTAAGCCAAGCATATAGCGAATGGTAATAAGGTAATATCGCAAGAACCACAAAAGTATATAATTATCGTCGATTTGTTCAATTAACATTGCAAAACAATTATTTAGTTTTTTTTTCAAAAAGAAAATTGGATGTATAAAAACGGGAACTCAATAATTTACAAAAATGCAATAACGACTAATCCCCTTTGGTGTTCTGGCTCAACTCACAGCATTTTGTAGAAAACTATTTTACCACCTCGAATAATAAATGTTTGTTATCGATATATTGTGTGTAAATATCATGTTTTTTTGTTCCTTTCTTATTCTAAGATACTGAGCTTTTATTTAATTTTTACTTTTTTTTAAATTTAGTTTGTTGTTATTCATCCTAACCGCCCAACCAAGACATTAAAGAAAATTCAAAAAGATATATTTTTTTTAAGTGACTATCCGCTTCAAAAGCTCTCCGATTTACAATCATCGAACAATAATTTCAATCACCTTCGCCAAATAGAACTTTGGAAAAAAGATGAAAGAACGTTTTTATTTAACCGCGAAATTACTCTCACCACCACAGAATTGACAAAGCACAAAACGACCCCAGCCCAAGTCACCTCAAATCTTATTTTGCTTATAATTTTTCCTTTTAAGAAATCACAATAAAATAAGAAAAAGTAAACAAATTGTAAACAGGAAAATATCCAAATCCAGTGAAGCTTAAGACGACAAAAGCCGGAAAGGAAACTAATATAAATAAAATTTCAATTACTCAACAATTAATTTTCTTGTGCAACCGACCAAGCGTTAAGACAACCGTGTAATTCGATGAATTTTACTCTCCTAGCCAAAGTCTCCAGCCACCCCAACTCCAATTCCGGTGTTTTGGCGTTTAGACTGCATATTTACTCGTGTAGTACCAGATAATGTGGAATGGGTATACATCTTTTTCCTTAACGCTTTCTTGTGTCATTGTTGGAAGAAGTTTTTCTCTTGATAAAGGTTCAGGATAATGCGACATAGGCGACAGTGTCAGCAGCAATGGCGGCATAGAACTTCTTGAGCACACATTTACACACAAGATCCAAAGGCGATATAACTTGTTTCCTTTCTCATTAAGCCTTGCTCTAAAAGGACTTTTGGGGGTAAAATTCGATCCTTATAAAATTCGAACGAGATATCAAATTTTAGATTCGTAATTATAATGTTAAGACAGCAAACGGATGAACTGACAATAATTCCTTGGAGAAACTTTGCAAATAATTCTGAGACAGGAAGGTGGGTGATGAGACGACAAAATTAGCTTTATCTCCCGATTCGAAAGGACTTGCTATTTAACATTCGATATTACTGGCATGATTCTATAAGTAAATACATATAGATATTTAGTTTTGAAAATTAGTTGTTGTACATATATTTTATGTATGGAAAGGACGAAATAGAAAGCAAATATTTGCAAGCTCAAGAAAGGATAATATTCATGGCGTATCGCATCCTAATGATGTTAACACGTCTTTGGTCTTAAGCAGCTCTTGACCTGCCTTCGTTAGTTCGTTCGATACAAAGCGGATATTTCCCAACACTTCCGACATTATTGGCAATATACAAAATGAACGAATACACATATACATATACATATGAACGTATCCTCATCCCACTGGCTTGGACATATATACATATTTGCTGGATTTCAATCCTAATTGCTATTGACATTGGTCAACAAGAGTGCGCGTCGTCGTTTGTTTGTTTGTCAGGATGCAATTAGTGGTTCATCTCGAAAGCTTATTGTATTTGTTCTTTGAGCAGAAACTTAATTTTATTCTTAGACATTGTCGTATATTGAGTGTGTTGTGTTCTATCTTTAGGCTTTGATAAAGGTACACATACGCACAATAATATGGTTTGGGTTATCATTTTGATGGTGATGGGTTACAATAAGCCTTTATTTGTGCAAGATGGTCAGTTTTCGTTGTGTAAATAAAAACAGATATGAAAACACGTAGCTGTGTTTGAATTGAATCGAATTCGGTAGATAAACGAATCTGTGCGTGCAAAAATACAACGTTTGAAGTGACCATCAGCAGTGACATTAAAGTGTCATGCATATCTTATGTTATATCAGTGTTTGACACGTGTCCATATGCAAGTTGCAGGTACTTGAAGCTAAAGCGTTTTAATTAAAATCAAATAGCTCTCTGAAAACGGCAGTCTTTGGCATTTTAAATTTATTTACTCGTATTATTTTTACTTGAGGTTTCCAAATAATTATTCAAAACTCATATTCGAAATAGCTATATTTACGGAGATATATAGTAGATATTTAACAATATAAACTTAAAAACATAATTTAAAAATAGGCATCCACTTGTTTTCGAAATATTTAATTTTCAAGAAATTAAAACAATTAAAAAAAAATGTTTTGCTTCGAAAATGTTTGTATGCAGTATTTTTTAGAATTTGAAACACCTCCTGTACAAAAATTTTGATCAAAATCCGCTGAGCCGTTAATGAGACAGTCGAAAAAGAAAATAAAACGTTTTAAGGCACGTTGATATCATTTAATGTACAAAACCTTTTTAGACCAAAATGAACTATACACTTATAATTGTGCACTGTATTTTGTATGATTATCGGTGTAGCCGTTTTCGATATAATTAAGATTTACCATTTTTGGTACAAGAAAATATATTGCAGGTACCGTTATTTTTGGGGCTAAAAGAAGATTAGAAAACAGCATCGATCCACTTACCAAAGTAGCTTAAGAGCCAAGTTTGAAGAAAACCGCTTCAGACTAACAAACAGATAGACGTCCCAATGCGTCGTCGCACATAGGGGTATTTGAATGATCTAAGCGGCCAAAAGTCAATTTTTAAAAATAGTAAATACTTCTGCAAAAATTACTGCCTGACATACATGACCCCTCCAAGAATAAAACTCACTAATACAAGCAGTCCCCCCGCGCTTCTCATACTTTTACCGTTACATGAAATCTGATCGTGTCACCATGTGTTCGTTATCTGTGCACGCGCTCTTACAATAAGTATACATTGAAAGTGAAAATTTATGTTTTTAAGTTGATTAGTGGTAAAAAAAATCATGAATTCTGAAACAACAGGTTACTAGTTTGTAAAATATATACAAAATTATATAATTTTTTCGTTGAGGAGTTACTTTTAAAGCTCTATTGGTGTACCCATTTTTGTTTCTATTTTCTTTCAAAAAAAAATGTTTTTTAGCTATATTTTTATATTATCGGAATAGATCCGGAAAATATGTTTGTTGCAGTGTATAGTTTATTGTTTTACCTATTAAAAAAATTAATATTTGGTCGCGGATACGCCCGGATAAGCAACCTTTTAGGGCTTTAAAAATTTTTTCTTCAATTATTTAAAAATATGTTTTTCTCTTTTTTTCTCTTAAACGAAATATTTATTTGTTGAAGGGTCAACGGGTATATCAGGAATGAGGATTGTGACAAGAAAACATTTGTTTGAACGAATTAAAAGTGAAAATTTACCAAATTTGGAAGCAAAGCTGATTTCCTTAAAAAACCACCTTTTGTCTAGTGAAGGCTATACTAAAGACCAAATTGAAATATTAAAATGCAATTTTGCGCATTTTAAATCGGAAATAAAAAATAGATGGTCAAAAGCTCACAATAAAGAAGATGTATTTCTTAAATACAATCATTCTTGGCTGGAAGGAACCTTTGCGATTCCCATTGCCAACCGTCCGGATAATCGACCAGGCCGACCGCGTAAATCTTTTGAAGAGCTGAGCGAAAGAAGTAAAAGAAGAAAGACTGAGGTTCTTCGCTCTAACTTTGACGAGCACATCATAGTACATGCTGCACAAGTAGAACTAAGCAAAACAGGAAAGCGAGACGCTTCAAATGTGCTCAAAGAAATAATCAGGTCGCCAGCTCGTGCAACAAAATATAAAAAGGCATATCACGCAATGTCTTCAGAAAATAAAAGTAGCCCTTTAACCGTCCAGGAAGCAAGTCAAATGTTCATCGATGCAGACCTAACATGAGCGCAATATGAAATTATAAGGAGCACCAATAAGAAATTCTTTCCGTGTTACAGTCTTTTGCAAAAGAAAAAAAAAGTGTTATCAGCCGCCAGAAGCGTGCACGGTAACAAGCACTAGTGCTGAAGCTCAATTGCAGCCTTTGATTGATCTTACCGTTAGGCGATTATCGGAGTACTTGGAAGAGGTACTGATATCATTAAAGGATCACGAACTTGAACACCTAAAATTAATCTGCAAATGGGGCTGTGATGGGTCCCAACAATCCCAGTACAAACAAAAATTATACAATGATGCGGACAGTGATATGAACATATTTCAAAGCTGCTTCGTGCAGCTAAAGTTAGTATGTGGGCAACAAAATGAAAAAAACTATATGGGAAAACCCGACACCCTCTTCTCCTAGATTTTGTAGACCTTTAAGGTTTAGATTCGTTAGAGAGACTACTGATGTCACACAAGATGAAATCAATCACGTCAATACCTCAATAAACTCTCTGATAGCAACTGAATTTGATTTAGGCGGGAAAAAAATTAGAGTCGAGCATACATTCATAATGACAATGGTTGACGGCAAAGTATGTAATGCCGCTACAGGAACAACATCAACTAGTCGATGCTATATTTGTGGTGCAACCTCGAAGGATTTTAACAACTTACATATAACAGTTGATGTTAATTTTGATGCTATTCAATTCGGCCTCTCTGTGTTACATGCCAGAATAAGGTTATTTGAGAGTATTCTTCATTTGGCGTATAAATTGCCAGTGAAAAAATATAGAGAAAGAAAAACAAGCTGAAAAAGAGCTAGAGAAGCAAAGGAAACAAGAAATTCAAGTGAAGTTTCGTAAGGAAACTGGATTGCTAATAGACATGCCAAAAGCGAATTTCGGCAACACGAATGATGGGAACACCAGCCGAAGATTTTTCGAGGATCCCAAAATTGCGTCGGATATTACAGGCATAAGTTATGATCTGATATATAGATTAAAAGTCATTTTAGAGACTATCTCAAGCGGTCACAAAATCAATCCTGAAAAATATGACAGCTATGCAAAAGAAACTGCTCGTATATATGTTGATCTATACCCTTGGCATCCAATGACACCCACGATGCACAAACTACTCGTTCATGGTGCTGTTATTATAAAAAAACGCATTGTTGCCAATTGGACAACTGACTGAAGAAGCTGCAGAAGCACGCAACAAGCACTTTCGGTCTTATCGACAAGATTTCGCACGTAAATTTTCACGAGAGAGATGTAATAGGGACATTTTTAATCGCCTTCTTTTGAGTTCAGACCCTTTGATGAGCTCTAGGAGGCATATAAAAAATAGAAGGCGAAATTCTTTCCTACCAGAAACACTAGAAATGCTGTTGTGTGCCGATCCGAACACAGGGTATTCTTCCGAAAGTGAAGACGAAAACTTGGATTTTAGTGTTTAGTTAATATTATTTTTTGATAATAAATAATAAATAAGTAAATTATAATGATTAAATTAATATAATTTTATTTTTTTTCCAAAAATCTTATAAATTTCCTCCCTATTGTATACATAAGTCATTTTTTTTAAGAATTTTTTTTTATATTTTTTATACGAAAAACATACTTTTTTTGTAAGAAAAAACATTTTTTTTTTGATAAAAAACATTTTTGTTTTGATAAAAAAAACATTTTTTTAATAAAAACAACTAGTTCTACTTAGTAACATTTTTTTAAATCGAACAAAATACAAAACTAATTTTGGCCGCTTAGATCGTTGAAATACCCCTATGTGCGTCGGTCGGACCCAATTTTTTGTTTTTTTTTCAAATTCAAAACTTGCCATTTATTACTTTTTTACGCAAATAAAAATATCTAGATTTTAATTAAATTTAGTACATATAAAGATTAATTGTCGTCGGTCTATACGTCAAGTAGAGAGCGTAGATAGGTCGCCCGACTTATTTAAAATGTTTCGTAAACAACACAGATTTTTTTCGAAATTCGAAAATGTCAAAAACTGCCAATTATATGACATGTAATTTTCGAATTATTAAGATCTCAAAAAGATATTTCTTTTTAATTCCCAAAAAAGTTTTTAAAAAAATATTGCTTACAATACCTACTACTTATTCTTTTAAGAAGATTCTTGAAGAAAAAATCAAAAATAACATTTTTGACAAAAAAAAATTAAAATTTACTTTAAATTTATCTTTTCACCAAAAAAATTAAATGTTATTTTTGGTCTTATAAAATGTTCGTTTTTTACTTAATTTTGTATATTCGAAATTTCTTTAATTTTCTTCTATAAAAAAATTGGGATGCCAATTTTAAATATATAATAATGTAAGATTAAGACCAAAATTTCAACAAAAAATCACCCACCGGTTTTCCAAATTTTGAATTTTCAAAAAAAAAAGAATATTTTTTTTTCAAAAATCAAAAAAAAAATAATATTCCTAAATTTTGGATGCAGTGCAGTATTTTTTATAATTTGAAGGACCTCTTATATAAAAATTTTGATCAAAATCCGCGAAGCCGTTTATGAGAAAGTTGAAAATCAAAAAAACGATTGTAAGACAGGCACCGTTAATAACAATATATGTAAATAAATTTTCTTACCAGAATGTAGACTCTACTAAAAGCAGTACACACACTAATTTCTATCAAAATCGTTACAGCAGTTTTTGAGATAATTAAGATTGTAGAAAAAATTGTATGGCAAGCACCTTTATTCTTGGGGCTAAAAAAACGATTCTGAAATCTATTTGAGACAATCACCTAAAACGCTTAAATACCAAGTTTGAAGAAAATCGTTTCAGCCGTTTAAGGTTTAGATCGTTCTACAGACAGTTCTTCAGTCAAGTTTAATCAAAATCTCGTGTTCGTTTTTTTTTTTTCAAATGCAAAATTTGCCCTATAGTACCCATATCGCAAGTAAGTAAAAATTGAATTTAAAAAATATAACAAAATTAGAAAACCAAAGTGGAATGGCAGCAATGTTTTCCAGTAATTTATTTTTATTTTATTGAAAACCTAATACACAGCTTCGTTTATTTTCAATGGGGCTCATTTGTTCAGACTCTGCGTCTAATTAAAAATTAAACCTGGGGTAACACTGATTTTAATGTCACCCATGTGATTATAATTATCATCTGTCAGATCGGCAACTAATTTTTAAATCATTTGCAATTTACGTTAAACATTTTCCAATTAAAAAAAATTAATTTATTCCTCAAAAATGTTATAAACGGTGATTTTTTAAGAGCTTGGTTTTTGAAAATTCAAAAAAACACAGAAACTTCTAAAAAGTGAATGAAATTTTTATTTGGATCGATAAATCAATTTTTGCCATTTACTTTTTAAAAATAATTTCACTTAAATGTTGCCCGCGGCTACGCTTCAGGTGGTCCATTCTGAAGGTCCAATTTTGGCAAACTTTTTCACACATTTCGGCCGGAATCTCACCAATGACGCGTTCAATGTTGGCTTCCAAGGCAGCAATAATGTTTGGCATGTCCCCATAGACAATAGACTTAACATAGCCCCACAAAAAATAGTCTAACGGGGTCAAATCGCATGATCTTGGTGGCCAATTGACTGCGCCAAAACGTGAGATCAACTGCTCACCAAATTCGCCTCTCAATTGATGCATGGTTTCGCGTGCAGTGTGGCATGTGGCACCGTCCTGTTGGAACCACATGTCGACCGAGTTCGATTCTTGCATTTTCGGCAAAAAAAATCTGTTATCATTGAATGGTACCTTTCTCCATTGACCGTAACCCTGCGGCCTTCATCGTCCTTGAAGAAGTACGGCCCAATGATGCCGCCTGCCCATAAACCGCACCAAACAGTGCATTTTTCGGGATGCATTGGTAGCTGTTGAATTGCCTCTGGCTGCTCTTCACTCCAAATACGGCAATTCTGCTTATTCACGTATCCATTTAGCCAAAAATGAGCCTCGTCGCTGAAACGGACGTAGCTTGCGAAACACATTTTTCACAGAGCACGAATTTTGATAATAAATTTCAATAATTTGCAAACGTTGTTCAGGCGTAAGTCTATTCATGATGAAATGGCAAACAATACTGAATCGAAATGTCAAATATTCGCGGAATTTGTCATGTGTGATCTATCAATAATATAAACGTCAAAAACCAAGTAGCAAAAAAATCACCCGTTAGAAAACAATTTATATTTTTATAAATTCTAAATCGATTCGCACATTATTCCGTTTCAACAAATAATGCTTTTTACAGAATTCAGATTTTTTCAATTATCACCATTTAAAATATCCGAGTTTAAACGAAGACGTTTAGTTCATTTTTGTCCAGTAAATTTTTCGAATTTCTCCCAAAAATATTGTACTACATTTTCGTGTTCATTTAGATTAAGAGCACAACTGTGGAAGGTCAATTCTGTTGGGTGAACAATCTAAATGAATCATTTCCACACTTGCTTTATATATGTGTAGTTGTAGGTACCTAATAATTGATATACTAAGTGATGAATTGACATAATTTTTTTAGACTTCAAGACACCAAACGTTGATTGAAAAAGTTTTCGAAGCAACCCATACTCATATAACTTGATTTTAAATCATATAATGTACGCGACTTTCTTTCAACACTAATGCAATTTGTTTCAATACGTCGAGCCAAAGAAGATTGAAGTCTTTAGGCAGTAATTTTTAAAACTTTCATTACGAAAATGAGACGACTGAGTAGATAAAATACGAGTAGTTGTGGTTGGATTGGAAAATGGAAACTTAAGCACTATTTTTTGAATTAAGAAATGAAGTAAGCGTGGATTCGAAAAAGTCTAAAATCGATAGGAACAGTTAAAAATATTTTTACTGCTAACGCAAATTGGTGCTTTTGCTTTTCCAATTTAAAACTTAAGTAAGGCTCCATATTAAGATTGAAAATTAGACTCATCCCAATATAATAAAACTAAGTTAGAATAATGTGTGCATATAAGAAAACAAGTGCCACCCCGCGAGCCTATATTAGATATTTAGATATTTAGATCAAACCATAAGCTCGGTTATTGCTCAAAACGTCACATGAACTCGTGGTTCACAAAAAAAAACATTTTCTTGCTCTAGCTTAACACTTTTTTTTAAAGTTCGGCCTCGTCTCTGTTTTGTTTTGTCAACCGAATTCCCTTATTAAAAATTTTGAGGCTAGCTGCACGAAAGTAAAATCAATCAGCTGTCAAATTCAGTTTTTTTTTTCAATTCATCTTTGAATTTATTGGAAAGCTTTCGATAAAAAAGTTTCTCCTGTCACTTGAAAAAATGCTTTTGACTTTGGACATTTAGATTCCACAGAAAATGTTAAGTCGTCTAGATTCTTAAAAAAATTTAAAGTAATGAAAAACTGACATAATTCCTTGTTCTTTATTATTTGAAATGTTTGCTTTTTAAATAATTTTATTTCATTTAATTTTGTTTAGCAATATATGTATAATTATTTTTAACTTAAAGAGATGTATAAAATTACACTAAGCTTAAAAAACAGAAAAAAGAGCATGAATATTCATCATGACATTCGTATTTCAAATTTATTATAGAAATTGAAAAAGTTGCCAGAAGTAAGCAATTTGTCAAGTCAACTATACCCACATCTACACGGTCATAAAGAAAGGTCAGTTTCCGATATAGTTGTAGGTTTAAGCACAACTCTGGCGACTATTTTGATCATTGTTTAGCAATAGTAAACGATTTTTATGTGTCTAGCTGATTGTATCTCACCAACAAAAAAAAAAAAGAAGAAAATTATAGCAGTTAAGTTGTATAATTTTTCGTCCTTTCTTCTACTTTGTGATTGTGTGTGGTGTATATAAATTTTTGCGGTTTCGCAATCAGCCACACATACTTTACCCTAATATACTATAACAATGGCCAAACGATTCGAGAATATAAATCCATGTCCTTATCTAAGTATCGTAATTTGTATTGCATGCATTCAGGTTGCCAGAAATCACAATGTTTTGTACAGAAAGTCGTAGTTGTAGTTCGGAGTAGTATAGTTTATGCATTGATAGTTAATCGTTGTCGTCGTCGTTCTAGCCACGTTCACGAGAATGGTTAGTTAGGGGGAATTCTTATAGAACCTGAGCAATTGCGACAACATGCAACTTTCCGGATTTTATATAACTTCGGTAACCTAAACCTAAATTACAGTTTAAATGGTAATTATTTCCCACTGTTGAACTTTTGTTATATTCACAAAAGAAAAACAAAACCAATTCTGTATTATATAATTGCGCAATAATTTTAACTGATAAGGTCGTGTATGGGTGCGAGGATATTTTTGTCAGTAATTTGCCTTTATTGCGCTAATTTCAGAGTATTGGGTGTGTGTGTTTGATAACTGGGAAATAGAATGTCACGTAGTGTTTTCCGGTTTCATTACTTAAATTAGATTGCGCCGTGGGAGCGTTTATAACTTAAGTGGTTAATTTGTTAATAAAGGCTGACCAATAATGTTCTCAATTATTGGAACTACCTCTGATAGATTTTTCGTCAGTTTTTTACTTGCAATTATAGCTAATATAACACATTGGTAAAAAACAAAAAAAAAACAACAATCAAACATGACATTACGATCCATAGAGAACACCAAAAAAGTGGGTCCCTCAATTCTATCTGTCTGTCTGCCCTCGAGTCTGCAGTCTAAATTGTTGGATGGATTTGCTTCAAATTTTGAAGATATTGTTTTTTTCGATAATATGCCCACACATTTTTTTCATTTTTTTAAGAGGACAAATAACAGTAGCTACCATGCAATTTTTTTGGGCCAAAAACAAAAATCTTATTTTTCTCAAAAACGGCTCCTTCGATTTTAATTAAAAAAATTAGTTCATTAACGAAGGAAAAAAGTACCTTTTGGCAATTTTTTTTGGAAACAAAAAATGGTTATTTTTGGATACCTCAGTAGATTTTTTGGCTTTCGATTTTCTGGGATTTTATGGGGGTGGCGGTGGCGCGATAGTTGTGTGCTCGCCTGTCAACCTCGTGGTTGCAGGTTCGATTCCTGATGTTGTCTATGTCTTCTTATATTCCATTAAAAACCAATTCTAAAAAATTGTCATAAAATGAGTTGCTGGCTCACTCATTACATGCTCTGTTCAGGCATAACACTAACAATATGTGATTGAGTAAGCTAGCATACCCATAAATATGATAAGGAAATAAATAATATAATGCGAATTATAAGAGACATAAATAAATAAGACAGGGTAATTCTCTCCGCATTAATTCAGCCGCCATCCCTGGAGATAAATCTGAGACAACAACCAGCTCTAGTGTCAGAACATCGCACCGCACACCTTTCCTAACCCTCTTTCTCTGCTTTCACCGGATGGCCACGCTGTGTTAAAACATATAAATGGTATTCATAATCTCTTGAGCGGGTGCAAAATTATTTTAAAAAAATAGTATCCATCTTTGTCCATTTCCGCCTTCAGAATCTAGTTCTGGAAAATAACTTAATAGTTTCTCGTGCAAATAATGCGAACTCTGTATCATGAGAAGAATGTGAGAGCTTACTGATATCGACTCATCTGATTAAACATTTTTTTTTCCAAATACTCTGACCACAAACTAAGTTTTATGAGGAATCCTCTGATTTTGTCTTTTCCAGTTAATATGTTTTCTTCTCTTGGAGGCTATTATTCAAGATGTTTAAGTGGCCAAAAAGATGAGCGAGAAATGATAATTTTTATAGCCAAGTGGGATTAGAAAAATGATTTGAATATCCAGATTTTCAAACTTTTAAATTCAGAGCTTTTTTTATAATACGGGGTCGGCAAAATGTTTTCAATACCAAGAGGGTCGCGTACTCAAAAAATTTGAAAAACACTGTACTAGAGGGACCAAAAATAAAAACCTTTTTGAAAAAAAAAATTATTTTTCTAAAGGTACCCTTTCCCATTATTAATCAACTGATTTTTACTTGCGATTATAAGTACTATATAAGGCAAGTTATGCATTCGTCGAAAAAAAAGTTTTGAGATAACAAAACATGACATTACGACGATAGCGAATACGAAAAAAAGATGGTCTAAAAATTCTGTCCGTCTGTATGTCTGTCTGTCTGTCTGTCTGTCTGTTTCTTAGGTATAGTACAGCGGGGAAATTGAATTTTTTTTAGCTCAAAAAATAACGGTACCTGCCATAAAACCGTTACGTTTAAACCTATTTTTATCGGAAACGGCTCTAACGATTTTGATTTTTAAAAAATCAGTGCGGCTTTTTAGCTACGATCGACCATATAGTTGAAAAAAAAATAGAAAAGTTTCTATAAACGGTACTTTCCATAGGACAGTTTTTTTTGCTTTCGACTATCTCATAAACGGCACAACCGATTGTTTCGAAATTTCACACATATATAGGTTTGGGTTGCCCAAATTATACCGCATATCAATATTTTTAATTAGTATTTTCTTGTATCTGTAAAATCATTTTTAAGCAAAAAAATTAAAAAATTTATATTTAGAAAACTGCTCATTAAATTTTTTTCAAAAGTTATATTTTTTTTTCAAAAATTTTATTTAAACACATTGAATACCTATGAATTGGCGTTTTTGAATTTTTTTTTGAAAAATGTTTTCAAAAAATTAAAAAAAAAACTTTTTTTCTCAAAAAACGCTCCACAGATTTAGATCTAACAAATAAAATGGCCTACTTTTTTTGAGCTTAAATTGGTTTAAGTATTTATTTCAGAATTTTGAATTATTTTTTCTTTGATTAAGCTGATTTAATCTTTTGTGTTTAAGGTTATATTATTAAATATTTAAGTTTCGCATACCATTTTTTTTTATAAAAAAATTAAAGAAACATTGTATATATAACAAATAAAGTAAAAAACGACTTTAAAAATATATTTAGATTTCTAATAGAAATCTTTCGTACGATCCAGTTGCGTATTTTATTTTTTTAAGTGAATGATTGAAATCTAGATTAAATCTATCTAAGAATTACGTTCTTTTTGGTCTTGGCGTATTCTAGAAAATAATAGTCCCTTAAGTAAGGCTTAAGAGTTTATACATTAAAACAACAAGATTTGTCGTCTGAAAAAAAAATAATAAAACCATTTATAACTTTTCAAAAACCCAATTTCTAATTTTATTGTCTCTGAAAATCAAAAGGGAAACCCTAAAATTTTACCCATTTCATAATGACCACATCCCCAAGGGAATGTGCAACTTCTTGGGCTTAATCTCCAAACTTCTCCTATGTTTTCTTTAAACTTTATACTCGTATAGATAGATACACACACGGTCACATATCGATATCACTTTTCTTGGTTTCTCAAACAACAAATCAAATTACGACCCAAGTCAGAGAGACACACATATTCCATATCTGGTCCAGAGCTTATTGGACTTATTTGTATTTGGGAAAACTTTTTGTCGTTGGGCCAAGTCCATTTGCTATAAAATTCCATAACCAATTATTATAAGAATGTGTGTTGTGTGTATTCTTAAACAAGCCAAGCAAAATATATGTGGAAAGGTATACCTTCGGGTAACCTAGGGATTTATTGAATCATGGAAAGTTTAGAATTTGATCATTCTACCGTGAAGGAGGAAATTTAAAACCACATTGCTATTAGGACTTTGTTAGTTGTTGTTTTTTTTTGTGTGTGTTTGATAATCCTGTTTTTTTCTTCCGATGATGCCTCATTCCTAATGTGGATGGACTCTATAGAAACCACTTACAAGGTAGGTATATGCTTCGTCGAAGATGCCGTGGTGATATCCTCTGATTGATTACCAATTACCAGTCAAAAAATATATACGTCTGACTTAATCTGAAATACAATTTTCCAAAAAGAAAGTTCTGTTATTGTCAATTTGATTTAGGAAAAATTGAAGGGCTGTTAAAAATTGGGTATAGACTTCCGAGTGTAATTTTTTTAAGGTATTTCATGGTTTAAGAAACATTTCTTGAGTTTTTAAAAAGACAACCGATACAACTATTTGAATTAAATTTTTGAATCAAAGACATTTTTTTTTTACAAAAATCAATAGGCCTAAAACAACCCAAGCATCTTATGAAATTCATCTGTTTCTATTCTGCCTGCAAATTGATGAGATTATTCGTCTCGTTTTCACATAGTAATTGAGGAAGTATTTCATGAATAACACTTCTAATAAAAAACCTAAATACAAATATACATAAGCCATAAATTGTCATTGTCTGCCCTTGCGACTTAATTATAGTAATCGCGAAAGCGGGAATCGTAACCTTTTGAAATGTATAGTGGATTCTGATAGCATCATAGGTATTCAAGTTAATATGAGGACTTTTCCTTTAAACTTTCCAGTCTGACGATCTAAGTTTCATCAATAATATTGTCAATTGACATAAAAGTTATCAAATTACCTGATTTAAATAAATGTTTATTTTAAAAGAAAAAATTTAATGTCTCAAATTTATGTTTTGACGCTGGATGAGGACGATGCTGGTAACGGTAACACACAACCAAAGTTATCTATTCTAATTGGCTAATATTTTTCTTTGATTTTGATTGATGACGAAGCGAAAACATTTTTTGCTTTCCAGTTTTCATTTTGTAATTTTTTCCAGACGCAAATTTACTAGATATCAAACTGAACACAAAATCGTCTTGATGCCAATCTATAATTTGAAAAAAAACCACAAAGACCTGCGGCTACCAGTACTCAAAATTGGATTGCACAGACCTTTCCATTGGCGTACAATATGTTGTACAATTCTTGACATCACTTTTTTCGCCATTTTTGAAAAAAATCAAAGCCAACCCCTTGCGAAAAAAATTCCATCTTCAACAATGTTCCCCAAACCCATCAATATGTACACCAAAAGAAAGGTCTGTTCAATACCTATCCACAGCCGGGAACAAAAATCATCAGGGACATCTGGTTGTTGAGATATTTCTATCCAAACTTATTCGCATGAGTTATATCTCAATAACCAAGCCCGCAAAGAACTGCGGCTTGACCTAAATCAAGTTCCCCAAACCCATCAATATGTATACCAAAAGAAATTTTTTTTTTAATTTCAAAAAAAAATTAGAAAAAATTTTGCTTACATTAGTGTAGACTTTAGAGGAGCGTCTGCATAAACAATTTAAAAATAAATTGCACGACTGGATCGCACGAACTTGCTCTCGTAGCTAACAACTTTAATGTAGCTAACCATTGAGGTTTAGTTAATAAGGTGTACTTATCCTATGCAGTTTTAAAGCTTATGTATGTAAGATTAACTTGATTCTTAGTATAATGAATTGTCGAATGGATGATTCAGGGAATAGTTACCTACCTACAAATGTATATTCAAATCTAAGTTATGGATTTTAACTATTTGAGTTAGGAGAGTAAAATGTATCTACATATAAAAATATTGATGGAACCTAAGTATGTAAACATATACATATAATAATGAATATGAAGGATGTTGGTGGGTAGGTAGCTATATAGATATAACTTTTTAATTTAGGTGAAATATGCATAAATAAGATTCATATTATTTTTCAAAACACATATTATGTATATAAACGGTGATTTTTTAAGAGCTTGGTTTTTGAAAATTCAAAAAAACACAGAAACTTGTAAAAAGTGAATGAAATTTTTATTTGGATCGATAAATCAATTTCTGCCATTTACTTTTTAAAAATAATTTCACTTCAATGTTGCCCGCGGCTACGCTTCAGGTAGTCCATTCTGAAGGTCCAATTTTGGCAAACTTTTTCACACATTTCGGCCGGAATCTCACCAATGACGCGTTCAATGTTGGCTTCCAAGGCAGCAATAATGTTTGGCATGTCCCCATAGACAATAGACTTAACATAGCCCCACAAAAAATAGTCTAACGGGGTCAAATCACATGATCTTGGTGGCCAATTGACTGCGCCAAAACGTGAGATCAACTGCTCACCAAATTCGCCTCTCAATTGATGCATGGTTTCGCGTGCAGTGTGGCATGTGGCACCGTCCTGTTGGAACCACATGTCGACCGAGTTCAATTCTTGCATTTTCGGCATCGAACGGTACCTTTCTCCATTGACCGTAACCCTGCGGCCTTCATCGTCCTTGAAGAAGTACGGCCCAATGATGCCGCCTGCCCATAAACCGCACCAAACAGTGCATCTTTCGGGATGCATTGGTAGCTGCTGAATTGCCTCTGGCTGCTCTTCACTCTAAATACGGCAATATTTATTATTCACGTATCCATTTAGCCAAAAATGAGCCTCGTCGCTGAAGACAATTTTGCGATAAAAAAACGGATCCTCATCCAACTTTTCTAAGGCACATTCACCGAAAATTCTACGTTGTGGTAGGTCGCCTGGCTTCAATTATTGCACCAGCTGTATTTTGTATGGCTTTAAACCAAGATCTTTGCGTAAAATCTTCCACGTGGTCGAATAACACAAACCCAATTGCTGCGATCGGCGCCGAATGGACATATCGCGATCTTCAGCAACACTGGCGGATGCAGCAGCAATATTCTCTTCGGTACGCACTCTACGGATACGATTTGGTGGATTAATGTCCAATAAAGTGAAACTGGTGCTAAATTTGGTCACATTGAGCTGAATAGTCTGCTCGGTGGGTCGATTATGACGACCATAAAACGGACGTAGCTTGCGAAACACATTTTTCACAGAGCACGAATTTTGATAATAAATTTCAATAATTTGCAAACGTTGTTCAGGCGTAAGTCTATTCATGATGAAATAGCAAGCAATACTGAATCGAAATGTCAAATGTTCGTGGAATTTGTCATGTGTGATCTGTCAAAAATATAAACGTCAAAAACCAAGTAGCAAAAAAATCACCCGTTATATACATATGTATAGGGCCTACATTATATTTAGTATTCAGTGGCGTAAGCAAAAATTTGTAAAAGGGAATAATAATAAATGTTAAATAAATGTATAATACACATACTTAATTTTTTTTATATTGCTTAGTCGTTATAGTTTGAGGGAAAACAAAGATGCAATTTGAATTCATAGATAAATAGGGATATATAAAAAAAAATCACAAATCGTTGGAGCGTTTTTTTAATAAATTAATTTTTTTATGTATTAAATTTTGAAAACATTTTTCGAAAAAAAATTGAAACGCCATTTTGAAGATATTATTAATATACATGTAAAATTCAAATTTTAAAAAAATTCTGTGACTGTTTTTTGAAAAATCGATTTTTCAAAAAAAAAAATTTTATTTTTTAACAATCGAAAAAACTTTTTTTTTTGAAAATTTGAGTATGCAGTCTTATTAACAATTTTAGGGAGCATATGTATAAAAAAAAACAATATTGAGAAATCCGAAAATATGAAAAGTGGTTCTATGGGAAGTACCGTTAATAAGTAAGCAAAAAAAAATATTTTTATATTTAAAAGTGAACTGTACTAATCTGAGAACACACAAATTTTTCTATAAAAATTCTGGGAGCCGTTTTCGCGAAATAATATTTTTTCTTAACTTTTGTATGGGAGGTACCGTTGTTTTTTATTTTAGAAAAATAATTTTTTTTAACTATTCAAGATAATGTCAAAAAATCACCAAATACGATGTTTTGAAAAAACCTATTAGGTCGTTTCCGAAATTTTGAGTTTTCAAAAAAAAAGTTTTTTTTGTAAAATGTTGGTAAAATCAAATTAACCGTTTCCGAGAAAATCGAAAACCAAAAAAATGGCTCTACTAGAGGTACCAAAAATAACAATTTTTTTCACAGAAAATAATTATCAAAAGTTACCCTTTGCCTTTATTAATTAACTGATTTGTTGTTTTAAAACTCGTTGTAGCCGTTTTTTAAAAAAATAAGATTTTGGTTTTTGGCAAAACAATGTGTCAAGTTTGAAGCAAATCCACCTAATCGTTTAGGCTGCAGACTCGAGGACAGACAGATAGACAGACGGAATTGAGTGACTCACTTTTTGTGTGTTCTCTATGATCGTAATGTCAAATGTAAAAATATAACATGTGTATCTTAGAGTTTATGGAGAGGGAAATATCTGTTTCCCAAGAGATAAGACCCTGAACTCCCTCGGTGAACTGCCTTATTCTTTCTCTTGAAACACAATACTTTTTACTAAGTTCATCTAGAGTCTGAGTGTTTTCAGACAAATATCTACTGATAAAAATGTCTCTTGCCCTTTTGTTGAGGCTCGCTAGTGCATTGTTTAAAATTGTTTCTTTTAATTCTTTTTCTTCATGATTCTGATAGGTTACTTCTTGACTAATCAAGTTACATTGGATCATATCTTGCAACTCCCTTTAAGAGTCATCACCTATTTTTATCCAATCGTTTAGCGACTGATCTTTACAAGCCAAACGGTAATTCAACTGCAGAAGCTCATTAGATATTGCTTTTATTTCTTCATTATTTAAAGTTTCCCTGTTTGTACTCGTATACTGTAAAATTATTTTTTTTATTTTACGTAAACTAAAAAATAATCTTCTTTGTGCTTGCGTTGTGCCTATTTTCACGAACGTCCAAGATCTCAATATAAAGTCTTTTATTGAAGCTTCAATCCACCACACTGCATAAGTTGAAAAACGAAACCCTAAATCAGGATTAAACTTTTTCACTGCATGCATTAAACCAAGATTCCCTTCCATGACCAGGTCCATCAACAATAGTCCATAATTTTTGGATTTCATTGCAATTTTCACTACCAAATTCAAATGTCTGGTAATCAATTTATGAGCAGAAAAAATATCCTTATATTGGTTTCAATTTTTTGCTAGTTGTACTTCTTCCTCTTGAGACAGCATTGGAAATTTTCGCACCCTAGCAATATATTGCATGAGATTGGTTCTGCTATCAACACATAAGCTTGCCATTGGGGTCAACATAACAACTTAAATTAAAACTTCATGCATATAATATATTGATTTTCTAGCAAAAATTCAAGCTTTGATTTGAAAAAAGTACAAATTTTCCATCTAATTTCTTGGAGACAGTAGGCCGCAGTGTTAGCTAATTGGACAACATTATGTCACTTTAGATAATATTCTACCAGTGCAATGGTGAACATTATAGCTTAAAAACATATCAAGTAGTGCTATTCCAGTGCCTTGACACTGGAATCCACATTTCTTTTTTCTGGATCCCAGTGTCATGCTAATCCCAGGCAGCTTAAGACAAAACAGTATACAAATTTGATTTTTCTAACCAAAATTCTAAATACAATATCCGAAAAAAAGGGACATCCATTTAGGGAATTCTATCGAAAATGAATGATATTTTAATTCTCTCAAGCTATTTTTTCCAAATATTTAAAAATTAACAAATCTATTTAAATACATCAAGAACAAAAGTATTTTCAATATAAGTATGTAGCAATCCTGTCTCATTTCTTCACAAAATTTTTAAGTCATTAAAAAATTGTATTTACGATCATAAAAGTAATATCGTAAAATGTAAGGCCCCACACTGCAGAACCTAAATAACATTGTTTTAACGACCTTGTCGGACTGCTACTTAAGCATTATTTTCACAGCAATTCACCGGCATGTTTTGATGTATCCTGTTTTTTCGATTCAATGGAAATACCATTTATTTTTTTGCCATTATATTGGACTCGGTTCATGAATATTACCATATTACCATTTTCTCTGGCAGATTGGCATGGAGTACATGACAAGCTCAATAAGTACTGCTAACCAACCGCTTAATGATAGTCTGAATTATTTTAAACAATACTCCCATCCTGATGAGAAGGACTTCCTACCTACTTATCCGTGATATGGTATTTTTCTCCTTCACCATCGCAGCGTGCCCGAGGACCTTATAAAATTGTCGAAGGGTTTTTGGCATCCAAGCAAATAGCAACAAATATAAAATAAAATGTAACAACGACAAGGACACCATCATCAGCTACATTTGCTTACAGCTTCATAGTGTGGCATCCCATTCCCAATGACAGTCCAATAGCATAGCACATTGTATGGCATGGTTTGTATATTGGTTAAGCATCATTTTTGGAAAGTGCTCAAAAACCATTCGGGATAATAACCCGAAACTGGAAACATAGAGCAAACAGCCTCAGCTTGGTTTAATGTTTTTTAATTTAATTTGCGTTCCGGGGCTATTTCAACTCCGAAATGGCTGCACTTTAATGTTCGGAACGAAACATAATTGCCGGTCATTGATGGTGTTTCGTTCGTTGGGAACTATATGGTTGGTTGCTAGAAGAAGATATGGACTTGGACACTCGACAAGAGGTATCCGCCAGTTCTCCATTTAACAGAAGCAACATCAGGACGCAAGGACATCAATGGCATGTATGCAAATCACCGTCATCGTCGTCCGTATTATGTGTCCTGCGTCCATATGAGTTGGCCAGTTTGTCAGTTTTAATAGACACAAACGAAGTGGTCAGAGAGTTACAGAGTGTTTTGATGTTCTGAATTCAGAATTGGTAGTTGTGTGTTTCGAGAACGTCATGGTGGGTTTTATGGCAGATAAACATTGAAATTT